>CM053786.1:89976919-90726919 GCA_028749045.1 Cupressus sempervirens | reverse complement strand
ACTAGTTTTTTTCTACTCCTTTCATGCACCATCTCTATAGCCTAAATATTTACGATTCTCATAAATGTCATCCTTTGTTTCCCTTACTCAATCCACTAGATACTTTGTTTTAAACTACTTTGTCTTTCACCACTTTGTCTTTTGATATTGTGAAAGTGGTAAAGGAAATAGACAACCCACAAAGCATGTCGATTTGACATGATAAGTGTCATCTACCTGTTCCATTTGTATTTAACATAATTGTAGTGGCTTTCACCCATACTAGTATTAATTTCCATAATTAACTTAGGATTACACCTGTACCTCCCTGAATCCTCTCTTGATCGATTAGGCTTTTTGCTTCTGTCAAAATATTCCTATTGGTATTCCATATCATCACCTTTCTTTTTTTATTGCTTCATTGGCGAACCAATCAGCCACCAAGTTACCCTCCATGTACTCATGGCTAACATAAATGCATTCGAATTTTCCAAGTGTTATATGGATTTCTTCAATTATATTTGCAACTATCCAAGTGGGATGAAGACTCCCTATAATACATCTGATAATATTATTTGAGTCCCCCTCTAGCCATAATTTTTTGACTCCCACATCCAAGGCTAATTTTGTAAGGAAACTCAGGTGCAGAAACAGCTTCCTACACTAATCTCATAAGGAAAGTATGATGCAAATCCTATTAAAATCTCCTACAGTTATAGATTCAATATCATGTAAACAACAATATTGCAGCCAAACATGCATACAGAAAATAGACAGAGAAAGGAACACATAACACAAGGATTTTTTGGTGGGGAAAAACCTTTCGGTAAAACAACCCCACCCCTTCAGAACCTACACAATGTATTATCTTGAACACAAGGTTACAATACACTTGCAATGCAAGTTCAACATCGACAGTAGAAGACTCCAGTAGCTAATCACAATACCAACAATACACCTTTTTCGCATCGCATCTCTTTGCAACCCTAAAAAATACTTATAACATGCGCTTCACTTTAGGGCTACTCCTAAAGGTAAACCATATTAGGGTTTTACCATTCTTTGAGAAAATAGGAACCCCAAAAAAAAATTTCATGGCGATGCCCCGAACCCCACTATTGGGGTAGAGTGTACAGTACTCAAATATCTTAGTTGCCACATGGCTTCACCTATCAATCTTCCTGACATAGCTCTTACGTGTCATAGGAATCTGTCATAACCGTTTTAGTCATGATCTCCTTACACACAATTCAAGATGTCGACACATCAACATTATTTGCAAGAAATACATTTTACAAAACAAATAATAGGAATAGGAATTATACAAGGTTGAGACACCTTATTCCTAACAAATTTAATAGTGTAGAGAGCAGTACTGGCTTCAGCGTAATGATTTGTCTGGATTCCTAGGGGGTATGAGAGAGCAACAACTCCTCCAACATGATGGTTTCTAATTATTCATATTAAATATAATGTTATTAAAAGGTTAAAAAATATTTTCACTTTCATTATTATCAATAAATAATCTATGTTACTAAAAAGTGGTATATATATAATATTAAATTCATTAATATTTACTAATTTATAAAGTGTGGATATTTTTATTTTAAAAAGAAATAGTGTCCATTAGTGGTTAGTTAAAATTGTATAATGAAATAATAAAGAATCAACTAACTATATGGTTTTACATAAAAATTAAACATTTAATTTATTTGTAGGTTGAATTGTCATTATTATTATACTTTAAAGTTGAGTAGGGTGGATTGTATGGGACATGGAGAGTGAGGGAACAAGGGGGGAGAGGGGAAAGTGATGTGTGTGTGTGTGTGTGTGTGTGTGTGTGTGTGTGTGTGTGTGTGTGTGTGTGTGTGTGTGTGTGTGTGTGTGTGTGTGTGTGTGTGTGTGTGTGTGAGAGAGAGAGAGAGAGAGAGATTATTGGGGGGAAAATGTACATAAAAGTGTGGTAGAAAGGGACAAGATGATAGACATGTTGTAGAGATATATCGTCATAACAAGGAAAATATGGTGAGAGGAGGGGAGAAATAGATGAATTAGAAGGGTCAAAGAGAAGGAGAAGAAGAGATATGATATAGAGCTTAAGAAAGAGGATAATTAAGACCAAAGATAGAGAGAGATGGTACTAGAGGACAAATTGTGCGTGAGTGTGTGTGTGTGTGTGTGTGTGTGTGTGTGTGTGTGTGTGTGTGCGTGTGTGTGTGTGTGTGTGTGTGTGTGTGTGTGTGTGTGTGTGTGAGAGAGAGAGAGAGAGAGAGAGAGAGAGAGAGAGAGAGAGAGAGAGAGAGAGGACTATATTGAATCATAACCCTTGCCTAAATTGAACTATAAACTAATTTAAAATAAAATTGCAACATTGAAATAAATTAGTCCCTAACCCTATTTACCTAATATAAATAATAAACCAAGTTTAACCCTAATGCTAAAACTAATTCTTCACTAAAGAAATTTTCCCTTCATTTCAAACCCAAAAAAAATATTATTCCTAATAATATTTAAAATGAAACCCAATCTTAAATTCAATTGAATAATAGATACCATGTCAAAACCATAACCCAAGGGACATGTATGAGTGAAAAAAAGAGAGTGGGTAATTAGATAGTTATATACACTGCCCTTTCCCTCATAGACTTCATTATTAAGGGGAAGTAGGGGTAGGGTGAGATGTCATGGAAAGAAATAGGGGGAAGGGGATGGGGAGAGAGTAAGACACATAAGGTAGAGTTAGAGGGTAAATAGAGTCTAGGAGATGGTGAGAGCATATGATAACTGCTATGGTTGGCTTCTTCTAACCATGCATTCAATATAACCAAAGCTTAATGTTGATCATAATATTGAAACAAATGGAACCCAATTAATTGTTATGTACAAATTGAATTACTCTTCTATACTAAAATGATACTTTCTCTAGATAAACTAAAAATCAAGCATAACCTTACACTAAACACTATTGAATGCAAACCCTAATAAAACCATGAAGAGTTAAATCATAACACTAAACAAAATTAAACCATATTCATAAACCATATAAAGTCCAACTCTCTACAAAAAACTATTCGAATTAACATTAATACTAGACCAAAATCACCAATTGTCACATAGTGCTTGTATTTGCCAGTATTTGTCATAATGTATATATTAAAAATTTAATAGTTATAAGAGAATAAATTGAGTTATTTATTTAATATTTTAACATTATTTGAAAGTTTAGAAGAATTATCATTCTAGTTCTTTCAAAAGAAATTTCATATCAAAATATAAGAAAAATAATATTTTTAATAGAAAAATATTTATAATTAAATTTTTTTTTTAATTTATGAAAAAAATAGCAATATAAACTAGTTTTAATGTTATATTTTCTTTTTAAATGAAAAATAATATTAAAACATAACATTCAAATTGATGGTGTATTAGGAGACATTTGTAGAGACATTTATTAATCAACTATTTAATTTTGAAACATAATTAAATAATATTTAAACATTTAAAAAATTAAAAGTTAAAATAAAAAATAACAAGTGCCACATAGTGGCTACTATTTTCCTAATAGTTAATTAAAAGTATGAATTATAATTATAATATTCATTATTGTAATCATAGTATTTTATATAGATTTAATTATTAATAATAACATATTTTAAAGCTGAGTGTAATAGTATTATAATGAATATTATAGTTATAGTTTATAGTTTTAATTTATTATTAGACAATTGTTTATCATTATTGGCACTTGGTATAATGGAAAAGATATAGTCTTTCTAATTTTAATGTGCAAATTATTGGTACATTGATTCACAAAGGATATCCAAGAAAAATCATAAAGATGGATATCATATTCAATGTGAACATGTAAGTTTGTAGCATATAATTGAGTCTATGACTATGATTGTTATAGTTGAAAGTCACACTTCTAGATTAAATAGATGCTTTTTTTATTAATTTAATATATGGATGTAATAAAAAAAAATTAAAAATTTTCTTCTAAAAAAAATTATTTGATATTTAAATATATGTTTGGGTCAATTTTTTTTGAAAATATAAGTATTTTGAATAAAATAATTTGAAATTATTACATTTATTAAAACTCTTATAATTATATAATCATAATTTAAATATGCACATGTGTATTTAATATTATAATTAAAATTTTACAAATTAAAAATTAAAATTTTCTAATACATGTTTTTTTATTTTAAAATATAAAATTTATTTTAATGTAATAACTAACAAAACTATCTCCTAAAAGAATGGTTTAAAGGATAGTCAAATTCACTAATAAGATATCAAACCAATTAACTAATCACCACTAAAAAATATTTTTTGATTGTTTTACAATTTAAAAATTATTCATATACATTATAAAAGAAAACAAAAACATTAAGAAAGAAAAAATTGTAATTGTTATTGTTAAAATAATTTAATTTAATCACTATTTAACCCAAAATTATTACAATAGTATTTCTAGCCTATGGCAAATACTAAAAATGATACACATTCAAATTCATGGCATAATTATTTTTATTAATGAGAGATATCACGCGTGAAACTTCTTCAGCTAAGAAACATTAATCAATTTCATATATATTATTATGTATTTAAATTTTGAAACATTATAAAATAAGTTTTATGTGTTTCATATATATTATTATGTATTAGTCATCCTCAAATGTCCATAGTGATTCTTAAAATTCCACTCTTATAAGAGAAAATACATGAATAAATCAAATTAAGTAAAATAATTTTAATCATTTTAAAAATTAAAATTTTCACATTTAAACATTTCAAAAATTAGAAGTTAAAATTAGAAATAGAAATATGTGCCTATTGCAAATACAACAAGTGCCACTTAGTGACTAAGTACTTCCTCCTTAGTTATAGTAAAAAGTAAAGTAGAATAGAAATAAAGTTGAAGTAATAAATTATTATATTTTTCTAATTATTGTAAAATTAATATCATTAATGATAACTAAAATTTTAAAAATTAAATTATAATTGTAATAAAAACTAAAGAAGAAAAACTGAAGTAGAGGTAATAGGTTATTATATTTTTATAATTATTGTAAAATTAATATCATTAATGATAACTAAAATTTTAAAAATTAAATTATAATATTAAAAATATTATGAATTTCTTTTAATGATAATCTTAACTTTAATTAGACATAGTTTAATAATAAACTACATAATTATAATTATTTATTTTTATATAGTGGTGACAATAAATTATTTTTATTTTAATTATAAATAATTGAACAATTATAACTTATAAACAACTTAAATATTTCTTTTAATTTTATTTGTATTAGAAATCATTTTATTTTGTATTAGAAATCATTTTATTTTGTAAAAATCTTTTTACGTATATGTGATTCATAAAAATTAGATTTGGCAAGGATTAAAATGTAAAAAAAAAATTATATTTTAAAATTTAAAAGTTGGAAAATGGAATTACACTCTACAAAAGTGGCAAGAATAATGTCAAATGTAAATTAAATTATTCTCCTATATAAGAGGTAAGTTAGTTTAAGCTAATCACGTTACTAAAAAATAGTTTTTTATAATTTAAAAACTTAAAATGAAATTTATTATAAAATAAGAAAAATAATAAATTATAATTGGTTGATTAAAAAAATTAATCACTAGATAATAAAAAAACACAAAACTTACTACAATAGTACTTGGCCTATGGCAAGTACTAATAAGAGTCCAAACATTTAAAAAAAAGATATCTAGCCCTAAACCAAATTGTACCCTAATTCTTAACTTAATTCAATATAATCCCACATAAAGAGACTTAAAATCATAACCAATCTAACCCTTTCCATTATTGAATATTAACACTAATTATAACATAAACTTGGCCATCAACCCAAATATAACATTAAAAAATACCTTTGTACCCTAACAATAAATCAAATCTTATCATAACATTAAATGGATTTTAATTGATCCATATTGTACAATCTCCTATTAGCTATACATACATATATATACATATAATACAGATAGATAGATATGTATAGATAGATAGATAGATATGTATGTATATACATATACATACATATGTATAATAGTTCTTAATTTCATTCTTTATTCAACTAAGAATAGCAATTGTGTACAAAACTTTGCATAAACTATATATATATATATATTGTTGGTAAACAGATTTGTCACCGTAGAATTTGCCCAATGGAGTGTGTGGCAAACAGTTCACAACAGTTGGATAGGCCCTTGGTATGCGGCCTTCCTCTACGTTTAGAGGGGTAGCTCTCTCGTATGAAATGATTTTTAAAGAGTTTTTCAAATAAAGAATCTAAAACTTCAAAGATCAAGAGAAAGTCTTTTAGGACGAATGCACCACACGCCTTTACAACCTTCTTGAGTAAACAAAATCGATAATAAAGGTGATCAAAAACTACACTTGAAAGCAACCAGTATTATCAAACACATTCATTATTTATAAACACTCTCACAGTACCATGAGAATATCTACTACAACATATAACAATTTTGGTTTTAGAATAAGAAACCCAAAGCACATCTCATTTCATTTCCTTGTACCAAGAAGATATTAAAGATTTTTTGATTTCAGAGATAAAAAGTGTACATACTTTCCAAAATTTATCCCTATATCAAAATTTCAGCATAGTGTTCCCCTTATTTTCAAAACCAAAAAATTCCCTTTACAAAGCCAATAGTTGTCTTTATATAGACATAGAGGTTAATAACTACCTCTTCGTGGTTAATAACCACTTCCAAATTACATGATTTTGGAGAGGTTAATTAACCTCAAGAAAATTAACCTATATCCCTTGAAATTTGAACCTTAGATATTTTCAGAAGATGATTGAATAATCAATCCTTATTGATCCATATCCTTGGCATCTACTTTTAACTGCCACTTATCTACCCAATCCTTACAAAAGTTGGCTCGAATAACTTCTTCATAGTGTAACAAGTATAGTGAAGTTGTGCTTAGATGACCAAACGTACTGCCATCCAAGTAACAGTACTAGATGGAAGTCACTACTCAATTAATAGCTGTTAGCAACAAATGCAAGGACTTTCCCCACCTAGAATTGTAACATCAGTTTAGGATGATAATTCAGAGTAGCATCTGTCCAATATCTTTTTCCAAATTCTTCAAGGGATCTGCTGATAGGCCCAAAAGCAATACTTCACAACCTTCTTGTCTATATTTCCTACCTTATTCATTTTCTTTGTCAATTTTATCCATCATTAGTTGCTTTGTCAATTTGATAATCTTCCTCCAGTTGCTGGTTTGATCTATCTTCCGCAAGAAATTCATATATCGTATTCTTTATCTGAATCCAACTGTTCCTTGGATCCTCCTTTTTTTTTCGACACCACAGTCTTTCATTATTTTTCTTAAATTTGCCACATCATCCCATCTATCAGCGACAACATACATGTTAATCAACAACACATGTATTCCTGTATTATGTGGTTCTAGTTCAAAAATCTTCTCTGTTGCTCATTGTCCTAGCTCTATGTTTCCATGAATTCTGCTAGCACCCAGCAATGCACCCCATACTTTTGCTTCGAGTTCAACTAGCATATTGTTTGCAAAATCCTCTGCTTCAACTAGGTGCCCGACACGACCAAGAAGGTCAACCATGTAGGCATATTGTTCAACTGTTGGTGCAATGCCATGATATTTAGTCATGGAGTGGAAGTAATGCTCACCTTTGTTCACTAAGCCAGCATGGTTGCATGTCGATAGGACAGCAATTAGAGTAATACGGTTTGGCTTAATTCCCATGTGTTGCATTTGTTCAAAGAATTGAAGTGCCTTTTTTCCGTAGCCATGTTGAGCATATCCTGCAATGATTGCATTCCATGAAACCACGTCTCTTTTAGGCATCATTTCAAATAGACAATGTGCCTCATCTATGCTTCCACACTTGCACCCATTTGGATGGAAATGCCATGGAGTTGCTTGCCTTGTTCCAGAGCTGCTAGACTTGCACATGTACTAAGTACACAAGTAAAGGTTGATTTGACAGGTTTGAAACCTGATTGTTTCATTTGAGAGAACATTTTCAGGGCCTTCTCACCATGATCATTTTGAGCATAACCTATTATCATAACAGTCCAAGAGAAGCTACCACGGGTACCCATTTCATCAAAATTCTTCTAGAATATTCTATCTTCCCGTTCTGTGCAAATTTGGCAATCATGACATTCCATGACACAACCATTTGTTCCTGCATTCCATCAAACAATTCATGAGCTTTCTCCATGCTCCCACACTTCGCATATATGTCGACCATTGCACTGTCCACAAGAACAATCTGTTCAAACCTTGCTTTAATAATAATAATGCAAGCATGAATCTACTTGCCCACTTCCTCTGCTAAGAAGTAGCCACATACACTAAGGATAGAAGTGTAAGTGAATTGGTTTGGCTTTATCCCCAATGGCCATATCAGTCGAAAGACATTGAGTGCTTCCTCGATATCACCACTTTCCACATACCCTATACAAATTGTAGTCCAAGATATAATGTTACATTTAGGCATTTTATCAAACACTTGGCATGCAGACACTATATTCTCGCATTTCACAAGCATTGTACATAAGGCATTTCCCACACACACATCCTGTTGAAGCTCGAGTCTTAATAATGTAGCCATGAGCAATCCGTCCCTGTTCAACATCACTATCTTCACATTGAAGTTGCAACTGCCTGAAGACAAGGAAGAAGTATCCATCACTAGAAATGCATGCTAACAAAGAGTGTTTCTGCGAAGGAAGAGAAATATGTCTTGCCTTCATCGTAGGCCTCTCGTGGATTTTAGCTACCCTTGCCCTGTTGGTGGCACCAATCAACAAAAACTCCATTTTCCCCAGAATTAAATGCATCCATGTAATGATATTGCTCCCCTTATATGATTCCATATTAACTTTAACTCCAGTCCAGTACACCTTCTGAAATAACTCATCAAATTTGAATATATCAATCTTTGATCTCTCTTTTGCATAGAGAGCCATAGATCTGGTACCTTCATCGATAGCTAACAAGTCGAATCCTCTCCTGAATGCATGAATAGAATAACCCATGTTATTCATATTACAACCAATCTTGGGACAACGGTACAGATACAAGAAGGATTCTATAAGATTGTGGATAAAGATCATTAGCTCTCCTGACTTGAGGATGACTACTTTGAATAATCTTTTCTGGTGAGGGTTGACGACTGCTAACTCTACTAATCCTCTGCACGCTAAGATAACCGGATGCCAAGAGTTGCTATTAATCTCAGATATGTCTTTTCTCATTGGAGCCAATTCACCAACATTATAAATAATGGCAAGAAGATATTCCTAATTGATCCAATATATCGGGTCACTAGATTATCATTCTTTGCCATGGACATTTTCTTCTTTAACTCCTACACAAACTCATACTCGACTTCTCATAGAAGAGTTTTAAACAAGTTAGTGAGATTTTCAAATAGGTTAGTAACTGTCTCAAAGAGTTTAAGAAGTACGTTTTTTTGGAGAGGTTAATTAACCTACTCCAGAATGGGCAATTTTAAAGTTATCCTTAACCTGTTTGGGAGGTTAATGGATACATGTTTTTGGAGAGGTTAATTAACCTACAAAAAAATGCACAATTTGAAAGTTATCATTAACCTATTTGGGAGGTTAATGGTTAATGATAAACTTGAAAATGTGTATTTTGAGTCTCTCCATTAACCTGCTATAACTTGGGGTTCAGAAGTCAGATTTTGAAATTTTCAAGTCCTGGATGGAGCTAGGAATGAGCCAGAGATATGAAGATTTAGAAAATCACAAGAATTTAGAGACAAAATAATCATTTCGATGATCAAAATAGGATGTATTTCGCACATAATCAGGAGATCAACAAGTTCAAAATTGAAACATTTGATGATCGGGTAATAGCTGGCTCTATCTAGGGACAAGGATTGACAAGGACGAAGCTCGAATCCAGAATGAATAAAATAGTGCCTTATTCATTGGGTTGTAAAATAGAGTTATCTGAGGGACCAATTTACAAAAGGGAGGAAACTAGCACCAAAAGCCAGTCAACTGAAAGAAAACTAGGCACAACAAAAACTCCTAATTAGACTATATACAAGGCAGTTTTCCCTACCTCCAGTGACTCAAGGTATAATCATGAAAATCCATTCACTGGGTAGGAAAAATAAATACCATGGTGTACCAACATGTGACAATTCTTAAGCTTCCATGGGTTCAAATTTAAATGTGCTCCTTGAATTCTTACTCTGAGATTCGTAGCATGCTCCACATCTCTGGATGAAAGAATATATCCAAATAACCAGGCTTCATCAAAAATCTCAGACTTCAAAATCAATTCTGCTTCCTATAGCATGCGATTGATAACTTCATTTTCAAAGAGTTGAAGTATAAGATTATCAAGTTTCTGAATGTATCTCGGATCCTCTCTTCTACTTGGCAAGCCCTGCAGTTGAATTTTTATTGATTGATCATCATGAAATCTTGAACTTGTTTCAAACACTAGACACTCTTTCGTTTCCATGAGGATGATCATAGTTGAATCCTTTATACAATTATTCCAACTAGGATGCACATCCATGTTATATTGAATCTTCTCATGATCCATTTCTTCTTATTTATCTTCCAAAAGATCATCTTGAATTTTTAGGTACTACGGAGTTACATTGATACTATCATCAATAACTTCATTTTTCATCCCATTAATATCAAAATTTTCCATCTGAAGGGTCTTCTAATGGTTAAGACAAGAAGATACCAAACTTTGTATTGTATTGCCTTCATACAATTTGTGGAGTGAAGTAACCTACGGAGTTATAACCATTGAGCCTTGTCTTTGAATACCAACTTGGAAATCATCAGTAAAAATGTCTTCCTCTAAGAATAAAGGATTAAATTAAACATTTTCTTCATAGAGGAAATTACCATCTAATGATTTCAAGCACAAGCTTGGGGTAAAAATGTCATAAGAGTTTCCTTCATCTGATTTTTCCATGAGAGTCTCTGCTAACTCATTACTTCTTCTATCAACATTATTCTTCTCATAGAAGCTCTTTGGCATAAGATTTCCTATTTGATAAAAAGGCTCAAAAAGAGGATTTCCTTGAACTTTGAATGATCCATAGGATTTCAATTGTATATTCATATAGCTTTCATCTTCAATGCATTCAATGATATCTATCCCCTTTTGAATCATCATTTCTTCTCCAAGACATCTTTCATGAAATGTGAAAGTTGGTATGCATGACAAAGAATCAAAGTTATATGGTTCATCTTCTTCTCCTAGAAGATGATTTTTATCTTTTTCATCAATCGATCTTTTAATCACAAGTTCATCAATATCATCAAATGTAAAGATCTCCATTTCCTTAGGGAAATCATATATTTGTAGAAGTTCATTGGTGCTTTTATCTACATCAATGGTAGTGATTTCGTATTGTGCTAGAACATCTGAAGTATTGACATGATCAATAGATTCCTCATCGTGAATGATCATGGAAGGATGAATGGGAAGATCTTCTCCACATAGGAAGTCATCATCTAAAGCATTGAGGCACCAAGTAGGAATAAAAGTATTATGAAATTCACCTTGATCCACATTTTCCTCATCTTCAATCATATGTTGCATAGTTTCTTGAGATTCTGATATTTCTTTTTCTTTTCTATTACAATCAAAATGATTGAATAGTTTTTCTTGGGTTTGGAAATTTTCACAATGATTCCTTGATACATTACCAGACCATTCTTCTTCTATAGATACCATGTCTCGACCATCTCCTTGATTAGATGTAGAATCCTCGTCTTCTTTCATGCATGAAGAACTAGATGAATCCTTTCTAACATTTGGATCAGGAGATGTTCTATTATCAAGAAAATAATTCTTGTGTGGGTCTTCTTTCTCAAGTTCTCGCAGCATTTGAAGTAAAGAAGGATGTACTTTGTTAGGATCCAGTCATACATTTCCTTAGAAGCTTTTTAAAAATTCAACTTGATTGGGATCAATGGAAATATTATTTTGATGAGCAATAGGTGTAGGCATTGGGACACCTTTTTGACCTCCACTATCCATCTTTGATTGACATGGATCACTTTTCTTATCAAGTTCTTCCTTATGCTCGCATGTGGAATTTCTTTCTAAAAATGATTTTGGTTTTTGAGAGAAAAATTTATTGTCCTTACCATCTTCTTCATCTATCTTTTGCAAAGTCCAGAGAAAAGATGGATGAATCCCTCCTAGATCTAGTTTCCATCCACCATAGAAACTCTTCAAGAAGCTAGCCTACTTAGGATCAATGAAAATCTGATTTTCATGGATCCTAATAGATTTTTGGTGACTCTACTGGGGAGAGTGAATGAGAAAAGACTGACAGTCACCTATAATGAAGCATAATGGTGCTACCACATGAGAACATTTTTCCTATTCTCCAACCAAACCTTGGCTTCCAAGACACCTAGGAGGATATCATCTCAGACTTGAAAACTCTATCCTAAAGGTGTAGACGAAGTGCACAGCAATATTATCAGGTAAACCAAGTTCTTGAAGAAGAAGAAGAGTTTGGGGAAATCTTACAAAGAGCTCCTATTGGTCATAACATTGTAGTCATTGAAATAATAGTAGTAATTCCAAGAAGAAACAGGTAGAATCTTGGTCACATCCAAAACCAAGTGAAAAATAATTAATAACATGGTTGATAAAAGGTACCCTCCCTAGAATGAAGGTTGGCAACTCTATTTTAAAGATTGATTATCGGCAACTCTATTTGAAGGTGGAAATTCATAATCATGGTTTGGTACAAGGGAAAAGTTGAAAGTGATAGTGATAGTGATAGTGATGATGAATATTTTTCATATCCCAAGAAACAGATTCCTGATGAGCTTTTGCAAGTTGAATTCTTGAAGAATTTCTATGGCAGCAGGAGGCTAGGCCCTAAAATGGTCCATCCCCACTTACTTCAAGTTTTCAAAAGATTCAAGAAGAAGATGGAATTGACTATGGTTTTCTTTTTCATGATTAAGAATCCTTCTTGGAAAAATATTTAGCATATAAAGATAAAGAAGGCCAACTGTTACCTGGTCATCAAATGTTTCAATTTTGAACTTGTTGATCCCCTAATTATGTGCAAAATACGTCCTATTTTGATCATTGAAATGATTATTTTATCTCTAAATTTTTGTGAGTTTCTAAATCTTCATATCTCCGGCTCATTCCCAGCTCCACCTAGCACTTGAAATTTTCAAAATCTGACTTCTGAACCCCAAGTTATAGTAGGTTAATGGAGAGACTCAAAATATGCATTTTCAAGTTTATCATTAACCATTAACCTCCCAAATAGGTTAATGATAACTTTCAAATCACGCATTTTGGAGTAGGTTAATTAACCTCTCCAAAAACATGTATCCATTAACCTTCCAAACAAGTTAAGGATAACTTTAAAATTGCACATTCTGGAGTAGCCTGATTAACCTCTCCAAAAATGCATACTTCTTAACCTCTTCGAGATAGTTACTAACCTATTCGAAAATCTCACTAACTTGTTTAAAACTCTTCTATGAGAAGTTGAGGATAAGTTTGTGCAGGAGTTAAAGAAGAAAATGTCCACGGAAAAGAATGACAGTCCAGTGACCCGATATATTGAAGAAGTTAGGACCATTAAATCTCTGTGGATAAATCCATTTGCGCAGAAAGTGGAGCTTAAGGTGACAGTATCAGTTGAGGAGGAATATCTGCTTGCCATTATTTATAATGTTGGTGAACTAGCTCTTGTGAGAAAAGATATATCTAAGATTAATAGCAATTGTTGGCATCAGGTTATCCCATCATGCAGAGGATTAGTAGAGTTAGCTGTCATCAACCCTCACCAGAAAAGATTATTCAAAGTAGTCATCCTCAAGTCAGGAGAGCTAATGATCTTCGTCCACAATCTTATAGAATCCTCCTTGTATTTGTATCGTTGTCCCAAGATTGGTTGTAATATGAATAACATGGGTCGTTCTATTCATGCATTCAGGAGAGGATTCATTGCTAGCTATCGATGAAGGTACTGGATCTATGGCTCTCTATGCAAAAGAGAGATCAAAGATTGATATATTCAAATTTGATGAGTCATTTCAGAAGGTGTACTGGATTGGAGTTAAAGTTAATATGGAATCATATAAGGGGAGCAATATCATTACATGGATGCATTTAATTCTGATAAAAATGGAGCTTTTGTTGATTGATGCCACAAACAGGGCAAGGGTAGCTGAAATCCATGAGAAGCCTATGATGAAGGCAAGACATATTTCTCTTCCTTTGCAGAAAAACTCTTTGTGAGCATGCATTTCTGGTGATGGATACTTCTTCCTCATCTTCAGGCAGTTGTAACTTCAATGTGAAGATAGTGATGTTTGTAATGACCCTTTCCAATAGGCCACTAAACAAAACCCTAAATTTAATACATTGCTAAAATAAGGAAATAATAGTGCCAGTGTATTCATTCAATGAAAACCAAATGTTTTTACAAATGATATGGCAATTTTCAGCACCAAAACATTATGACATGGCACATTACAGACAAATCCTAATTGGTTGTATACAATTGAGAACTTGTTACAACTACAAACTAAAATGAAGAACCTGGATTGATCAGATACTGGAGACTGACTGCTGAAGATGATATGGTGAAAGTGCAACTCCACTTGAAACTCCAAACTAGAAATTATGCACAAGTGAAAGGACTGAAATATCCTTCCCATAGTTGCAATAATTTAGGTGATCTTTCACACCCTCAAAATTGCATACCAATTGAGATTTTTTGTTCTCAATGGCCAATTGTGACTACTTGCAGAAACCCTAGGCTCCACAATGCACATCAACAAATATCAATAATAAATCTTGATGATAGGCAATGAGCCCTCAATGCCTATTTATTCTTTTTTCCTCGATAGGTCGGCCTCTTTTTTTAATTATTTCTCTACTCCTTCCAGCAACCTCTAGAACATTATTTTATTTAATGACTTTATAAGATATATCACTTAATTAAATATAAAGTTACCTTGTAATATATTTTTTTATTGATAACTTTATAAATAATTAACTCCTCCAAAATGGGGACATTATAGGTTCACCCCCCCTAAAATTTCTTGGCCTCAAGCAATCTTAATGTTGGATGCTGCAAAATCATTTCTCCCTCCCAAGTAGCATCTTCAACAGGTAAATCTTTCCACTTAACTAGATACTCTCTGATTACTCTCCTATGAAGTTTATTTTCTCTACTATCCAGAATGGATTCTGGCACTAGGATCAATTTTCCCTCATCATTCAAGGGAGGATATACTGCAGAAGGCATTACATTCTGACCCAATGCCTTTTTGAGGCATGATACATGAAACACATTGTGCACTCTACTATCTGCAGGAAGCTCCAACTCATAAGCCACCTCTCCAACTCGCTTGACGATCCTAAATAGTTTATAATAGTGTGGCTTGAGTTTCTCTACACCACTCTTCTTGAGAGTGGACTACTTATATGGCTGCAACATGAGGTAAACCATATCATTTACCTCAAAGCTACGCTCAGTCCTCTTCTTGTTAGCATACTGTTTTTGCTGGTTCTGAGCTCTAGCAATGTTGTCTCTGAGAGTAGCAACTATATCCTTACTTTATTGTAATAGTTCACCTACACGGGGTACCCGATTGTCTCCCAACAACAAATCTAAGAAACTAGGTGCCTCATAACTATAAAGTGCCATGAAGGGTGTCATTTGTATAGTCATATGGTATGTAGTATTATAAAAATACTCATAGAGATATATCCATCGGACCCAAGCTCGTTGTTGATCTGCCATATAATTCCTCAAATACCCTTCCACCCATTTGTTTACAATCTCTGTTTGACCATTAGTTTGTGGGTTATAACTAGTGCTAGGTGTAAGCTCAATACCACACAACCGAAATACCTCTTGCCAAAAGTGACTCATGAAGTGGTTGTCCCTGTCACTCATAATGCTCTGAGGCAAACCATGTAATCTGAAAAACCTCCCTGAAGAAGACCTCTGCCACCTGAGTTGTTGTGTATGTAGTAGCAATAGGGAAGAAGTGAGCATATTTTGTCAACCTATCCACCACCACATAGATACAATCACACCCTTGGGCCTTGGGCAAGCCTATAATAAAATCCATAGAGATGTACTCCACTTCCTATCAAGAATAGGAAGTGGCTATAGAAGCCCTATTGGATAAGTGTGCTCTTGTTTGTTTTGCTGGCAAACATGACACTCATGCACATACTACAAAACATCAGCCTTAAGTCCCTTCCAAGTGAACTGTTCCCGTACTAACTTGTAAGTCTTGAAATACCCAAGATGGCCTACTGTAGGTGAATTATGGAATGCTCTCAAAATCAACTGCTTCACTTTCGATCCTAGGACTAACTAAATCTTGTTCTTATAAATGATCAAATTATCTATGAGAGTGTATCTGGTGTCGATTGTTGTTCTCTTCATTATAGCAGAGGCCCACATGTCTTTGGCATATTCTACTACAATCAAGTGTTGCCAATCCTCTTATATCTGAATCATAGAAGTGAGGTGTGGCTTACGGGATAAAACATCTGCAACAATATTTTGTGTCCCCTTAGCATATGTGATATCAAAATCATATGTCTGTAACTTATTCACCCACTTCTGCTGATGATCATTCAGGTCCTGCTGTCCCAAAAAGTGCCTCAAACTATTATGATCAGTTTTAATACAAAATTTGTTGCCCACAAGATATTGTCTGAATTTGGCCAAGGCATACATGATGGCCAACATCTCCTTATCATATATGTTGAATGATCTCTCAGGCCCTCTGAGTTTCCTACTCTCATAAGCTATAAGATGCTTGTCTTGCATGAGTACATCACCAAGTCCCTCTCTAGAAGCATCACATTGAAGCTCAAATGGCTTCGTGAAATTAGGTAATGCTAATACTGGGCATGTAGTCATTATTTCCTTGAACTACATAAAACACTCCTGTGCCTCCCAAGTCCACACAAATGCCCCTTTCTTCAGAAAATTTATCAAGGGCACTACATGTCATGAGTAGCCACTAACAAACCTACGATAGAATTGACATAGACCAAGGAACCCTCTTAACTGTGTAAGGTTCTCTGCTGATGGCCAATCAATAATAGCACAGATCTTTTCAGGATCCATTTGCACTCCTTCTACACTAATGATGTGTCCAAGATACAACAATTTTGTCATCCCCAAATCACATTTGGACTCCTTGGTATACAAGGACTCACTCTATAAAATGCTCAATACTATCTCCAAGTGCTCTAAATGTTCCTACCATGTCCTACTATAGATCAAAATATCATCAAAGAACACCAGCACAAATTTTCTCAACTAATGGTGGAAGACCTTGTTCATAGTGGACTAAAAAGTGGCAGGTGCAGTAGTCAAACCAAAATGCATGACTACAAACTCAAAGTGCCCACAATGACACCTGAAAGCAGTTTTCTCAATATCCTGCTCTCGAACTCTAATCTGGTGATAGCCTGATCTCAAATCAATTTTTGTGAAATAAAAATCCCCATGCAATTCGTCTATCGACTCATCAATGCATGGATGGGATACCTATTCTTTATAGTTCTCTTATTCAACACCCTATAATCAATACACATTCATAGAATACCATCCTTCTTTTTTACCAAAACAACAGAAGATGCAAAAGGTGACTTACTTGGTCTGATGTGTCCCATTGCTAGCAACTCCTTGATGGTCCTCTCGATCTCATCTTTGAGTCATTTTGGGTGTCGGTATGGTGTGATCATGATAGGCTTAGTGCCTTCCTCTAGCTTGATAATGTGCTTAATGCCTTTGTCTGGTGGCCTACCTGGTGGAATCTCGCTAAAAACCTTCTCATACTTGATTCTCAATTTTTGAATATCTGGATGATATCCAGTCTTATGCTGCTCTTCCTGGGTAGGCATCAAGGCACATATTGTCACCCACTCTATATTATTATGCATGGCTAATCTCTCCATCCATCTAAGTGAGATAGTCCTGACATCACCATTATGAATAGCCTTCAGCACATGAATCTTGCCATCCACCTTGAACTGTATCTCCATATCCTCTAGTCTTAGAGCAACCTCCTTCAAAGAATGTAGCCACTGCATCCCAAGTACTATGTCCATGTCACCCATGTTAACCACATGATAGTCCGCCTTGAACTCATAGTTGTTCAGGCACAAAGGTAGATCTCGCACCATCCTATCACAGTGAAGAGTATATTCATCAACTACCTTGACTCTTAATCCTTCGAACTCCTTAGTAATGAGTCCATGCCTCTCCACAAATCGTGCATCAATGAAATTATGTGTGGCACTTGTATCCAGTAGAGTAATAACCTTTTTCCCTGCCAAGACTCCCTGGAGTCTGAAAGATCCCTCTCTTTGAATACTAGACAGACGTGCCTCTTATAAATGTAGCTCTAGAGCCTCTTTTTTCTCAACACTATCTATCTCTTGTTCACCCTCTACCCCATTAGAATCCTCATCATGGTGCTCTGAGCTATCTGAATCTAAACCCTTGTAATAAGCCCACATTGCCCGGTTAGCCTTCCCCTTAGGCCTCATAGGACAATCATGACCAAACTCATAGGGACCTTTGCAAAAGAAGCATAGCTTCTTCCTACATAGGTCATTAAGTGTTTCCTTATCCAAGGGTGCAACTGACTTGCCTTTTGAGTCACTAACCTTCTCTTTACCCTTACTGAATTCCCCTTTGTTATCTCTAAATGATGAAGAACCCTTCGAACTAAACTGGTTTGCTGGAGCAGCAAGTTCCATACTATAGGCTTTCTTCATGGCTTCCTATAATGTAGGAGGATCAAAAGTCTTTACCCACCCCTTGAGTGGTTCAATTAATTCCTCTATGAATAAAATGACTAGCCTCCATTCTAAAATGTCAGGCACCATCACTGCAAGATTCTGGAAGTCATTGATAAATTGTTCTAAGCTTCCTGATTGTCTCAATTGGGCTAACTCGGAAATAAACTTTAGGATTTTTTTTATCAAACCTTTCTATCAATCTATCCATGAATTCCTAATAAGTGGTTATCTGATTGTGTTGCAATGTGATCATGCCATGTGTCCACCAATCATGTGCTGCCCCATCTAAGTGTAAAGTGGCATACTTGAGCACTTCAAATTCTGTCATAGTCTTCAGAGATAGGAAAGTATCCACCTTATGAATCCAAGCACAAGTAGTCATTTTTCCACTACCATCAAATGTGGGTAATACCAACTTGTTGGTGACCTGTTGCAACTCACTATGTTTATCTACCTGCTTCTACCTGGCAGATCTGTAGTTCAGGTACCTGTCAAATGTCCACCCATCCTGTACGTATGTTGGTAACGAATCCCACTCATTCCTTGCTTGTCAAAGTTCATCTACAATATCTGTTACCATAGCATCAAGTGTGTGTGCTGGAGTTTCTTCCCTGAATGTAGGATGTGTTGGTCTCTCAACTATTCCAGACCGTGTCCTATGTTGTGATCCTACTATGCTCCTATCATCCTGGTCAGTATCATGATTATTTCTCCTGCTTTTCCCAATCAAATGTTGCATCATAACCATCATTGCCTGTGTACTTGCCTCTATTGACTATAGAAGCCTCTCTTGATGCTGTAAAGTCTCATCATCTCTCACACTTTTGGATGGATTTTGAGAATGTCTCTTAGTCATATTCTTAGTCATGCTGGTTCTTTGTGTAAATTGGCTAGATAAACCCTATCAGGCTAGCAAGAAACCTTCTCTGATACCACTATAATGACCCTTTCCAATAGGCCACTAAACAAAACTCTAAATTTAATACACCGCTAAAGTATATTGCTAAAATAAGGAAATAATAGTGCCAATGTATTCATTCAATGAAAATCAAATGTTTTTACAAATGATATGGCAATTTTTAGCACCAAAACATTATGACATGGCACATTACAGACAAACCCTAACTGGTTGTATACAATTGAGAACTTGTTACAACTACAAACTGAAATGAAGAACCTAGATTGATCAGATACAGGAGACTGACTGTTGAAGATGATATGGTGAAAGTGCTACTCCACTTGAAACTCCAAACTAGCAATTAAGCACAAGTGAAAGGACTGAAATATCTTTCCCACAGTTGCAATAATTCAGGTGATCCTTCACATCCTCAAAATTGCATACCAATTGAGAGTTTTCATTCTCAATGGCCAATTGTGACTACTTGCAGAAACCCTAGGCTCCACAACGTGCATCAACAAATATCAATAATAAATCTCAATGATAAGCAATGAACCCTCAATGCCTATTTATTCTTTTTTCCTCAAGAGTTTGGCCTTTTTTTAAAATTATTTCTCTGCTCCTTCTAGCAACCTCAAGAACATTATTTTATTTAATGACTTTATAAGAAATATCACTTAATTAAATATAAAGTTACCTTGTAATATATTTTTTTATCGATAACTTTATAAATAATTAACTCCTCCAAAATGAGGACATTACAATGTTGAATAGGGATGGATTGCTCATGGCTACATTATTAAGACTCGGGCTTCAACAGGTTGTGTATGTGTGAAACACCTTATGTACCATGCTTGTGAAATGCGAGAATATAGTGTCTACACGCCAAGTGTTTGGTAAAATGCCTGAATGTAACGTTATATCCTGGACTCCAATTTGTACAGGGTATGTGGAAAGTGGTGATATCGAGGAAGCACTCAATGTCTTTCGACTAATATGGCCGTTGGGGGTAAAGCCAAACCAATTCACTTACACTTCTATCCTTAGTGGATGTGGCTGCTTCTTAGCGGAGGAAGTGGGCAAGTAGATTCATGCTTGCATTATTATTATTAAAGCAAGGTTTGAATAGATTGTTCCTATGTAAAATGTGATGGTCAACATATATGCAAAGTGTGGGAGCATGGAGAAAGCTCATGAATTGTTTGATGGAATGCAGGAATGAACGGTTGCGTCATGGAATGTCATGATTGCCAAATTTGCACAAAACAGGAAGAAAGAATATTCTAGAAGAATTTTGATGAAATGGGTACCAGCGATAGCCTCTCTTGGACTGTTATGATAGCAAGTTATGCTCAAAATGATCATGGTGAGAAGGCCCTGAAAATGTTCTCTTGAATGAAACAATCAGGTTTCAAACCTAACGAATCAACCTTTACTTGTGTACTTAGTGCATGTGCAAGTCTAGTAGCTCTGGAACAAGGCAAGCAACTCCATGGCATTTCCATCCAAATGGGATTTGAACCAGGTGTATCTATGGGGAATGCCATTGTTACAATGTACTACAAGTGTGGAAGCATAGATGAGGCACATTGTCTATTTGAAATGATGCCTAAAAGAGATGTGATTTCATGGAATACAATCATTGCAGGATATGCTCAACATGGCTATGGCAAAAAGGCACTTCAATTCTTTGAACAAATGCAACACGTGGGAATTAAGCGAAATCATATTACTCTAATTGTTGTCCTATCAGCATGCAACCATGCTGGCTTAGAGAACAAAGGTGAGCATTACTTCCACTCCATGACTAAATATCATGGCATTGCACCAACAATTGAACACTATGCCTGCATGGTTGACCTTCTTGGTCGTGTCAAGCACCTAGTTGAAGTAAAGGATTTTGTAAACAATATGCTAGTTGAACCTGATGCAAAAGTATGGGGTGCATTGCTGGCTGCTAGCAGAATTCATGGAAACATAGAGCTAGGACAGCGAGCAGCAGAGAAGATTTTTGAATTAGAACCACATAATGCAGGAATACATGTGTTGTTGATTAACATGCATGTTGCCGCTGATAGATGAGATGATGTGGAAAATTTAAGAAAAATAATGAAAGACTGTCGTGTAAAAAAAATATCGAGTATCCAAGGAACATCTGGATTCAGATAAAGAATAAGATATATGAATTTCTTGCGGAAGATATATCAAACCAGCAACTGGAGGAAGATTATCAAATTGACAAAGCAACTAATGATGGATCAAATTGACGAAGAAAATGAATGAGGTAGGAAATATAGACAAGAACGTTGTGAAATATTGCTTTTGGGCCTATCAGCAAATCCCTTGAAGAATTTGGAAAAAGATATTGGACACATGCTACTCTAAATTATCATCCTAAACTAATGTTACAATTCTAGGTCGGGAAAGTCCTTGCATTTGTTGCTCACAGCTATTAATTGAGCAGTGACTTCCATCTAGTACTGTTACTTGGATGGCAGTACGTTTGATCATCTAAGCACAACTTCACTATACTTGTTACACTATGAAGAAGTTATTTGAGCCAACTTTTGTAAGGATTGGGTAGATAAGTGGTAGTTAAAAGTAGATGCCAAGGATAGGGATCAATAAGGATTGATTATTCAATCATCTTCTCAAAATATCTAAGGTTCAAATTTCAGGGGATATAGATTAATTTTCTTGAAGTTAATTAACCTCTCCAAAATCACATATTTTGGAGGTGGTTATTAACCACGAAGAGGTAGTTATTAACCTCTATGTCTATATAAAGACACCTATTGGCTTTGTAAAGGGACTTTTTTGGTTTTGAAAATAAGGTGAACACTATGCTGAAATTTTGATTTAGGGATAAATTTTGAAAAGTATGTACACTTTTTATCTCTAAAATCAAAAAATCTCTATTATCTTCTTGGTACAAGGAAATGAAATGAGATGTGCTTTGGGTTTCATATTCTAAAACCAAAATTGTTATATGTTGTAGTAGATATTCTCATGTTACTGTGAGAGTGTTTATGAATAATGAATGTGTTTGATAATATTGGTTTCTTTCAAATGTAGTTCTTGATCACCTTTGTTATCGATATTGTTTACTCAAGAAGGTTGTAAAGGCGTGTGGTGCATTCGTCCTGAACGGCTTTCTCTTGATCTTTGAAGTTTTAGATTTTTTATTCGAAAAATCCTTTAAAAATCATATCATACGAGGGAGTTGCCCCTCTAAATGCAAAGGAAGTCCGCATACCAAGGGCCAAAAATATGCATTTCAAAACTAAATTTTAAGATGCCTGCGTAAAGTTAAAATTGATATATTCATTAGTCACCAATTTTACAAATCGCTACTAATCAAAATAAATTAATCTGCCAATAACTAGGAATAGCATTTGTGTACAAAACTTTGCATAAACAACAGGTTCAACATGTATAACATTCAATTTGAGTAAAAAAATACTTTGTAAATTAAAAATACTACTAGTGTAGTTTCTGCATTAACAAATATGCATTTCAAAACTAAATTTTAAGAGGCCTGGGTAAAATTAAAAATGATATATTCATTAATCACCAATTTTACAAATAGCTACTAATCAAAATATACTAATCTACCAATTCTTGTAGGCTAATTGGGATGGCAAGGCTGAAGCTTCAGGGGTTCCTTGTGGCTTTATTGTATTCAACCCAAACATAGAGGAGGGTTCAGACTACTGGATCCTAAGAAGCAGGGGATTTGTTTATTTGCCAAATGGAGAGTTAGAGTTGTTTCAAGTGATGAGCTGTGGAAAAACTTGGTGCGTAACAAAATTGCACTCGCTGATATGAATATGAGGTGGCATTCTGTGGGTTGGCTGGATAAAATTCTACTTGCCCCTTGTTTCCGCGTCAAAGGTTCTCTGCCTTTGTAATCCATTTGGTGAGCTTGGTAGTTGGTTTGTAGTTGTTTGGAATGGAGAAAAAACTCTTTACAACATGGTTTTAGCTTTGCTAGTTCTTCTATTTGGTGGAATAGGCTTGTACAATATCATGGACAACCCTTAGCTATATGTTTCCCTAAACAGGCTCGATATCTTTTCAGCAAAGGCATTAAGCATTTTAGTGGCATTTGGGACTTTAATACTCTTGACTGGGCTACTTGGATAGATATCAAGGTCTTCTTTAGTCTACTTAACAGGATTGAAGGATTTTTAATTTTTGTCAGGTCACGAGCGCCTTAGGATCTCTTAACGAAGATGTGCACTCCCTTGCAATACTGTGTTTTAAATGATTGGTGGTGGCTGGAGAAATTTTCATTTTCTAGCTTCCCCTTAAAAAAATCTACCTTCAAATTCTCCCAACCTTAAAATTGAATCCTTGACTTAACAATAAGTGGAATTGTAGGTTTTCAGAGAGGACATGGATCAACTTGAGTTTGCAAATTTGGAAATCCAAAGCGGAGGCAAATGCACAGATTTTGTCTTGGAAAGTTTTATACCAGAAATTACCAATAGGTGACAGATTAAGATTCTTGCCCGTAAAAGCCAATTCATGCCCATTTTGTCATCAATCTGAAAATTTGAAACATATCTTTTGGAGCTATCATAGAATAAGAAAGAAATGGAATGTCATATTTCAGTGTTTTACTACTATTTTTTATCATACTTTGAGACGGAAGGAGGCAATTTTTGGGATTAGTCTTCATAAGGATCTAATTTCAGATTCTATGCAGCAATGCATTATATTACATATCTGGAAAAATAGATGTCAAGCACTTTTTACTAATCACTGTTTGCATCAGGAAATAGATATTCATAGAGTGAGATATCATAGACAGCTGGATGAGATCAAGTGCCAGTTTTTCCAAGGAGGTGAAATAAAATGCTTTGGGCAGCTTCAACAACTTCTTAGTTTTAGAGTCTGATTGATAGTTTTGTAATTGCTGTTACTTGCTATATGTGACAGCTTGTCAGCTTCTTCTAGTTCTTAGGCCTTTCGGCTGATTGTATGTCACAGTGGGTCAGCTGCTTATAGTTTTTAAACCTTTAGGCTGGTTACAGCATAGTTTTGTTTGTTCAGCCCTATAAGTTTGCTCTGTATATTCATAACTGTAGTCATTTGTTTGTATTTTTTGTCAGCTTTCTTCAATAAAAATAAATAAACTAACAGCCAACCTGGCAACTATCCTGGCAAGTATGATTATAAAACATAAAACTGTGATTCTTTGATCTTTCATAAATTTTTATTACCATATTTTGTCTTAGGACATTTATTACCCAATTGATCCTATATTATGATTGCCGTGTGTGGAATGAACAACCCTTGGTTTCATTAGATAGATAGGACTGAATGAAAAATATTGTCAGCTTATTCTAATCTACTTAAAGAATGCGGATCAAAAATATCTTATTTATTTGAAATGTATTAAAGATTAAATGTAAAATTATAACTAAAGTATAAATGGTATTGTAGCAATTTCAAGGCAAATAGATATTCTGAAAACTAAATTAAATCCATGGTTATAATTGATCAAACAAGAGACAGACAGGAAAACCTAATGAAATTGAAGAGTATATGCAAGGTTCTTGAGTTTCCACATAACCAAAAGAGTTCATAAAAGAAGTTCTCTAGACCATTGCCCGTTCAATCTGCAGAAAACTGAGGTCTATGCTAGTTGCTTCAATTTCCAGATCTCCATTATTGAGATCTGAGCTAGATCCACGTAATTTATCCAGAATAGCTTGAAGTTAGAGTTCACCAATCATTGGTTAAGAATATTAAATTATAAAATCTGATAAACTTTCCAGAAAAGACAAATGAATCAGGATCCCAAAAACTCAGAGATGTTCAAAAACTGAATCTAAAATCTTGGTAGATCATGGATTCGATACCTTTATGGCTACTAGAATAAGCTCTTTATTATCAGTACAAAGGAATACATTCTGGACCTTTGTGTAAGGATTTAGTTATCCTCAAGTAGAGCCACCAACACAACATAGAGGGTAAGATTGGGAAGAATTGTACATTTGCAACTAATAACAATTGCAGTGCCAATGGGAATTTCAGCTGAACTAATTCCTTTAACGGTTTACTTAGTTACAAGCTATTCCATTCCCAATACGGATACCAGCTGAACCAATTCCTTTAATGGGCTAGTTAGTAAGATCATTATTGCAGTCCCACTCAGAACATGAGCTGGGAGGTTAGTTTTACAGCTCCACTAAGGCTTTTGGTGGAACCAATTCCTTTAATGGGCTAATTAGTAGGACATTATAGTGGAAACAAATAGCCACTTTGTTTGGTGCAAGCTTCTAATTCTCTTTAAGAACACAAGTACGGTAGCAATCGCCACAAAGAAAATCCAGAATTGGTTAGTATTTATCTGAAATTCAGAGAGGAAGCAAATGTTTGGCCGAATCTCCAATTGGAAGGAGCCACGTTGTTCATGGTGAGAATTCTGCCCTTGCTATCCTTCACTCTAAATGACAAACTCTGCCCGGTCAAATATGAATTGCTCTGCCAATTTGCTCCCCAATTTCTGCTCATTTGTTGCCATCCAGTGTTTGATCCTTTTATCCATGCTGCAGTAATATCTCCTCTTCCTCCAACATTGGTTATCAGCACTAGCTCAAAATAGTCTCTCCCATTTACTCCAAAACGTATTCCCCCAGTCTTCTTGCAACGAACCCTGAAATATATTAAATCCAACATACTCAGATCCCCAATTTCTTACATCAAATGAGTAATGTAATTTTGTGCACACAAGAAGAAAATTGACCAACCTTTTAAAAACAACTGGTACAATTCCGCCGCTGTATTTAGCAATCTGCTGGAAGGCAGGCTGTGCCATGTCAAAATGCTGGAGAGGCAAATTGCACCATCCTCCATTGTCATTTGGCAGGGCACTATTAGGTGGGCAAAAATTAGTGGCAGTGATTGTGATGGATGTGCCACGGAGACACCACTGAGGATCCTTTTTAATATCACAGATTATTAGGTAGCAAGCTCCACATAAAGCTCCATTGTTAAAGAGAGCACTGCTTAGAGCTGCAGTGTTTGTCCCATATCCAGCAGTGTACAAATCACCATACCCACAAGCACCACCTGTAACAACATCAAGGATTCAGTCTTCTTACAGTCAAAAAAAAATTCTCACAAACAAGAAACATAGGAAATATCCAAGTGTCCATAAATGATCCAATAAGTTATACTTTTTCAGTAACAAGGGGAAAAAATCAAAGATAACAAATTCTCATAGATAATGGTCAATTGTACATTAAATTGTGTACAAGTTTTTTTTGGATCAACAGTCTGAATCACACTCACTAATTTATAATCAAAACAATAGACGACACTAAAATGTTATTGGATTTAATTGTGTGTGAGATGGTTTTAAAGAATTGACATTATTGTCTATATCCTCAATCCAGGATGATAGATCATAGAGTGTAAGTCTAAATGTTGATTTGATTTAGGATGAGTTTTGGAGTGTGAATCTGTAACTTTTCAGATTACACTAAATAATCTTTTAAATAGTATAGGATATCAAAATGTTTCAGAATAAATTGTATCACACTCAGTGATCTATCATCACTATAATAGATAATACTAAAGTACTTTAAAATTAAGTCATATACATATTTTTGAATCAACATTTTAGATTCATACTCTATGATCCATCATCCTGAATCCAAAATGATAGATCATAGAATATATTTCAGACACGTTGATTCAATTCATAATGATACATCATAGAATCTGAATACCAAAAACTAATTTAAAAAACTTACTATAGCGATAAAAATGACAAACCAGTGGAATACATTTTCAATAGAACATAGAAGATCAGCAAAGTGAGACTCACCCATGGTTCCAGAGGCATCACTCCCACCATAAAATGTAGCATGCCCTGTACTCCATCCATGAACTAGGACTGCTCTTACAATAATAGATGCTAATGCACACAACAATATCAAAATCTTCATCATTGCCAAGTTTTCCACAGCCTAGTTATCCCCAACTACAAAAACTGATACGATTTTTTCAATTCATACCCTTCCCATATATACACAAATACTTTCCATTTCCGGTTAATGCAATCTACTATTAAGTCAAGCATCAAGACAATAAAAAATTAGGACTTTTTATATTCATTCCTAAGTACATGAAGTACAAAATGCATTGGTCTTGGAGCCAAGATGGTAATAACTTTTTCATAGGTCTTAGTTTGTACCCAATGGTTAAGCAATTTAGACTATGAAGCTGCAAGACCAAGAACTTCATCAATAAGTTATCAACTAGAATGTTTTAATAGTGATTTTTTTCTACATTTTCACATTCTAAGCACGTGAGAGCTGACTTGACGCCACAAAAATGTTTCAATACTGACAACAAAAATATATATGAACACTATAAAAGTGCTCAGTCATGTGAAGGTATATAGTATAAGTGTTTTATATGTAGTTTCTCTGTACTTTCAGGCACCGCCTCTGGTTTTGCTTGTTAGTTTTGGGCAGCAAAGCACATGGGTGATACTCTTGATCACAGTTGGAAAATCTAAGTTGGAGCATTTGTTTATGAGAAAACATAGTTATAGAAACTTGTACATAAGAAAATTTAGTTTATATATAAAACTGAACCAAATCTAGTGTCAACCTGAATAAGAATCAATGCTTTTCAAACTGAATGATTACATTTATTTCTTAAAATTAGGGTTCTGAAGATCGTCCAAATCAAACTCCTAAAGGGCTGATTGAAATTATCATTCCAATGCAAATCAGCACTATGATTTCTCAAACATTTTAAATTGGTTATATTTATTGCATCAATTAATTTATCAGACAAACGGTGGGGGAGACGACTTCCACATGGGAGACTTAACTTTAGTTCACACCTCTAAATAGTATATTATTAATTCTATTGATATTAAATTGGTGAACACTATTAACGCAACAGTCAGAGGAACGGAATGAGACAATTTTATATCACGGTTTCCAATAGCAAAGTTGGTCCTGGTATATGGCAGTATTTTTTTCTAAATAAGAGTATTAATTTATACTTCTGTCATTAAAATTCAAATATGGTATCGATCATAATAATCAAATAACTTTTGTCAATTTAGAAAGAAAAAGAATGAAATATATGTTTTTCAATAATTTAGAAGGAATCTGAAATTCTGTATATCAAGATTAAAAAAATTAATAACCAAAAGAAACAAAAACATATGAAAGATCAGAAGTCAAATCTAGAGAAGATTTCAACAAATAACAAACTCACATTTCATAGAACCTATCTAAATCTCTCAAGAGATATCTAAATTAGAGCTAGTAATTCAAGTGAAAAATATTGAAATATATACTATGATACTTATATTTGAAAAACATGAATAGATGTCATTACTTAGAATTTTTTTTTTTAATGAACAAACTATAAATACATCTGGATAATCATCTTTTAGTCTCAAATTACCTTTTTTTGGTCTTCATCCTAAGTTGTTCCTCTTCCTTTCCTCCTTTTGTCTCTGACCAAGATCTGTATATAATCTAAGCACTTACGATACAGATGAAGCTCTGAAAAGTTTTGAAATATGAATACAAATCTTCAGAACATACATCTAATAGAGAAAAGTAGTTATTCCTCAGCTGAGAAAACATATCTTAAGTAGTGTAATTATTAGTTTGTTATACCGAAGGATATTTTGTTGGCTTAGTTACATAAAAATAGAGTAATAATAAAACTATGTTACTCTATTGGCATAAAATGGGGGGAAAGAGTCTCTCCATTATTTTGAATGTTCATCCAGTTCAAACAGGATGATTCTGGAACCTCCAAAGATACCTCAAACTCTTTTTCCCAGACTCCAACACAATCTTCCACAACGGATCTATCTATCCAATCACATTATCTTGGGGTAAAAGCTAAAAGAAAGCCCCTAACCTTTCCAAGGATAATGAGATGTAAACAATGATTTAAAAAATCTAAACTATCCCTAATTTGACTAGAGTCCCTATATTGAAATTTTGACTTCTTATATTTGAACTTCTATACCTATATTAGCTAATTCATCCACTCTTTGATTGCCCTCGTCGTATATGTAATTTATTGTGATCTTGTCAAAGGTTTGACAGAGTGAGAGGGCTCTAGAGAAAATTGAGTCAAATATTCAATTAATGAGGGAACCTTTTCTTATAGCATTTATTATAATTGTAGAATCTCCTTCAATCTCTATATTCTTGCAATCAAAAGTTTTGCAAAGTTCTGATCTTTCAACTAAAGTCATTAATTTTGCACAATTATTAGTTTATATTCCTTTATATATCTTGCTAACTCCTTTATCTCCATGTATTTTGAGTTATGGATACTACAATGAATGCCTTCTCTGCTTGGATTCCTTCTACACACTTTGTCAAAATTGAGTTTAAATCATTCCTCCTTCCACAACACATCTCTTGTTTTCATTTTGAAGTTTCCACCATGCTCCTATAAAGGGGGGTAATTTTAGATGCATCAACTTGCCTCTCATTTTCTTATACCAATGAGACACTATAGCCTCCTTCTTTTCTTTATTTAGAACCCGACTATTGGTAAGATAAATTATAGAAGTCTCAATTTTAACTAAAAGTTGTTCTACATTCATCTTTGTATCCTAAAAAAGTATTCAATTGTGTTGCTTCCATAATTCCCACAGGCCTATGGAAGTTGTGAATATCCATAAAGAGATATAAATACTATCTTTCCAAGGAGGGGCCAAGCTTGTAAAATACTTGTTATATTTCTTAGAAATGTTGATACCCATCCCAGTTGTCAACATATCTATTTCCAACAGTGACTTCAATAAAGGAAATGCAAGAAAAGGTGGTCAATAGATTCTTCCTCATTTTTGCATAAAGGAGTACACCAACCTGGGCCTTAGTATCTCATTTTCTTAAATCTTTTTGAGGTAAGGACCCACCTATGTAAAACTAACCAAGTAAAAAATATTTCCCTAGGAAAAAAAAAATTAATCCAACATAATATTGTAGGGACGGAGTCATTTATGCTCATCTAGAGAGACTTGAGGACATTTTACCCCTCCTTCAAGTTCTATTCCCCACTCTTGCTTCCAGCCCACATCAACTTGTCCTTGCCAAAATTGAAATATAGTTTCTTGTTTGATAAGGTTCCTTTTAGATCTTTGGCCTCCTTAGATGGGAAGTTCATATCCTTAAAATCCTTCCATTTCCAACCTTTTCCTCCATCCTCAAAGGTCACATAATCTATAACTCTTTTTCCCCATTTAGCTCCAAGTATCAACCTTAATTGGGCCAGTTTATTGTCCTTTTCCAAAACTTTATAACCTCCCAAGAATTTTTCTAGAAGTGAGCTCCTTCCCCCTTCCCCAAGTTTAAATTTTAGTCTATCATGGATGGAGGATCTACAATCCATGATGAAGTTCAAAATTCTTGATCCTCTAGGCGGTAATTTCTCCCTAAATATGCTAATCAGATCAAAATTATTCAAATATCTATTTATTAGGATTTCTGGTATGGATTCATGTTCATTCTCCATGCTAGTTTAGCTCCTAAATCTTTCCCTTGGATTTTGATGTCCCTAATCCCTACACCTCCCTCATCTTTTTATCTATATACCTTATCCAAAGCTAATAGAGATTTATTTTTCTTTTCCCTTATTTTTTTCCAAAATAAAGAGTCTACTGATTTCATTCCTATTTTTTTCTGGGAAGATCAATACATGATAATTGATAAATAGGTTGTATTGAAATGATAGATTGTATCATTGTTGCTCTACTTGCAGAAGAGAGTCATTTTCCTTTCTAGGAATCCATTTTTATTTTGATCTTTTTTGTTATATAATTCCATAATTTTGTCTAGCATACCCCTTTTTTGAAAGAGAGACCCATGCATTCATTAGCATGAATGCTGATGATATTCCTTTGGGGGAGTATCCTAAGCATTGGAGGGCTAGTGAAAGTATTGCATGTTGCATTCATGACTATGTTTGTCATTAATGTCAACATGGCAGTAATTCTGTGAAGACTAGCAAAATACCAAATAGAGATTGTGGTCATACGGACAAAGTTTTGATGATCAAGTGATGTGAAGGTAAGGGCATGCTTGACATTATATCTTGATGATGAGGTTAAGTGCATGTAACCTAAGTTGAAGAGATATATAGGATATACATGATTTATAGATAGTAGTGTAGAAAAAAAGTACCCAAAAAGGAGTTTTTGATGATTGTAGTTTTTTCTTAACAGAGATATAATCAGGATATGCAAAGTTATATAGTGATAGAGGACAATCTGATTATGACGTCAGTGAGTGTACAAGTCTTGAAGTCATATGTGTGAGAAGTTGTGTAGATTATGAGCCAGCAATCCTATTGTAATTGCAAGATAAATAATTATCTTTTTTTTTTCCTATTATAATTAATTTAAAGAGCCTCAAAGCCAACTCAAGTAATTATTGAGGATGTGGTATAAAGGAAAGTATCTTCCTTGATTGTTAATGGTATGGGAGATGCAAAGTGTTCATGGAAGTGCGAACAAGAGAAGAGTATTTGGTAAATATGAGTAAGTGATCCAAGGGATTATTGTATGCAAATTATGTGATCTGGTAACAAGATCAGAAGAGGCAAAAGTCTGATTATCAAGACAAAGAAAGAGGAAGGAGCAGTACAGTTCAATTCTATTATTCTATAAGGAATAATAAAAAAGTGGGTTCATTTTTCTTGCCCCTAAAGTTGTTTGGACAATGGGTCCATCTACCTTCTACAACTCCAAATAGGGTTGGCACAACTCCTAACTGGGTTTGAATCTCCTAACAGGGATACAAAGTCTCCTAATAGGGACTGCTATGTACTAAATATTATCATAGACTCCTAAAAGGGTCCATCCTCTAACAAGAAATATTTATATTAGTACATCATCTTGTGGGTACCATCCCCACCAAGATTTTCCCTCAAATCAAGAGTTTCTCTAGTTAACATATCTAGTGTTATTGTGCATGAATATATTGATGTGTTTTATGATTATATTTCTCATATGGTTACGATTTAATAAGGTTGATAATTATGATAATAGTTGGATAACTAATCCACACCCCTAGTTATATTAGTGGACTACATATTCTATCAATTGGTATCAAAGCATCAGGTCCTTGAAGAGAAAGCTTAATAGCTTTGGGAGATCAATGGCAAGTCATTTCAAAAAGGATAGTCTAGAATTTGATGGAGTCAACTATGACAACTAGAAAGAGAAGATGAAGACTCTTCTACTATGTATATGTCGAGGATATTGGATTTTTATAAAAGACAACAAAATGATTGTGGAGGAAGCAAAGCTTGAAGAATGCAATGAAGAAAAAAGATATGTGCTCATGTGCAATATGAGAGCTAGAGAATTTGTACTAACAACCCTTCCTAAGAGTGAATATAGTTAGGTAAAGTCAATTCAAACATCTCTTCTAATTTGGAAAGCATTAGAATCTATTTTTGGAGATAAGCATACAAAAAGGATAAGATTACAAAGTTGGATATGTTTATTTTAGAATGCTAAAATGATGGAAGATGAATCTGTAAGAAGCTATGTTGGTAGGATATTTGAGATTGTTGCAAGAATCAAGTCATAAGGTGGAACCAAGGAAGAAGATGAGTTTGTGTTAAAGATCTTGAAATCTTCAACACCAACATTCAAGCAAGTAGCATAGATTGTTGAACTTCTAATACCCTATACTGATATGTTCACCAAGAAAACTTTGCTTGGATGATTGGAAGCAATAGAAACAAGTTTAAGACAATCTAGAGAATTGACAAGATCAAATACAACTTTCAATGCCTTTTAAGTGTTCATCCATATTTATCTTGAAGTGCAAGCACTCATGGAGATTTCACTTGCATAGTAGAACTAGATCAGATGAAGATAGGAAGATTGAAAAAGGTATAGCCCTCTTGTTTAAAGTGAACCAAGTGGTAAGAATATCTTTAAATGTTGGACTTGTAATAAATTTGGTCATTATACATCTAAATGTACTAAAAGAAAGCAAAAGTATAATGGAAAGTTAAGAATACAAATGAAGATGAGGAAAGTAAGGAAATAATTTAGAGTTAAAGTAATGATGAGATAGGATTTGTAGCCATTAAAGAAGATGATCTTGACATAGAAATTAGAGAGGAGAAAGCTCTAGTTTCTCAAGTTGAAAAGAAATTTGATTGGATAATAGACAGTGGATGTTCGCATCACATGATTGGTGATATGAACAAGTTTGTTAAATTCAAGAATCATGATGGGGGTATTGTTAGAGTTGGAAATAATGAGTTTGTCACATTATAGGGATATGATCTATTACTCATGATGGAAATATTAACACTAATGATGTTTACTCTGTTGATGGTTTAAGGCATAACTTGTTGAGTGTTGAACAGTTGGTCAACAAAGGTTATCAGTTGCAGTTCACTAAAAAACTCACATTATCAAAGATAAATATGGTAATATGATTAGAACATGTACAAGATTTAGAGGTATTATATTTCAGTTGATTCTCACTAAGATGACATGTTTGGTTGCAAAAGTGGATAAAATTTATTTATGACATAGAAGATTTTGTCATATAAACTTTGCTAGAATTGTGAAGGTTAATAGCACATTTTCAGTTAGAGATTTTCCTAAGATAATGAAGCCTACTAATATTGTTTGCAAAGAATGTGTCATGGCTAAGTATAAGAAGGTATCATTCCCCAGCAAGAAGTTCACTACTACAGAAAAGCTGGAGATTGTTCGCACAGATTTGAGTGGCCCTACCAGGACAAGAGGATTCTATGGAGAAAGGTATGTCATGATTTTCGTTGATGATTTCATTATAATGATTTGGGTAGCATTTCTTAAAAGGAAATCTGAAGCATTTGAGAAGTTTAAGATATTTAAGAATAGAGTTGAGAATGAATCTGGTGTTAAGATAAAATGTTTGAAATCATATAGAGGGGGAGAGTTTACCTCAAGAGAATTTAACATATTTTGTGAAGAGAATGGAATTAAGCTCGACAATTATATTCACCCCAAACCCCTGAGAAGAATGGGATTGTAGAAAGGAGAAACATATTAGTATCAAAGGTAGCAAGAGAAATGATGTTTAAGAATGATGTATCCAAGACATTTTGTAGAGAACAATTCAATATAGTAGTGAACACCATGAACAGAGTGTAGATCATAAAAGGTCTGAAGAAGACCCCTTATGAATTATGGGTTGGTCATTCACCTTCAGTAAAGTATTTTAGAATCTTTGGAAACAAGTGTTACATAAAGAGAGATGATGATATTGGTAAGTTTGATCCAAGAAGTAATGAAGGTATATTTCTTGGTTATTCATTGAAAAGAAAAGCTTACATATTTTTTAATCAAAGAACAAAAACAATAGTTGAATGTGCAAATGTAAAAGTTGATGAAAACTTTGGAATTAAGGAAACAATGATGGATTAAAATTTTGATGAAGAAGAAAATAATACTAGAAGTTTTAGATAGAATGTAGAAGTTTTCTTTGAGACTAACAATGATTTGCATAATGATATACAAGTTGTCGAGAAAATAGGAGAAATATATGAACCAAGAGAAGAAGCAAGAGTTGAGTTAGTAACTCATACCTCTAATAGGAACCTAACAAAGAATCACCCTTTAGAGTAGATAATTGGGATAAAAGAAAAAGGTGTAATGAAAAGAAACAGAATTAATGAAGAATTATGTTTGATTTCTCAAGTTTAACCTAAGAGTATAGATGAAGCATACAAAGATGATCATTGGATTCAAGAAATGAAGAAATAATTAGATTAGATTGTGAAGAATGACACATGGGAATTAGTTCCAAGACCTAAAGACAACAATGTTAGTGGCACCAAATGGGTATTTAGAAACAAGATGAATGAACAAGGTGAAGTTGTGAGAAACAAGGCTATATTTGTATGAAAAGGATATTCACAGTAAGAAGGAATAGATTATGAGGAGACATATGCCTATCTAGCTAGAATGGAAGCAATGAGAATGTTCTTGGCTTAGGTAGCAAATAAAAACTTCAATGTGTGTCAAATGGATGGTAAATCAACCTTCCTAAATGGAGAATTTGAAGAAGAGGTACACACATTGAGCATCTAGGTGAATGTTTCCCTCTGAAAAAAGAAAAAGATATGGTATGCAGATAGAAGAAAACTCAATTTGGTCTAAAGAAAGCACCTAGAACCTGGTATGCAAGGTTGGACAAGTATCTGGCAAAGCTTGGAATTGCTAAAGGTACAACAAATAGTAACTTTTACTTGAAAGAAATTGAGAATGGTTTTCTAATAATAGTATTATTTCTTGGAATTGCTAAAGGTACAACAGATAGTAACTTGTAGTCGAAAGAACTTGAGAATGGTTTTCTAATAATAGTATTTTTTTATGACATAATAGTTGGAGGCAATGATGAAGCAAGTGATAAGTTTTCTAAAGTAATAAAAATGAGTTTGAAATGAGTATGGTAGGAGAGATGATGTTCTTTCTAGGTTTGTAGATTGTACAAAATAGTGATGGTATTTTCATTTAACAAGTGAAGTACTTGAAAGATTTGTTGAAGTGATTTGGCTTGGATTAGTTGTAAGCTTGTTGGTACACCAATGATAACTAGTCACAAGTTATCTAGAAAAGATTAAACACCTATAGTAGAGAAGAAGTATGGATCCATGATTCGAAGTGTACAATATCTAACTCACACTAGATCGGATATAGAAAATACAGTTAGGATTGTAGATAGATTTCAAGTTTATCCTAAGTAGTAGCATTATGCAACAGTAAAGAGGATATTCAAATATTTGAAGGGAACATCTAATTTTTTAATATGGTATGACTAATCAGTTGATTTGGATTGGGTAGAAAATATAGATGAGAGAAAAGAACTAGTGGTGGAGCATTCTTTCTTGAAGGAAAATTGGTTTCTTGGCTAAGTAAGAAACAAGATTGTATTTTACAAAGTATAGCTGAGGCAAAGTATGTAGCAACAACAAATAACTATAATCAAGTTATGTGGATGAAATAGATGTTGAAAGATATCAAGGGATAGAGTTTTTGGAACCTATTATCCTGTATTGTGATAACACAAGTACAGTAAGTATGTCTAAGAATTCTATATTGCATTCTAAGATGAAGCATATATCTATTAAGTATCATGTTTTTAGAGAAAAGGTAGCGGAGAAAGAGATCAGATTGGAGTATGTTAGTATGAAATATCAGATTGCATATATCTTTACAAAACCCTTACTTAAAGATACATTTGAATACTTGAGAGGTACGCTTGGGGTTATGCCCCTCCCTAGTTCAAAGTAGATGATGTAGAGATAGCATCATTCAAAGGGTATAGAGCACTATTGTTTGATTGGACTGAATGCTAATGCTTCCTAAATGGGGGAATACATGTGATAGGCATTCATTAAGGACTCTTGGTAATTCATCTTGAATATTATCTTTGGACACTTGAGCTGGTTGAAGACTTGAAGCAATTTATTGACTTAATAAGGCTTTTGTCATTGATGTCAATTGGAGAGAAATGTACATGAAAAATATCCTCTAAGTGAATAAAGGAGAGACAATTAAATTCTTTATTAGGGAGATTTAGAAAGATTCATGTAATTAAGAAGAAGGAATATTTCTATGGGGGAGATACATAGCATGAAGGATTTTTATGTATGGGGGAGATGTAGAATAGGGTAATGTTCCAAAGTATTTCAGATTTGATGGATGAAGATGGTTTGGAAAGATGAGAGCAGCAATTGCAAAGTACTATTTGGTATTCTTGGAACCTAGATATATTTCATCTATGTTGTCATCAATGCCAAAGGGGGAGATTTTTCGCATGAATCCTAATGATATTCCTTTTGGGGATTATCCCAAGAATTAGAGAGCATGTGGCAATATTGAAATGTTGTATTGATGACTATGTTCATCATTGATATCAACATAGTAGTAATTCTATGAAGACTGGTAGAATAGAAGACAAAGATTGTGGTCGTATGGACAAATTTTTGATGATTAGGTGACACAAATTTAAGGGCATGTTCGACATTATTTCTTGATGATGAGGTTAATTTTGTGTAACCTAAGTCGAAGAGATACTAAAGAAATACATGATTTATATAGAGTAGTGCAAAAATAGAGTAACTAAAAAGCAATTTCTGGTGATTGTATTTTATCTCTAAAAAGAGATATAATTAGGATACATGAAGTTATACAATGATAGAGGACAGCCTGATGTTGGTGCCAATGAGTGTTCAAGTCCTAAAGTCACACATGTGAGAAGTTGTGTAGATTGTGAGCCAAAAATCCTATTGTAATTGAAAAATTATTAATCATCTTATTGTTGTCTTATTAAAATTAATTAGGAAAGCCTCAAGGCTAACTCAAGTAATTTTTTTGAGGATGTGGTATAAAGGAAATTATTTTCCTTGATTGTAAATGGTCCAAGAGATGTGAAGTGTTTAAAGAAGTGTGAACAAGAGAAGAGTACTTGGTAAATGCAAGTAAGAGATCCAAGGGATTACTGGATGCAAAGTTTGTGATTTGTATCAAGATTAGAAGAAGAAAAAGTCCAATTGACATGACAGAGAAAGAAAAAGGAGTGGTATAGTTCAATTCTATTATTCTGCAAGGAATAATAAAGAGATCATTTTGATAGTGGGTTTATTGGTTGTTCCCCTAAAGTTGTTTGGGTAGTGGGTCCATCTTCCTTCTACAACTCCTAATAGGGTTAGCACAACTCCTAAGTAGATTGGAATCTCCTAATAGGGATTCAATGTCTCCTAATAGGGACTAATATTCACTAAATATTTTCATAGACTCATAACAAGGTACATCCTCTAACAAGGAATATTTATATTAGTACATCATCTTGTGGTTACCATCATCACTAGGGTTTTCCCTCTGATCAAGGGTTTCCCTAGTTAATATATTTGGTGTTATTATGCATGAGTTTTTTGTTGTGGTTCCTTATTATATTTCTCATATGGTTAAGATTTAATAAGGCTAGTAATTGTGATAATAGTTGGATAACTGATTCACCCCGCTCCCTCTAAATTATATTGGTGGACTATATATTCTAATAGTATTTACAAGGTAAACTTCCTATTTTGAAATTCAAAATTTGGTAGATTTGGTATTCCAAATTATGATGGTTATTAAAGAAGAAAATTTTTGACTTCTTGTTGTTAATCTCTTGGCCTAAAGCACTATTGTATTGAATTTATATTATTTTATATGATTTTTCCACCTATATGATACTCTATCCACAAAATATATTATTATGAACAATTTTTTGGTGAGTTATCACATCTAGGTCACTATTGATCCTTATACCTTTAATAGTCTTCTCATACTTGGCATTTTTTATTGATCTACCTAACACTTTTTCCATTAAGATGAAAAGAAAAGAGATATCAACTCCCATTGTCTAAGTTCCCTACTTATTCCAAAATAACCTTTCAGTTATCTATTTACCAGTATTGAAAAAATATTGGAGGATATAAGCATTCAAAGATCAAATTCACTCATTATTTTGTGAATCCAAACTTAGAGGCATTTCCTTAAAAATGCCCAATCTACTCTATCATATGCATTTTTGATATCTAGCTTAATTTACATACTAGGTTCTTTATTGTTTTGATTGGTATGTATTGGAAATGAAGAGTGTAACTGAGAGGGGAGGGGTGAATTTGTTAACACAAAACAATTCCCTTTCCCTAGATGTCAAATCAAACTTTTCACTGATAATGCAATATTGTCCAACTTAGTTATAATCAAGCTAATTTTGTAACTTGATTAGCAAAGAAATCTTAAGAATATTAAACTATTTCAACCTTTACTAACTTAGTTACAAAAACATAAAACATTAAGAAACTAACATGAACACAAATGACAGTAAAATTTCACATGGAAACCCAATTTGGGAAAAACTACCTTGCATCTAGTCACAATATTTTCCACTCTTTTGAAGTGAGCCCTGCTAGGAGATAACCTTGTTAAAGGTTACAATACATATTGTCAAATATGAACTTGCTAGAGGATTTAGATAACCCTATTAGGAGTGTCTTAGTTAGAGGTCTTCAAACACTTCAATCTTGAAATGTCACCTTGTCAAAAGATTTCTTTACTACTATAATGGTTAGAAGGTAGCTATAATTTGACCTAATTTGTGAAGCAACTACCTTTGTAGATTCAAATCTTCATCCTAGTTAGATTGCTAGATCCTTACTGATCAATGTTCTTTGCAACTTATCTTCCACACTTTCTAGCTCTACCTTTTTTTTCACTCACATATCTATCTTATTTTATTTTCCACTTATTTATCTTATCCTCACAACTTGACCTTTATTATATATCATAAGCTAGGACAAGCCAGCTTGAATACCCTTCCAAATAATAAATAGAAATTCAAATAGTCAGCTTTAATCAATTAATTATTAGATAGTTGCATTATGTTGTCACTTGGTCAATACTAAGATTGAATGCTCAGTCAATACTATGAGTCTTTTGATGTCTAACCACTTAGTTAATATTGCAACCAACATATCCTTCATTAATCAACTGCTTGGTTAACATTGAAAGTTCTTCATTACTTGGCTACTCATTCAATTTTGAGATATGCAAGGTTAATAATATCAATTCTCTATTGCTTGGTTAATACTAGCATTTGTGTAACATCAATGGAAACATATAATTGAAAAAAAATTTATAATGAACTCCATCTTTGGCATTGATGGCAACACAACATGTCAACATAAAATGATAAAAGTATGAGCAATTTAATAATATCCTTAGTTTTATTCTAATTCTCATCCATACTAACTCCCTCTATGATTTTTATTGGATTTGTCTCAGATGCTTCCAAATTGAATTCTTTCTCTTGTATCTATCATCAATTTGTTGTGGACTTCTATCATTTTCTCCCTCTTTGTTGTAGATTCTATCAACTGAATACAAAAATATTCCTCATTCTTTGTTGACACTAAACTCTCTCTCTTTGACTTCATGCCAAAGAATACAAACTTGAAGTTGTTATGTACCTTTTGTACTAATTCATATGCAATATGCTTTGCATTTCACACTTAAAGTGTGACAATCTACATCAACTTGATAGATCTTCAAAGGAACTTTTTTGATGCATTGTTATCTTTTTCTTTAGTGAGCATTAGATAAGGAAATAAACCATATTTTACCTCTTAGATATGTATATGAATCCTTAAGTAATGCCTTAGTAAATTTATCTTCTATCTACTCCTTGGTGTTCACATATTCCAATCTCACCTCTTTGTCTTGAACCAATTCCCTTAGGAAATGATACTTGATTGCAATGTTTTTTTTCTTTGTGTGGATCATAGGATTTTTGGATATGTTGATTACAATTGTGTTATCATATTAGATAACCATTGGTCCCTTGATTTCTTACTTCATTCTTAATAGTAATTGCTTGATCCATATTATGTTTGAACAATTCTCTATTGCAGCAACATAGTCTACATTCATTGTTGATTGAGAAATAAAATTTTGTTTCTTTCTTGTCCAAGATACTAATCTCTTTCGAAGAAAGAATGTTCCTCCACTAGTACTCTTTTTGTCATCTATGCTTCCTACTCAATCTATATTAGTATATGTTCTTAACTCAAGATTTCCTCATTTCTTATACCATAAACCATATTCTTCAATCCCTTTTAGGTACCTCACAATTCTTTTTATTGTCATCATATGATTTTCTATAGGTTTTGCAAAAAACCTTGCAACTATGCCAACTGCCAATGCAATATTAGGTCTAGTGTGTACTACATACTGAAGTTTCCCAATCATTGATCTATAGATAATCTGATTTACCTCTTTTGAATCATCATTCTTTGAAAGTTTATGTCCAAGAGACATAGGTGTTCCAACTAGTTTGGATTCTTCCATTCCACTTGCTTTCAATGTTTCCTTGATGTACTTTAACTAACTGATGAATATGCCATCCTTCATTTGATGCGTGTGTAGACCCACAAAGAATATAATCTCTCCAAACATTGACATTTTAAATTCTTTCCTCATTTCTTCAGCAAATGACTTGCATAACATCTCAAGTCCTTCAAATACGATATCATCTCAAATATATCTACAAGAAATATCTTTTCTTGTGGTCCTTCCTTTATATACATATTACTATTATCATTGGTCTTTTCAAAACCAATTCTTACCAGATATCCATGTACCCTTTCATACCATGTTCTAGGAGCTTTCTTCAGTCCATATAAAGCCTTATGAAGTTCACATACCATGTCTCTTTTGCTTGGATCAGTGAAATCATCATGTTGTTTGATGTAGATTTATTCTTCCAAGATTCCATTCAAGAAAGATGATTTAACATCCATTTGATATAGTTTGAATCCCTTGTATTCCTCATATGCTATCTAAGCATTCAGATTCCTTCAAGTCTTGCAATAGGGGGAAATGTTTCCCCATAGTCAATACCTTTTTCTTGAGCATACCCTTTTCCTACAAGCCTTGTCTTTCTCCTTGATACTCCTCCTTTCTCATTCAAATTATTTTTGAATATCCATTTTGTACTAATCACATCCTTATCCTTGGGTCTAGGTAGAAGAGACCATGTTTCATTCTTTTCTATTTTCAATTTCTTCATTCATTTCCTCTATCCAACCTTCATTTTCTAATGCATCTTTTATAGATCTAGGTTCAAATTCATTAAGAAAACATGTGCTTTTTAATTTCTTCCTTGTCAATATCCCATTTATCTCTCCTCCAATTATTTTCTTAGGTGTGTGATGTCATTTGGAAAACTTTATAAGTCTTAGATCTTTTTTTCTTGATTCTGAACTTGCTTCACTTGGTTCTTCGTGATCTTCTATCTTTTTCTTGGGCTCCTCTTGTTCATCTGTCTAGAATTCAGGTTGCACTGTCTATGACTCAAGTTTTATTGTTTCTAACTTATGTTCCTTTGGTTGATCTAGCTGGAAATTGAGTTGTATTGACTATGACTCAAGTTGCACTAGAAGAGATTTTCTAGGTTCACTTTGCAACTTCATGGCTTCAATTGATTATGGTAAAGAATTAGGTTTCTCCTCATAGTAAACAAACTTTATGTAGTCTTCAAATTACTTGCTACTATGTTCATCACTTCTCTCTAAAACTCATCAATCTTCACATGTGCACTTTCTATGACTTTGTGTGTAGGAAGATTCAAACATTTGTATGCCTTTATTTTACTAGAGTAACCTAGGAATATACAGGTTCATTTCTTTTTACATCAAGATTTTCTTTTCTTACATCTTTCAAGATATAACATTTTCTTCCAAATATTGCAAGATAACAAGCATTGGGCTTGTCCTCATACCATAATTTATATATAAGGTGTTTTATTTGTATGTTTCTTTAGTTGAACTTGGTTCACTATATGAATTGTTGCATTGATTTCTTCTCTCTTGTATTTTGGTGCAACATTATTCTTAGTCATTACTATTCTTGCATATTCCATGATGGATTTATTCCTTCTTTCTACTATACCATTTTTATCTGGAGTTCTAGGTTTTGATACCTATATTTTTATTCCTCTTTGATTGCAAAACTTGTTGAATTCATTTGAGATGAATTATCCTCCTCTATTTGATCTCAAGCATTTCATATTCTTCTATGTTTCTTTCTCAACTCTAGCCAAATACTATTTAAACTTTTGAAAAGCATCAGATTTCTCTTTCAAAAATATTATAGAAATAATCTTTGAATAATCATCAACAAATAGAATGACATGTATGAGTCTACAGTAGCTTTCTATATGCATTGGCCCACAAAGATCTGTATGAACTAGTTCCAAAACCTCTTCAGAATTGTAGGACTTACTTTTGAAACTTGTTTTACTCATCTTTCCAATTTGACATTGTTTGCACATGCCCATCTTAGGTTTCTTTAGATAAGGTATGCCTCTTACTCTTTTGTTCTTGTTTATGGTAACTAGGTTATCAAAGTTAAGATGACACATTCTCTTATGCCACAGTCAAATTTCCTCCATTTGAGATAGCAAACATGTACTTTTAAAGTGAGATCCAAGTAAAATAAGTTATATTTTTCTAATTTCCAATCACAACCAGGTTTCCTTTTCCATCCAATAGTTTAGTTTTTTCATTCATAAATTTTACCTTGCATCCTATATTTTTTAGTTGTGCCAAACTAAGTAGTTTATGTCTTAATCCTTCAACCTAGTAGGCATTTTTACATTTGATTCCTTCAATTAATGCTATGATTCCTTTTCATTTTACATAAAATGGTTCATTATTTCCAAATCTAACACTTCCACCATCATAGTGTTCTAAATATTCAAACTTAGTTTTGTCACTAATCATATGATCAAACCAACCACTATCTATGATTCATTTATCATTTTTCCTAAGATGAGAGATGAGTGTCATCTTTCCATTTTCCTCATTATCATATTTATCCTTAGCAAACAATATAGACTACTTCTTCTTCATTATCATCACCATTAGAAACTTTAACAATGTAACAAGATTTATTACCTTTGTCCTTATGTTATTTAATTCTTTCTTACCTTTGAACTTGCTATATCTTTTCTCATCTTTATTTTCTTTTTTTGGACATCTTGTAGCCATATGACCAACCTCTTCACGTGAGAAATAGATCAATGAAATTTTGCCTCTGAATTTTCCTTTCCCTTTTGATACTCTTTCAGTAGCAGGGATTCAATGACTTCAAGGTATTCATCTGATTCTTCTTCTTCTTCACTATCAACTTGTTTGCCTTTTGAGTTCTCTCCATTTTTGCTAAGAGTTAGTTTTCCTTTAAATGCAAATTCAAAGTTGCTAGAGGTAGGAGCATAGTTATCAATGTTGTCCAATTAAAAAGCAACCAATCTTCCCACATGTGCATCTAAGGTAATATCAATTGGAGGATTTCATCTCATCACTTGAATTGCTAAAACTCTAATTGCATAAATAGGAAGAAGAGTTCTTATACCTTGTTGACCATTGTATTGTCAGTTATAGACCTCCTCCTACAACTCTGATTTCACTTACACTTTCTTTGACTATTTCATTGTATTGGATAATTTTCTCACCTTCTTTCATCTTTATTTGATCAAACTCGCCTCTCAAGATTTCTACCATGACTCTTTTCTTATTTGTATTTCCTCCATAGAATTTCTATAGCTTTTCCCACATATCAACTGTAGTAAGAAAATCCTTGACCTCATCAAATTCAAAATAGTTCAGAGAGGAAGCTATACCAATCATCATTATTTTATGATCCTCAGTCTCTTTCATCTATTCCACAACCAGAGGTTTAGCTAGTGGCACATATTTTTTCTCCAAGTAAAATAAACCAACATCACTAGTTCTTGATAGATGCAGCTTCATCAATTCCTACCATGTTGAAAAGTTGTCTTTGTCAAGCTTTGGAATCTCCCTTCTATAAGACATCTTGATCTTTAGCTTGGGTTCTTGAAACCTTTCCTACAAGTACCAAATGCTCTGATACCAATTTTTGGAAATGAAGAGTGTAACTAAGAGGGTAGGGGTGAATCACTTACCACAAAGGGGTAAAAGTACAAAGTTATGTCACCTTTCAGACTAATTTATTAGAATGACTAAATTTGAGTATTTCTATCTAAAAATCAATTTTGTTCAAACATACTATCTAGATAAATTCATTCTAGCTAAGATATATATGGCCTCACACTTTTCCAATTGGAAATGTTTACTAAATTCACATTTTATACTAGTTTGTATCCAATTACTAAAGAAATAATATTATTTCAGAAAAGTGTCATTTGAATACCTCTTACTATTTTTTATGATATATTTTTAATAACAAATAAATACCATTTTGTAGAGCTCAAAGTCAAGACTATTCTTATATAGAGTTTATAGTGTTTTAATTAGTTATAATATATTAAAATCAAAAAATTCTATAAGCATGCATTTTAACACTCAAAAAAATGTTGATTTTGAGAAAGAAAAAATATTAAATCATATGAAAAAATTAAAAAATTATATGACGTTCTAGAGCAGGGAGTCCTCTTCTAGAATGTATAAATTTTTCTCTTGGTTAGAATAGATTTATTTTGAAAAAAGTCGTGGGAGATGAAAACTATCGATTTTAGGTGAGTTGAATTTTGAATCATTATAAAAGAGAAAATATAGGTCTAAAGATTATTTTTATTTTGTATTGTTCTAGCTATATATGTTATCTATAACCTAGTCTGAGATCAAAGGGGAATAATTTTTTTTCCATATAGTTTTGTGGTGGGAACTAGACCCTTAATTTTCAATTTTTTTCAGCAACTAAAAAATTATCTATAAAAATTAGGAAAATATATCAATTATTATTCCAAATAATTATTAAAAATTATAATCCTAAAGTTCATCGATTTCTACACATTTCATTAGTTTACTTCATCTTCAAATTCAGTATAATAATACCAATTTTATGTTATTCAATGTGAACAATTATACTTTTGTTAGTCTTTTCCTTTATAAAAGGGTGACACAGGTTTGTGCTTTTATCCAAAGAATTTCCCTTTCCCTAGATATTAGATCAAACTTTTTATTGATAATACAATAATATCCAACTTGACTATAATAAAGATAATGATTTAACTCAGTTAACAAAGCAATGTTAAGAATACTAAACTATTTTAACCTTTAGTTACTTAGTTGCAGAAACATAAAGCATTAAGGAAATAACATGAACGTGGATGACACCAAGATTTAACATGGAAACCCAATTTGGGAAAAATTGACCTTGCAACTAGTCACAATAATGTTCACTCTTTTGAAGTGAGTCATGTTAGAAGCCAATCCTGTTAAAGGTTACAACGTATACTGTTAAGTATGACCTTGTTAGAGGATTTAGGTCACCCTGTCAGGAGTGGCCTGGTTAGAGGTCTTTACACACTTCAATCTTGAAATGTCACCTTGTTAAAAGATTTACAAAATGACTGTTAAGTCAAATCTATTAAGTTGTTTCTTTACGGCTAGAATGGCTAGAAAGTAACAACAATTTGACCTGATTTATGAAGCAACTATCTTTGTAGATTTATATTTCTATTCTAGCTTGATCTCCGAATCCTTCCTCTTCAGATTTTTTTGCAGCTTATCTTCCACACTTTCCTACTCTTCATTTTTCTTAACTTATATATCCATATTATTTCATTTTCCACTTATTCATCATATCCTCACAACTTGACCTTTCTTATATATCATACGCTAGGACAAACCGGCTTGAATACCCTTCCAAATAATCAATAGACATCCAAATAGTCATCCTCAATCAATTAATTATTAGAAAATTGCATTCTATTATCACTTGGTTGATAATAAGATTGAATTCTAAGTTAATAATGTGATCCATTTGATGCCCAACCACTTACTTAATACTAGAAACAAGATATCCTTCATTAACCAATTTCTCAGTTAACAACAAAAGGTCTTCTTTACCGAACTACTCAGTCAATACTGAGATATACAGGGTTAATACTATCAGCCCTCTATGGCTCGATTAATACTAAAATTTGTGTAACATCAATGGAAACATACACTTGAAGATTTTTTTCCAATAGTGTGTATGGTCTCTTGGGCAAAATTACTCCATCAAAGATAGATTTGCCTTATAGAAACCCTATTTGTTCCTCGCTGATCAGGCTTATAAGAATTTTCTTGATCCTGATTTCCACATTCTCAATAAATAATTTATATAGAGTATTGAAAAGAGCTATGGGATGATAATCATTAAATGTTTCTAATTTCTCCTTTTTTGGAATAAGGGTGATAAAGGTATTATTCACCTTTAGAAGTTTTCTCAAATTTTGGAATCCTTCTAAGGCCTTAGTTGCCTCCATCCCTTTGAAGTCCCAACATTTTTACAAGAAACATGTTGGAAACCCATCCAACCTTAGAGATTTAGCTGATTCATTTGCTTGAGGGTCACACTTACCGCCTCAAAGGTTAATTTTCCCAATAGTGTTTTACTTTTTTCTTTGGATATAAGCTTTGGGATGTTCTTAATAATGGTTTCTTGTGCATCTAGGTTCTGGTTACCATTATTATTGAATATTTATTTGAGTATTATTTTGCCTCTTTAGAAATATCGTTTGGGTCCTCCAATTTTTTCCCATCCTTATTTTGAATGGAAGTTGTTTTATTAGATATTCTAAGCTATATTGTACTATTGTGAAAGAATTTTTTGGTTTCTATCCTCTACATCTAACTATGTTTCTCTTAATTTTTTTCTCCAAAGTATTTCCTCATTGGTTAATATGTCTTGTTAATCCTTCATTAGGAGCTTCTCTCTTTATTATAACACTAAATTTATCCCTTTCCATATATCCTCCTTGTTTAGATTCTTCATTTTTTGTTTCAATTCATCCTTGTTATCAAAGATTTTTCCAAAGTGCTCACAATTCCATACTTAAAGCCTTTTGTTAATAATTGGTGAATGCATAAAGTTGGGTTACAATTCCACAAAAGTCAATTCCATGGAATGAGACCTCTTCAGAAATGAGTACCTGATTTGTTAGAATCAAGTACCCGTTATGGTTCGGGTGCTTGATTCATATTCAAAAATTGGCCACCCAAATTTTGAATATGGATTAGGTACCCAAACTGTGATTTTAAAATTAGGTACCCAATTTTGAAAAAGCATATAACCTATTTTTTGGTGGGTTTTTATTCATTTTCATGGTCATTGTTAATAGGAGCCTAATTTAAGCTTGAAAATAGGAGCCCATTTTTTGTTTTTTACTAACCCCTAACTATTGTTTTCACTCTACTAGGTAATTTACTTTGTTTACTATTATTTTATTTCATTTTTTCAGTTTTTCACTTTATAATTTCGTCAATTTATTATTTTTTTCATGTTTAATACTTTTTAATATGTGAAATTCTGCATTTCCATTGTTAATAGTTTTATATTTAGATTATTGTACATGTTTATTTCAATATTTTTGTATTTGTTCATTAAATTTTATTTATTTTTAGATGTTCATTTAAAAATTATTATTTTAGATGTTTTAACATATTTAATAAAAGTTAAAGTGATATATGATTAGATAGATGTTTAGATTGTTTAAACATGTAATTACATTGATGTTTTAGATCTATTTCAAATAAATAGTAATTAATTGTAAATTAGTTTGTTGTACATATTAAATATATGCTTATGAAATTGATTTTTCTAACTCTAATATAGTAACTTATTACCCTATTTGTATCCCTTATTCAACTTTATAATCCAAATCTTAGGTAGCTATAATCCCTAGAATTGAACTATAATCCTAATTTGAATGCTAACCATGTAATCCAATTTTAACCAGAGTCATACTAACATTGACCTTAATTTATGTACATCCTAACTAAACCCTACATAATGCACATAATCTGAAACCCTTACTTTAATCCTACATCTAACTCTAAACCTTAAATGTCTAGCTCTAGATAGTAAGTTAAGTTTCAAACCTTATATTCATAACCCTACCATATAGACACTAAATTTTAAATGTAAATGTAAACCATGATGTTAGCTACCCATATCCATATCCTAACACTAGACCCAACCAAGTTTAATGAACTCATACCCTAAAACATTATTTCTAAAACTTAACCATGTAACTCTAGTATTGTAGTTTAAGTTTGTGTATGTATGCTTGAATTGAATGTACTTGTTTAATATTTTATGTAGATGTATCAAATTTATGAAAATTGGTAAGTGTTGCAGTCTCTCAATTATTCACATATGTTCACATGTATGAACTAATAGTTCATTATATGAAAAAATCAAGTTAGAATTTATTTTAATTTTTAAATAATAATAAAATCAATCTTTATGTATTAAAATAAATTCTAAATTCCTTATATCAAATAATAGATAATTTAAGTAATTGACCTTTATATCAGATGATCTAGATCTATTTACATGTATATATGTACATTACAACAACAACTTGGTTCATATTCAATATATTAAACTTGAAAATTTCCTCTATCACCTCGAATATGCCCCTAGGACTTAGTAATCTACAATATAGATCCATGAACCTTTAAAAAAATTATGTTTTTCTAATGTCACAATTCAATTTTATTGTCTATATTTTATGTGTAACATAACAATAAAAATTTTCTTTTTAGCTTAAATATATACTAAATATCTAACATCAAATTTTTACTCAAAGGTAGAATTAATTTAATTAGGGATAAGAAACCCTAAACATTAAACTATGTATAATGTGCTCCCTTACCTTAAAACCATAATTCTAACTCTAAATGTTAAAAATGTTTTAGAATAACTAAGAGGGTGGGGGTGAATCAGTTATTCAAGGTCCAAATGTCCTATTCAAGCTTTTCACTAGGAATAGTAAACCCATTCAACCATTCATTCGCTCAAGCTTAGACTTATTTACTCAGCAAGTTACTGTAAATCAATATGCAAGTATAACACATAAGAAATCAACACATAACATAGTGATCTATGTGGAAACCCAATTTGGGAAAAACCACCAGTAACATGCTACTCAATTTTCACTCTTTTGAAGTGATGCCCTGTTAAAGGCTTACAACACAATGTCAAATGTAACCTTGTTAGAGGATTTAACCACCTTGTTAGAAGTAGGCTTGGTTAAAGGACTTTAGAACATTCACTTGGAATGCCACCCTGTTAGAGGATTTACAAATGGCTGTTAGGCCAACCTAAGTCCATAGGATTTTTAGATCTAATACAATTGCTAGAGAGTATTAGAAAAATCTTGACTTGACTACAACATACAACTTATTTTGTAGATCTCAGATCACTCCTCAGCTCATACCCTTGCCTAGCCTTCAATCTTAACAACTCTAATAGCTTGCCCTCCTTTCAAGCTTAGTCTCCTTGAGTCTCCATGCTCAATGTACCAATGCAATCATCTCTTCATGACCAATCATAGAAGCAGACCCTTTGTGCTCTTCCTTCTCCTAGATGTCTCCCCCTTGACACCCTTTAAACTACTTTGCAGATTTGGCTCTTCAACAGTAATAGTTTCAGCAGCTCTTTGCTTCTTGGTCTATGACTCCTTAAATAGAAGTCTTGGAGTACCTTTTCCTGCTCGATTCTTCCATTCTTTAATTTCAATTCACATGGATTGGGTAGGATTCATTGCATCTAACCCATATTCTATTTTCTCTTGAAACTTCTTGAATAACCCTTTAGAATTCACCCAAAAATGGTTTACATAGGATTCTATGACACTAGCTCATCATCCTTATCTTCCAACTCATTCAAAAAATTCAATGTAACCATTATGTCAGTTGAGATTTGGAAAATCTTCACCATTTTAAATAATGCAGTAGCTCAACACTATTAAAATACTGGTGCTTGGCACATACTATGTTACACAACACCAACTATGTTTTTCTTGATGCTTGGCACCTAAAGATCACTCAGCACCAACTCAAATTTTTTTGATGCTCGACACCTAAATTTCACTCAGCAAATACTAGAATTTCATGTTACTTGGCTCCTTTTGAGAATTTTCTCGGCTTCAACTAACTTGCTCAACACCCACTAAAGGTCTTAGTTTAAGCTTTGCAATCAACCTTGTTACAACTTCTTCCTCTAATATTTCTAAGTGTGACCAACCTTTGTAACTTTGATTATGTCATCAGTACATCACTTAACCAATGTATTAACTGATCCTTGCAGTTCATTACAACATCATAAACCTTTCCTTTAGGTTCTCTTGTTACATCTTGTTGATCAAATCCTCTTCATCAATCAACTAAGTGATAGTACTTGGATCTGATAAGCATATGTCATTCCTACAAGTAGCAGGTTTGACATCAATGACAAAATAATGATTGAAAACATTCTTTCCTTCTTTCCAACAATCTTCCTCTTTGATCTTCAACAATGAGCTTTTCGATCAAATCTCCAACACTAAACCCTAGATTCATGAATGTAACTGTAATCTGAAGTTGAACTCTAATCCTAAAATTAACTAAAACACTGATCCTACTTAACACAACCTTGGTCCTAATTATGACATAAACCTAGACTAGAACTTAAATTTCTATTTGTGATTTTCAATAAGTCATGTTTCCCTTCCAAATCAAATGTAATATTAAATATAAATTTGATATTTATATTTGAAAAAAGTTGATATTGCAATAAATATAATTTAAATATAGTTAATTCAAATTCAAATTCAAATCTAATTTTGATATAAATATCTACTAAATAAAAATAAAAATTTAAAACCTTTATCATATATACAAATTAATTAAAATTTAAAATTCAATATATTTGATATAAATAATAAAATTAATTTAAAAAAATTCAATAGAATTAAAATTATAAAATATTGATTCATGAATGTAAAATTTTAACTCTAAACCCTAGATTCATCAATGTAACTCTAATCCTAAGCCCAACTCTAATCCTAACATTAACTAAAATCCTAATCTTAAACAATCATAACCAAATCCTTAACACAACCCTAGCCCTAATTATGACATAAACCTAGACTCTCTTTTAAATTCTATTTGTGATTTTCAATAAGTCATGTTTCCCTTCCAAATCAAATATAAAATTGAATATAAATTTGATATTTATGTTTGAAAAAAAATGATATCACAATAAATATAATTAATTAAAATTCAAATTTAAATCTAATTTTGATATAAATATCTACTAAATTAAAAAAAAAAATTAAAACCTTTATCATAAATACAGATTAATTAAAATTTAAAATTTAATGTATTTGATATAAATATTAATTAATAAAAAAAAAAATTGAAATTGTAAAATATCGATTCATGAATGTAACTCTAATCCATCCTTCTCTTACCCTCTCTCTCTCTCTCTCTCTCTCTCTCTCTCTCTCACACACACACACACACACACACACACACACACACACACAGTCCTTCTTGAGATCTATCTCATCTCTCCCCCTCCTCATCCTCTCTCTTCATCTAATCTCTTCCCCCTACCTCTTATCCCTCTTCTCCCTTTCTACCCACTTTCACCATCTTTTCCTCTTGATTTTTATCTATCTTTACCTCATATCTTTTGGATTATTATTTTATTTTGTTTAAAGTTACGATTTATATTGTCTTAGATTTTAGTTTGGTTTGTAGTAGTGATTCAATTTATTTTATCATTCAGTTATTTTTAGAATTCACATTTAAGTTGATTTATTAATAGTTTTTTGGAGTATTATTTTATAATTAGGCTTAAATTTGGTATAATGTTCAATTAGCCTTAAAGGTTAAAGTTTACTTAAGTGCTTAACTTTGCTTTAGTATTAGTTTTATGGTTCTATTTGGTGTAGATTAAGATTAAATTAAATTTATTATTCTAGAGTTTGTTTTTAGATTATTATTTTTTGGATTAAATTAGATTCTAAGAAAGGACATTTAGCATTCACTTTTATTTAGTCTTCATTTTCAATATTATTTAAGATGATATTTAATTTCATATAATTTGTTAAAGTAGATTTTGTTTACTGTACTTTGTACAGTTTTGTATGCTTATGATGTCCACAATGTTTCTTTAATCCAAATATATTCTCTCCTCTTTTTGTTATATTCAAGTAGTTAAAGATGTATTATATGTAAATTGATGTTTTTTTAAAGATGTAAATTTATATAATTCATATTTTAGATTTATTTTATTAAATAGTAATTTTGTAAATTTTTATGTTGTTTACATATATGAAGATTATATTTTATGGACCCACCCCCAATACCACCCCCTTCATTTCCACCTCCACCTCCACCCCCACCCCCACCTCCATGACCATCTAGTCATCTTCCACCACCTACCACATAGGATCTACAAGAGACCATGAGGCATAAGCTTTGTGACCTCATGCAAGATATTGAGACTATTAGGCATGAGGCCCGCCCCCTCTTCACCTACTTTGCCTTGCAGATAATGTACAAGGCATTGCACACTCTATTGAGCATCTAGACAATGATATAGCTAGCTTTAGACTATGGAGGCAAAAGATGTGCACCCTCTATTCTGACAACCTATCCTATAGAAAGGTCCATCAACTCAAGTTAAATAAAGGGTATTTTAAAATATATTTTGTAAATCCTAAGACAAGTCTAGAGATAAGCAAGAAGAACCCTCACATAACTATTAGATGGTGCATGCATCCTCATATATCACAACACTTTTGGGAGTGGTGGTGGATGGTATTTGACCATCCACCATACACAAATCATAAGGTTCCTAGCTACTTTCTTATGAAACTATGGGTTGAGTCTGAATTGGGTTTGAAACCCAATTATTTTGATATTAGAGCATTTCAGGGGGTTGGTGGAGGGATGCCTCAAGATAGGCATGGGGCAAAGCTTAGTGATAATATAAGGGGTCACAGACATCCTCAGCCTCTTGTACCTCTTCATGCACCAGTTATCCTAGTGCCTCTCCATCATCGAGCAGAGTCATCTTCTCTTACTTTATTAAGTGCCCTTTCGAGAAATTTAGTAGGGTAGTTGATGTAGACAATAGACATTTGTCCACTTGGACACATTTGTACCAGTTTTAGAGGTATATGTAGAGGCCCCTAGGGCGATGTTGACGACATTGGTTTTGATGATGAGGCATATATTGATCATGGTGCTGGTAGTGATGAGATTGATGTTGAGTCATTTGTTGACCTTCTTTGTCGAGAGGGAGGAGAGAGTTAGGAGCAACAGGTAAAAGTTTAATTTTAAAATTTATAAAGTACATAATTATTTACTTTCTACATATATGCATAATATTATTAACCATATCAATGTATGTTGATTTTCAATTAACAAAGGATCAATGATATTGTTCCTCCTATGATGTAATATAGTTTTTTTTTTTTGAGATCTTCAAACATTGGCATCCCTCATATGGTATGAACTTTGAATTACACTATAAATAATGTACATTGGAACTCGAATTTAATAACACATTCTCATATATCCTTTTTATCTGGTTTTGTAAGGATTGTCATCTGTTACATAGTTTGATGCTTGTACAGGTCTTGATCCATTGACCACTAAGGCATAACCTCAAATACCTACGGTATAAACTATGTTTGAAGATAAATAATTTGTACGATTTTTATGTAGACATTTTTATTAACTTATCTTCAACTTTGATTCATGTACAATAATGTATTTTGATTTTATGAACAGAAGATGGATCGTACTTATCCATATAGGCCTCAGTGTAGTCTATTTTTGAATCCTTCATCTTTTGACCATTTTAGACATGTCGATGATCATCATGGTAGTATATCTCTAGAAACATTTGTGACACTGGCTACTACTCAAGTATGATGTATATGTTTTTATTTCAAAAAAATATAGTGTAAATTATGTACCTTTCAATTTACGTACTTTGTAATTCATGTGTATATAATTTTGACTCAAGGTTTATGTATCCATGATTTTAGGACTATGTCACCATGAGTGTTGTTGGGACTATAGGACTAAGCTAGATGAAGGTATAGACATCATCCTTTCAGGTCAATATTGTGATTTATACATACATGGTGCATTATGATCTTTATCAAATTTTAAAATTTTATGGATTCTACATTATAGGACCTCACCACTACCACATTTGGTAGCTTTGACAATGCACCTCCTCCTGTTATAGAGGGACACCTATCTCATGTGGTGTTATTTTTAATAAGTACTAAATATTTAATTTATTTGCAAGCTAGATTTTGAAACCCATTTCAATTAAGTATGTACATATTGTCTTCTCAGGATGTGACACACGACGCTGCCCAATAGGATGTCCCACATGATGAGACACATGATGTTACACAGAATGATCCATCTGAGTCCTCTTCATGTCAATGAAAGAGGCTTGTAGATCATATAAATTAGGTCTTTTGGCACCTATAGGTTGTATTGTTATGACACATTTTTTATTCTGATACACTTTGTATTAGGACAGTTAATTGTATTATATGTAATTTTTGACTTAATAGATCATGTTATGATATGTTAAACCATTTTATATATTTTTACGACTTCTTATCATGCTAGTGTATGCAATATATATTATTATACATTATCATGTTGTAAGTATGAACCATTTTCTTTATTGTTACATATTTTATTCATGTTATGTCACATTTTGTTAGTATATGGTACATGAAAAATAATTTTAATGATTTTAATTAAATATAGGAACATTAATTTAAACATGTTTGAATGTAAAAGTAATGGAAAAAATGTAGGAGATCATTATTTGAATTTACAAAGAATTTTTAATATCGAGTGCACACCTTTAACTTTCAAATAGAAGTGAACTCTTATATTTTATACAACTCAAATCATATAAATTTAAAACAAATGAAGTCATATATATGCAACACAATGTGAAGGGCATAAATAGAAGTGAACTCCTATTTTTAAATGTTTACAACATTTTTTTTATTTCAAAATAAAAAATTGGTTCAACACATTTTTCAAATAAGGTCTCACAAAATAAAAATTTAAAAGAAAAACACAATTTGAATTGTTAATAAAAGCATAAAATACTAAGAGCTATATGTATTATGTAAATATGCATAATGTATGTACTCACTATGTGTAATTGCATAAGATGTTGATGTTGGATCCACCATAAACATTTCAATTTGCATAAGCTGTACTTGAGACCTAAATAAGAGGTATATATAAGTTCTCTAATTTTCTATTGAAAATGCATACATACATTTAAATTATATAAGTACATATATATAAAAAGAACACAATAAAGAGAAAACTTACATGTGTTTATTTTGTAGTCATCTCACTTACCATTTGCATCCTCTCTCTTTTGTAGTGCATCTATGATTGCCTCATGCTCATCCATTGAAATTGTCCATAATAGCTAGTCTCCCTTTGTATCATTCTAATTTGATAATTTTTGCCAGAAAGTGTAAAATCTTCTATTTTGATTAGTAGTCTTCAAATTATGGTAAACTATTTCTTGTTGTTAGGTATGTACGTAGCCAGGTCCCAACTACAACTACAGACCCAATTGGACACTCAAAACCATCATCATCTACTTGATGACATATCAATTTTCTCTTAGGTTCCACACATCTAGCAAGCCAATACTCATTTTGTTCATCATTATCATTAGGTTCAATAATAACATAAACATGTTCTACAAGATAAGATAAAGTACATAAACAATTTAATTACATGTGTACATAAATAGATAACATATTAATGATATGTACTTGAAATATGTTAATGACATGTACATAAATGAATAATATAAATTGAAGCATGATCACAACAAAAATTAATTCAATTGTGCATGGTAGGTTGTATGAGGTTTGAAATACAATCATAGTCTTCTGATGCAATTGTAACATTTGGGCCTTCATTTACCATATCATCTTCAAAATGTGTGTGAGTAGGAACTAATGATTTATGTTTCCAATCTTCAACCCATTTTTTATTCTCACATTCTTCCCATTCTTCCATATAGTTCAAGTGTTAGAATTTGAACTCCTAAATGAATGTCATTTAATTGACCTGCCAATTGTGTCACTGTCATATCTTGAAAGGATATTCTTCTCTTCAACCAGGTAGAAGAAACATCTAATTCTAGAGTTCTGACTTGATTGTGTGTATATATATTTGTTACACTATTCCACAATCTCATGTGCATTTTTGAATTTGGCTTTTTTCTCAAATTTTAATTGCTCTCTCAAAAGGGCTCTCTTCATGCATGCACCAGCACCATCATGTTCACCTTTACCATGTCCAGCCTCATAAAAACTCCACACATGTCACATATTAGTTGGCCTATGTGTCCTACTCAACCAATAGAACATTCTAGCATTCTTGAATTGTCCTATACAATTATCTAACCATATCCAATGTTGTGTCATTTGAATTTGTCTCTCTCTTAAATTATCATAAAAGACCTTGAAACACTATTGGACAAACTCATATGAATGAATTTTATTATCACTCATATAGAAATATACTCTCTCAATATTTTTTGATTGTCCTCTATACTATTGCATGAATGCCTATAAACTATATAAACATAAATTTTTACTTGCACTGAATTGTAATATTGTGGTTGTACCTCATCTTGTGGTGCAAGTGTGTAGTTCTCTGCAAAGTCAACAACTGAAAGCATAGTACCAATTGGAAATGTATTCTTACATATGCATAATTTTCCATCAAGTCAACTAGCATATTGAGAGTGTTAAACATATTTTGGTATGATCGCACTCTTAAACTCATCCATAAATGCATGAAAACTATCTTTATTTGTAACTAGATCACACCTTCCAATCTTCCCACCCTAAATGGACATTCAATAGTTTTGTATCTATTTACATCAACTAATTGTTGTCCAAAAGTAGTCAAAGAATTTTCATGCAAACATTCATCTAAAAAAGAAAGATTGCCACACATATCACATGTACTAGAAAGACATGCATTGAAAAGAAAATATTGGTCATTAGGTGGCTTACAAAACAAACCTACTATGAAATCCTTTATAATTTGTGGTATTTTTATACCACATTCCTAAAACATTTCTCTATTATGCATGGAACCATGTATAGATTGAAATACATCATAATGGTAGTGAAAATGAACATGATTTTTACAAAAACATGTGATTCTTTCTTTATTAATCCTTACATACCATGGTTCACACTTTTCAAAAGATCTTTGACTAATGGTAATAGTTAACACCTTATCATCTAAAAATTTTCTGTACAATTCAAATTGATTCATGTCTAAAAGGTGTTTAGGATGTGGATCATGTATTGAGCCAACTATTAATTTAAGAACATCTCTTTAATTAGGTGATACTCTTGTATTATCAAGCCAAAAAGTTTCAACCAATCTTTTGACTTCACTAGTAAGTTCCTTATCAAATCTTGAGAATCTACCACTAGAAGTGCACAAACTATTTGTTCAATCACATTCAAATTTAACCCTTCTCTTTAAATATCTTTCTAAAGTCTTATGATTCACATTAAGATATCTACTTATGTTACTAATCAATCTTTTGTCAGTAGTTGATTTGTTAACTAAAGATGTTGTTATTTCGCATCGTCTTTTCGGATAACATCAAAGACACTAGCAATAGTGGATACAACTTATTTTAAGACTCATTTTTATTCTTGATTTTTCATACATTTAGGGGACTAACCTTTTTCATTATTTTTTGCATTTTAGACATTTTAATTAGTTGCAACATCAACTGACATTGAAACCCAAATTTCTTAGTATAAAAAAATTCTATATAATATATTAGCATGTGTCTAAATATGTCTCAACAAAACCAATCTATGAAGATTATCTAGCACATCATTAGAAAAATTAAAATTATGTTCATGCACTTCAATATCATTTAGATATGTTTGTTCAGTACTTGGTGTTTCCATGTCTACATTCATACCATTGTTATTTTCAATTGGCATTTCATTTTCAATATTATTTGAAATTTGAATCTCATTTTCATTTTTTCTTGGTATTTCTTTCAAGGTTTTCATTTCCATTGAAGTTTGTTGTGCATGAACATTTGGCAATCTATTTTCATGAAGAAAATCTAAATCATTTAAATCATAACCTACTTCTAAAAAATCACCAATTTCATCATGAGAAAAAACTCAAGGCTTTGGAGACACGCTATATTGAATATTTGATTAGAATGTGCACCTAAATCTACTTGTATTGGGTTCTCTTCTTTAGCCTCTTCATCTAACATAGTATCCTCAATGTCTTTCTCTTCTGAACATTGCTCAACTCTCTATTTCTTTGTCTTCTCTCTCATTGACATTGTGCTTCATTATCTTTGTTTGTTACAATCTCCTCATTTTTTAGAACTTTTATTTTCTTCTTTCTTCATTTTTTTGATTCAATGTTTGCACCAATTTTGAATTCAAATTAGTAGCTTCCAAATTGTAGAGATGACAAGATAACAAAATAATTATGACATAAATTTGTTGTTGTAACTTGAAATTGTCATTCAATCATTGCAATGATTGAAAAGAGCTTCGTGGGGCATCTTTTGGGGCCCAATGAGTACTTCACAATTGGGTGCCTAATTTTTAAAAAATCAGGTACCTAATATTTCAACAATCAAGTACCTGATTCTAAATTGAGCACTCAATTTTTAAATAATTAGGTACCTGGTTGTTTAAATATCCAATGTGTAATTCTCATAATGATTAAATTAGAATCGAGCACCCAATTTTTGAATTAAAAATCAAGTGCTCAATTCTAATGCCATGGGTAGGAATTTCCCTTTTGCATCGGGTTTTTCCTTGGGGAAAGGCATGGCATAGGCTTGGTGGGACCAAGCCTATGCCTTTATGAACCAAATTTTGAATTTTTTGACAAAACAAAACCCATTATAGGTCTTACTGTTGTGATTTCAAAAATGTAAATTTTATAGTGTTATGACTTCATTTTCTATTTTGCATTATTCATTAATCAAAAGTGTCTCTTAAACATAAAATAGTGAGATTCACTAAAACTTTATTAATTTTTTATATTTTTCATATTTCTTAAATTAATTTACATGTCATTGATCTTCACACAATTCTTTTGAAGTTAAAAAAAATCAAAAAAAGTTAAATTTTGATTAAATTATGGTGTCTCTACATGAGAGGTTTTAGAAATTAACTTAGTCGTCAATTAAAAATTAATAATAATAAAAATTCATTAAAAAAATTTTTAAAAATTATTCTTATTAATCTTTGGTGCGTCAGGTAACTTCATTTAAAAGGATTAAAAAAAAATCATTTAGTTATGTCAAATTATGGTGTCCGTACATGAGTGTTGTATGATCTCGAAACAAGCATTTTGAAAAAGCGGTTTTTAAAGATCCACCCCAAAAAAAATCTATCATATGGGTATACAAATAAATTACATATTCAAAAAGGAGATTCAAGGAACTAAAAATTTTATTTCTAAATTTTATTTATATTTAATCTCTAAATGTCTCAAATTTTGGCATTAATTGACAATATATTTGAAAAATAGGAAAAATACTTCCACTTTTTGGCCAAAAGTGAGACCTAACTTCTTGCACTGACCCTAATTTTTAGTTTTTTAACCACTTCGTAACATTTAGACCTAGATAACATAATTTTGTTCCACCATTTATCTATCATCTTAGAAAGCCCTCATCCTTAAACCACATTTGTTTAAACTTAATAGGACAAATATATATCTTTTCATCTTTTATGATGTGTAATTCAACTATGTAGTAATACGAACCTGAGATAGGTTTCACATCTGATTCTAGAGTAAAGGGTGGTTCTTCCATATCTCACTTAAAAGAAATATGTCCAGTTTTTTTTTGCAATAAAGCTTAATCATTTTCTACTAGCATTCCAAGTATAGCTGTCTCTAGAAGTGGCAATATCTACTAGTCCATTTTTGTTAATCCATTCACTAAAATCTACTACTTCTTTAGGAATTTTTTGAGTTCCACCCCATTTTTCTAGTGTCTTAGTTATAGTATTGAAATCCCCTCCTATGATTGAAATATCTCCTTTATAAACAATTTCTTTTTCTTCAATCTCTCTCCGTAGTATGGTTTTTTCCATATTTTGAATAGGTCCATATAAATTAAAAATCATGAAGGTCAACTTTATTTGGGAGATTCCTATTAAGATAAAACTCTAGTTTCCATGATCTTCGAAAAATGTTATAGTTAGAAGCCTCAGTTTCCATATGAAAGCTAAACCTCCTAGGGCTCCCTTAGCTGGAGATCCCCCTAAATACTAGATTCTTTTTCAAACCCCCTAGATCATTCCTATCTAAATTCATTTCTTGTAATAAAATGAGTTATGATTTTGTTATTTATATAAAACTCTTTAATACCTACTTCTTGTTAGGGATCTTTGAACTCCTTACATTCCAAGTTAGGACATTAATGGTGACTTGGTAAGGATCTTCCCCTTCCATGAATTAATGATATCACTTAAATTGGACTAACCATGAGCACATCCATCCCTTGATCAGAAATTCCTTCTATCTCACTAGCTCTTCCTCATCATAAATTTCATCCACAAATTCATTCATTAGTTCATTAACTACAAACTTGCATAAATGCTAATAAATGATACTAACATCTTCCCCTATTCTAGTCTAGCTATCGAGTTCCTCATTTCAAGGGCTTGTTAGACATAATGTTTCCTCTTGGATATCTATGTTAGTTTCGTTGAGTGATCCCCTCTCCAAAATCATTTTCCTCTCTCCTTTGACTTATTTCATTTCTGAAGCCTTTTTTTCCTCATTAAGTATTAATGCAATGTCTTTCTAAAGCTTGTCCCTTTTGGAGTTCCTACCCCTACCTCTATCGTATATACCAGTATAGTTTTGCTAAGATCTTGTTGAGAACCCTCTTCACCCCTTTTTTTCTCTACATCTATCTCTAACTCTTGGTGAGCTAAAATGGGGACAATTTTGAAGAGTCTTGAAGCCTCACCTCCTCGGTCTTCAAAGATAGGAGTTCCCACTATAATCGTGGGGAGTGAGGGGGAAACTTCTCTTATTTCCCTCTCTCTCAAATCATCCCCTAAAGGGGTTCCCACAATGTCAAAGCCTCCATTTTCCTTATTAAGGATAATCTATGTGTCTAGAGGAGGATAAGGCAAGGGGTCCTGATTTGAGATCGAAGGAGTTGATGCAAGGTCCTTTATGAAAGACCCATTCACAAATTTTAGTACTATCACGAGTGACCTTCCCATATTGCATATATTTAATGGCTTAGACTTACAAATTTCATTCTATCAATATTTTCTTGCTATCTTGAATTGTAGCCGAGCTAATAAATAGAATTAAATAAAAACAAATTTAAAAAGAAAAGTTAACCAATAAATATATTTCAAATTTTATTTTCAGCTTCAATACTTATTATTGTATTTTATTTATCATTTGCACATTCTTACTCATCTCCTATAAATATAATAATAATAATTACACTACTTATATTTAAAACAAATAGTTTTATTTATTCTTTTCAATAAAATATTAAAAAATATTTCTTTATTTATAATTAAAAATATTAAAACTATTATTATTAATTTTCATTACATCAAATTTGGCTGGTAACCAATATAAAATATTTAAAGTTGCCCAAAAATTAGTGTCCTTGAAAGTGACCACTTCTTTATCTTTATAAAATTCTAACTTCATTCATTGCAAAGAAAGTTTGATCAGATTTGATTGATAACTAAACCACACCAAATTCCACCGTCTATGTAAAACACAATTCATTTGTTCTTTTGTTTCCTCCTCATGATATCCCTCCATTGTCTATATAAATTTTGTTCTAAAGCTAAGTGCATTAAACAAGTATTCCACTCTTAGTTTACCTCTCTTTGGCATGTTTTCAATTTATTGATTGATTTGAAACAAGTTCCAACCTCCTACAACAAACAAAATAATGAGTAATTTAATGATCTTACAATAAAATAGCTCATTCCATCCAAATGTTATATTCTCTGTACATGTGCTTAACCTTAAGCGTTGGCTGCATAAGAGGGTTGATCCACAAATTTACTAGTATTTTTTAACTGCATCAGTATCTAGAATGTGCTTCTGCTATCGAGATCCCACCAACTTGTACGTTATATCATTGATAAATGATTGGACTTCTGCCAATGTTCTATTAATTTATAATTGTTCTTAGTATTTTATGGTCTTCAAAGCATTGCATGTGCCAAAATTGTGCAGATCAAGGCATTGACAAGAAAGTTTTAACAGGTTATGAATTACAAATAGAATAGAGAGAATGCCCTTGGGATTCACAAAAAGATTGTTTGAGCTCACTATTATGAATTATGAAATATAGGAATGTATACCTGAAATTTGGTGTTCTATATTGAATGTCATAGAATCAATTTTCAGCTCAATCTGTTTTGAAAAAGCTCAGGCACATGTTGTGGACGATAATTCCTCAATATTGCTCTTATATCTATGAATTTATACAAGTATGTGTATGTACAGGCTTACCAAAATATATAGATACTAAAGTTAGGAATTCTAAATTATTGTATGTCTGGTTTTAATGGAGTACATTTTTCATATGAACACTACTACTGGGACACAAGACTTATATAAGATTAATTCAAAGGTATTATAAATAAATATTCACAAACCCATAAACTGTTGAAAGAAAGTCTTAAATATAATGTGCACGAAACCATTATTCAATCATTTACACAATTTCAACCAATCCTCATCTTACAGTTCATATGATTAGAAATGAAGTTAATGTTCATATTCTAAGAGAACAATTACAACATATAGATTACGAAGTGAAATATAATTAAAGGTGTGGACAGTATATTTTTGGATTGGCTGAAAATATTTGAGTTTCAATTCACCAAAGGAGAGGCTGGTTTTCTAAAATAATATGTAATTCTTTATGAGTTCAATATAGGTGATATAATTCGGGAATTTTTTTTTGTTAACAATTTTTTTCTGTTTGAAGTCTAGTTGATCATATTATGGATAACATTTAACAAATATTTATAAACTTGGACATTTTCTGCTTGTAAAAGATTAAAGTTTTATGTTTTTAATTTTTATTGTTTATAATATTATATAGCTAGTTGGTCCTTTTTTTTGTGGCAACCACAAGGAAAGATGTGGAGGAGTATTCCTTTATTTTTGTATATGTTAATTCTATTAAGTGAACAAATGATGTGACACCACAATTATGCACCCTCTTTCATAAATTGATAATCATTATTTTGGGCCCTAATTAAAGGTTATGCCTCCAAAAATATTGTTGTCAATCTCAAACCTCTAGTTGGTTTGTTGAGTTAACTTCTATGGAAACTTGGTTTCATGATGGTACTTATGAGTAGTGTTGGACAAGTGCAACACATCATCTATATGTTGGGTAGCTGGGAAAAAGAAACTCGTGGATGCGTAATAAAGTGGTGCTTTTATGTTCTAATATCAATTATCATTACTGTTGATTAAATATTACTAACTACACTTAAGTTTACATAGGATAATGAATTTTCATATTATTTTTCATTGATACACCTAAGAGTTTGCCTCTAATTGCACATGGTGTTGGAGAAGTACAGTTGAGGTGAAGTTACTTGTCATGTCACACCTCTTTATTTGTGCAATCCATCTTTTGTGTTCTTATCACATTATCATCCTCTCATTGTTGCACATACTTTGTTGTACAATGGAGGAGGATGCACCTTTGATGGACATGTGATTACTCATTGTCTACTTGATAAGTTCTCACTTGCATATCTCCTAGTTATCATGCATTGCCTATCTATTCAAGCAGATCTATGATGTATTGATCCATTACAATTTGATCATTATTGAGTTGTTCACGTGATCATATCATTGTGTCTCTTATTTGTTCTATCTATTGAGCTTCTAGATCTTGTAATTACATTCATTTCCTTAGGAAAGCTCTTCCATGGTATCAGAGTCATAGGATTGACATTGTACAAATTAGTTGGAGAGATTTTTATTGCAAGTCAAAATTGGAGCTTGCTAGTGCAAATCATAGGTTGTCGTCATTGAGAAGGTCCAAAAGACCCTAAGTAAACTTTTATTTTATCCAAATTAGACAGATAAGGCCAAATATGTAGTCATTTAAATTTTGGAGGTGTGGTAGCAATGATTTAGAAAAAATCATTACAAATGCAATTTTTGAAAAATGATGTCTGAAGCATCCAGACTCCTTTTCTTAAGAATTTTTCTTTTTGTTTTGGGGTGGAATTTTATAATCGATGCAAACATGTAGGTGGTTTGTCATCTATTATAAGGTTTTTTTAAATTTATAAATCTTATTTTTGGCATCTTTAGATGCTTCATTTAGGCTCACACGAGCACATTTTGTTGGACTTCAAGAGTCACATTGGCATTTGGATAGGGAATATGTGATAAATAATATATAGGATCATAAAGAATTGAAGCGTTTCCACTAATTGACAACTGGTTGATAAATAATGGGGTGTTTCAAAATGGTGCAACTAATAGTAGTTTGATGTACTAGTCTACACAAGGAGAATGATGTAGTCAAGATCACAACTGACAACCACGTACAAAAGATAGTGTATTATAGATTATGCATTAAGAGTCACCAAGGATGTGATAGGATGAAAGGATAGTGAGAAAGTGATGTGGCATGCATGTAGGAAGGACGTAAAGATGAGAGTATGGATGTAGACTAATAGGAAGACAAGTAGACCTATGAATAGGTAGTCATGGGTATTTTGTCATAGGCTCATCTAATGAATTCAAATTTTGAATTTGTGAATTAAGCATGATATTTTAGGTTTTACCAGTGCCAAGATGAAAATAGTGTATATATTGTACAAAATTTATTCTGAAGTTTTTGTTGTTGTCATTGAAGAGTGCAACTACAAAGAGAGCAATGAAGAACAGGGAGCCAAAAATAGAAGGTAGAATAGCAAACTAGTGCATAAGCACAAAGGAGGAAGAAGTGAATAACAATAGTTCATAGGGGAAAGATAGAACATAAGGAGAAGATCAAGGAATCTTCGAGGAAAACATAAAGGGTCTACTTGACCTTATTTTTCTTTCGGGTATGGGTAGGATCATGGTTGGCCGAAAATTGGCAGTGTGAAAAAAAAAACTAGTCAATAAACATCCAAAAGCAATTTGAAAATTTCTCTGACTTTTTCCTCCAATCTTAATACAAGTGGAAAAAAATCTACTTGGGCATATTAAGCATCCAATGTATCGGATACTTAATATATCTGGTATCTGATATATTAGATACTCAAAACCTACACCTAGGTTTTAAAAAAATATGAATACTAATTTGTCATTTTCCTTCAACAACAACAACAACCTCTAAGATCAAGTATAGGATCAAAATTTGGGTATATGAAAATATCTCGCCATTTTATCACTCCACCTTCCATCCAACCACAAGTAGGCTCAATTCTTATTATTTTCAGTTGATTTAATTCAAGTTTTGTTTTTAAATTTAGGTTTTTGTAATGAAAATGGAATTTTTTAGTTTGATTATAAATTGTTCATTTCAATTTATAATTCTATGTTCATTTTCATTATAGATAGACATGACAGACCCTAATCAACCTCCAAACATTCCCTTGCCAAACAATGATCCTCAAAACAATCCAGAACCACCACTACCCTCTCAAAACCCTCACTGAATTCAAGGCCTAATTAAAGAAAATCTAAATCAATTGAGGGTTGTGCAACAAACATATATCACTTTCCCTAGTTTATCACGATATTTATTATTTGATTACTCACTAATTGCTTGTTTTATATTTTATTTTACATGATTTCTCATCTAATTTTTCTCTTGTAGGTTTCACCTGTCAGCGAGGAGAAGTGTGAGGGGGTTGCACCATTAACCATTGAAAAGGGGAAGGTAATTATATGTTTTAAAGTCATTAAATGCATATATTGATAAATATCTACTTTCAATTTTCTATACTAATGAAATTTTATTGCATTTTTTATTATATAGGGGGTGGCCTCTAATGATGTACATACCCAAATTCACCATCGTAAACCCTCGAGCATTTCCATTCGTACTGAGAGCCCTATAGTACATATATTTATAATTTATGTTTGACTTAAATCTTAATGTTCTTATATTATAAAGAAAATATTATCATCATTGTAACATCTAAGTTTAAATAATTTTCATAGGCAACACATGATGTGATGGAGGGGGATCAACATTACTTTGTATCTTTTCTCACTCAGTCGACATTTGTCGATGAGAGATCACCTAAGGTAAATTATAATTTCACTTTTTCATATGGGTCGAAAGGGGAAAAAGGATAGCTTATGACCCCTTTTGACACATTTGATGACAACATATGTCATACGAGTCCTAGGACCCGTAGGGATGCATTTTTCTTGTTCATATATGTTGAAAGGGGTCATAGGATAACCTGTGACCCCTTTCAACACATTTGATGATGACATATTTCCTAGGGGGGACACATTATGCTTTTTCATATGGGTCAAAAGGGGTCATAAGATAACCTATGACCCCTTTTGACACATTTGATGGTGACATTTATCCCTAAGGGTCCTAGGAACCCTAGTGACACATGATCATACGATAAACTATGACCCCTTTCGGCACATTTAATGGTGACATATATCCCTAGGGGTCTTAGAACTCCTAGGGACACATGATCATAAGATAACCAATTACCCATTTTGACACACTTGATGATGACATATTTCCCTAAGTGTTCTAAGACCCCTAGGGACACATACATTTGTTCATATGGGTTGACAGGGGTCATTGAATAACATATGTCCCCTTTCAACACATTTGATGATGACATATGTCCCTAGGGATCCTAGGACCCATAGGGACACATTTCACTTGTTCATATGGGTTGCAAGGGGTCATATGAAAATCTATGACCCTTTTCAATGCATTTGACGATGGCATATGTCCTAGGGCTCCTCAAACCCCTAAGGACACATTACTCTTGTTCATATGAGTCAAAAGGGGTCATTAGATAACCTATGACCCATTTCCACACATTTGATGTCAACATATGACCCTAGGGGTCCTAGGGACATATTATGTTTGTTCATATGGGTCGAAAAGGGTCCTCCAATAATCTATGACCCATTTCCACACATTTGATGATGACATATGTCCCTAGGGATTGTAGAATTCTTAGGGAAACATTACACTTGTTCAAATGGTTTGAAAGGGGTCATAGGTTATGGGTCATAGGATAACCTATGACCCCTTTTAACACATTTGAAAATGACATGTGTCCCTAGTCATCAAACGACTCTTAGGGACACATTAAGCTTGTTGATATGAATCAAAAGAGGTCATAGGTTATCATATACATTTTGCTTGTTCATATTGGTTGAAAGGTGTCATAGGATAAGCTATGACCCCTTTCAACACAATTGATGATGACATATGTCCCTAAGGGTCCTAAGACCTTGAGGGACACATTATGCTTGTTTATATCGGTTGAAAGGGGTCATAAGACAACCTATTACCCCTTCTGAAACATTTGATGATGGCATATGTCCCTAGGGGTCCTGGTACCCCCAAGGACACATTATACTTATTCATATGGGTCAAAAAGGATCATTGGAAAATCTATGACCCATTTTGACACATTTGATGATGACATATGTCCTAAGGAGTCTTGGAATCCCTAGGGACACATTATGCTTGTTCATATGGGTTGAAAGGGATGATTGGATAACCTATGATCCCTTTCAACACATTTGATAATGAAATATGTCCCTAGAGATCCTTGGACCCCTAGGTATATAGTACACTTGGTCATATGGTCTAAAGGCGCCATAGGACAACTTAAGACCTGTTTTGATACATTTGATAATGAGATATGTCCCTAGTTAAGCCAAGACCCCTAGGGACACATTTCACTTATTTATATGAGTCTAAAAGGGTCATAAGATAACCTATAACCCTTTTCAACACATTTGAAGATGACATATGTCCTTAGAGGTCCTAGGACCCCTACGGACATATTACACTCGTTCATATGGGTTGAAAGGGTCCATAGGATAAACTATGATACATTTTGACACATTTGATGATGATATATGTCCCTATGGGTCCTAGGACCCCTTGGGACACATTATGTTTGTTCATATAGGTAGAAAGGGCTCATTAGAGATCCTATGACCCCTTTTTGCACATTTGATAATGACGTATGTCCATAGGAGTCATAGGATCCCTAGGGACACATTACATTTTCTCACATGAGTCAAAATTGGTCATTATATAACCTTTGGCATCTTTACACACATTTGATGATGACATATATTTCCATGGGTTCTAGGATCTTGAGGGGCATGTTATGCTTATTCATATGGGTCAAAAGGCCCATTGGATAGCATATGACCCATTTTGACACATTTGATGATAACATTTTTCTCTAGGGATCTTAGGACCCCTAAGGACACGTTACACATGTTCATATGGGTTGATAGGGGTGATTGGATAACCAATGAACCTTTTTGACACATTTGATGATGACATATGTCCCTAGGGGTCTTAGGACCCCTAGGGACACATTATGTTTGTTCATATGAGTCGATAAGGGTGATCGGATAACTTATGACCCATTTTGACACAATTGATGGTGGCATATGTCCCTAGGAGTCCTAGGACCCCTAAGGACACGTTATGTTTGTTCATATGGGTTGGAGGGGGTATTGGATTACCTATGACCCCTTTGACACATTTGATGACAACATACACATTATTTTTGTTCATATGGGTCAAAATAGATCATAGGATAACCTATGATTTCTTTTGACACATTTAATGACAACATATGTTCTTAGGGGTTCCCCTAGGGACACATTTTGCTTGTTCATATGGGTTGACAAGGGCCATAGGATAACCTATGACCTCTTTCGACATATTTGATGATGACATATGTCCATAGGGGTCCTAAAATCCCTAAGGACACATTATGTTTGTTCCTATGGGTCAAAAGGGGTCGTAAGATAATCTATAACCCTTTTAGACATAGTTGATGAGAACATATGTCCCTAGGGGTCCTAGGACCTCTAAGGACACATTACATTTGTTCATATGGGTCAAAAGGAGTCATTGGATAACCTATGACCCTTTTCAACACATTTGATGAGGATATATGTCCCTAGGGGTCCTAGGAGTGTTAGGGACATTACACTTGTTCATATGAGTTGAAAGAGGTCATTGGATAACCTATGACCCCTTTTCACACATTTGATGACAATATATGTCCTTAAGGGTCTTAGGATCCCTAGAGACACATTAGGCTTGTTCATATGGGTCAAAAAGGGTCATTGGATAGCCTATGACCTCTTTCGACACATTTGATGCTAAAATATGTCCCTAGGGGTCCTAGGATCTCTAGGGACACATTTCACTTATTCATATGGGTCAAAATAGGTCATAAGATAACCTATGACCCCTTTTCAATACATTTAATGATGACATATGTCCCTACGGGTCCTAGGATCCTTTGGGACACATTACACTTGTTCATATGTGTTGAAAGGGGTTATAGGATAACCCATAATCCATTTAGACACATTTGATGACAACATATGACCCCTTTTGACACATTTGATGATGGCATATATCCCTAAGGGAACACATTACGCTTGTTCATATATGTCGAAAGGGGTTATAAGATAACCTATGACACTTTTCAATGTATTTGTCCCTATATATAATATAGGCTTAATATCCTATATATGATATCATATAATATAATAAAATATTTTAAATTTAATATAATATATTAAAATCTATTATAATATAATTTATTAAATTCTATTATAATATAACATATTATACTATCTATAAAAAATATATTATAATATAATATGCTATACTATGTCTAATATAAAAAAATAATATTATAGCTCATCTGGACACATTTTCAAGTTCCATTTTTTTTAAAAGTACGTTATTTTTCATCTACTTCCCATATCTACATTTAGATTATAAGGTTGTGTGGACAAAAATATCACTTTTAGAATTAGGGTCTTTTTTGCATTGTATTGCTTTGATTATTTTTTAGAATTGTTGTACATTTGAGCTACAATGCTTAGTTCTAGATTTATGCCTCAAAAGGTAGTTGTAAATAGAAAAATCAAAAGTCCACTTTGTTCATTTTGACAAGTGGCCTATTGTAAACACACTACATATAAAGTACCAAAAGCATCTTTTTTTGGGGTGGGGTCTTTCGATTGAGTGAAAGGGCAGGTGTGTATTATGTTCTTGTGTCTCTCTTTTGTGCTCTTTTACTTTTCTGCATCATGGGTTCACCTAAATGTCCACTTCTAACTTCACGCAATTATTCTACATGGAAAGATATTGCATGGAGTAGATCAATGGAAAAAGGTCTAAGTCTTTATGTTGATAGTACAATTCCCAAACCCATTGATGCTACAACATTTGTTGATTTGAAAAAACAAGACTAAAAGGCTTTAGGAATTATCAGGAATTGTGTACATAGAGATCTCTTCTTCCACATTTTTAGTTTCAAGGAATCCAAACCTGCATGGGATAAACTTGAAGCATTATATGGTAAGGTGGATGAGGAAAAGAGATTCCAAATTGAGGACGATATACTTCTATTGGATCCAAAGAGCTTTGACACAATTCAAGATTATATCAACAAAGCCAGTGAGTATAGGGCACTACTTAAAGATTGTGGAAATCTCATGAAGGATGAAAAGTTGATTCATCACATCCTAAAGAGGCTACCTTCAAAGTATGTTTCCTTTGTTTCGAGTTATAATACTCATAGGTTGACCATGGGAAGTGCTTTCCAAAAGCCTACTTTTGATACATTTGTAGAAATGTTGATTCTTGAACAATCTCACTTGATAGATTTGGGACTTCTCATGACATCAAAGACCAAAGAATTGGTGGCTAGTGATGAGAACCAATCAAGTCAAGGAGAAAAAAGTTCTAACAACAGCAAGAAGTAGTGGAAGCAAAAATCACAATCTGAGACACAACAATCCTCCTCACAACAAGGTGATTCTTCTTCCAACAAGAAGGGAAACAGTGAAAAGAAGGATAAATCTTTTTGTGCATATTGCAAAAAGCCAAATCATGATGAGCATCATTGCAAGACTAAGAGAATCGATGAGTTGGAAAACCTACTTAAGAAGAACAAAATTCAAGTGTCAGGTACTTCCAAGGATTTGACTCCACCCACTTCAAAGGGAAAAGGGCAAGCATTTATGGAAAATACAAGTTCTTCATCATAATGGATTTTTCACTCAGGTGCCTCATATCATATGGGTTCTTCAAAGGGAGATTTTTCTTGATTGAAGCAATCACAGGTACTACACATCTTTGTGGGAGATGATACAAAAATGGAAGTTGAAGGAAAAGGACATGTGGAGATGGAAAATGGGGAATTCAAAGACGTTCTCTATGTTCCAAATGTTAGCTCTAATCTCTTCTCAATTTACCAAATCACTCGCCTTGGAGATGGCAACAAAGTCAAGTTCCTTCTAGATTTAGTAATGGTGCAAAGTCTCAAAGATGATTCATTCATTGTAGGTGGGAAATTCAATCATGATAAGAGGCTTTATTCCTTCTCCCACTTTGTGCCTAAGTCTCCTTCACATGCCTTGTTAACTCAATCTAAATCACAAACTAAATTATGGCATGAGTAGTATGATCATCTTTCCTTCTGCTATCAGCTTTAGCAACTTTTCTCAATACACATGGTCAAAGGTCTACATCCAATCAACTTTTCTAAGGGTAAATGTTCATCATGTTCAATGGATATGCATCTCGAGGAGAAGATTGATAAAGGGAAGTCTTCAAGAGCACCCATTGTTCTTTAGTTGGTTCACATGGTACTAGTAGGTCCTTTTGTAGTGACATTAGTTAGTCGAGGTAGCTATATCCTTACTTTTGTTGATGACTTTTCATGCTACACATGGATCTATTTTCTTCATCACAAGAATGAAGTGTTGGACAAGCTTCAAACCTTCAAGATTCATGTTGAATAAAAATCAAGGAAAGCCATCAAGGTTCTTTAGATGGACAATGAAAGAAGATATGTGGACAGAAGACTTAAAGACTTTTGCAAACTTGAGGGAATTGATCTTCAAAATCCACTAGCATTCAATCCGCACAAGATAGATGTTGCAACACTAAGGATACGAACTCTTAATTCCATGGCAAGTTGCATGATACAAGCCCAATATCTTGATCCTACACTAGAAGTCGAAGCTATTAACAATGCCACTCACATACTTAATAGGTCTCCTCATAATGCCTTAGCTGGGAAGACTCCTTTTAAGGCATGGTGCGACAGAAAACTAGTTGTGAGTCACTTCAAAGTCTTCGGTTGTCTAGCATGGGCAAACCTATCTTCTAGGGGATGCAAGGCACCACCACCTAGGCCTTGTACTTTCATCAGCTATGAAGATGGTGTTAAGACATATAGACTTATGGATCCTAAGACTCATGAGATCTTTGTGGAGAAGCATATACGCTTTGAGAAAAGTTCACCCAGCTTATCCTCTAATCCTCTCTGCACTTTTTACAGTATGGAAACTGATAGTGACACTAGTGATAGTGCTTCAATAGATTCAGATGTGTGGGGTTCTATCAATAGTTACAACAAGAGCTCACGACATCAACATTGTCTACATGCATACATTGTCATAGTGATAGGTCCAACACAACAAGGTACACCTTGTCTTCGCACTCCAGCAACAAGGGATGACAACATAGAAGATATTTCAGCTTTGTTTGTGGAGTCATACATAGCAGACTTGGGGGACATTATCGATGATATACATGTTCTCTTTCATGAGGCAGATCCTTCTTTAGTTGTTGTGAGGGCTCACTTTGACCCTCATGTCCATTCTCTACATGATCGATCTTTACAAGTTGACATGATTGTGGATCCTTATGTACAATAGTTGCAAGAGGTCTCTTTATTAGTTGAGGAGACAAATGGTTCATTGGGACAAGTTCTATAGACATCCTTGCTAGATCTGCATTTGTTCTTTTCAACACTTTTGGAAGGGGCGACCATCAGCATCCACACAAGTACACTTGAGCAAGTTTTAGGACCAACATACATCTTTGGGATTGTACCTTTTCCATTATTTCTTCCAAAGGGGAAGAACATCATTCATCACTCATGGACCAACTTCTTCCTTGGAGCAGCAATCACTGGTCATCATTCTTCATGGAGACTACCTTGTTTCACTTCCTCTTCTTTCTTATGGGGGGGGGGAATTTTTCCTCTTAGGGGGTTTTGTCCTTCCCATTCTTCACTATTGTATATACTTGATGTATGTCATAATGGGGGGGTCTTGATTACTTCATCCATCCATGCATCTTGTCTTTTCATCTTTCTTTTTGGGAGAGGATTTTTCCCATGAGGTTTTCCCTCTTTCTTCGCTTTATGAGAGATTGCATTCATTATGTACACGTGTATCTAAAATGGCCTAGTAGTCGAGACCCACTATGCATTTCATCCTAGTTTTCATAAGCTTAAGGGCATTCCCCTAAGTTGCACTTAAGGGGGGGTGTTGGTGTAAATACATATTTACTATTTACACTTACTTAAGTTTACTTAGGTTAATGCATTATTTTATTATTTATTTAGTGAGATACTTAGGAGTTTGCATACTTTAATGAGTTTTCATGTTGACAACATAGAAGTAAGCAACTCTAATTTTGCATGTGATATCTACAACACTAGAGTTTGCATCATTAACTAAGTTGTCATATAGACAACACAATTATTCGCACTCCTAATTTAGCACATGGTGTCTACAACATTATTTTGCATGCTACACCTTTGTAGGCTTATCCTCTCATCATTACACTTACTCCTGTGCTTAATGGAGGATAACCCATATCTGGTGGACATGTGCTTGGTTGTATGACTTATCATGTTGCTGATTCCTATGCATTCTAGAAGCATTCTAGAGGCTTTTATATATAGACACTCCTAGTGTACTTTCACAATACATATCGATATTCTGATCATACTCTTTCTAGTCTACTATTGTGCTTGTGCTTGAGTTCTTTGATCTTGGGTGAATTTTTCCCTAAGGCAAATTCTTACAGGAAGAATAACAATAACACTAAGATTTAGATTTAAAGTAATGCCAACTCTCACAATAGAATCATAAAATTTACATCCAATATGCTCAACTATAAGACCTTCCAGGTTATGACCAAATACATAAGCCATTATAATAGTAATTTTGCAAGATCTCACAAAATCCAAATCCTAGCTAGGCCATATCCACAATGTGGTAAAAAATCCCAAGAAGAATCTAAACTAGTGCTCACAAGCCACCAAGTAAACTTCTTGTTTCCCAAGCCACAACTGCTAGCTTTGCTCATAAACTTCACTCTGCTAGGCTACTCCTCTCTCTAGCAGACTTCCTTCATGCTAAATAATGAATAATGTGAAGACAAAACCCTCTACTTATATCAAACCAAGCCACAAGTTGACCTAGAAAGTTACATTAAATAAACCCTCACATTGAATAAATCCTCAAGCCACATGATACATTTATTATTTTTTTTTTTCTAAATTTTATTACATTCTCTCTCATTCAATATGTGTGTGTGTGTGTGTGTGTACGTGCACACACACACACACACACACACACACACACACACACACGTCATGCCCCCTTTTATTTTGAGATGCAAGATGGTCTTGCATCAGACACCTCAGGTGTGAAGAAAAGATGTTCTTAATAGTTGATAGAATACTTTTAGGTTTCAACATATAAACCCCAAACTGATTCTTCACATACATGTCCCCCACCACATCAGTTTGCAAATTATTTTTTTTGTTCCACTTTTGCAAACCCTTATGTGCAATTATCATCTTCATCTCTACCTCCATTGTGCCAAAGGTGTGTTTTCCATGTTGATCTTTAATCCTTTCATAATCATTCAACTCAACTCAGCTACCAAAACTCAAGTTCCACTTAGCAGGTTTTGTATTCTACAAATGAATCAAGGAATGTTTCCTGCCACCCTTCTCAAGAGTAACTACATTCTTGAAGCAATCATGCACTACCCTGCAATCATAGTGTCAAGGTCTACCAAGTAAATATGTGACAACTGCTCATATCCACAATATCTCAAAATAATTGATCCACATATTGCCCAATCTAACAATTAACAAGACATCGTTCTTTTACTTCTAAAGCATGCTCACCTTTCATCCAACCAATCCTATAAGGACAAGGATGTCTCATTCTCTTCAAACCAAGTTTCTAAACCATCTACTCAACAACTAGGTTATCAATACTAGCACTATCCACAATCACATTCTAACAATTACCTCCAGATTTGCATCAAGTCCTGAACAAACTCCCTTGAAAAGATTCCAATGTCTTCTTACCAAGCAACACTCTTTGAATCAGAAAATTATCCCCATCTTCCTCAAGCTCATTTTCATAATTCACATTCACATTCACCTAGAAGCTCTTTTATCACCAACCTTCCCATCAATATTGGGACATGCAAAATATCTATGTCCTTCACCACATTAGTAACAAGTACCTTTAAATGTACCTCTACCTATTCTCTTTCTCTAATCAACATTTTTTGGTTCATCTTCAAGAATCTATTTATCCTTCATTTGCTTCTCCTTCCCTCTAGAATTACCTTGATGTCTTCTCTTCAACTTCTCTTCAACCCTTAGAGCATACTGATAAGCATCTTCAACCAAAACAATATTCAACATATCAACTCATCCTAAATATTGAATCTTAGGCCATTGATATATCTAGCTACCTCTTCTTTAGACAACTCTCTATCTCCAAACCAAATAGTAAGCTTGTAGAACTCCTTGGTATACTCTTTCATAGACATACTTAGTTTGTGCCAATCACACTTTGAGCAGATCTCCAATATCCTCTAACTCAAAGTAGTCTTCCAATTCACCAATCCAATCAATTAGGTCTCTAGGATTCAAAGTACTTAAGAAATTAGAAAAATCCATCTTGTGCTTCAACTTTAGCCAAGTGTCAGATCTATCCAACCAACCAGCTTTGTCATCCACATGTCTTTCCACATGGTTAGCTATGTCTTCACCACTAAATCTAGGAACCTCAAAATCTTCAGTGGATTCCTCATAACCATCTTCTATACCCATAATCCTTGGTAAACTATCAATAGATCTCATGATCTCATTCTTCACTAATTCCATCCCAGATCTAAAATCCTCTTTAACCTTCTCTAAAACTCTACTCTCCATAGCATCACAAAGATCATCAATCGCCCTTGGGTCCAATCTTCTTGGAAGCATCTTCCAAGATCTTAAAAGCAACAAATCCATAAGACCAATCAGCACCACAAGATCAACCTTCTCTCTGATACCACTTGATATAGTATAAAGAAGGAGAATCCCCAAAGGAGATGTCCTAGCCCCTAGAAAATAACCACACAATGGAAGATTAGCAATAACACAGAGATTTAGATCCAAAATAATACCAACTCTCATAATAGAATCATAAAATTTACATCCAATATGCTTGGTTGTAGTAAGGCCTTTTAGGTTACGACAAAATACATAAGCAATTACAATAGTAATTCTGCAAGATCTCACAAGATCCAAATCCTAGCTAGTCTAGATCCACAATTTGGTAAAAAACCCCAAGAAGAATCTAAACTGGTGCTCGCAAGCCACCAAATAACCTTCTTGTTTCTGAAACCCCAACTAATAGCTCTACTCACAAAATTCGCTCTACTCAACTACTCCTCTCTCTTGCTAACTTCCCTCATGCTAAATAATGAATAATGAGAAAACAAGACCCTCTACTTATACCTGCACATTAAATGAATCCTCAAGCCACAAGTTACATTTATTATTATTATTTTAAATTATTTTATTCTTTTTCCAATTTTCATCACTTTCTCTCTCCTCCAACTTTTTGACTGCCCAGTACTTGTACCAAAAAAAAAATATTTCACACAGGGTACAGGGCCGAGATTTGACTGCCCAGTACTTGTACCAAAAAAAAAAATTCTTTGTTGCCTAAAGGGAAAAAAAAATTTCAATTTTTTTTTTGAAAATTGCAAAAATTGTAGAAAAATATAGAAAAAATTAAAATGCATATCTAAATTAAATATTGCAGATCTAAAAGATCATACACGAACTTTCAAATCGGTCCTTCAAGTACCGATTTGCCTCAAAATTGACTTTGGCCTAGGGTAGGCGAGTTTATAACTGATTTTCATTGAATTGACATTTTGAATGCAATGGCAAGGTCTATTTTAGCTCTAGATGCTCCCAATTTTTGCGGTACTCTAAATCTAGGTCAAGGTGCTAAAGCAACAATGGTCTCGAACGGCTATGTGAAAAGAGATTCTCCAAACTCTGATACCATGTAAGAATTTTTCTTAGGGAAAAATTCACTGAAGATCAAAGAACTCAAGCACAACCACAACAGTAGACCAAAAAGAGTATGATTAGAATATCGATATGTATTTGATTCAATGTGAAAGTACACTAGGAGTGCTTGTATATAAAGGCCTCTGGAATGCTTCTAGAATGCATAGGAATTAGCAACATGATAAGTCATACAACAAGAACATGTCCACCAGATATGGGTTATCCTCCATTAAACACAGGAGTAAGTGCAATGATGAGAGGATAAGCGTACAAAGCTGTAGCACACAAAATATTGTTGTAGACACCATGTGCTAAATTAAGAGTGCAAATAATTGTGTTCTCTACATGACAACTTAGTTAATGATGCAAATTCCAATGTTGTAGACACCATGTACTGAATTAGAGTTGCTTACTTTTGTGTTGTTAACATGACAACTCATGAAAGTACGCAAACTCTTGTCTCACTAAATAAATAATAAAATAATGCATTAACCTAAGTAAACTTAAGTAAAGTGTAAATAAAAAATATGTATTTACACCAACACTTCCATTTTGTGGTTATTTACTAGGGGCTAGGACATCTCCTTTAGGGATTCTCCTACCTTGTACTACATCAAATTACTATCAAGATATTAGTTCAATAAATATTTATTACTTATTTTTAAATGAAAATACCTATAAGATATTGATTTACATATTGATTGAAAAATATTGATAACTTTCAAACTGTAAAACATTTTTGAAATATGAAAGATGTGTACACTTCTATGTTTTACCTAATATAATTTTTTTTAACGAAAGATTAAATTTCGTAATGTCCTGAATTAGTTAAGGTGGTCAGACACAAGTCTTTTTTCAGATAAAATTGTAGCAGCAAATTTATAATTAATTATTTATTGGGAATAAAAATACCCAGAAAATGTGTTACACCTACACATGAGTCTACTTCTAATAACTAAAATCTTATTATTTAATTATGATTAAGGTGGATAGACATACACCTAATTCAATTTTTTGTCCTAAAATATTGGTAACACTGTATTAAAATATAAAATTTTGACTACTTAGATTAAATTATTTTCATATAAGACCTTATAGATAGAAACTACATTCAATTTTCTATAGATTCTATTCTTACAAATTTTTAATATAAACTTCATCACTAGTTCAAAATTTCACATCAAGTTGACATAAACCTAATTTGTTGATCCTGCACTGCCACTTCAAGGTATAGTTTGGCCCACCATAATCCTGCACATACCCTTTCGTATCATTGTATGTTCAAAGTGACTATTTCGTGTCCGACATCCATCCATATGTCCAAGTCAAGTCCTTACAAATAGTTAACTTGTGATATTTGGGATTTTGAGTATTACGTACCAAGATGGGCTTTGTCACCTCTATTCCTTTAATCTATTAGATTTCAAGCTAGATTTCAATTATCACTCATGTTTCAAGGTATTTTTATAATCAATCAAATCATCCACTCCATTCACTACAATCCTCTTTTAAGGTTGTTGCTCTTTTGATACATTGTGGCAATGTCTTAACTATAAGGAGTACAACCAACAAAATTTCATTATTGTGAATCCCCTCAAGCTTGTGCACAATTTTGAGCAATATAAGATATATATATATATATATATATATATAATGCTTCCCTATTATCGTTCTAACACTGAATGGATTTATATTCAACTCCTTTAATAGCTACCTATGATTGTTGAACACTTATCTAATTGTCATCACAAATTAATGTTTACATTTACATATCTCAGCATAATATAAATTATTGCTTGCTAGTTATAATGTCACTACTATATTTTGTTGGCCTTCTTTAGCATAGCACAGGTATGAACATTTTGGAAACTCAAAACACATGTTTCTTGATGATTCAATCAACACTTAGGATATGGTATCATAGATGCTAGAATAATCTCTTATAATCTTCCTATTTTATGCGATGATTCACCTTCCTCCTTCATGTGTAGCTTGAGCTCCAATACCATGTTAATTTTTTGAGGATCATTGTAAATGTATGAAGCACTACCATATATGTGGTATACATGTGTGTTTCAAATGGTAGCGACCTCTTATTTATAGTGAGAAAAGTAATAATATTTTTTTTTATTAATTAAATCACATTGATTTAATTATCAAGTCACTTATTATCTCTAGTGTACTTAGGTTAAACTTTGGGCATATAACAATTAATTCTTTTATTAATTATTATAATGCAACCTAAGTTAGTTACATGTTAGGGTTTTGATCTCCTTTTATAAGGATTGATCTGTTTGTAATTAATTCATCCATTTTTTATAATAGCAATCTCTTTTTTCTCTCATCAAGAATGTCTCATTTATGGATCTGGGAATTACAAGTTCCATAACTTTTGTTTCTATGTTTCTATGGCAGGTGTAGTGCTTCTCCCATTTGACTTTTGTAAGTCATCTCGATGGACGCAACCTTGTTGATCTCTCCTTGAGAAGGGATCATGATTGGGACCAAGAGTGGTCTACACCCTTGAGGTGATTGGATTTATGTTACTCTATCAGTTGATTTGTTTATGCTTGTGGCTGATTTATAAGATTATGATGTGATTTATGGTTCATTGAGGTTTGTGCCAGTGGATACTAGGATTGATGTGGTATCATGATTTTTTTTATGTGATTACCCAAAGATGTGCGTAGAGATTGCACTGTGTACTATTACTCTGCTACACTAGACTAGGTTCCTGTAGTAGTGCTTAGTCATGTATATGACTATGTTCGCTTATGTGTTTTAAGTGTCTTTTCATGCTATGTTTACAACCATTATTAAATTCTTAAACAATTAGAAATGGATTGTCCATGTTGGATTCATTGGTTTTATGCTATGGATATTTACCTTGTTATATTTTGATCTGAGAAATATTTGTTACTCATGTTATGTTTTACTTTTGAGATGATCTAAGGGTTAGGTATTATGCTTTGATTTTAGCATCATAGATGTTAGACTACTATGTTGTTCAATTGATCATATTTGTATGATGATGCCATTTTGAGATGATAGTATGTTTTATGATGATGTATGGTTATTTGGCATTTGGACATATTTCTGATTATGTTATGTGATGAATTTAATGCTATAGTTATTTACTTCATTATTGCTTCATTATGCTATATGAGAACGTGAGTGATGTAAATAGATTATTTCAATATAATTGAATAAATGGTTAAATTAGGTGATTTAATGCATTTATTGCTTCAATTAATTTATTATGTGCAATTGCACTTGACCGTGTATTTTAGTGTGCATGATTTATATCCCTGGTAATGGCACATGGAGTTAGTGATTCAGTTGTTCATATTTACCAATGTCATCCCTGTATGGTTGGTGTATCTTATTTAAATATTTAAATTAAACCATCCAGTGATTTGATAACTCTAGACTCATTTGCATTATGTGACTAGGTCTATGATTGTGTATGTGCATTTAGAGGTTTGCATTATCACAAAGGTTGTTAAGGAAATTCTGTGATTTTGGGGTTTTTAGGCTTTATTTTTATTAATTTTAATTTTTAGTAGCTTTGCCATAGATGAATTCAAATAATTTGGAATAGCCTGTTTTCATTTGGATTGATTCAAGATTTAACTAGTTCTCCTAGTTATTTTCCTTAATTCATTATTCACTCTAAAAGTGAATAAGTATTCAAAGAGGAATTTAATTCCTCACTTCTCACTTTTGAATTAGAAAGTTTGAGAGTAAAACTCAAAATCCTCTTCATGAGGAATTATTATTTTATTTTTTGTAACTGCTACGGGTGTGAGACAGTCGCGAGATCAGTCTCATTGGATCTAGCTCAGGGAGACCTTGGATTGTCATGATATTTGGCTACTTCTAAGAGATTTTTATTTTATGGTTTAGATCCCTATTTTTCCCTTTTGGTAATGAGGTGGGGCTCTCTCATTTTATTGTTTCGGCTTCATTTGTACTTCTATTTTTGGTAGCCATTTGTTAGGAGGCTAAGAACTAGTGTTCCCCTTTGTTTATGCATGCTAGTTCTACCTAGTTGGGTGGGTATGAGCATTTCCCTATGTTTTAGGATGAGGGTTTGGGGTTTTGTGCCATTATGTTGTTCATTTTTGCATACGGACTCCAAACCTAGATTTAATTGGATTTTTGTGGCTTTTATGCCCTAAGACCTTTTTGTGGCTTTTAGGTTTTAATTTCAAAGTGTTTGGTTTTTTGCCTCAATTTGCATGTCACCCAGTTTTCTCGAGTTTTCTTAGCATGATGGTGGTCATGGACTTGGATTATCTGTAGTATTTTAGTCAAAGCATTGTTGCACTTTTATGGTTGCATTGGGATGTGTGTCAGATCCATACTCCTAACTTTGTGTTCGGTTGAGTGATTTTATACCTGGTGTTATTGTTTCTTTTGGACCCTGGTGTTATTTCATGGACACTAGGATTCATGTAGAATCCATACTCCCAGATTGAGGCCAGTTGAGTGAGTTCATGATGTTTGGTCTTATTACGTCATTGGGATTTGTGTAGAATTCATACTCCCAGATTAAGGCTGGTTGAGCGAGTTCATGATGTATGGTTTTATTGTTCCTTGCGATTCATGTAGAATCCATACTCTTGAGTTTGCTTTGATTGAGTGTATTTTTTCTTGTGTTCTCATCCAATCCTTGTGTTATGATATTCGTGATGGTGGTGCGCCACACACGAGTATGTGCACGTACATTTTTCAGGTGTCTTGTGAGGCTCGATCTTTTGTGGTACTTATGATAGTTATGATCATTGGGGTTGGTTTGGGAATATGCATGTCTACGAGCACTCATCGTTAGATGAGCATGGGTAGGGTAAGGTAGCATATAGAGGGGGCTTCTATCTTGCAACCTAGTGACTATTTCCCATTAGTTGGCAGAGGAAGTTTTAAGTGATAACTAAATCAAATATTGGGTGACAATAAAATTCAAGATAATAAAATGTTGGTGCAAGAGGCTTTCATTGGGGAGTTGAGCCGCACAATCTGAGCTTGGCCTTTTGGATACCAAGCAACTCTCCATGATGTCAGCCCCTACTTAGTAGTCCATTGAGTGTCTGACCAAGACTTGTAATACTTGCATTGTCTCATGATCTTGGCTACAGTTATTTTTACTTTATGATGTGAGTGTTAGCCATGGAGGGTTTCTTTGAGTGTGTTTTTGGTTGGATCATTATCTCCATCAACACGGCAGGAGTTGACCTATGGGTTCCATGTAGCTGGGAGGCATAGCTACCTTCACCACTACTGGGGACCGGTGTACAAAAATGGTCTATCGTCCCAGTGTGACCGTTGTTGGGTGTTTTCACTTGCTATTTCAGGTTCCAAAGTATGTTTTCTTGTGATTTATGCTCTCATTGGAATTCTTGGATATAATGTTTAGATGATGTTAGTTTTATTGATGCATTCCCTTATTATGATGTTTAGCATATGTTAGATGATGAGTTGGGTTTATGGGAATATCTTATGCTTTACTTTTTAGCATGTTAGATTTCCTTATTCTTATGATGTAGTACATTTTAACAATGACATCCTCATAAGATAGCTCTGACGATCTGGTCAGTAATTTGGGATGTTGTGTGTGGGGGATGGCTAGGACTTTCGAGGTCTCATGATGCTATTATGGTTGGGAGGAACCGCACATGAGTTTTGTTATTCTTGTACATTTCAATGTTACTTCTATACACTACGATGTTGCCTTCAGTACGTTCTTTTATTGTTATGTCTAGAAGGATAGATGTTCCTATTTCTTGTTGCATGGCATCTTGTCGTTTTTGCTCTCGAGTGTTCATTCCTCGATATATGTGGATCTAGTACTCCTCGGTGTGGAGGAAATTTATTTCCTAGCATTTTACCTTTATGTTTTCTGGCTTGTTGATTTGTATCTTTGCACAAAATTGTACTTCTCACATAAGAATGCAAATGTTCACGTGGTGTGTTGGGTTTCCTTGTGTGGCTTGTAATGAATCCTCGCACAAAACCCCACACCAATTTTGGGTGTTTTGGCTATTGGGCCAAGCATGTCCTCACACAAGATTGTGTTTCCTCACATGGCTCAGTGTACTTCCTCGTGCGAAGAGGTACTTCCTCATGCGAGACTATTAGTTGTTATTATCTCAAGCGAAAAATAGGGGGCATCTTTTTTTTTTTTGAAGAATGCAATTTAGACTTTTTAGTACCCTTTAGGAATGCTAGTGGTTCCATGATTTGACAGATCAAAGATTTTGTGTTCTGATTTTGTCTTTGGCTTTTATTCTTCAGTTTGGTCATCTCAATTAGGTGGTGTCATTTGGAGATTCGTTGGTTGCTATGTTGGTCAACTCTTCCGTTGTGATCTTTGTGATCACTATATGATGTTGTCTTGTGCATTCATACTTGTTTATATATATATATATATATATATATATATATATATATATATATATATATATATATATATATATATATATATATATATATATATATATATATATATATATAGTCTTGTATTGAATCCTTGTTCCAAGGATCTCCAGACGGGGCATTACATCTAGTATCAGAGCCCATGTTCAAGCACTGGGATCTCTGTGTATATGTTACCCGTATGGTTGATGTCGTGTTGTGTGAGTGCGAGTGTCTTGGTGAGAGCTCATGAGTTTGTTGCTTTGGTGTATACTTATGATGGACTTGCTTGTCTAGTAGATGTGACTAGAGTAGTGTGAAGAGAAGGAAGCAAGTCTTCTTGGTTTTGTAGATGGAATTGATGTGCCTTGTTTGGTTGTTTGTGTGTGTGACCCTATTGGATTGGGTCATTGATTGGTGTACATGTGTAGGCTTTGTATGCCTCTTTTGTTTCTTCTTGTGGAGAAAGGTGCATTGTTTTTCTATTTTCTCCTAATTGTAAGTAAATAAAGGAATCTTATTTGTGATTCTATGTTATGTTGTTATACTAATGAAATTGTTCCTTTCATTGAGAAATAAGTATTTATTGTGAATCATTGCAAAGGAGTAGGTTTTGCATTAGATCCCTTGGGTTAATGACTTAAGTCCCCAATCTGATTGCTTCATAAGTTTATGGAAATTGTATTAAAATTGATAGATATCTAAATGTTGCATTGCATGGTAAATAATTAAGAAAATTATGGTAGTATGCATATGCATGGGGTTATTGATGGTATATTGCTTGATGTGTGTGAGTGTGTTCTCTAACACTGCTGGGATGATGTATTCCTTAACATTGTGTGGTGAGTTATCCCTCTTGTGTGACTATTCTCAGTCATCACATGTAATGTGATTTGTTTGATGCCTTATTTTATTTGGTTGGGGGTATTTTCCTCATGTTGTTAGGCTAGCATTGGTTTTTAGTATTTTCCTTTCTTGGAATAGTCATCAAATTTCTCTATCACTCTCTTTGTGAGAGTTGTCACATTCGACTTATTGTTGGACTGATATCTTTTGTGATTTATTGATGGACTTGACAATTCCCCTAGATGGGCTTTCTATTTTGGTTCATGATGATTATTCTAAATGTGTTTTAACTGCTACACAATTGTGTGTTGTGACTCTATCGTGTTCATCTCGAACCTTTGGTAGTGCGTACAAGGGATAATATCATAGAGAACATACTAGAGTGGTTGTCATAGATGTAAAGTTGTTAATGCAATTGGATGGTTTAAATGGTGATTAATGTAATGTATTTCTGGAAAGATATTTGAAAAAATATGTACTTGTTTGGGAAGTGACTCTTGAACCCTTGCTCTGAAAACCTTTCAATTTTATTGTGCATTAGTGCTTGTGTTATGTTTCACTAATGAAATTATGAAAGAGTGTTTATATTGCCTTTCATTTCATGTCTTATGTTGTTTTGGGCATGTGTGTTCTTGAGCTGTTTTGGATGTTTCATCTGTTCTTTGTCTTGGTAATCAAGATGGTTTGAGTTACCTATGATGTTTTATCTTGAGTGGTGATTCAAACTCTTAGGTTTTACAACTCTCTAGGCTCAATTATGTTGTAGGCCTCGTCGATATCTTTCCAATGCTTCTCGAACAAATTCAATCAGAGTCTGAACATGAAAGTTATCGCCTACTCAGTCTTCTCTACCTGGTCATGTTCTACATAGTGGATGTTCTTTAGATCAGTAGTTTGGCAATGTTTGCAACTTCATGCTTTAGTGGTGCTCTTCATAATCATCATTTTGTTCTAGAACATTATTTCCATCTTTTTTGGAGTAGGGTTTTTTCCATGTGGTTTTCTCTATTTCTCCTCTTTTTAGAGATTTCATTTTGTTTAGGTACCTCATCAAGCTTTGTTGTCGGGAGCCAAATTTGCTTTCAATAGTAGTTTCTAGTTTTTTAGCTACTTCTTAGGTTTAGTTTCTAGGTTTTTAGCTACTTCCTAAGTTTATCTTCAGGGGGGTGTTAGAGTAACAAATTTTTTTTCTTATTAATTATTAAGTCACTTATTATATCTAGTTTACTTAAGCTAAAGTTTGGACATATAATAATTAATTCTTTTATTAATTATTATAATGCAACCTAGGTTAGTTACATGTTACGGTTTTGATCTCCTTTTATAAGGATTTGATCTTTTTGAAATTAATTCATTCACTTTTGCTAATAGCAATCTCTCTTTTTGCTCTTCAAGAATTTATCATCTGTGGATCTGAGAATTCCAACCTCCAAAATTTTTGCTTCTCTCTTTCTGTGATAGGTGTTTGCATGCAAGTGATTCTTGCGAGCTATGGGGTTGATCTTTCATCAACTTCAACACGTATATCATTATTATATTAATTTCGCTCACATAATAGACTTTATATCTCATATATATTTATATCTCTTATATATAGCCATAGTTTTATCCGACTGAAGCTATAAAACATCAACACATTTTTCCCTCAAGATTAAACATAAAGTTAAATTTAGAAAATGAAACAACATTCAACGGAAATGATTGCAATTTGAATTACAAATAAAAATCAATTAAAAACCCTACTTTATGCTTGAAAAATCTCTTCAAGAGGGTGAAGAATCTTCATCATATTTTTCTTCTTGCTCCTTGTCACTCCTTTTTCACTTGCACTCTCCCAATCACTTTTCTCTCATCTCTTTACTCTTCTCCATCCATTGTAGACAAAAATTCTATCTACTATAGAAAACAATTAGAAATGAAAATATGAATAAGAATGAAGCGTGGAGGGCCTTTTGTAGGCTTGGAAGACCTTAGATGGGCCCCACATCTAATCAAGTTTGAAGAGAACACAAAAGAAAATTTAAAAATAAGAAATTTAAATAATAAAAACTCATCCCAAAAAATGTATGCCATCAAGGACACGCATACATCCCTAAAATGGTCAAGGGACTCTTGAGCGCCCCCCTTTAACATTTTGGTAACATCGAGACATCCCTACGATCCAATGAGAATTAGCCAGTGTATAGGTTGCACCAAAGAAGCTTGGCAACGGTATCCCACATCTCAAGGGCATCCCTGTTGGGACTCAAAATTGCATACCCGATTTGAGTATTATTTTAAGCGATTGAGTTATTTTGAGCCCCTATAAGTGCATTTAATGCTTGTGTACTCAACTGTCCTTTTAAGGTCTATGAGATGTTTTATGTTTCTAACACATTGCATTCAGTGTATGCATGCATCCTATATTGATAAACTATATTTCTGAGTCATTCCTTGAAGTTTTGTTTTGAACAATGTTTAGATCTACATTTTTGCTCAAGTGTCAAATAATGATAGGAAGCCTAGTTTGCATTTGAATATCTTGCACCCATTTATGTCTCATGATTCGCTACTTTGGGAGTGTTTAGTATGCACACCAGAGACCTATGTTTCAATTTTCAAGTCGTTTCAACATGTTTTGACTAGGTTTTGAATCCCTCAAAGTCATTTGTTATGGTTGTCATGCTGATGTAAATTATTCAGAATTCTGGGAGGTCCTGTTTGACCAATTGTAACTTTGACCCAGTTGACCAAAATGAGAAAATTCTTTTTACATTGCATTCTAGAAGTCAGATAGATGATATGTTTCAGATTTGAGCCTATGACATTGGTTTTCAAATGCAATTCAAAATGCAATTTGTAAAGTTTTACTAGTGACATAAGTTCAGATTGATCAGTACCCTTATTCGGCATGTGATAACTTTGAATCTGTGATTGTCTGAACCAAACAGATTGCACCATTGGGTTCTACTTCGAAAATTCTTTAAATGTGCCAATTTTCAAGTCTTGACCAATCCATTTGCACACTTTCTCAAGTCCATTTCGTTTGCAAAAATTGATGTCCTGACATTGTTTCCAGCCATGCAAATCCAAGTACCCCACTTTGCCCGCTCGCCAAATGCGCCTAGTTATTCATCATGATCCCAAGTCACAGAATTATACTCTCCTCATGACTGTGAACTAATGCTTCATTTTTCATGCCCTCAAGTGTCAATTTGACCTATTTTTGAAGCCAAAACCGAATGCATAATCTTGTTTTCTAACATGTTTGTTTGCAAGTAGTTTTAACTGAGCAAATTTGACAGTCAATATCTTTTAATTGAGTGGTCGTCATGAGGCGAGATTTCGTAAGATGAAAGAACATGGAATAGAGAATCCTCATGTTAATTTTCAGAGCCCAGTTATCTCTTTCAATCAATTTTTAAGGCCAGTCAAAGGACCCCTTGGCATGAAAATCATAGTTTGTAAGAACAAGGTGAACTCAGTTTTTAATGGTCAATTAGTGGTCAAGTTCAATCTTGATCACTACTAGGTCTTCATCATATTAGTTTGGGATGTCAGTTGTTTGAAAACGAAATTATTTTTAGCTTATTTGATTAGGGTGTTGCCTTCTTGAGATAATGTGATTTGTTTGAAATGAGGCGTGAAGTATAGAATGAGATCCTAACATCTTAAAAGATGGCATCTAACATACATATATTATGCCTCGAGATCATGCTGTTAATGGAAGTTGAACACACAATGAATAATGAATGAAAGGGTTGAACATACCATACAAGGTTAGTGCTCATACTTATGAGATTCACATCACCAAATGACATTTTCTATCAAATTGTTGTTTAAAATTTTCCATTAATGGACTGAGGATGTCAAAAGGGAAAATTCTATGTTTTGAATTTTCTTTCCAATCTTAAAAAGGGTCTTATTAATTTTATTTTCCAAGGTATTATCCATAGATAGACTAAGTTGAAAATCAAAAGTGTTATGGATGGGTGGGAGATACTGTTTGAAATAGGGACCCTTGTTGCATTTTATTCCCAATTGGGGGAGAGATGGACTTTCACTTGAGACAGGGTATCCATCCCATTAGACTAGCTAGTTCCCAAATTTTGCATCGCAATACCTTTCAAAATAAGAAGAGAGCAGGGTTGTGGCTAGCCTCAAAAATTAATGCATATGGGTCATCTCTCTGTTATAAGCTTCTTCTCCATTGGTAGCATCGCTCAGGCAAGGTTTTCCCTTTGCGTTGGAGAAGGGCGTAGGCTTTATGATTGGGAGGAGTGTGGTGCAATCTATTACGCTAGACAATTACTCCAAAGTTCATATTTGTATTAAAGAAGAACCTGAATGAGCAATTTCTCCAGCTATGGAAAGGATACTCAAGGTTCATCAACGGATCATTGAAGGAGATGCCATGGGTAAATTTAGTCAAGGTCAACAAGTTATCAATGGGATGATCTCAACTCGATTGTTTCTAGCCGTGACACAAGCTTGCATTTTAAGTGGAAGGCAGGGAGTAAACGACAAGAGCAGGGGCACATCAACTATAGAACAGAGTAGAGCAGTTCTCAGCAGTATTAGACGAATACATAAATGTAAGACTGGCAGAATATTACTCAACAGGTGTCTTAACAAGTCTTAAGTGAAAGATTGTTACATTTTACTCTGGATTCTCATGTGCATAGACTACAAAAGTTCTTGTTTTGTCCACCATAATGAATCAATGCTTATGGTGATGGTCTCATAAAAAAAAATTATGCCACCTGACCCTTTAGCATGCACATGTCACTTCAATCGTTTTTTCAGACAAACCAAGCGATTAAGTCTAGGCCACATTTTTCAGTTTAACCTATAGTCTCTAGTACAAATTGTGGCAATCTTGCACAAAATCAGTTTTAACAATTTCATACTTGCTACCCTCTCACATTCTCTATTTCCACGGTTTGAAGTCTCCAAATCACATCCATCACGAGGAAATCTACTAGGTAATGAAAGCAAGTGCAATTGCTTAGTCCCACATTCATGCCGTGTGGATAGTTTTAGTTCTTTAAATACCCAAATGTGCATTTCATTAGTGTAACAAAGGCCCGTGGCTTCTAGAGACAAGCTCACACATGAGGGGCCCCACACATGATCGAATTGCCAATTGGACGCGCAAAGACCAAAATTTTGAAACAAATCGCGAAGGAAGAAATAGGTGATGACGTCAGGAGCGCCATGTGGTGCTCAATAGCAACATTGCAGTGAAAACCATGCAGTTTGGTGGTAACCGCGTGATGACGTGAAAACGGCTAACCTAACCGCAGTCTCAGCATCATTGGTTTAAGTGTTAAATGGAAAAAGTGATGTGACCATGCGAAATGGTTTATTTCACATGGTCGCTAGGCTTAACCACGGTTAAGGCCAAGGAGCTCCAAAGTTGTGAATTGAGGTCAATCGCCGGTTTGCAGGGGTTAAGGCGGAGTTAGAGTTAAGAGACCAGATGATGTGAAAGTGCAACACGTGGCAGGGCACTCCAATGAGGTAGTGAGGTGGCAGGGATGATGGGGCAGTTCTGGCGAATCACATGCTAACACGTGGCGCCTGGTTGGCGATCAACAGGAGTTTGTCTTGAAATTGAAAAGGGAGAAAATGATAAAATAAATTAAAAATAATTTTCTATTGGGTTTCATTTAAAATTTTGAGCATACTCCTCTAGACTTGAAAACTTTAAATGATTTTAAGATATTCATGTAGTTTCAACTATAGACTATCTTCAATTTTTCAATTTTAATCTCTGAACATGAAATGGGGCCTGGGTTTTGAAACAAGTACCAGAGGGTAGTTTTCATCAGAAATATACAATGTAGCATATTGTAGGAATCGAGAGAAGACGAGCTATCCAAATATGGGGTCAGAAAATGCACACATATCCATCAGTACATGCTATAAGAAAATTTGTAAATGGGGGGCGTTCTTAGCAGAATGGGCAAATTTCATGATTGAGCATCAAATTCAGTTACAAAGCAGGCATGGAAGTTTGTTGAATCCAGATTCGGAGGAAAATGATCATGAGAATTTCTTTTTTCCTCTAAGGGTCATTTGGCGGGTGTTTTCCCCTTTGTCTTAAAATCAGATCTTGCAAATTAGTTAGATGTTTCTATTAGTCTGAAGCATTCTTCAAAAATAAAGAAAATATCTAATTTTCAGTTATAGAAAGAAGGTACAGAGAGGTTTTGCATATGCAAGTGGAGGAGTTTCAAGTTGACAAATGGCAGCACTTACTCTGATCCAGGAATTCTCATGTCTTTATATTCTCTTCTCCTCTTTCTTTAGGGTTGGTTCTAGTGCATGAAAGGGATAATCACAATTACAAGAGGATCCACAATCCACACAAGCAACACTAAGGTATTTTTAACATGCCAAAGGACTGATATAATAAAATCTACTTCTTTGGACTTTTCACACTACTCTCTCCCACAATCACTAACAATTTGGAATAAGCATATGATAAATTGAAGTGATTTAAAGTTTGATTATTTTACACATAATTGGAAATGACAAGAGATTACATAATAATACGCTAAGATAATTTCATTAACTGTGTAGGTGTTTTGTTCTCTAAAACTATTTAAAACAAACTGTATGGAAAATCTAAACTAGCTCAATCAGAAACTCAGCCTATAAAAGAGGACTAAAAATAAACTCTAGCCTCTCACTCCGGAAGGCTTGATCAAGCTGACAAAGTTGGTATTCATATTAAAGCTTATTTGAAGCACATGGTTGAAATGCTACATAATTTGAATGTAAGCAATGATCAAATCAACTGGTAATAAAACTCTGAAAAATATCGACTCAGCTTGGAGAAATAACAGCTGTATCGTAAATCTTTTGGTTTCCACTTTTCAGTATTGTGTGTGTAAAGCCCTTAGCACAAACATAATGGCAGTTCATATGCCATTTTGTTCAACGTAATAAAATAATGACATAGCTTTTGGTGCTGAAAACAGCTTGCGCTTTCAGCAGGAGGTTGCAGCTTGAAAACATTGTTATAACTATAACTGCATGCTTCTCTGCAAGTCCTTTTTGTCCTATAGTCCTTAACTCCCCTTTCAGTCAAAGGGCTTAAGCTTGATAGAAAGAAGAATTTTTATTCATCACCCATGGCCAGCTCAAGTGCATAATCATCCCTTTCCTGAAAGTATAGAAATCAAAAACGCAGAAACCAATAATTATAACCTCCAAAATATTGATTGTTAAGCACAGAAATTATTAAAAAATTGGTTTTTTGAGTCAAATTCCATCCTAGTTTTATAAGGGTATTAAAGAAAGATCAATAGAAAAATAGATCACGACTACAACAAATGAAAATTAAATACAATTACTATCTAGTTTAAACTGGCATATTTTATTAGTAGTAGTTGGAATGATTTCTCTAAATTTTACTACATCATTTTTTTGAAGGCAGATATGCAGGGGAAATAGCTGGGCACCAGGAACTATAGTTATTATGTAAAGCAAACTTTAACACTAATTTCTCTTGCTTTATTTTTTCTCCAATTTCTTATATCAATAAATCAAATACCAGGATCTCAACCCCGGACATTTTAAACACAAGCCCAAGAAGAATAAAGAGTTTAAGAGTGTTCACCAGTCAAGTGCCAAAATTTTGAAAACATTGGTTTCAATATTTGCTTGGTGTATAAGCAAATGCCTTAGTTGATGGTACCCGGATCCAAAACTACATCTAAACATAAATAACCATATAAACATTTCATGGACAACCTCCTAGAATGGTGGATATTTGCAGCCATTACTCACTCGTCGTTTACAAAAAAGAAATTTGCATGCAGCTCTTCTCTTTAACCAAAGTACAGGCACACCATGACCAAACTTGGCAGCAAGCTTCCATGGCAGTGATGGAGGAATACAGATCAACACAGGAACAAATCCCTGGGATGGTAACAAAATATCCCATTATTGGCAGATGCTAAGATAGGGATGGCATACAGTCTCTGACTTGTCTCATCACAACTAAAGTGCTGAAAAGAGTACCCACAGAAAGAAACAGCAGTATCCAAGCACCAGTGGATATGAAGGTAGGAGACTACTCTCACATGATCTTGACACCTTAAACCAGGACAAAAGCACCAATACTATCAACAAACCAGTGTCTGCAGCTACAGTTGACTACATTAACATTCTGCCCTTCTGCCGAGGCCATGAGTCTCCTACCCTAAAGCCTAATCTTATGTGCCTCATAGAGTCTGCAAATGACAATCAACTAACCAGATGCAAGATATCTAACTCCAAATGAGTCCTCTAAGAAGAAGCCACCAATATCCAGAGCTGAAATATGAAATTTCAAGCAAAGTCATTGCATGAAGAATGTCAACAAACCAACCTTTCCAGGCCAAAAAAGAAAACAGTTAATATCCAAAAGTGGCTATTGCCTCTAAAGATTCCTTCAACATGGACAAGATGGAGCAATGGATATGAATACTAAAAGAAAAGCATTAAAAGGCAGGTTCACAGGTGAATACCTTCCAAAACTTGAAAGCACTAAGAGCCTGGGTTCAGAAGAATTCGAAACCCAATGGTTTTGTTGGTTTTTAACTAAGTTCCACGGGTACCCCCGTGGACCTGCAGAAGTTCAAACCAATTCGAAGTTTGGGTCCAGATCGAACTTGGTTTGACCAGGGTTCCAATTTTTGCCTGCTGGTTTGATCTAGTTCAAACTAAGTTCAAACCTAGGTGAATCAGGCCAAAAAAATTGAACCAAGTTTGAATCTAGTTCGAACCCCATGCTTTCTAAGCCCCATGGACTGCAAAAAGGAGCATTTTTTGTAAAATTTATTAAGTTGTTGGCATCCACAACCTTATTGCTGAGTCAACTAATGCTAGAGAAGAAGAAAATTAAGAAGGAGAAGAAGATGAATATGAAGAAGATAAAGATTGAAGAACTTAGAATATTAATAGATTTTTATTCCATTAGTTGAACAATGATACTTGAACTTGATGCTACAATTTATTTGTAATGTTTTGAATCTTTGATGTTGAACTATATGATGGTATGAGCACTATGACTATATGATGGTAAGATCACTATGATTACAAGTTTATGGTGTTTCTGTTATTTAAATGTGTTTATGCTACTATGCTACATCTAATTCTAACTCATACTTCATAAATATGTATATGTGCATATATTTTTTATAATTTTTATATGTTTTGTACTCACGAACCCAAACGAACCCGAACCCCTTTCCAAAATTTTGACAAACATGTGAACCGGTTCTCAAACTTCAAACTTGGAACCAAACCCAAACCGGTAACTTAGGTTTTTAAGGGATTCCCAAAGGCTACTTCTTAGAAAACATTGATCCCTAGATTCCAAAACAACCTTTTAATCAACCACTAGGATCTTGATTTAGGTCCAACTACCACTACTACCCATGAGTATTGTCAAGAATCCTCTCTTCCAAAGATTAGGTTTTGTGTTGAGGAAATAAACTGTCTTAATTGATTTTACAAGAAAACTTGGGATATCTCTATCAATGTTAATCTGGACAGGGCATTATCAAATCATGATGTAAGGAATTGAAAGGAAACAGCCCTTGAACAGCTTCTACCATTGAACCTATGCTCACTCAATTAGAACAAGCATAACAAGATCCGGTACACAAAGGCCTCTCAACCTAAACCCAATGCAGACTCAACATACAAATAGCCATCCACAATGCAATGCCATTGTTGCATATATTGCATTACTTAGTTCTGAGCTATGTTCCCTCCAGTTTCCGGGACGGGGACAATAGGGTACGATGGGACAGGTTTCTAGGACAGCAAATTTTTTTTGCGATTTTGGGGACAAGGGGGGATGACAAGCAGGGGCGGTTATATATATAGGAAATTTTAAAATATACACTAAAATTTGCAAATATACATGCCATTCATATGACACTAAGCACAAAGCATGTCATTTAAACATTATAGAACCTTAACATACACCATTTGAATATCGTCTAGGGAATAGTAACCAATTTCAGTACTTAATTTTCAATATGCATATCAATATGGGAACAAAACTATTTAAATATAAGTTTAGCAATGAGCAATATCATAAAAATCACCTCCACTTCTTGCAAAATGAAAACCCCAACCAGCTGCAACACACTCCAACTTCACAGGAAAAACCAAACAAATGACAAAACAACCATAATGTGGTCTTTTTTGACCTTTTAGGGCATTTGGAGGGGCAGGGCCCACTAAGCGACCAAGTTAGGATTAAAAATTTTATGTTTTTTTTGTTTTTGTTTTGCAAAAAAAGTTGTCCCCTATACGGTCAGAGGATGTTTGGAAGTCCCTTTTCCATACCGGGGATGGTGGTCATCCCCTTTTTATTTCCCAGACATCCCAAGTACTGGGGACGTCTCCTACAGATTTTGGCAATTTGGGGACGGCGAGGGGACGTCCCATACCCATCCCCCCATCCCGGAGATGTCCCATACCTATCCCCCCATCCCAGGGACGTCCCCCTCTAAGAAACCTGAGTTTTCGAGCAGGGATGAGTCCCTGGGGTATGTAGGTTCTGAGCATTCTGCTAGGGTAAGTGTTATTGACAACACAGGCAAGAACTTAAAAATTACTATTAAATTATTAATCATATAAATTGCAGATTAGAAATATAGCTCTAGCTAATTTATACAAGGTCAAAACAGAGGAATTCTCTTGAAGCACGACCAACTGCAATGTTTGGAAGATCTATTTCGCTCTCAATCCAAATAGATTCAAGTGGAACCTAAGAAAGTTTGGCATTTTCTAGACCCCAGATTGCTTGAGCTTGATTTTAATGTAATGCCCAAACAGTACTTGTGTCAAGCTTGTATTAGCAAAGTTATTCACAAATTCAAAGATAAACTCATTATGGCTTATTCCAACCCAATTAGAATTGCAACAAATGATAGTGCAGCCATTCTTGCTTGTAATTTTGTCACTTCATAGTGCCCTATTGCCATAAATTTCATTTGAAGGTCTCGGTCCTATTTTACTTTATCTCAATTTCAATAGTGTACTTGGTCCTGATTGTATTAAAGTTCTTAGTCTAGATGTAAAAGTAATTGGATTTTCTCATAAGTTTCCAGGTAGATTTCTAGTGTAACTTGCCAAATGCTAGTCTACTATTTAATTTTGCAATTATCTGTCTCTCAAGATACTTGCAGATGATATTTTCAAATCTTAAAAGAGGACAATTACGCTTATCTATCTGATTCTCCAAACATGTACTCATCACATCCAATTATTTAAGAATTGTATGATGGAATTACAACTCGAATAAATTAGCACCCAAACACATTGTAATGATTAGCTTTTAGGTCCACATAAACACCTCCACCTTTTCCATTCACATCAATCTTAGGTTCTGCCAAAGAAACGAGTCCAAACGGTAGGCTTTCTCTGCAAATCTACCATGTGAAACTCTGCACACATCATTGCCACATTGCCATGAATCAGTAGTTACCAATTATTATTGTCGGTCAAGCTTTGCCTTGTCAGGAAGATTAATGACACCATTTTTAGTGCTATCAAGCCCATTAACACCATGTGTTTCAAACATTTGAAAACAGACAGTTTTTAATAAATTTCAAATTTGTCCACCACAATACTGCAGAAAGCAATGGTCGCTTGATGGTTGCAGGGGTAGCACATTACTAATGGTCACAATTAAGGTCACAACAAACTTGGCTCACTTTGGATTTACATCCCTTACATAGGCAAGGAGTCAATGTTCCTATGGTATTCATTGTTCTGTACTCACTCTCTTCTGGCCCCTACTGTTTAATTGATATGCATATAATAAGTGTCTAATATGTATGCAACAATGCAAAGCAGTTTGTATTCTCTATTAAATAGACATTTTACATATACTCCAAATAATCAATGCTGCCAAGTGTCCACTGCATTGTCCAATGGATCAGATACCTAACAGACAAATGTAGCTATACAAGAAATCTATACTCAACTGAGATAAATCAACCAAGCATCGTTACATGATTGGACTGAGTGATCAGGGGATCTTGTCTATAAATAACCTTGCTTTTCATCCCTATTTTCTTAAGATGCCATCTTACATGGCAAAGTCCATTTAATTTTGCATTCTTCCCTTCCCTGGTCAATATTCAAGGATTCAATCTTTAGACCAAACTATGAAGCGATTCGATCAGATCCTAAGTTGGCATACCAGCTCCTACCATAGATTCAATTCTGCATAAAAATAGTGAGAGGACCAAATTTCTGTATTCCACAATTAGGAGCTATTACAGGAGATTTGAAGAGTCCTACGATAATGATTCCTTCTTTAAACTGGAATTACAGAGCAACTAACAAGTTACACAATTACAAATTCCTTGTTTGAATTGGATTTATAGTGAATCTTAGGAATTGCATTAAGTGCTTGGAATAGATACCAATCATGCATATTTGTGATTCAATATTTACTAGAATAGATAATTTTCTTTTCTTTGTCTTGAACTTTGGCTTCCAGATTATGTGGTCAACAAAATTACATTGTAACTAAATAGTTTGGTCCATTGGCCTATCAATTATCATCAATCCTCTTATTGCTAGAAAATCCAGACTTCATTGTATTGTACCAAACAGTGGGAAAACGCATTATTAAGAGCAACAATACGGCCTCTTCCATGAGTTCTTTCACTTTCAAGTTCGAACATATTAGCATTTTCGTGATATTGATCACCATAAGGGAATCACCACCAAAGCATGCATTCATTTCAGTTCAATTTATTTTTAATCTGTAAACTAGTGACTGATATCGTGGATTACCGATTATGTCATACTGTTGGATTAGGTTAAAGTTTTTGACAAAGGCACAAAGAATTTTTCATCACCACTGCAAGTGAATCCTTCGCATGCAGCTTCACTGAGGTTACCATGGCATGAACTGTATCAAAATCAGATTTCAAGAAACCACAATGTGGGGCATCCATTTCATATTTGTTATGGGCATAGATTGTAGACTTGGACTCAGAGACTACTCGGCAAGCCCAAAATTTTCAACTCAAAGAAAAAAAAGACAAACTCAAGAAAAACTCGGCAGCTTATAATGTACTCAAAATTAAATCTCTTAAAGGTACATGCTTTTTTTTGTATAATTCAGTTGCAAAACATATTAAACTAATAATTGACATTTTGAAAGAGAATATGCAAAGCTATATAGAAAGAACATGTTATAAACACATTGAAACCAGCACTTTACAAGTGTCGACATTTTTATCCTCGTCTTTTTGCATCTATAAAAACACAAAAGTTAGACTTGTGAAAACTCATCCAACAATAAAAATGGAGAGTACTTGGCAATGCAGAGATAATCCCGCGAGTTTGCAAACTATGGTTATGGCATTCTGATCAGACAATGAAGTTCTACATACCATTGTTGAGGGTTACCAATGCTAGAGTTTAATTCTGTAGTTGGTGCGTCCCCATCTTATGTCTCTAAAAAATCATATCGTTCCTCTTCTTCCATATTAGCCACGGTACTATAAAAAAAAAGGGATTATCTATTTTTGAAGTTGTATGATCTGATATTTCAGATTCCTTAATTGTTTCTATCACAGATTTCTACTATGAGAGAACATACCATATTAATTAGAGAGGGGCTTTCTCTCTTTCTAACTCTCTTTTGTATTTACATAGACAAACTTGAAATCATACCATGTTGATAATAACTATACAAAGCAACATGTTTTGATCTCTATACTGCCTTTTGCAGATGATGTGGTTCTCTTCGTGCACTCAACTAACTTCACCTAAGCCATCCTTCTTTATCAGTATAGCTAAGAAATAGTATATAGGAATACCGAAGCCAAACATTACATTTCATTCTGTCTTTTGCTTGAGAATGGTGATGCAACAAAAACCATACATGGTCAACTTCAGAAGAAAAATCTTAAAAGTGTTGATTTGTCAAATTATGTACTGTTGTACAACCCTAGCAAGTTCACAGCTGTTATTCTAAACGATATAGTGTACCTCATTTTTATTACTGAAATTCTTTGATAGTTCACAATTGATGAACCTAGGGAAATAATCGAGGACCTATTGAATAATCAGATATTGCACCTCCCATTTCCTCATACATTTCCAAAACTTAAAGATTGCAGGTTTCAAATATTTTTTATTTTCAAAATTTGCACAACAAAGATGTATCATTACATGAATTGACTAAAATGAATATTAATTTTCTGAATATGTTTGACATGCTTATAGTATAATATGATGTCTGTGAGGAAAACTCACAATAGGTCCTCGAGCAAAATACCGCCCAAATTGAAGCCAATAAACCTGACACAAGAGGACCAAGTAATTAATATGTATTTTCACTAAAAGAAATTAAATAAATTAATAATGTTGCAAACCCGGAACCTGTATATTTGGCCAGCATCAAAAGTTACAAACCTAAAAATGAAATAGAATTGCAAACTTGCCACCAAAGATTTAGAAACAGAATAAATTACAAACCAAAAATAAAAAATTGTGTTATTGTGACACTCACATAAAATGCAGTGAATTGATGAATAACTAGCTTATGCACGCAGCAAAATGGAAATTTAAAAAACAATAAAAGTCTCTTAATTGGTTACATTTGTTGTTAATGAATTCCTACTATCAATATGGCACCATATTTCTATATGTTCACTCCATAGATTAAACATGGCTAACCATAATAAGAGATATCTATGATTGAATTGCTTTCAAAACAGTATCAAGACAGAATTCATAATTTTCTTGTTTTTGTAGTCAAGGATGCAAACATTGAAATGATCTATATTAACATTTATTGATTTCTATATCAAAGTTCATAGATTTCTCCTTGATTATAAAATAGGAATCAGGACTTCTAATCTTTAAACAATAGATTAAATTTTATTTTCTCAAGCAGGCTAGATAGAGGAAATATCTTTTATTTCAATTGACTTTTACATGCAATTATTTTAGATGAATTCACTGAGCTAGAGGTTAGAAACAAAGTGGTAGGAGTCGCTGGAAACATTATCAAGCATGTTAACTTGTTAATATTCATTATTATTTGAGAATGTAGGTTGGATATATATTGTAATATCAATATGTTGTTTACTTGATATCATCATGTTGTCCTCAATTTTGACATCACACTGTTGAGGCAACCCTACGCAATTTTCTCAGGGATTCATTGGTGCATCCTCTTTGTTTTAACGTATTAGTAAAGCATGATGAAGGCAATTTGCTATCCCTGAACTGTGCTATATATAAGTTTATTTGAGTGTTCCTTTTGAAGGTTTCCATCAAGTTAAATCCCCAAATGTTTGTAAGAGTTTTTCTTCTCTAACTGCAAGCGCTTCACTTTTTGTAACTTTGAGTATTTTCTTCGTTTTCCCTTCTGTTGTAAATAGATTCGAGTCTTGTTTTTCCCTTAAAATAATAATCCTTGTAATCCCACTCGTTTCGAGTTAACTTAGGCCTCAAACAGAGTTGTCTAGCTTAGGTATAAAGGAAAACCCGGGGTTTGTTTGCCGTATGGATTAAATAGATTGATGCATACAGACAATGAACAAGAACATGTAACAGCAGTACTCCTTTTATTATTCGCATATGCCAAAGAGATTATATAATGCTTCTAATGATGATTACAACAATCTCGGATGGTGTATATATACTTCTCGAAGAACCTTCCCTAAGGGGTCCGTCGGCTACATAACAATTACCGAAGAGCTCATTGGCTACATAGCAAGAACCTTCCCAAAAGGGCCTGTCGGCTGTTTTACAATTTTACCAACAACATCATCCCCCCTAAAAAGAAAAGTCATCTCCGGACGACAATTAAACAAAACTCAAAATAACCAAAGTACATCAATACATAAATCCTAAACAAAGGGATGCATCCCTGGCATAGTGATTGTCCGCGCTCACAACTCGTTCAGCTCTACCCGTAGCTTGTAGACTTGCTCTTTCCTAACCTTCAATTCTGCTTCTGCCTCCATCTGAAGCTCTAGAGCTATCTGCATCATTTCTGCAATTTCCCCCAACTCTTTCTCCTTTCCTGTTGCCACTTGTTCCTTTTTAGCTGCTAACTTTTGTAGCTGATTTTGTCTGTCTAATAGGGCTGCCTTCTTGGATTCCCAGGCTTTCCTCTCGGATTCCCAGGTTGCCCTCTCTAAGGCCAACCTGACAGCTGACTCTTCCCAAGCCCTCTCAGTTGCTACCTGATCTGCCTGGCTTCTCCGAAGAGTGTAATATGCCTCCCTGTATAACTTCACTACCTCATGAATCAAAGCCTCTACTTAGCTCTCCATCCCAGAATCTCTCGTCGCGGCCCAGTCTTGTCGCATCTCTGCAGTCTCCACATCCGGCCATCCTCACTCCTCAAAACAGACCGTAAAGGCAGCTGGGCATCCTAATCTCATAAAAGTTATGACTCCCTCTAGCTCCTTCACTACTGAGTCCAACGCCTGAATCTCCACAGAAGCTAACACCTGGCGAGCCCGCATCGCTAGAGCTACTACATCAACAAGAAATGCATCTCTCATCCCTATCTCCCATGCTACTCGATGTTCCTACTGCACACCCATAGCTGTCTCTACTGCTTCCACCATACGCTCAACAACACTATGCAACAGTCCCCCATCCTAAATTGGCTCCGCTACCTGTGCCGGCTAAGTGTCTTCCTCCGGAATGTCATCCCGTGTCGGTGTTTGCATATAGGCCATCTAAGGAACTGGAGTACGGTGGAACTGCGTACTCAAATAGGTACTCAAACTCTAAGTTCTCTCCCTATCATGCTCAGGTGATGCCAAGAGTCCTGCATCCACTGTAACTACTGCATCCGACACTACTACATCCAAGTGCACACTAGGCGACTCTCTATTATTTCTGGTACTGGTAGGTCGGGTACCTCCATGGCAGTCTCCTCTCCGCCCTCCAGTACACTCTCTACTGAAGGAGCCACAATTTCAGCTACTGGTTGTGCTGCGGTAGGTGCCACGATTTTTGCTACCGGAAGTGCTTCAGCAGGAGCTGGCATACTCTCTTGACTGACAAGTGTTGCCACCCATGCAAATCCCATGGCAAACCCAACTATTGGTCGGACCGGGGGAGGCCTTACCCCATGCTGCCAGGGTGTTTCTACTGTAACCGCCTGCTGGGGTGCTGCAGTCATCACTATCAATTGTTGTGTCTATCCAAACCCTACTATGTGTGCCATGTGTAGACCTACTAGGGCTAGGCAGGAAGTGGCAGACAGTGCAGGGCGTGGAAATAACAAGGGAGTGGCTGTGACAATCTCAACCTCTTCGTCATCATCTTCCCCTTCCTGCTCTCCCATGCTATTCTCCTCGGAAGATGTCTCCTGTCGGACCTTGTCCGTATCACCTCCTGTATCTAGCCGAGGTCTCTTCTGTCCTACAGAGCCCTTTTGCCCAGTGGCTGAGTCCAAGTGTCTCCATTGTATGATAGGAGGTTAATGGTCCAGGTTTCGCCTCCAACCTATCTTTTGGAACTATCTGTGTTGTAGCATCAAGAGACATGGCATAATGTGACATAGAAAATGTCTTATGCTGAAGTGTCATAAATTCATACATTCGTTCAGCCAGCACAGATGCCCAATCATACACCTTCCCATTCATTATGTCGTTCATCATGGATGCCTGCGGAAAGGAGATATCAGATGCCCTACTTGATCTCGTAAGTCTGCTCTTTACCAAATCCATCAAGCATCGCCACAGTCCCTCCTGAATGTCTACTTTCTTCAATCCCCTTCCTTTTGATGTCTCAGCCAACGCTTCCTGTTCTGCTTCAGCCATGTCTCCGCATACCAGCCTAACCAAAAACATTTTTACCTCCTTGAAAATCTTCTTAGGCTGTACCTTCTTTCCCTGTGGCTCTAGTATGCCAAAACCCCGTGTGAAGTTCGCTCCTTTGAATGAGACTGCCAGGTCTCTTCCCAAGTACTGAAATGTGCTCTTCTAAGAGCCCCTGCCATAAGTCTTAATCATGACACGCAGAAAACCCTCATATTCCCGGATGCAAAAAAAAGGCACGTGAATCACCCATTCCACCTGTGCCCTTCTAATGCTGGCTTTCACTGGATGGCTGTCAAGAGTTTCCTGCCACCACTTTCTATAGTCCATTCCGCTCAATCCTTCAAATGCTATATTCTGTGGTGTGATCTCAGTGGTTGCGGGTGCCTGTGCCTTACGCTTGTGCTTGCTACTACTACTGATGCCTTCATTCTGGTTACGTGCCGACATTTTTGTGACCTTCCCAGCTGTAGATTCTTCCAATTGCTTTTCCACTTTCTCTTGCCTACAGACTCCATTTATTCTTAGGTCAATTATTTCTCTACACAAATTTTTGTTTCTTCCCAGGAGTCCATACGGATCTGTACGGCCTTTCCTCTTGTGCCCTTTCTCCAAAAATACTCAAACGTCCGTATGAGCTTCTGCTTGATTGCAATTTATTATCTCCTATGCCGTACAGACCATGTGTAAAAAAAAAAGCAAGGAAATGGCATACAGTGGTTTCTCTACTTCTAACTTCACTGTACAGTGTCCATTAATTGCTTTACAATTGCCGTACGGCCCTTGGATTAATATTTGTTTGCCTTTTTCGTACATGGTCTCCTGGTTCTCTCTATGCAAATCCTATGTCAACTCCTTGCCGTACAATGGTCAATATATATTAGGAAATTGCCATACGACGGTCTTCTATAATCCTGAGCAATCAAATTCCTTTTGCTGTTCTTTCTGGGCGTACAACCTTAAGCTTTTCTTACCAGTGTGCGGTGTTTGATGAATGGCTCAGATGTTTCATTAATCTCCCGTATGGTGAAGGCATGTATAGTTGAGCCCTTCAATTGCTTGATGTTCGTACGCTAGTATACTTCCAGTGGCTGTATTAAATATAATAACTCGGCCTCTGCTTCTTTGGACACCGTACGGATATGGGAAACTAGGACCATGCTTCTTTTTGAAGCTGTACGGTGGCTTGTCTCAACTACTGATTTAAGACCATACGGTGAGCCAGTCCAGTAGGCAATCTTAGTTTGCCGTATGGTGAGGCATTTAAAACTTTGCACGGGGTCACAAAGAATACCGCATGGTGTCCCTTGCAGATGATAAAATGTTACTTCGTTCTTGATACTTCTATTTTGTTATGCTGTACGCTCCACCTTATGAGATGCATTAGCCGTATGGCCCATCCCATCCCTATTGTTATTATTATTATTTTTTATTGGCCGTATGGGCTAGTAGCCTATTGACTATGCCGTACGGTTACTGTATGGTGACTTTCTTTTCTTTTTTTCTATTTTGGCAAAAAAAAATTTTGAACAAAAATTCTATTGCTCCCTGATATTCATGGACGACAGAACAGGTCGCGCCTGATATATTTTCAATTTCGAACCGTTTACCATTTCCAGAATTTCCTACCCATCTAGTGTCCACAACTTTATTGCTCCGTTATCACCTACTTCCCGGATTTGTTATGGCCCGACCAATTTGACTTTAAACTTGTCTAGTTTGATTTCGTTCCGTTCGTCATACTTCAACACTAGCTATCCTAGTTCAAACTTGATCAATTTCAAGTGTTTATCATGCCATGCTTTGTGCTTGTTCTACGTCACCACCGTAGCCCATTGTGCCAATAGCCACTTCTCTTTGAGTTTGTTTGGGTTATGCAACCTTTCCCTCAAACTTTCCATGTTGCCCAACTTATTTTCCAGCGTGATCCTGAGACTCGATATCATAAATTCTGCTACTACCACCACCTCCTGTCCAAACATCAACTAGAATGGTGTATGTCCCGTTGTCACCTTGTATGCCGTGCGGTATGCCTAGAGAGAAAAGGGCAGTTTCTCCTCCCAGTCTTCACCTTCAACCGCACATGACTTGTAGATGATTGCTACCAGGATCTTGTTAGTAGCCTCAGCCTGTCCGTTAGCTCATGAGTAGTATGGGCTTGATAGAGAATGATATATCTTGAATTCCATCGTTAACAATTTAATGACGTGATTGACAAAATGCCCTTTCCGATCACTTGTTATCTGAAGTGGAATCCCATACCGAGTGATTATTTGTTCATATATGAATTTTATTGTACTGACTGCTAAGTTATCCGGTAGAGCCCATGCTTCCACCCACTTCATTAAGTATTTCGTAGCAACGACTATATATCAACATCGATGTCTTTGGCTTACTCTCAGGGGTCCTACAAAATCCAACCCCCATCATTCGAATAATTCCTACACATGTGAGGAGTGAAGCAGCATAAAATCTCTCTTCAGTGGTTTTCGGCCCTTTAGCAAGTGTCACACCGAACAACCCATTCGCATGTGTTGTTGTACACTGTCGGCCACCACAATCTTGCCAGCAATATTTTCCGTGCTATGGTATCAGGTCCCACATGCCCTCCTGTTGGACCTTCATGTGCTTCCTTCAATACCCTCGGTATTTCCTCCTCTAACAGACACCATCGCAAGAAGTGATTAACCCTGTTGTGGGCTTTCACACCATCGCCCCATTGCAAAAGGGGGGCCCCCTTTTGTCTCTTGGTCTTGACCTTTTGGCTTTAGTTCTTGGTAGTATTGGGCTCAATCTTCTAAAGTTCCCTCTTTCAAATGAGAATTGGTAAAATTGGCTAGATGTGGAAAGTGTTGTCCACGTGGCTCTGAGAATGGAAATTATTTGCTTGTTTGAGAATTGAATGTCTTGACTTACTATTTTCAAAATGTCTATTTTTAGTAAGTCTATTTTTAGTAAATTTCACTGCCTCTCAGATTGGCCTTATTTTGACTTTGGGACAACTTACTGTTTTTAGTAAATTTCACTGCCTCTTAGATTGGCCTTATTTTGACTTTGGGACAACTTACTATTTTTAGAATGTCTATTTTTGGCAGGTCTATTTCTGCAACAAGTGAGCTATGGTTGATAAAGAGCCAAAAGGGTACATGTGTCTATATCCAAAAGAATGAGCAAGCACGATAGTCAATCAAGAAAAAAATGGTTAAGTTTGGAATCACCCATGAAATATCCAAAAGTAGAAAGGCATGAAAATAATAGGAAAAATGGTTGTCGCGAAATTCTTCCATCGTGGACAAAATCCACGATCTCTCAAAAAATCCAGCCTTGGAGAAAAATGGTTGTTGCAGAATTCTTCCATCATGGACAAAATCCATGATCACTCAAAAAGTCTCGCCTTGGAGAAAAATGGTTGTTGCAGAATTCTTCCATCATGGACAAAATCCGCGATCTCTCAAAAAATCCAGCCTTAGAGAAAAATGGTTTTTTCGGAATTCTTCCATCATGGAAAAAATCCACGATCTCTCAAAAAATCCAGCCTTGGAGAAAAATGGTTGTTGTGGAATTCTTCCATCATGGACAAAATCCACGATCACTCAAAAAATCCCACCTTGGAGAAAAATGGTTGTTGCGGAATTCTTCCATCATGGACAAAATCTATGACCGCTCAAAATTTCCAAGAGCAAGAGAATTAGAAATCATGGAAGCAAAAATGTCTAAGTATTGGAAATTTCTCCTTCATGGAAGCAAAAATGGCTAAGTGTTGGAGATTTGTCCTTCATAGAAGCAAAAATGGTGAAGTGTTAGAAATTCCTCCTTCATGGAAGAAAAAATGCTAGTGTTGGAACTTACTCCTTCATGGAAAAATGAAAAAGGATTAAGTGCTAGAAATTTCTCCTCCAGATCTTGAATTTCACCCTCTTCAAGTGTGTACCCAAGACTGGAAAAATGATTGATGATGATTAAAAAAGGGAGAATTCTTCAAAATGTAAGAAAAGGCATAACAGTGAATTGAAAGCATTTGAAGAAAAAGAAGGAGAAAGCTCTAGTTCTAGAAATTCAAGAAAGGCGCTCAAATCCAAAATTCTAATACCAAGATCAAAGTACTAAGTGATCCGGTCCCAGATATTCAAGGTTCAAAGATCAAAGTTCAAATACAAAAATCCAAGAACATGAACAAGGAAGTTCAATATGAAGAAATTCTAGAGTAACATAATCATCGGCAAGGGATTCCAATCCATTTTAGGGAGATAAATTTCCAAGCAATTACATGAAAGACGAGAATGTTCAAAGAGAGATTTTCAGAAAAGTCAGTCAAAGTTGGATCTTAGTTAAAATGATGCAGTTGGAAAAGACTCGAGCTTACATAGCTTCCATCATCATTTCATGGCATCCAATTATCATTGATGAAGAACTGAGGTCTCCAAGTCAAACTTCTATGCATTCAGAGAATGGAATCAAGAATAATTTATTCAAGGAAGACTGAGCATTTATTGAGTAATGGACATGCATGGTGGATATTTATTGCACCCCACTCCTTCCTAAACGAGCATGCATAGTGGGTATTTATTACCCACTACAGTAATGGATTCCTTGTTGCATTAATGTAGATTCCTTTCCTTTTCCGTAACCCTAATTAGGGCTGATGTGGCACAATCTTGGCCATCGGTTATTGTGATCATCCGAGCCACCTATTGTAATTGAGGACCTATATAAAGGCCTCGTTTCTCATTTATAAAGAGATTTTTATGAGATTGTTGCTATGAGTTACTGAGATAATAAAGTTTTCATTGGAGTTTGGTGAATACTTGACTTGTCTTAGTGCTTGCTTGTTCTCTTAAATTTCTTCAATTAGATTAAGATTAGCCTAGTTAATGTGTGGTGATTGCAATGAAGAATATGATGGTGTATTGATGAATTCTTTTGGTTCATACTTTTGACGTTGTAGTGATTCTAACTCGTCGTGCAAAGTTAGCTTGAACCCCTTTCATGCATATGCTTAACTTCTATCATTCGTATACATTGTTCTTTATGATGGCGTATGCGGTGATATGAAAATCTTTGGCATAACCCTTGGAGATTGCACCAATTCACGCTTAGTTGTAGTATAACTTGGCGAAGTGGAATTCGGTAAATTGAGGAATTTGTCCACTAGAGTACTATTTGTTGTTATCACTACCCTTAGGATTAGAATAGAATTCCTGAACCCTGTCTTATTGAATTTCTGCATATTTTGTGAAAACTCCTAAAACAAGTACTTCATTGCAAAACCCTAAGATAGCTCCCACATCTAGTATGACTTGAAATGAATCTAAATAAACACGTAACACCCCTTGTGATTATCAACAAATCACATCAACCACCGATCTTATCCACAATCAAGACCTGGCATTAAAGGAACCTTGAAGTCATTGTATGATCTTCTAGCAATCTTACCATACACGACTTTATTCAAGAAAGGATAAGATATTTTGGTATTTTGTTCTACTGTTTGGTGAGTCATAAAACACACATCAACAAGGCCCCATTTTGTATAGTAATCCATTAATCAACTGAAATGTACGGCTCCTAATTGCTAACTTCTGCCTTTCATTTTGTGGCATGTCCTTCGGTGGCTGTCTCGTGGAAAGATATTCTCCAATAGTCGTGTACTGTTTTGGTAGTACTGCAAGTTGGAATAACTGTGCATCAAAGAAATCATCATTCACTCTATCCGCCGATTCACCTATTTTAATTCGCGACAAATGGTCTGCATTGACATGATGCTTCCCGAGCCGTACAATGATCTTGAAGGTGAATTCCTACAACAAAAGTAGCCACCAACTGATTCTTCCTTGGATGATAGGTTTATTCACCAGGTACAACAGAGCTTGATGGTCTGGTCGACATAAAACACGAACAGTGTCGCCAGCAAGTAATGTCGAAACTTCTGCACTACGGAGACCATTCCTAAGGCTTCTCAATTTGTTGTACTGCAGTTCTGTTTTGTTTTTGACAGTAATCGGCTGGCAAAATATATCGGGTGATCTAGTCCATGATTGCCTGTTTGCGCCAAAGTTGCTCCGATTGCATAGTTGGATGCGTCCACGTGAACATGAAATTCCTTGTTCCAATCTGGGTACGCCAATATAGGTGCTGTGGCCAACCGTACCTCCAACCCTTCGAATGACTCATCCTGTTCTTTCTCCCATTTGAATGGTTCCCCTTTGCATGTTAACCTCTCCAGTGAGTAGGATACTTTGGCAAAGTTTTTGATAAATCTTCTATAATAGCCTATGTGTCCAAGGAATGACTTTATCTCCATTACATATGTGGATTGCTGCATTTCCATTATCACTCTGACTTTGTTTGGATCTGTTTTGAATCCCTCCTTACAGACTATATACCCCAACAATCTTCCCTACAAAACCATGAATATGCATTTCTTTAGATTTAAGGCCAGTCGCACGCTTCGACATCTTTCCATGCATTCGCCCAATGTTGCCAAATGTTTGTCTTCAGTGTTGAATACGGACTAGTCATCCAGGAATGCTTTGAAATTTCTGACGGACAATTTGTCAAATATGTGCAGTATGATTCTTTGGAACGTTGTCGACACATTGCATAGGCCAAATGGCATTCTGTTGTATTCGTACACCCCGTCTTCTACCATAAATGTCATTTTCAGCTTGCCCTCTTTTGCTATGCAAATCTGATTGTATCCTGAAAATCCATCCATAAATGAATAAATCTCATGTCCAGCTACCTCCTCCAATATGTTGTCCGTGAATGGTATCGGGAAGGGGTCCTTGATTGTTAGCGCATTGAGGCATTTGAAATCAACACATATCCTAATTTGGGTGGTATCCTTCTTTAGCGATATGACTATGGGTGACACCCATTCACTAGTTTGAACCTTAAAAATAATACCGGCCTCCAGCATTCGGTTAATTTCTTCTATAACCCGTGCTGCATAGTTCCTATTCATTCTATAAGGCTGCTTCCATATAGGCACTGCACCTTCAACCAGCGGAATGCAGTGGACACATAGCTCTGACGAAACTCCCTTCAAATCCTTATATGTCCATGCGAATACATCTTTGTATTCCAAAAACATTTTAAATGTCGCTGTTTTCAGTACTGGATCCTAGTTATCCCCCACTAGTATGTTTTTTGGTTCGGCCTCATCTCCCAAATTCATGGTTTGCACTATGGCTTCGTTATATTTGATCGGCTTCCCCTCACCGAATACATGGGCAAGTGTTTCATCCAACAGTGCATCCCCTTCTTTTATTTCCCTGAACTCTTTGGGACATCCATCTCCGCTGTGCCCATCCTCTATCATATGTTGCAACTCAGGAATAGCTCATAATCCTCCATCTGCCAGTGAAATAATCCATTCACCGAATCCAAATCATAGTCTGTCGATCCACCTTCCAACCGTAGGACTCCCTCCTGATCTAGTTCCATTCGCTGCTTCCCTTCATCCTTGTCTTCAAAATCAGATGATAGAGCTTCTTCGCCCACCATTTGCATGTGTAGATCAATGATGAATTTTTGCCCTTTACTTTCCAGTGATAGTGTGTTCTTCTTCCAATCGTGCTTAACCTTTTCTTGTATGAGCCATCCTCAGCCCAGAATGGCGTTGTATCCCCTCCTCTTCAACGAATGACGACGGAGTCAAGCAGGAATGGCTGTGTTCCGATAGTCATTGGTTGTGCCATCAGGACGCTGAAAGGTTTAATACCATGTTGATCCGCCGTTAGAAATTGGATCGTAGGTGGCCACAACGTCGGCTGTCCCAACCTCTTCTAGGTATCCTCCGATAACACATTCACACCTGACCCTCCATCCACAACTATGTCTGTCGGAACAATCCCTAGGATTCCCACCTCGACAACCGCCAGATGTTGTCCGGATGTGAGGGCTAGCAGCATTGGGTCCTCTGCACTTGCTCCACTTTCCTTCTCCCTTCCTTGTTCTCCTAGTAATTTAGTAGTTGCAGCGATGTTTGTGAGTGTCGATCGGAGTTGAGGCATTGTGAGCAGCAGATCATTTATTTTGACTAGTACTTCAGTTTGTAGTAGCTGTCGTATGATGTTCTATCCTACACAATTCCTTGCTGAGGTACCGGTAGAGTTCTTCAAGTGTACTTTCTTCACTTGTGTTGCTTTCTCAATTTCTGTCCACGCTTCCTCCAGTCTCTTATTTTCTTCCGTCGGGTCGGGATACAATTTTGCTTGTTTCCGTGTGATTGCCAGAACCTCCTCTTCATCCGTCCCAATGGTGATCAAATTCACTCCTGATTTTGGGCACTTGGCATCTTCATGATCTCCTGGACCGCACCATCAGCATAACAACCTTGGTGTATTCACTGGTGTACAGTTTCATGCAAAGTGGCCCCACAAATTGCATGCTAGGCATTGAACGAACCATCAGTCGGTCGTTCGCATCGTACTAAATTTGGCTGCAGCCCCCATTGTTATTATTGGTATTGTTGTTTTCCCCTCTTCTATTGTTTTCATACCCACCCGAAGTGGCACTATCAATGTTGGTGTTTCCACTCCCTCCGGACACCGAAGCCTCCTGTGTCAGGAGAACTTGTTAAGGTCCTCTCGTTTTCATATTGAAGGGGCATTCTTTTATAGAATGTCCATAACTTGGAAGATCTCACAAAACTGGTTCTTTGGATAGGATCCCTTCGTGTGACCTTCTATCTTGCATTCAGTGCACCATAGCTCGTTTCCCTTCATCTCTTTCTGCATATTTTTAAATTCCTTCATCATTCTGATCATATCCTTCTAGAGAGCTCACACCTTCTTGCTGCCCTTTTCGTCATCATTGCTATCTTCTTTTGAAGCCATGTCATCTAAGTCGGATGAGCTACCTTCTTTTTTATTTTCTGTTCACTTTCTAAGACCATCGGCTGATTGCATGCTTCGATGTATGATGATGGCGACAAAATTTTCATTTTCATCCTCAACTCCGGGCGTAGTCCTTCAATGAACCATCTCTTCTTCAGCCCATCAACTGACTTACTTTCCATTTTTTTTTATTAGTTCTTTTGGCTTTCTCGCATATACAGAAACTGTTTCATTTTTTCATTGCTTTGTGGTGTATATTTCTGCTACGATCTCATTGTCGTTGCGCAACAATTGAAATTCAGTGATAAACTCTTTTTTAATGTCCACCCATGTAATTAATTTATGGGGATCCGTATTAACAAACCAATCAACTGCTACACCCCTTAGGGTTGTTGGAAATTGTTGCACCCATTCATTTGTATCAATTACACCATTCGCCGTCCAAATTGTTTCGCATGTCTTACAGTGTCTGATTGGATCGGTTGTTCCATCAACATCAAACTTTGGCAATTTCTCTTTTGGTCTAGCCATTACTATTGAAGGTTGAGGGATTTGTTGTGTAACTGCATTGTTTTGTACTCTCGGGCTGTTCTACACACCCACGCTGTTTTGAACACCTGCGTTGTTTCAGACAGTCGTTTTATTTCCGACAGTCGTGCTATTTGGTGAAGAAGGGCTTTCGTCAAGCAAAGCTGTCCGTTTCAAAAGTGTATCTCGGACGAAGAGTTCACTCCATGCTTGTGCTCCCTCCACACTCCGAGCCGTGTGAGTTAATCCCCTTCCATTTAGATTCTTCCCTTGGTGTATGCAAGTTAAGAAATTCCTCCCTTGCTTCTTCCACCAAATCCAACCGCTGTCGAGTCTCTTCCAACAATTCCTCCATGCTTCGGTGTCCTTCGGCAATCTACTGGAACCTTCATCTGCGCTCGGCCTGTTGTGCCAAAATTAAATTTTCTTGTGCTTTGAGTATTTCATCTTTTTCCTTCAGCTTATTCTTATTTTTGTTTAACTGACTCGGCATTAGTCTTCATTCCTCCGGCTTCGTTCCAGGTCCATCGGGCAATGGCGCCAAATGTTTACCGTATGGATTAAATAGATTGATGCATATAGACAATGAACAAGAACATATAATAGTAGTACTCTTTTTATTATTCACATATGCCAAAGAGATTACATAATGCTTCTAATGATAACTACAATGCTCTTGGATGGTGTATATACACTTTGTGAAGAACCTTCCTCAACTCCGGGCGTAGTCCTTCAATGAACCATCTCTTCTTCAGCCCATCTACTGACTTACTTTCCATTTTGTTTATTAGTTCTTTTGGCTTTCTCGCATATACACGAACTTTTTCATTTTTCCGTTGCTTTGTGGTGTATATTTCTACTACGATCTCATTGTCGTCGCACAACAATTGAAATTCAGTGATAAACTCTTTTTTAATGTCCGCCCATGTAGTTAATTTCTGGGGATCCGTATCAGCAAACCAATCAACTGCTACACCCCTTAGGGTTGTTGGAAATTGTTGCACCCATTCATTTGTATCAATTACACCATTCGCCGTCCAAATTGTTTCGCATGTCTTACAGTGTCTGATTGGATCAGTTGTTCCATCACCATCAAACTTTGGCAATTTCTCTTTTGGTCCAACCATTACTATTGGAGGTTGAGGGATTTGTTGTGTACTTGCGTTGTTTTGTACTCCCAAGCTGTTCTACACACCCACGCTGTTTTGAACACCTGTGTTGTTTCAGACAATCGTTTTATTTCCGACAGTCGTGCTATTTGGTGAAGAAGGGCTTTCGTCAAGCAAAGCTATCCGTTTCAAAAGTGTATCTCGGACGAAGAGTTCACTCCATGCTTGTGCTCCCTCCACACTCCGAGCCGTGCGAGTTAATCCCCTTCCGTCTGGATTCTCTTCCCTCGATGTATGCAAGTTAACAAATTCCTCCCTTGCTTCTTCCACCAAATCCAACCGCTGTCGAGTCTCTTCCAACAATTCCTAGATGCTTCGATGTCCTTCGGCAATCTACTGGAACCTTCATCTGCGCTCGGCCTGTTGTGCCAAAATTAAATTTTCTTGTGCTATGCGTATTTCATCTTTTTCCTTCAGCTTATTCTTATTTTGTTTAGTTGACTCGGCATTAGTCTTCATTCCTCCGGCTTCGTTCCAGGTCCATCGGGCAACGACACCAAATGTTTACCGTATGGGTTAAATAGATTGATGCATATAGACAATGAACAAAAACATGTAACAGTACTCCTTTTATTATTCGCATATGCCAAAGAGATTACATAATGCTTCTAATGATGACTACAATGATCTTGGATGGTGTATATATACTTTGTGAAGAACCTTCCTCAACTCCGGGCATAGTCCTTCAATGAACCATCTCTTCTTCAGCCCATCTGCTGACTTACTTTCCATTTTGTTTATTAGTTCTTTTGGCTTTCTCACATATACATGAACTATTTCATTTTTCCGTTGCTTTGTGGTGTATATTTCTGCTACGATCTCATTGTTGTCGCACAGCAATTCAGTGATAAACTCCTTTTTAATGTCCACCCATGTAGTTAATTTCTGGGGATCCGTATTAGCAAACAGAACAACTGCTACACCGCTTAGGGTTGTTGGAAATTGTTGCACCCATTCATTTGTATCAATTACACCATTCACCGTCCAAATTGTTTCACATGTCTTACAGTGTCTGATTGGATCGGTTGTTCCATCACCATCAAACTTTGGCAATTTCTCTTTTGGTCCAGCCATTACTATTGGAGGTTGAGGGATTTTTTGTGTACCTACGTTGTTTTGTACTCCCGGGCTGTTCTACACACCCACGTTGTTTTGAACACCCACGTCGTTTCAAACAGTCGTTTTATTTCCGACAGTCGTGCTATTTGGTGAAGAAGGGCTTTCGTCAAGCGAAGCTGTTTGTTTCAGAAGTGTATCTCGGACGAAGAGTTCACTCCATGCTTATGCTCCCTCCACACTCCGAGCCGTGCGAGTTAATCCCCTTCCATCTAGATTCTCTTCCCTCGGTGTATGCAAGTTAAGAAATTCCTCCCTTGCTTCTTGCACCAAATCCAACCGTTGTCGAGTCTCTTCCAACAATTCCTCGATGCTTCGGTGTCCTTCAGCGATCTACTGGAACCTTCGTCTGCGCTCGGCCTGTTGTGCCAAAATTAAATTTTCTTGTGTTATGCGTATTTCATCTTTTTCCTTCAGCTTATTCTTATTTTTGTTCAGCTGACTCGGCATTAGTCTTCATTCCTCCACCTTCATTCTAGGTCCATCAGGCAACGGCGCCAAATGTTTACCGTATGGGTTAAATAGATTGATGCATATAGATAATTAACAAGAACATGTAACAGTAGTACTCCTTTTATTATTCGCATATGCCAAAGAGATTACATAATGCTTCTAATGATGATTACAATGATCTTGAATGATGTATATATACTTTGTGAAGAACCTTCCTGAAGGGGTCTGTCGACTACATAACAATTACCGAAGGGCCCATAAGCTACATAACAAGAACCTTCCTGAAGGGGCCGATCGGTTATTTTACAATTTTACCGACAACAAGGTTTTCATGGTGACAATACGTCTTGTTAAAAAAATCTTCCAAAAGTGGGCTTTTTATTGGCAATTGCACGAAATAAAAATATTTTTCATATCTAAAGTGGATTTTGACATCTATTTTAATATTTCAGCTCATTCTGAGTTGGTTTGACCGTAGTTTTTTTAATGTCCCTAATTTTAATAAAATACTATAAATAATTAATGGTTCCAAAAAATTTTAATAATATAAAAATGGACCTTCAATTATTTAATAAAGGGGCCCAATTTTTATTAATTATCCATAGGTGTCTGTTGTGTCGGTGTTCTTTTCTAAACTCTCGGGAGTTTTCTCTGAAGGGATATTTATGACTAGCATGTAGGATGTTTTTGGTATGTGATTTGAATTATTTTCTTTGTACAGTGAATTCCTATTAGAGTTCAGTATTATTCGCCATTTTGGAAGTGTAAGACCTTCCCCACTTGACTATCACGATTTCAATGGGATTCCCTCACCCTATTCTATTCTCTGTAATACTTTACTTGGATTTGGCAAATCCGAGTACTGTCATTGTTTGCAACTATATTGTCTCTATAAATTGTGACTTTCTCACGTATCCGCTATATGGTGTATGTTTGTATGTTGGCAATTAGATGCCTTCTCTGGTTCAATAATGAAGGATATTAAACTCCATATTGATCTGCTCCTTGTGATGCAAACATCCATGCGAACTACCTCCACTTCAGATACCGTATGTCCAACAACTACCTGACAAGAACCATGCAACTTCCTGATGAGAACCAGGCAACCTCCTGACGGTTACCAGGGAACTTCCTGGCAAGAACCACACAACTTCCATCCTATACGCCTCTCCTCTCCAATATGTACACCAACCTATCCTCTAGTTCGTACGCCAACCTCTTCTCTAGCCCATATGCCTATCCTCTCCTCCAGACCTTGCACCAACCTCTCCTCCAATCCTTACACCAAACTCTTCTCCAGCCCATAAGCCTTCCTCTCCTCCAATCTGTACATCCAACATCCTTGCCTCCACTGTACGACATCTTTGAGCTCCATCCGAACTCAGTGACCTCTCCTACAAGATTGGAAACATTACGGTTTTTAATGTCCAAGTTCCTAACAAGACATGTAATCAGGTTGCAAGTGCTAGGGGTTCTCCTCGTGCCTCAAAGGAAATAAAAAGAGAAATCAATTGCTTACTTGTAGCCGAGGAAGAGAAAAGTTGCAAAGGGAGAATGAAAATCTAGCCATGAGAGCATCCTTGCTAAATCTCAAGGTGCTGCAATCGACCTTGAACAAGCAACACTTGAGGGTATAGTGGGCTTCCGTTGAAGCCCATGTATCCACAAATCCACAACCACATTTACCACCGATTCAACTATTTCTATCAAAGCACCATCATCAATGTCGCAATCTAGGTGATTATTTTGTGTATAGAAACACACCTGAAGCACAACCATCATTAGAGGCAATTGGGCATAAGCATACAGACATTGCATGTGCTGATTTTGGAGACTTTAAAACATCCCTTTCAATATAGCAGAGAATCCTTAATGGTTGACAGTATTGGGAATAAGTGGCTTTTTGTAGACACTTGTGTGGGAGGTCAATCTAGTTGTTTTAACTTTCAAATGTTTTACTTTTAGTTTCAATAATTTATGTTGGGTTTTAATTCTTAGGCTAAATTTATGTTCTTTTAATTTTATTTATAGTAATTACTATTTTTTGTTGAGTTTAAGCATTTTAAATATGGTTGCATTATACTTTTCTATAAGTGGACAGACAACAAAATATCATTAATTATTTGGTTTCTTGAAAGAATAATGTGGTGGCTTTTAAATCGATGGATATCTCCAAGGCAAAAACTACCAAAACTTTGGCTCTAATGCTGGACCAAGTTGTCATGGAGGTGGGAGTTGATAATGTGGTGCAAGTGATAACTAATAATGCAGTAGTATATGTGGCAGCTGGTACAATCCTCCAAGAGAAACATGGCATTTTTTTGGAACACCTTGTGCAAAATGTCTTTGACCTTCTTTTGGAGGACATATGCAAACTACATTAGGTGACACCAATTGTAGAGGATGCAAGTAGGGTCACAAAATACATCTTTAATCACCCTTGGATTCTTCACTCGATTGGAGAACACACCCGAGGGAAAAAGTTGGTCAGATTGAGCATCACGAGGTTTGCAATGGTTTTCTTAATGTTGCAAAGCATTATTCGTACATTGTCTGCTTTGAAACAAATGTTTGTGAGTAGAGCATAAGACTCAATTTATTCTAAGAGGCCTGAAGAAGAGAGTGTTATGTATAGTCCTTGGTAATCTATTTGCACAAAGAGCTACAAAGATTGGAAAGTTAACTTCAAAAATTCAAAATTTAATTGTTTAGTTCAAGTCTTTCATTATTAATTTGTAATTTTAATGATAAATATTTTTTATTTTTGAATAGTAGGTGTTGGAGCTCTTAGTTAGAGTTCTTTGATTGGTAGATGGGGATCAAACCACAATGGGGTATATTTATGAGGTTATAGGTAGTGTTGTGAGGTTTTCAAACCATCAACCCATTACAAATGGGGACATTAAAGACAAAAATTTTGTTAAGAAAGTGGTTGAATATTTAATTAAAACACCAATATGCTTTACTAAGTTGACCTAAAGAAACTGGAGATAATTGATTTAGATAATTTCACTGGTTGAATATCACCAAAGCTGGCCAAAAACATAAGCATAACCATCATAAATGTCAAAGGATCAAAGCACTTGTATACACGATCATCTTGTTAGTAATATAAGTAAAAGGGATAGCAATGATTAAAAAGATACAGAAGTTTAATAAGTATTAAAGAGGTTCTTAAGTATCCTTGGTTCATCTGAAACTACATATACAGAATTATTATGAGAAGTTGTATTAAATCATTAACCAGCATGCAGTGACTACATATTCGAATTCATGTATGTTTAAACAGAAGAGCATATAAATTTACTACGAAGAAAATAATGATAACTCAGTGTTTCAAGAAGATTATTTCAGACATATGAAGACAATTTCAGACTTGCGAAGAGTGTGTATTGTGTGTGACAAATAAGTATATCAAATAAGATATCAGACAATGACAGATATCTGAACTCAGTGACAAATATCTGAAGTCAAGCATGTATGATCCCAAGCAGATCAGCCACGTAATGAAGATGAGACAAAGTGCAATATAAATTTTCACACTATTAAAGTTTCCATCAGCATATGAAGTTACGGCAACCTCAGAAACATACATAGCAGCGACTTAAAGGTCTACAACAAACAAAGCCAAGTGTTAAGTGATGGTATTATAAATTAGTGAGCTGGCAGCGGTGAACTAGTGGCAAGGATTATCAAGTTGCAATGGGCAGTGTTTAGAGATTTGTTTATTGATTGTTTCAAGTCAAAGATAGGACCTACACACTGGCAACAAGACAATATAAGACAATCAATTTGTATATAATATAAGAAATGAATAAGGTACAAGACACTGTATAAAATGTTATTGCAGATCATAATACAAAGAACGATGTTCTCATACCAGGTGCAGAAGAGGATGCTTCTATCTGTCAAAACTACATTATATAATATTATGGAAAATGACAGTGGGTATCATAACATTGGAGAAAACTTACCGTGTAAAGAAAAATCTAAAAGAAGATCTACATAAAGGCAGTAACTAAAAGCGACATCATGGGCGGATGTGTAAATGCAGACAGCAATGGAAAGTTTGAAATAAATGATGGTGATTTAGACAGGTCATCAGATGATAGATATATTAACAAATATAGGCAGCGAATTATAATTCAGAAACCTAAAATTATCGATGAAGTTGGTATCAAATAAATATTGATTCTGCTAATACATATGCATTCAAAGAGCATGAATAGAACAATGATTTGGAAGAGAAAGTGTGTCATTATAGACCAGTGTTATGGGACTCGCCGAGTCATGCCAGGACTCTGCGAGTCCGAGGCAGAGTCCATGTTTCCGAGGCAATCTGCCTCTGGACTCGGACTCGGCCGAGTCCTGGCAGAGTCCACATGGACTCGCCGAGTCCAAGGACTTTGCGAGTCCTGGGCGAGTCCAGAGCCCAGGACTCTGATTTTTATTTTTTTTTAATTTTTTAAAAAAAATTTTAAATTTTTTTTTTAAAAATTTAAAAAGATAGAGATTTCCGGAAGATGTTTTTTACAATGTATATGAATTCTGAAAATGATGTGGCATGTCAAGAATCTATTAAGGATTGAATCTTAAATCTTAAATCTTCAACTTTATATTATGTTATTCATTTTTTTCCTTCAAAAGTTCGTTATTATACTTGTATGATTTTTAGAGTCCTGGCCGAGTCTAGTCGCCAAGTCCGAGTCCGAGTCCGAGTCAGATTTTGACTTTCCGAGTCAGAGGCGAGTCCGAGTCCCCTAACACTGTAATAGACTACATATAACAGTAGCAATTTACATAAATATGATATGGAAGATGGTGATTGTGAAGGGAGCCCAATGATATAAAGTCAACAACATATTTGAAACACTGATGTGCATAAAGTATGGAAGCCCGTTCGATTGGAATAGTTTTTGAACAAAGACCAATGGATTTGAATTATATAATGTTGTCTGATGGACCATAAAATTTCTAGTCTCCATTTTTTGACATTTTTCCATCCTCTACACCATTTATGTTATGTCTATTAATCATTTACATTTCTATAGTTTTAGGCGTCCCAAAGTATCGCAAGCAAATGAATTTGTGCAAGCTAGAACATGTTGATAGTAGGTTCAAATGATGCTAATCCCAGGGTGGAACTTATTCACTATCTATCTAAGCAACAAACATATCATTTTCAGTCAAATCCAGTCAAGGTGATACTACGGTCAAGATATGATGACATCAACAATTGCTGAAGCATCGTTGGCTTTATACAACACCAGTCTTAAAACTCTATGCATCCACTTAAGGATTAAACTCACTTTTGAGGAAAATACTGAGGCTTATATGGAATACATAGAGACATATAGCATATATATGCAAAGGAGGACATTAATTATGTGAAACAAAGTTGTAGAGGACATGTAACTTCAACAGATCATATACAGAATACCTGATTTAAATAGAGGATAACAAATTCATTGAAGCGGAGAATTCATTGTCTATGTGCCGGAGATTGAAGTTGTTTTAATAAAGACCAAATGCTTTCCAACAACACAGGAGCAAAAACTCACAACAATGCAAATGCTATTGGGCAATGATTGTAAGGAGGATTCAATGGAATGGAACACTGTGATCTCAGTCAGAAATATTAATATGCAGAGTATGGTTGAATCAACCAGTAGAGTAGCATTCAATAATTAGAAATCACATTGTTCTGAATTCTAAGCGGTATTCAATATGGAAGTATCGAGTGCATGTTTCAAGCCTATAATTGTGCTTGAATGCCTCCAGCTTTGGGTTCTCCTGTACCATCAGTTCTGTTCTTAATTCTTGAACACTGTTGAACCATGATTGGGCTATGCTATTGTTCGATTGTGGAGTAGACTTCTAGGCAACACCCGGTGTTACAACACTTTGTATGCGATCGCTCACCTCCTATTTGGAGTGGCATTCAAATGGTGAAGGGGAGTGAGAATATGAATGCGCTATAATATGAAGCGAAAGGTTGTATATATCATGAGTTTGATCAGCCACAAATACAATGGAGCATATCTCTGGAAATATTACCGAAACTATGGTGATTTGTATGGTGTGATTAAAATCACAAATGATAAAGTGATATAACTATTGAACAACAAGAAAACTTTATAAGGAACACCGTATGAAGCAATAATATTAGATCCCTTAGGAGGAATTAATAAACTTACAAAAAAAATTAATGAATCATTGTCATGTTGGTGTTTTTACACTATTAAGCAACAACATACTTAACACCAAGATGATGAAGATCACAATAACCTAAGGATTAGTTACTTCCCATAAACAGTTATATGTTCTTCAAATCTAGACCTAACTTCAACAAAATCATGAAAGATTTTCTACTCTTTTGGCTCTGTAAAACCAAGGCGGGTGCACCTGAGGGATAAAAGATCTTCAACCTGATACTACATACACATTTCACTCATTCCATGGCATTTTATAACAATACACATCCCTTATAACAGATTGGTCACAATTCTTCTTAGATCTACAGGTAATTCTAGGCAATAGTAGCTATGTGAGACTCAAAAGTTAAATGTAAACTAGTGCTGAGCAGCTTTGACATTTTTCAAACATTTAAAGTAAAATTGATATTGATTTTATGCTTGATGCTTATTCATGGTTTCTCCATATGTAGACTGAACTTAGTTGATCAGTGCCTCATCCATTGGGATTCAGAGTCTATCCAATTTCTTGACCTAATTGACTGCATTACAATCAATATTATCAGCAATTCTCATTGAAACTCATTCTTATACACATCCTCCCTACTACCATGGAGATCCTATCATATTCACTGAAGCATTTACCTAGTTCATTGAATTAAAAGCAATATTGAAATGATATACAACTTATCCTAATTGCATTCAATCGAACAAGTTTTGCTCATGCAATGTCAAGATAACCAGGTAATAAAAATGGAGACAAGATTCAGAAAAAAAAGATATGGGGACAGTTCATCTTTCTATTAATTCTCTTTGAAAATTGTATAACAACCGAAATAGAACTCAAAACAATTCAAGATAAGAAATTCAGATCCTATAACATTAATGTATTCTCACATACTTGCAGAGAAAATACATCATAAAGTTTGCATCAAGGACGGGACTGAACAGAACAAAGCTTAGTCAAACTAAAATTGTACAATGACTCAGACCTCTTCTCTAGCCCTAGAATCTCACTCATATAGTGTGAGATGCAACAAGCTTCAGGCATAGAGAAACTAACAACTGTCCTTAAGCCAGAAAATATTCACATTGTCAATGTCATAAAAGACAAAACTTTGTGCAACAGAAAACTTTACATCATAAATGTTCTGTGGTGGGGACCATTTTCTGCTACACTTTTAATTGCTGAGAATTTTCATGATTGGCTTTGATGCTATTGCAGCTCCTCCAAAGATGTAGCCAATGGATCTGCACGTGATGGGCATGGCTCAGGAATCTGAGAAGTTACTTTAACTCGAGAGTCTCCCTCCACGTCATCACATACTACCAAAACTACAGTTACATCTGATTCCTTTGTTATTATATTATCAGTTTGGACCTTGATTCCGGCAACTGAAGGTGGTTGTCTATTCTTGTCCTCTTCTGCTTGTACTGATGTATCAATTATTTGAATTTCATTTTGATCATCATCAGTTTCATCAAGTTCTAACCGTTTAGCATGGACAAACTCTGCCATCTACTTGTTAAAAAGCATGTCATCTGGCCAATTAAAGCTTAGAATATCCTGCTGCTTTTTAATTACATATTCCCTAATTCTGTCAATTTCAGCAAAATCTCTCCTCAAAGAATCATAAAATAACTGCAGCTTTACAACTTCTTCAGTTGTAGCTCCCACCATGCATTCCCTTTCTCATTTATGACCTTATTCATTCGAAGACAGAATAAGTCATTCAATTCCTAGGCCCATTCCTCTTTATTTTTCAATTTATCCCTTTTGTCTATGGCATGTGGGAAGAGTTCAAAATTAATACTCTTATATTTGTCCAGATAATTGATGATCCTCTTTTGTAACTCAACTCTTCTATCATAAAATTCTGAGAGATCATTTGTCACATCATAAGTCTTTTCTATATATTCATAGGATAAATTGATGATAGAAAAACATAGAAAAGTAACACCTTTACTCCTTTTACTCCATTTTTTCACAATTAGCTTTAAGGCTTCATCATTTGCTTGAATCTCATCCCATATATTTATTGCCTTTGTTAGTTGCTCATAAAATGATGGCCAATCAATTTTACATATTATATACATAAGAGCTTTCCTTAGCTTATCCTCATATTGCACATTAAGCTCCACATGTAATGCCCATAGTTTACTCTTTTCTTCTTCAAAGTCTTCTACAATATAAAATTCGGGCTTTTGGGGAGTATCTGAGATTTCAACATGAGGAGTGGATTTAAAAGGCTCCACTGGTGGGTAAGGATAAGTAATTTGGGGCCTACTAGATTTTCCCACTTTCCTCTTTCCTAATCGTTTATCCATTTGGGATACATGGGTTTCCAGCTGATGTATCTTGTTTCCTCTCTCCTCATATGCCTTTAATATTTGTTCAAACTTGGCATTCAATTCTAAGAATTTACCTTTATCCTTTTCAGCAACTACCACCCCAAAATCCATCATCTCCCTTGTCATTTTAGACACTTACTGTCTACCTCATTTGCTCTATACACCATAATGCTGCCTGTATGCTCAACAATAGAAACTTCTTGTAATCTAGTTTTGTCTCTCTTTTCAATAGACCATATGACCAATGCTTGGTGATCATTGCTGTATTTTATTCCTCTATGTCCCTGTAGGATTTCCTCCTCAGTTTTAAACCAAGTATCCTTTTCCTTTCTAATAGAATCAAATACCCTAGCATTGGCTATGTCTCACTCAAGTAAAATTAAAACTCCTGAGTCTTTTAGAAGTTGCCTTCCCCCTTCAGGGGTCAATTGTGCAAATTCTTCCATAAAGGTAGCTTTAACTTCCTCCTCAATCTCAGAGTCCAACTTATTTGGTTGCTCTGTTTTTATTGATTTGCATTTGCTTTCAAAGTTACCAATATTTCTTCTCCACAAAAATTGGGAAAATGCTCTAGTCTTTACAAAATTTTCATCATCAATGAATTTTTTAGAAGCCTGTGCAATCATAGGGTCTATCTCCCAACCTCAATAGTCTGCAACAGTAAGGTCAAAAGATGGCACAGGAGGCTCTTCAAGTAATCCTCCTTCAATATCAGCAGTTGTAATCACAATGTCCCCTTCCCCTCCAATTTGCCTCAACTGTTCTCTCAGAGATGCTTCATCATCTATTCTGAGTGGAGTCTGGGATGGTGAATATTCTTCTGCATGAGAAGATGAACCCTTCTCTGTTCTCTGCTTCTTAGGGAGATGTATCCAAAGGGCTTTTAGACCTTGGCCTCTTGTATGGAGGAACATATTGTATGTTTTGGGCCACTACATACCCGGCCTTTTTTTGCAATGTGTATTGCCCTAGGATCACAATCATTTTGCTAGCCAGTCTTCTCTCCACCTCAACAACCCTGTATGGATGTGCTTTTGCTAAAACTCCCTTTTTCTCATGCAGTGTTTGCATGATCCCAGCAAAGTTATTCATTAACATATCTATTTACACTCCCCAATGTTTTTTATCTGCTAAGGGATCATATTTTGGCTCAAAAGCATTTATGAAATCCAAGACTTTACTATAAACTATCCATTTTTCGTTTCTAATCTCTTCCTACAATGAGAACTTATTTCTGATTATGTCCTCAGGAAAATATACAATTTGTATCTGGGCCTTAGCCTTACTCTTTTCTCTGAGGAGGTTGTAGAATCCCTCTGGATCAATAAAACGGGCATGGGATTGGGCCATCTGATATTTATTTAAGAATTTTCCCAAGTTTCTCCATCCCTTCTTAACAAACACAAAATCATGAATAACAGTAACCATTGGAAAGAAAGTACCTTTGGATTTTCCTAGCAAATCCCTCTCCTCAACTTATCCGATTTGCCATAATAATTTAGCAATTCCTACCTTCAAAGGCACCTGATATGGTAACACATGGGGTTTTCCCAAGAAGCCATAAACTCTAAAAACAGTAGAAACAACATGGGGAATGATATCCCCCCAACTGTTGCTTACCAACAATCCTTTAGCATGATCTTTAGGTCTTATCAATTCTAATAAGGACTGTGGTATTCTAGGGCTATCCCCTCTCAATAACAATCTGAGCCTTGAAGCAAAATACCAATCAGATCTGACAAAGTTGGCATCAGTGACCTCCCATGTCATGTTTGCACTCCATAACTAAACTGGGAGTCTTTCTCCATCTCTTTCCAATTCCAATTTCATCTCTTTGGAGAAGAAGGTAACTCCTTTATATAGACAACTATACATCAACATTGAGTACCAGCAAAAGGGCCTATTAACTTTAGCCTGCGCTATTCTAATCAGACCATTATGAATTTCTTCAGCTAAGAAGGTAGTGAAATCCATAATCGAGCTCATTCCATACTGAAGAGTTTGAGCAATAATAAGGACAATAGAGCCTGGGATGTTATCTTGTTCATCCATACCAAAGATTTTGCAAAGAGAGAAATATAAGGCCTGTGCCCTAAGATTAAAATATTTTTTCACCAAGGGCTCGAGGGTATTTTGTGTGACTAAAAGAAATGATCCAATTTTAACAAAATGTTGCTGCAACGACCCTCCCCTTAGATATACCCTTTGTGCATCATTTCTAGCTTGGAGGTCCACCATGTCAATCTTCTCATGAACAACATGATTAGGGTTCAACTTGAATACTTCTCTAATCAGTTCGGGTGAAATTCTAAAAAGGTTATCTCCTACATGGTTCTTTACCACCCTAGTATTTGGGTCATATTTCTTGGCCATATCTGTCAGTAGGTCACCATCAAAGAAAACCCTAGGAGCAATTAGTTTACGAATGTCAAACTCCCAAACATTGCTTATTGGAGTATCCAATTTCCTTTCTACAAACCACTTCTTGAAAAGTTCTAAACCTCCCATGGATACCTCTGCATCCCTCAACCATTTGGCTTTGTCATAGAAAACCTCACTAACCAGTAACCTAGGGCTTTTTGGAATCAATACTCTACCCTTGGCCAATTCATTTATTGATAACGGCATTTGTTCTAGAAAATCATCATGGACTGCCCTTTTCAAATAATCTATCTTGCCAGACAAATTCTTGCAAGGAGGCACCTTTTGCAATTTACTCTAATACGATCGCAATTTCTCAATTCTCAAAAGTTCAGACAACTTACCCATCTTTTCTTGCCTTTTTTTGCCTCTACGAATCACTTTGCAGATTGTTGATAACCTTGGAAATTCTTGCCCTAGCTCTTTGAACTCTTCGCACTATATGAATTCTAAGGTTTTTAATGAATAATGGAGAATTCAGGATCTTATTACAGCATTAAGTCTTACAGGAGACAACATTGATAAGGTTTAATGCTTCAACAATCAAATTTCATATTGTGCCACAAAGTTTAAATTACCACCATCGATCACAAAGCATCGAACAGCTTGATTTGAAAATAGAAAAGTTGCATTAACATTTTTGAAGATTTTCCACGCGTCAAGCAGGTGCATTCCCGCATTTCGTAAAGTTCGAGCACTTTCACGAAGAGGAGAAGCGCGGATTGTCGATCCTATGAAGATCGATGATCACAAAGATTCTTACCACTTTATAACCACGACTTTAAAACTTGCAGGCCCAGGGCACAATCATATTCCAGCTTGGCAAACACATGGATCATCCCACCAATCGTCATGTTCCATATCATAATGCTTTTCCACCCTAGCGTGACTAGGCGACCTTCTGAATAAGCGGTCTCACTTGTCCACATGGCAAGGAGGTGCTTCCCTGCTTCGACTAAAGTTTCAGTCATTTTTGTTTTGCAGGAATGCGCTGCCCGTTGATCTTCCCAAGATCAACAATGTTTATAGATTGTGCCTTTTAAATCCAGTCAACAAAGCTAACCAATAAACGCATTTCCTTTTTCCAACGTGTTCTGACAGTTGTCAATTGTAAATATTGCATTATTACCTTTTGAAACTGCGGGCCCATGACCTCATCGCATGCTACATGTCAAGCAAGCGCTTGCCCACATTCCATAAACTTTGAGCAACTTCATCTTGCGGGCAAGCGTTGTCCATTGATCCTCCCAAGATCAACGATGTATGTATCTTATGCCTTTTGAAATACTTCAACTTCTTGCATGACATCATTGAAGACACGTGTCATGTGGGCGCTTTATCGCTTCACGTAAACCTCGCACATCTTCATGAAGCGGTAATACGCAAACCATTGATCTTCCCAAGATCAATGGCTCAATGATATGATACCCAAAAGTGACCCCACTGCTCAACTCGACTAATGAGATTGTCAGAAATTTGAATGTGCTATAACCATCACTGATAGCTCTGAAAAATTCAAACAACTTCAAACTTTTGCGGCCCAGTAAATGAGTTAACGTCATGAAAGGCTACATGTCAAGCAGGCGCTTGCCCGCATTCCATAAACTTTGAGCAACTTCATCTTGCGAGCAAGCGCTCATCGTTGATCTTCTCAAGATCAATGGTTGGCAGAAACAAACCACCGTAGTTAAGACGTTTTGCCAAATGCTTAGGAAAATAACCATGGTTAGGGGATTGCTTACAGTGAAGGGTTTTTATTTTGTGAAAAGTAATTAAAGAAATAAATTACAGGAAAATGAAAACTTAGGATAAAGGCTTCCCGCGTGATTTAATTAAAATATTACTCTCCACTATTTTGAAGGCTAGGGCACAAAAACAAGGTTTTATGAAATTTGAGAGATTTCATCTAGGGTTTTAACAAATTTCACAAATTTTAAACACAAAGCTAGGGTTTTTCACTATAGGGTGTAACAAAATATAAGGGGTGAAAAACTAGGCCAACATGTCAAAGATATCAAAATATTGCCACATCATTATTGGCAATTTTATCTGATTCAAAACATTTGTGGTATACCAAGTTGGTTCTACTGGTGACTTTAAGTGATTAAAGTGATTTGAGGGTTTCTAATTATGTTAGAGGAAAGTCACTATTTAAGGAGAAAAGTCATTTAGTTTTAAAGAAATATTATTGTTTATTTTTGGAAAGATATGACTATTCTTTTTGAAAAGCCATGTCTTCTATTGAATGGGATATGAATAAGGAGTATTTCATTTGTGAAACAAGACATATTCGACATTAACATAGATTCAACAAGAAGCATTTTATATTTATTTGTATGGAAGAATAAGGGCTTAAATATGAATTGTAATATAAATTCATTTATTTTATTTTAATAATAAAATAAAAAGCCATTTGTTTATTATCTAGGCATGGAGATTTAAACTGTAGATAATTCATCCTTTATGATCATTTTTAAATCCTATAAATAATTTATGTCAGGTATGTTGACGAGGTCATCTATGGCATTTTAAACTTGATCATCGCAAATATTGGGAAATATTTAATTGTTTTTGAATCTATGTCAAGTCTGTCTCCCCGACCTTAGGAGCTAAAGTGCAATTTGGACTAGTTTAGAATTGTGTATATATATTTGAACCGTCGCGTCTTGATCATTAAACTATTTATAGTTTATGTGCATAGAACATTATAAAGTTGTACGTTAAATCTAAAACTTCTTACAAGCATCAAATCCATTATTGACAAACATTATATAAAACCTCCAACCATTCAAACACTCAACATTCAGTTTCACTTTCGTCAAGTTTGAGGACTTTACCAACCGAAGAACTCTCCAAAGCTCAAATTTGCTTTAGAAAAGCTCTGAACCAAGTGATCAGGTTTGAGGATGAGGTCTACCTGCTTAGGTTTAGTGGAGCCTGAAGTGCAGGGGAATCAAAGTGATTCTTGTTAATTGGCCAAAATTGATTGCAGAATCCTATTGGAGAAGTTGCAGGCTCTTGGATTTCTGATCTGCGGTTTTGGGAACCAATAGATGGGCAACTCTACTGGGGAGAGTTGCTTGCAACAAGTGTTGTGAAGTTACCTAGAATTTCAGATTTTGAAGACCAAAATCAAAAAGTTACTCTATTAGTTTGTTTGGAAGCGTACTCTGTTGGAAGTAAGAACCTGGAAGATTAATGCATTCCATGAAAGAGTTGGCGAGTCTATTTAAAAAGATTTCAGTTGGTAGATCTACTGAGGGAGAAAACTCAGAAGGAAATGATTTGATTATCTAACATGGAGAATATGTACTATGATTAGGAAGCGGATCTATGTTACACCATGGAGGAAGCACACATACACCCACTTGATGCCTTTTTCAATTTAGAAAGATATGAAGGCAAGAGACATCAACATATTTGTTCACAAGGATGGTGAATATTTTTCAAGATGTACCTTCAGACATCATGCCTCCACGCAAGGAATTGAAACGAAAATATTAGATGAAAGTTTAAGTTATATATCTTCTTTGAATGCATTTTTGAACTTAGAAAGGCAAGAAGATGACTCTGTAACACAATTCTTTATGAGGATGTTTAATGCTTATCAAGAAATACCTTGGGAGTGTAGACCTCCATCCTCTAAACTTCACAACAAAATGTGAGAATTAGGTCTCTTGTATGATAATCAGTTTCTTATCTTTCTCAAACTTATGGATAATGAACTAACTACAAAAGAAAATAAATGTGAGACTGAAGTAATATATGAGTCAAGCGAAGTTTCAGATTTAAATGGAGATGAACATTTTGAACATTCTGAAGGAGAATCAACCCATGATGATACTTATATGCCTATAGATGATAGTGAATGTGAAAATGAGGAAGAGGATTCACTTAGTGTGGAAGAAATTTCAGCCTTATTGGACGTGGAGTATTAGAATCATGTTGAGAAAAATGGCACAATTTTTTTCTCGATTCACCGTGGTCAGCAAGTTGATAGAATAGTAGATTCTCAAGGGGTACTGGATGAAAGAGATAGTAATTTGCAAGAGTCATATAGTGAAGATAAAATAGAAGTGCATTCAATGTATGAACATGAGGAAGTTCCAAGAGATAATGAAGATTTTAGTCTTGTTGATGAAACATTAGATGATCAGGATAAAAGCTCTCACAGAGGCATACTTGAATATTCTATGTTCACGAACCCATTGTTTGAAGAGGAAGAAGATAAAGATATGTTTGAGTTCTCTATCTTCTCTAATCCATTATCTAAGAAAGATTTTGTATGTAATCAAGTACATCAACATTATAATGAAGATAGCAGGCCTGATTTTAAAGTTAATGAAACTCATGATAGGCATTCAGAAGATGAGATGTATTTCAGTTCATCCTACGAGCAAAGGTTGTCTTAAACATGTGAAGATGATATGGAATCAAATAGGTATGATGACGATGATGTATTGTTGAGTAGTTCTGAAAAGTTTCCAAGCATTCCACTTCATCAAAGAGAAGTGATATTTCTTGAAGTTGAGTTACCTTCAAATCCTTTTTGTGAAGAGAAACAACACCTTGAGTATGGAGATGGATCAAATTGTGTGCAAAGGGACATCCAAGTAGAAGAGGTTAATCTAGATTATGATATGATTATTCACATGCATAGTGATCTTCCATTCAGTAAAGACCACTTTTATGTAGTAAAGCCAATATGTATTAATTGTAAAAATGATACACCTCATACAGCTTTGAAATGTGGGCAGCAGATTGAAATGATGTAGGAAAAGTATAGCATGATCAAAAGGAAGAAGTTGTTGCGTGATCAAAATCGACTGTTCGATAGAGGAAGGGAGTGACATTCACTTTTGGGGGGCCGGGGACCACCCAATTCCACCATGCACCATCTTAATCATGGATGCTCAGTCTGCTCCTCTAGAGATAGCTGAAATCTCATTATGCCCAGTAGGGGCATATGTCCCCACCAAGAGCCACTAATGGAGGCTAAAATCTCTAGTCTCCATTTTTTGATATTTTTCCATGCTCTACACCATTTATGTCATGTCTATTAATCATTTACATTTCTGTAGTTTTAGGTGTCCCAAAGTATCACAAGCGGCTGAATTTGTGCAAGCTAGAACATGTTGATAGTAGGTTCAAATGATGCTAATCCTAGGGTGGTACTTATTCACTAACTATCTAAGCAACAAACATATCATTTTCAGTCAAAGCCAGTCAAAGTGATAGTACGGTCAAGATATGATGACATCAACAATCGCTGAAGCATCATCGGCTTTATACAACACCAGTCTTAAAACTCTATGCATCCACTTAAGGCTTATACTTAGTTTTGAGGAAAATACTGAGGCTTATATGGAATACATAGAGACATATAACATATATATGCAAAGAAAGACATTACTTATGTGAAACAAAGTTGTAGAGGTAATGTAACTTCAACAGACCATATACAGAATACCTGATTTAAATAGAGGATAACAGATTTATTGAAGCAATGAATTCATTGTCTATTGTTTACCGCACAGGGTAAGAAGTTCAACACAAGTATAACACGATTCAATTCCAAATAGGTACTTTATTTATGTATGCATTTGCAGATTACAATGACTACAATGATTTCCAATTACAATGATGATTCCAAAGTCCATCTCGGGTGTGTACATATACCTTTCCGAAGGGGTGACTCAAGCGTCACATGCCCGTTCGGATACTACTCTACCCGTCGGCTACATTATAGCTTTTACCGACAACATCATCCCCCCCAAAAAGAAAGGTCGTCTCCGAACGACAATACAACAAAAATCAAAATTTTCTAACGCAATATATCAATGCATAAGTACTAGACAGAGGGATGCGTCCTTGGCATAGTGGTCGTCCGTGTCCGCAACTCGTTCACCTCTGCTCTTAGCTTGTAGACCTATTCCTTCCTGATCTTCAGCTCGGCTTTTGCTTCCAACTGGAGCTCTAGGGCTGACTGCATCATCTCTCCAACGTCTCCCAATTCCCTCTCCTTTTTTGCTGCCATCTTTTCTTTTTCTGTCGTCAATTGTTCATTTGCTACTACTAACTGTTCTTTTGCTGCTAACAGGGCTGTCCTCTCGGATTGCCAGGCCGCCCTCTCCGATTCCCAGGCTGCCTTCTCCGAAGCAAACCTGGCAGCTGACTCCTCCCGAGCTCTCTTAGCTGCTAGCTGGTCCGCTTGACTCCTCCGAAGGGTGTAATATATCTCCCTGTGTAACCTTGCGATCTCCTGAATCAAATCCGGCTCTCCTTCATAGGTTCCCTTGTCATGGACCAATCCTGTCGCATCTCTGTGGTTTCCACACCGGGCCATCCCCTCTCCTGAAAACAAATGGTAAAGGCAGCTAGACACCCCATCCTCATGAAGGATATGACTCCCTCCAGCTCCTTCCCTACTGACTCCAACGCCTGCATCTTTGCCGAATCTATAACCTGGCGAGCCCGAGATGCTAGAGCTGCGACATCATCAAGAAAAATTGCCTCTGTCCTCGTTGCCTCCTGCACTAGTGGGTGTTTCTACTGTGTACCCATAGCCTTCTCTACTTCATCCGCCATACGCTCAACAACGCTATGCGTTACTCCCTCATTCTGTGCCTGCGTAACCTCCTGTAGTGGGTTCTCCAAAACTGCTTCCCGCGTGGGTGTCGGCAAGTATGTCACTCGAGGTGCTGGAGTTCGGTGGAACTTTGTACTCAGAAAAGCACTCACCCTTTGTGTCTGGTCCTCTCTCTCGCTGTCCTACTCAGGTGATGCCAACAGTGTCGTGTCTTCTACAACCACCGCATCACATCCGCTACATCCAGTAGGACACTTGATGTCCCCAATTTCTCACCTACGGGTACCTCCAACACCCCTGTTTCCGTGTCTATCTCCATCTCCCTGTCAAGTACAAAAGTCTCTCTTGTATCTGGTAGAGTCTCATGAGCCGGTTCGATTGGTGCCATCGAGGCTACTATCTCCGTCAGTGCCTCTGCTACAGCTCGTGTCTCTACGGTGGGCTGCATCGTAACTGAGACTGGTGTCATCACTATCGGCTGTCTGATTTGTCCAAACCCTGGGATACTGTGTATACCCACCGGAACCAAGTGTGTCGTAGTCGAAAGCACAGAACATGGAAATCTCAAGGGTGTAGCCGTGATTACTCCTACCTCTTCGTCATCTTCTTCTTCCCCCTCAGACCCATTCTCCTCTGAAGATGTTTCCTCCCGGCCACTATCAGTGTTGCCATCATCCGGCCTTGGTCGCTTCTGCCCTATTGTTTTGGTGCTGAGAGTATCCAAGTGCTTCCACTGCATTATAGGTGGTTCGCCAGGCGCGAGTGGTCCCGGTTTTGCCTCCAGGGCATCATTCGGGATCAGCCGCGTCGTCGCATCCAAAAACAGACCAATAGCATAATGTGGCATATAGAACGTTTTGTGCTGTAGTGTCATAAACTCTGACATCCGCTCAGCCAATAGTGCTGCCCAGTCATATACTCTGCCGTGCAAGATTTCGTTCATCATGGCTATGTAAACGAGATATCTGAAGCGCGACTCGAACCTATGAGACGGCTTTTAACTATGTCCATCAAACAACACCAATGCCCCTCCTGGATATTAGATTTCTTTAGTCCTCTGCCTTTGGACGTGACTGAAAGAGCCTCCTGTTCTACCTGCGACAGGTCTCCGCACACAAGCTGTATCAATTTCATCTTCACTTCCTGGCTTAACTTCTTCGGCTTGCTTTCTATTTTTCTCCCACCCTGAGCATCACTAGGTATGCCAAATACTCGTGTAAAATCTGTCGGTCTGAATGCTACCATTAACTTGCAACCAAGATATTCAAATGTACTGCTTCTGGAGAACCTGTCATATGTTTCAATCATAATGCGCAAAAACCCCTCATAGTCTCTAATACAAAATACAGGCATTTGCACTACCCATTCCACCTGTGCTCTTTGGATACTAGCCTTCACCTAGTGGTTGTCTGGGGTCTCCTACCACCATTTAACCCTTCGAATGTGATACTCTGTACTATAGGAATTTCTCCTTGCTGCCTGGTTTGCTTTGCTTTCTTACTTGCGCCTGCACTAGTGGTTCCTGTATACATCCCTCCTGCTACACGAATTCCCAACGGTAGTGTCTTTGCATTCTTATTCATGTCCTCGTCTAGTTTTCTCTTCCAAGCCCTCTTTCCAGTTGACTCCATATCGTTACCCTTTCGTCTTTTGTGGATAAATGTCACACCATTCTAGCAGTTACTTTCCACCGTTTTTCTAGCTTCCGTACTGTACGGCTTCTTAATTCCAGCCTCCGTAGTGATGGTACGGCTTCCTTGAAATTTTCTAGTACAGCTCTAAAAGAATTTCTTTTTATCTTGCTTGGAAATGCTCTAATGTTTTTTCAATCCTTAAGATATCCTCCCTCCTATATTTTCATCTGCTTCAAATCCCTTCTTGGTACGGTCCTTGTAATATATATATATATATATATATATTTTTAAATCTTTTTCCAGCCGTCCATACGTTTGATCTCCTCAAGGAATTTATCTCAGCCATACGACCTCTTCTCCTTCTTATCTGACTGGGTTAGCAGCCATACGGTCTCCAATTTCCAATTGTTCCCCAATCCGTAAGGTCTTCAATAACCAATTGCTCTCCTTATCACCGTACGGTAATGTTCCTCAAGCCGTATGGTCTCTTATTTTCCTCAGGCCGTACAGTAATGTTCCTCAGGCCATACGGTCTCTTATTTAGCTTTCCTGTCTCCTAGGGGCCGTACGAGCTTTCATTTAATTTCCCTATGTCCGTACGGGCTTCTTTATTATCTCCCAAAGGCCGTACGGTCGTCTTCTTCTATGCTAGTCTATCCGTACGGTCTTCCTGGTCTATCCGTACGGTCTTCCTAACTTGGATATTCTTGTATCGCCTTTTTAATCTTTATTTTGTTTATTTTATTTACTTTTTTTTTTTTTTTTTTTTTTCTTTCTTTCCTTTCACCCTCCTTGAGCCCTTACGGTCATGAAGGTGGGTCGTACGGTCTTAAATCCTGCTCCTCAAAGACTCCTATTGCCAATTTTACCTCTTTATACATTTATTTTATACTTCATTTTAGCAACTCATGCTTTTCCAACTTCAGTTTATTATTTCATATTTAAAACTATATTCGATTTTAATATTATACATATATACACTATTTACAGACATTTTCTTCATTCACTTATTTGTCTGAGGGGGATCCTTCTTTTCCTTGTATATTTTTAACTTTGATCCATTTACGGCATCTGGAATTTCTTTTCCGTCTAGTGTCCATAATTTAATTGCTCCGTTATATCCAACTTCTCGTATTTTGTACGGTCCAACCCATTTAACTTTGAATTTCCCACCCTTTATTTCATTTCGTCCATTATACTTCAGTACTAACTGACCTAGTTGAAAGTTGTTCAATTTTAGGTGCTTGTCATGCCATGCCTTCCTCGTTTGTGTGACTTCGATGGCCCACTGCGCTTGCAACCATCGCTCATTGAGGTTGTTCAGGTTATACAACCTCTCTCGTAAGCTCTCCATATCGCCTAGTTTATTCTCGATCGCCATCCTTAAACTTGGCACCATGAATTCTGTCAGCACCACTGCCTCCTGTCTGTACATTAGCTGAAACGGGGTATGTCCTGTAGTTACTCTATACGAAGTGCGGTCTCTTCCCAATCTTCTCCCTCAACTGCACAGGATTTATAAATCACTCCTACCAGAATCTTGTTCGTTGCTTTTGCCTGTCCGTTAGCTCTTGGGTATTATGGGCTCGACAATGAATGGTAAATTTTGAAATAAGTAGTGAGTACACTAATTACATGGTAAACAAAATGTCCCCCACGATCACTCGTCAACTGGAGCGGGATCCCGTACCTTGTAATAATTTGTTCATATAAAAATTTTGTTGTGCTGACTGCAGAATTGTCTGGCAATGCGCATGCCTCCACCCATTTAGTTAAGTACTCTGTTGCTACCACAATGTATCTGCACCTTGTTTTGCTCACCTTCAGTGGTCCGATAAAATCCAGTCCCCATCTCTCAAACAGTTCCTGTGCATGCAAGGGATTCAAAGGCATAAAATCTCTCTTCAATGGTTTTCCAGCCCGTTGGCATGTATCACATGCAACAACCCACTCCCTAGCGTCATTGTATACAGTCGGCCACCATAGTCCTGCCAAAAGTTTTTTCCACGCAGTAGTATCTGGCCCCATGTGTCCTCTTGCTGGGCCTTCGTGTGCTTCCGTTAGTACTTTCGAAATTTCCTCCTCGAGGACACACCGTCTTAGAATCTGATCTGGTCCGATTTTATATAGTAGGCCATTAATTAACTGAAATGTCCGGCTTCTCAGTACCAATTTTTGTCTTTCGTTTGGTGACATGTCGCTTGGAAACTGCCCCATCGATAGATATTCTCCAATGCGTGTGTACCAGGCTGGTAGTACTGTAACATGAAAAAGTTGCGCATCTAGAAAATCATCATTAACTCCTTCAGGTGACTCCCCCGATTTCATTCTTGATAGGTGATCTGCACTCACATGACTCTTCCCTGGCTGTACCACGATCTTAAATGTGAACTCCTGTAATAATAACAACCATTGGCTTATTCTTCCTTGAATAATCGGCTTATTAACCAAATAGAGTAACGCCTGATGATCTACATAGAACACAAATGAAGTGGCCAACAAGTAGTGTCTAAACTTTTGTACTGCATATACCATCCCCAACGCTTCTCGCTCTGTGGTACTGTAATTTCTCTCCGCTTTTGACAGCAATCTGCTTGCAAAGTACACTGGATCGTCCAACCCGTGGTCGCCAGTCTGCGCCAGTGTTGCTCCGATGGCATAATTTGAGGCATCTACATGGACATGAAATTCTTTATCCCAATTCGGATAGGCCAAAATCGGAGCCGTAGCCAACCTTGTCTTCAATCCATCAAAGGCTTTGTTCTGCTCAGCCTCCCATCTGTAAGGTTCACCCTTGCAGGTGAGTTTGTCCAGTGGATAAGAAAATTTTGCATAATTTTTGATAAATCTTCGATAATAACCGATGTGCCCCAAAAACGACTTCACTTCCGACACATCCGTCGAGGATGGCATCTCTAAGATCACACGGACCTTGTCTGGATCCGTCTTCAGTCCTTCTTTACAAACTATATGACCAAGCAGCTTCCCCTGCAGTACCATGAACCTGCACTTCTTCGGGTTCAATGCTAATCTTGCTCGCCTGCACCTCTCCATACATTCTCCTAAAGCCATTATGTGTTTGTCCTCTGTGCTAAAAATTGACCAATCATCTAAAAATGCCTTAAAATTTCCAACAGACATCTTATCAAATATATACAAGATAATCCTTTGGAAAGTCGCCGGAGCATTACATAATCCGAACAGCATCCTGTTATATGCATATACTCCATCCTCGACAATGAATGTCGTTTTTAATTTATCCTCCTCAGCGATGGATATCTAATTATACCCCAAGAATCCGTCCATGAATGAATAAATTTCATGCCCCGCTACTTCCTCCAAAATGCTATCTGTAAATGGTATCGAAAACGGGTCTTTAATTGTCACGACATTCAAACATCGAAAATCCACACATATTCTTATCTGTGTCGTATCCTTTTTCAAGGATATCACGATCGGTGATACCCACTCACTTGTCTGCACTTTAAAGATGATACCCGCCTCTAGCATCCTGTCAATCTCTTCCGTGACCCGTGCTGCATAGTTTTTGTTCATTCGGTACGGTCTCTTCCATACTGGTACTTTATTTATGTATGCATTTGCAAATTACAATGACTACAGTGATTTCCAATTACAATGATGATTCCAAAGTCCATCTCGGGCATGTACATATACCTTTCCGAAGGGGTGACCCAAGCGTCACGCGCCCGTTCGAATACTACTCTACCCGTCGGCTACATTATACTTTTTACCGACAACATCTATGTGCCGGAGATTGAAGTTGTTTTAATAAAGACCAAATACTTTCCAACAACACAGGAGAAAAGACTTACGACAATGCAAATGCTATTGAGCAACGATTGTAAGGAGGATTCGATGGAATGGAACACTACGATCTCTGTCAGAAATATTGATGTGCGGAGTATGGTTGAGTCAATCGGTAGAGTAGCATTCAACAATTAGAAATCATATTGTTCTGATTTCTAACTAGTATTCAATATGAAAGTATTGAGTGCATGCTTCAAGCCTATAATTGTGCTCGAATGCCTCCAGCTTTGGGTTCTCTTGAACCATCAATTTTGTTCTTAATTCTTTAACACTGTTGAACCATGATTGGGCTATGCTACTGTTCAATTGTGGAGTAGACTTCTGGACATCACCCGGTGTTACAACACTTTGTATGCGATCCCTCACCTCCTATTTGGACTGGCATTCAGAGGGTGAAAGGGAGCGAGAATATGAATGTGCTATAATATGAAGTGACGGGTTGTATATATCATGAGTTTGATCAGGCACAAATACAATGGAGCATCTCTGTAAATATTATCGAAACTATGGTGATTTGTATGGTGTGATTAAAATCACATATAATAAAGTGATATAACTATTGAACAATAAGCAAACTTTGTAGGAAACACCGTATGAAGCGATAATATTAGATCCCTTGGGAGAAATCAATAAACTTACAAACAAAGATAATGAATTATTGTCAAAGATATCAGAATATTGGCACATCATTATTGTCAATTTAATCCGATTTAGAACATTTGCGGTATACCAAGTTGATTCTAGCAGTGACTTTTAAGTGATTAAAGTAATTTGAGGTTTTATGATTATGTTAGAGGGAAGTAATTATTTAAGGAGAAAATTCATTTAGTTTTAAAGAAATATTATTGTTTATTATTGGGAAGATGTGACTGTTCTTTTTGAAAAGCCACGTCTTCTATTGAATGGGATATAAATAAGGAGTATCTCATTTGTGAAACAAGGCATATTTGACATTAACATATATTCAATAATAAGCATTTTATATTTATTTGTATGGAGGAATAAGGGCTTAAATATGACTTGTAATATAAATTCATTTATTTTATTTAAATAATAAAATAAAAAGTCATTTGTTTATTATAAAGGCATGGAGAATTAAACTGCAATTGCTTCGTCCTTTATGATCATTTTTAAATCTTGTAAACAATTTATGTAGACAAGTGGACAAGATCATCTATGGCATTTTAAACTTGATCATCCTAGATATTGTGAAATATTTAATTGTTTTTGAATCTATGTCCAGTCTGTCTCCCCAACCTTAGGAGTTAAAGCACAATCTAGATTAGTTTAGAATTGCGTATATATATATTTGATCCATTGCATCTTTGATCATTAAACTATTTATAGTTTATATGCATTGAACATTATAAAGTTGTATGTTATAATCTTCATTGTAGTTGACTCTATTGCCCAAATAAGTTAAAGCACTAGTCTATTGGATTTATATTTGGCGTCAAAAAATCTAAAACTTCCTTCTTACAAGCATCAAATCCATTATTGACAAACATTATTCAAAACATCCAACCATTCAAACACTCAGCATTCAATTTCATTTTGGTCGAGTTCGAGGACTTTGCCAACTAAATAACTCTCCAAAGCTTAAATTCGCTTTAGAAAAGATCTGAACCAAGTGATCAAGTTCGAGGAGAAGGTCTACCCGCCTAGGTGTAGTGGAGCCTGAAGTCCAGGGGGATCAAGGTGATTCTCGTTCGTTCACTAGAATTGATTGCGGAATCCTATCAAAGAAGTGGCAGGCTCTTGGATTTCCAATCTACAATTTTGTGAACCAACACCATCTAATGTGTTGTCATCGTGGAGATTAGAAGGAAGGAAGGAAAGTATACAATAAAAATCATTCCCAGACATACTAGAAATGATGAACAAGTGAAGCCTGAGGGATTACGACAAATACAAAAAAGGGTGTCGTCAATAATAATACCTATTGAAGGTATAGTAGATTCTCTCCATTATCCTCAACTTCATTAATATTCATTTTTAAACCAAAGCTTACAATCTAAGGGTAAATCTGCTCCAAAGTCTCATCGATACTTCTTCTTCATCACCACAATCCTCCCACTAATATTCCAAATGTGGCACCGGAAAGAAACCTAGCTTCAATAGAAAATGGTCTTGTGCAATTCCTTTGTTGTCAAAGATTTCCTAGGCTTATAGAACTGGAAATTGAATTTAAAAAGATCCACTTCAAGGTTCAGAGTGTCGCAGACAAACTTACACTTGAAAACAATTACTATAGCACTTGCAGCCTATAATCAATCTCCAATGATACCCACTAAAATATGAAAATTGGCTGTCCCACTTGCCAATGAAAAGTGAAGGAATTTATGTTTTCAAAGATTTGCTAATTTGTTTGAGCTCTCAATTTGGAGAGGGTGTAGGATTAGTGCACTCAAACATAACCATTTGTTAGCAATTCATTAAAAATTTTGAGATTAACAAATGTCTATACTGTCATGTCATATGTGCTGGGTAGTTAAACACTATTAAGTTAAACCTACTCTAACCACATATGACATTGGGTCAAAGGATAACAGAAGAAGAAAACTAATATAATGTCTTTTAAAATTCTTTGATTGTCTGTCTAACTTACTCTATGATTTGTAATAACTGTAGTTAAGGAAAGGTGTCAGAAGGTCAAGATTCAACATCCGGAGGGAAACAAGAGAATTTTCACCAAGTTCCCAGTTTGTCCCATTTACTGCTAATATTCTATAAGGCTTTTGTGATTGAAAACATTCTTCATCACTGGCTCTTTCATTTGCTGCTGTTCTCCTCTATGTACCGGTGCTCATAGTTCTGTCCATAATTATCAATAATGCTACACTGTTCTTTTATAACAAGTGGTAATTATTAATCAACCAATAAATGTGTTGACTTATTGATACAATGTGCATTTCACATGATAACAAATTAAAAATGAAATAATAGTAGAAAAATGTATAAATAAAATTGAGATAGGAACAACACAATTTATCAAAGAGAATGCTTTAGTATGAGAAAAACATGTTTACTTGGTCAAAAATTGTATTCCTTAATTTCTGCATCCCCAGTGTTGATGGGAAGTAAAAGAATCAGAAGATTACATACCTCATCTTCATCTTGAGTTTCGACTTCAAGATCTGAGGCTGGAAAACCAACACAGAGAAGAGCGTATCCCTAAACCCAGAAAGCCAAGTAACATTAGCATTGATGATAGAAATTGTTGTAAACAGTAAGTGTAAATTACACATTTTGTAATAATGGATATCAATCCAAAACCCAAGAGGCATGAACTTTAGAATATAAGTTCAAGCCATCTATGTAAAAGTAGAATTTGTACAAAAAATGTCTCTCCTGCGTATAGCAAAAGCAGGAATATGTTGAACTTTCAGAGTAATATCATTTGAAAGTAATAAAATGGAAGACTGGCGTTATATATCAAAAAGGGTAGAATTTGCAAAATCTATCTACAAAGAAATGATGAGCAAAGCCAAACAAAGATCGGTTAATTAAATTAAAATATAGTATTGATATTAGTAATAGGAACTATAGGCATTAACATTATCATTATTCATTATGTTTTTGTTTTTTTTCAATTTCTCTGCTCAGTAATATATTTTGCTTTCTTATATTAAGATGATTTACATATTAAATAACCAGAAATACCAACACCTTTGTAAGAAGCTCTGCGAGTTCTAACTTTTTAAAAACCACTGGTTTTCTATACATAGGACAAACTTGTTTTGAAGTTTTGATAATATAGAAATTTCTGTCAGTTTTCACAACATGATGCTAGGCAAGAAAGATAATACAAGTAATATAATAAAATTAAATAAACTAGAAATGCAAGAGAGCTACAATTTATTCTTATTCAATTATAAAATATATATCCAAGATAGCTGGCTGGCTTGTAAACATTAAATTCTGGAAATGTAATTGATCTGCAGCTATAAATGATTTGTTGAGTGCTCACAAAGGATGAAACCCTTCAATCATGTGTGAATCCCTTGTGATCAATTTCAGTAAATTGCCTAAGTACTGTAGCGTTTTACTGTTCACGCTACTGTAGCAGCCAACATAAATCACAAGAGCATATCATGCATTACTTGATCTTTGTCTTGCAAATACGACTGGATTAAAATAACTCACTTTGGGATTACCGATTGGCAAATTTGGCTGTAACTTTAAGGTTCATCATGATAAGAAACTTGTTTACCGTATGGGGTAAATGAATTAATGCATACAGACAATGAAACAAGAACATGTAACAGCAGTACTCCTTTTATTATTCACATATGCCAAAGACATTACATTATGCTTATGATGATGATTACAATGATCTCGGGGGGTGTATATATACTTTCTTAAGAACCTTCCCGAAGAGCCGTCGGCTACATAACAAGAACCTTCCCGAAGGGCCCATCGGTTACACAATATTTACCGACGACATCATCCCTCCCAAAAAGAAAAGTCGTCTCCGGACGACAATACAACAAAACTCAAAATAACATAAACATCATGAACTAGAAGGTTGTGTCTTGGACTGTGTAGACCGGCTGCATCGTAGCTGATACACTTGTTCCATCCAAACTTTTAAATCAGCTCTGATCTATGAGTTCTCCTCTACTACCTCCTTCAGCATCAATGTGACATCATGGCATTCAGCTTCCTTCTAATCGTGAGCTTTCTTTGCTGCTTCCTTCTCCTGTAATGCTGCTACAAGTTTTTGTTCTGCCTCTTGCTTCCCACGTGCAATTTCCTCAAGTTGTGCTAACAATGCTGTCCGCTCTGTTTCCCATGCAATCTGTTGGGTGGCAAGTCAGTCAGCCATCTCCTCCCGAGCCTTCTCTGCGGCAGCCTCTAACCGTTGTCTCTCCGCAAGCACCAGCTCTACCAGGAACTTGCTTTTCTCTATGATGTCAGCAAGGCATGAGTGAACATCTTTATCCTTTTCCTCTGCTAGAGGTAGAGGATGCTGCGTCTGTACCCTTCCTTCTGCTTTTTCCAATGCGGGTAAATGAATTAATGCATACAGACAATGAAACAAGAACATGTAACAGCAATATCTCTTTTATTATTCGCATATGCCAAAGACATTACATTATGCTTATGATGATGATTACAATTGTTAAACGTACTGGGTAAAGAAACAATGCATACAGGTAATAGAACAGAACAACAGATAAGAATAGCAGAACTCCTTCGATTATATTCGCATACGCCCAGATATTACATTAGGTTCTAATATCATCTGATGATTACAATGCTTCCCAAATGGGGTATAAATACTTTCCGAAGAACCTTCCCAAAGGGGTCCGTCGGCTACATGACAATAACCTTCCCGAAGGGACCCGTCGGCTACATACAATAACCTTCCTGAAGGGACCCATCGGCTACATAACAAGAACCTTCTCGACGAGACCCGTCGGCTACACAATATTTACCTATGACAACAATGATCTCGGAGGGTGTGTATATACTTTCCTAAGAACCTTCCCGAAGGGCAGTCGGCTACATAACAAGAACCTTCCCAAAGGGCCAATCGGCTACACAATATTTACTAACGACATACATCCCGTCGGCTACACAATATCTACCGACGACAAAATTGGGTCTGTCTAATGACATACATAGGTGTCATTAAATTGATGAGTTGTATATTTTGATCCTCACAATACTCGAATAAGAGGAAAGACATTGGGGATTTATAATCACGCAATCTTCCTGATATTTATACTGAATCCACGACCTTTACAGTTCCTCAAGTGTGTATGTTTTATTGGGAATATTCACTCGATTCCTTTCGAATGGCCATTTGATATGATGCCTACGCAAAAGGTGTAGTCTATAGCTTTGGAAACACTAGATTTCGCAGTCTCTAATTTGAAGTCACCTAATCATGATATGTATTCTTTGTGTAATTGAACCATTATTTTCAACGTTGATTTTAATAGCCCCTATGATGCCCTTGATAAGCTGCGGACCATGTTCGATGCAGGATTCTATAATTGATTGGAGCACATTTGATTACTATAAGTTCATATTACATTGGGCCAACTGGTACACCAACTTTTCTTGCATCATGTCGGAGTTCATCGCCTATTGTACAAAGTGTAAACAAATGTAGTTTGATTGAGCAAAGATATGGGTTCTTCAATGAATGGAGGTGCACAACTGGTCTTGACCTTTCCAACCATGTTATATTTAACCACAAGATATGCTAGCTCAGACTTCATCAAGATCAGTGTCTTCTTTCAAATCCTTGTCGCCAAACTTGACAATCCGTTTGATGGATGTGTCTCTGGTCTCATTTGGTAGAAGAGGAACACGAATTTCTCACCTGCGAATTTAAATTACCTTGCAACAATCTCTACTTTAATAAATATTTTGGAGTTTACATAGGTTTGAGTTTGGTTTGGGTTAGCTCAATTCGTATGAGTCGAGGGAAAAGCCAACCCGATTGAAACTATGAATGCCACCTTCGAACAAGACTCCTTATTTGGTATGCGTCAAATCGACTTTCCACCTGTGATGTTCTGACAGTTGAGGCATTCTATCAAACATTTTGTATGCTCCCCTTTACTCAGGTCGCCCACATGTAAAATATGGGAATGTTGTTGTGCTCAGTCCTCTAAGTTGACCCCTTTTGGTTCACGATTTATTCTCATAGAACATCCGAAGTCTTTTACCACCTGATGAGAGGCGAGCTAGTTTTGATTTGATAGATTTTCTGTTTGCCTGGCATGAGTTGTGCTTTGCCTACAACTCCCTTTGCTAGATTATGTTATTTGCACTGGTATTTAATCAGATGATTAGCAGTTTGCAGGCAACCTCTATGTTCAGCATATGTACTTTCCGCTTTAATAAGAATAGAACACCACATCTTGTTTTGACACCTATCTCCTTTGTGTCTGCAAACCATAATTGGGTTCCCTAATACTGTTGTCTCTTCCACATGCTTTGCGATGAAATTCAGACCATTCTCCATAGAATTTATGATATCTTCTTAAATGCAAGCAATTACTTCGATATGAATATACGTCATCAGGGAGTTTTAGATTATGCCTTGGCTATAGGGACATCATTGTTCTCAATATCTCAAGACTTGCTCATGGAGTTGCTGACCTTGACACAACACATAGATGTTGATGGCTTAGTGACATAGCTTGATTAACCTTCTTCAACCTTTATTAGATATGTAATCGGCAATTGTTGTCATTCTGTATCATTCATATACCAGATTTACTATGTTTCTGGATTCTGCAACCCTGTACGCAAGCAAGATACTGAATATTGTATGTACAAAACACACTCACCAAAATAACTGCAAGGACATCTATCCCAATTGCTTTGAAGTAACAAATTATGGGTCTTTTGAGCATCACAATCTAAAACTTTGAAATTGAATCGATACTCTGGAAATCTAAATATTTCATGTTGAGCCTGTACTTCAAACAAGCACACCCTGAACTTTGAACCTGTTTAAACTTTAAAGTGATATGAACCAGTATACACCAAGATGTATTCGCAAATGGTTGCATGTATTGAACTGAACTAATTTGAACAACTGAACCTGCATGTTATGGTTTGAACCAGTCTGAATCGGTTGAACCAATTGTACCTCTGTGGACCAATCTGAACTTGTTTCAACCAGTTAGAGGCTTGTCAAACCATTTTGAACCTATTTGCACCAGCTGAACGAGTTTGAACTAGTTCAAGGTGGTTCAAGGTGTGTTCTTGAACTTACCAACATTCAACATGAAAAACAGAGATAAACATGAAAAAACAGGGATAAAAATGAAAATAAAAGATAGAATGACTGATATTAAAATTCTTAAATGGGGGTCTATATGAGTACTAACAATAACTCATACAACGTTTTTGTGTTTTTCCATAGTTTTGACTTGGGCACCATTTAAAATAAAATTAAGTCACTTAAAGAACTAACTGATGAGTCATGGCCCCATTGTCATTTTAAGTCATCATTAAAGTGACTTTATTGAATACCTTTATTATAAGTTATTTAATATCATTATTTATGCTCTTTTAATAATTTCTAAGTCAACTGGTCATCAAGCCCGGCTAAATTTAGCAACCCTCTTAAGTCACTATAAATAGTATGTCCTAAGAAGCACTCCAAACAAAGGTAGCAAGAAACTGCAACTGATGACACTTTGCACTGTACCATGACTGCCTCCAATAGCCACTACCAAATATAGTAACTACCAAGATAACTGACTTACTCTGCCCTCTGGATCTGTCCAAAAAATAGTAGGTAGCAAAGTACAAAAATATCCCCCGTCCAAACAATCAGTCTACGAGGGGTGCAATAATGGACTAATCTCAATAACCCAGAGTTAACTGAAAAAGGGGACATTCCACCAACACCTATCGACAACCATCATCCTTTGCATTTACAAACTTCATAAATATTTCCTACCCCTTCTACCCATCATGTTTATCTAAAATGTAAATACATAAAAGTGGGCATATCAACAAAAAGCCCCGCAAACATTCAACACCTACCCAATCAAACCCTTCGGGACAGGCTATGACAATATATCAAGTATTACAAAACATGAGCACATGACAAAGCCCATAAACCAAAATTCATCTTTGTCAACTCAAGGCCACTAAACTTCCAAGCACTCTAACCAAAATTCTCTGTTGCCAGCACTTGAACTCATGCATCCATTTGTTCAGCCAGTAATTCCCATCACAACCAATGTAACCCTACAACAAAAGCAAATTTGTTTCACCGTGACAACGGCTTTACGGTTGCACCTGTTGTGCTCCACTCTAAAAGATCTCCTCCTTTGCAGACATACCACTAGCACTGGACGCATCAAACATCCACCACTTTCATGATAATAGTTGATAGCCTACTTAAATTTTAGCCACTCAACTCGAATCCTTTACTTTTAGCCTTCCTAATTAATCCTCTTAAGCCAACGAAAAAAAAAAACCAAGCCCAACTCGTTAGCATCCTTAGGGTCTTTATATTATTTCCTATAATCAAAGGCAAAGCCCGTATGTGCCCATTCTAGCAGCGAATCCAATCCCACTATCAACTCACTCCTAAACAGCGAATCTATTACCTAACACATCACACTAGCATCTTCTCCTAACTCCAGCTCTAAAGTGACAATCATAGCTACAATATCAACATTCAACCTACATCTGTGAGTGGCATTTTGGAAAAGGTCTCCCAACATTTTTTGAATAGCAATAACAACTTTTTGGATGGGCACTTCAACAGGCCAAATAAGGCTTTTTCCTACAGCTTCATTTGGAATGTGAAGGTCACTTCCATTCTATTATACCTCTCCACACACCAAAAGCCCGAACACCTTTCAGCCCTCGCACTTCACTCTCACCTAAAATCCTTTGTTTCACATATCCAAATGCTTTCCTATTCCAGGATTAAAGGCAGATTCAAGCCATCAACCCTTCCATACTCTGCAAAATCATAAATGCATCCTCTTATTTCCACACCCATTTTGTCCTTTCACCAAATCATTTTTCAATATGCAGCTCCGTCCTTTCAAATAATGATTACATTTAAACATAACGCCAAGATCTCCATCTTTCATGCTTTCCATTTCTCATTTACTGACAACCAACTCGCAAATTGAAAGGAGCCTCAATTAAATTTAATTTTAATATCTCTATCATTACCTAACCTTTACCTTGCCTTAATTCCTAATGATAATTCTCAATGTTGAAATTAATACCATCAAAATCCCTAAAGTCTTCAAATTTGTAACTCCAACTTCACCCAAACCAACCGCCCATTTTTAGAGTCGATCTGCCTCCTCATTGTCTTGCCTACGAATATAAGTTCTTTTATAACTCTCAAATATCTCCAATTCTCTGTTAATTGCCCATTTGCAATTTTGTAAATGCCAAGCATTCGTTGATAATTTGGAAAATAACTTGGGTTATTAATGAAGAGTCACCTTCTACATGGATCCTTTTAATACCTATTTCTCTAGCTAAACTCACAACCATCAATGTCCCCTTCACATCTACACTGTTATTTGTTCCCATTCCTAACCTTTGGCTGCAATCACCACTATATTATCATCAATGTCCCTGATAATAGCTCCAGCACCAAAGGGCCCTGGGTTCCCACTTGCAACCCCATAAAAATTTACCTTAAACCACCACAACTCTGGTTTCTTCCATACAACCTGCTTTTTTCTTACAACTTTCCTATTAACAGTCAAGAATCCCACGCCAAATCTTACTTTTATGCGAGGTCGTTCTCTTTTTATTTCACTATCCTTTATTATATAAGGGATTAGAAGATTTTTCTTGTGTTGTTGAGGTCCCTCTCACTTCTTCAATAAAATGGTAAATCCCCCACAGGAGCCACTATATTGATTCATTCTTATCCATGTAAATCTGCTTGTATAGAATCTTTCTTATCCATAAAAATTAGTATTGAATAAGGAAAAATAAATAAAATTCTATCAAATGGATAAAATAGAACAAGGTAACAAAAGAGATATAATAACATGAATGAAAAATAATAGAAACAAATCATAGTCACAACTTTGAATTTGTTTTATCGCAACTGTTTCTAGTCACAACTTAGAATCCAAATGCTTCTTTCTATTCACTTTTCGTTCAAATTTGTACTACACAATCATAGTTATGCTTGCACAAGTTTGGCAAAGATCTCATGCATATAATAAAAGATGATTTATACAATGGGGGGGCTCCTTACATAGGAAAAAGGAGTGAGAAAAGGTGGGAGCAACTCAACCACCTTGACTTGATCAAACTAGGAAAGAAGATTTGTTGGATTACATGTACTAAAGGTTCGTGTAATCGAATTACATGCAATCTATCTCCTGCATCTAAAAAGCTGGAAATGCTAAAAACTAAAAGAAAAAGATGGAGAAGGTTGAATTAATTTGAAAGATTATCAAGAAAAACCTTATATTTGGCAATACAATCATCAAGCATGGGAAGATCTGGAATCTTCATCTTCTGTAAAATGGCATCAACCCTAACTGCATTGGCATGACTTGTTTTTACAACTCGGTAGTTTCTACAATGGAATCCCACAAGTGTTTTGCTGCAAATTTATAGGTTGCGAACTTGTTCATTGTAAGCACTCCAATATCCTCTAAATTAAATTCAGCATTAACTCTGTCACCGAACCCTAAAGTCATTTCTTCTTCGGTAAACAACTTTTCATCCTTTTTGAGAACCTTGCAACCATTTGTTTTAAGTCACCCATGATCTCTATTTCATAGCCTAGCAATTTTCAAGGGCTTTTTGTGTCTATGTCAAAAATGTTTCCATCACCTGCGCCTTGTGACCTATGAGTCTGATATTCAAAGAACATATCCAGGGATGGAATGATGTTGTATATGATCAAGACATCCAAATCACCCTCTTCCATTTGATCGCACGTGCTCAAATTCTCTGTCATAGCACTAGTCTCTTGATTGAAAGAGGCAATCATACCATGAAGTTGTTCTTCAACACCTCTGATATGTTCAAGGACTTTGAGCACATTTTTAATTGACTAAACTCCCTCTCAGATAATTTCCTCGAATCAAACCTTAGCTACCTTAGCCCTCCAATTCACTTGAGTTGTTTGTGATGTAATGGCCCCTGATTGTGAGGATTATTGGTAAATGATCTCGTGAAGACTAGCATTCTCCAATTTCAACCGAGTTTTCTTCTCTCGGAGCTTGTTATTCTTCTTTGACAAGACAAAGACCGCACCTTGGGCATCCTATTGAGATCCCAACCGTGATCATTTTCCAAGTTCAATTTTGGTGAACTTGTAATCAAAGCGATTAAGCTCTTTACCCGGTCTATCCACCAGAGGCTCTGCAATCTCAGCATATTTGGTCTTCTCGGAATCAATAAGGATTCTTGAGACAACCTTTTCCTTTGGAAGTTAGACTTGATTTTCTTTGCAGGGAGATCATCTAGGGGCAACTTGATCTTTCTCCTTTTTCATGGTAATGTTTCCTAACCATATGAGCAAGTTGAAACTTATGTGTGCTAAAACTAGAATGGTGGTTGCAGAAAACATTGATCCTAATTGTATTTTTGTTGTCATAGTACACGCTTCCATTTGCATTGCCAAAACCATGGGTATCTTTTCAAATGTCTCTGTCATGAACATCTCAAACCATGCAGCTGAGGTATCAAGTTGGGTGTCGTCGGTAGAAATTGTGCATCGGCCGATAGGTCCTTTCGGTAAAAGTTTTGTTATGTAGCCGACAAGAAAACAGTTTGTAACGGGTATAATGTACTTAGCCGACGGATACCTTCGGGAAGGTTCGTCGGAAAGTATTTATAACCCCTTCGGGAAGCATTGTAGGGGGCATATCTTATCATTATCATATCATAGGAGGAAAGCATAATGTACTGTTGGCCTATGCGAATAATAATAGAAGTTCTGCTATTTGCTGTTCGGTGTTCGTATCGATTTTCGGTGTGCGTTGCTTAATTAATCCATACGGAAAACATTTGGCGCCGTTGCTCGATGGATCTGGCACGCAGGCAGGCGGAGATGAATTAAATGCCGAATCAGTTGAACAAAGACAAGAGTAAGTTAAAGCAAAAAGATGACATACGCGTTGCGCAGGAAAATTTAATTTTGGCTCAGCAGATAGAGCGTCGAACGAGGTTTCAGAAGATTTCCGATGGAAGCAAGAGTGTGGAAGGATTGTTGAAGGAGACTCGACAACGGCTTGATTTGGTGGAAGAAGCGAGGGAGGAGTTTCTGAACCTGCATACACCACGGGAAGAGAATCCTGACGGAAGCAGATCGACTCGCACGGCCCGGAGTGCAGAAGGAGCACGAGCGTGGAGTGACCTCTTCGTCCGAGATATACTTCCAGAACAAACAGCTACGATTGACAAACCCTCTTCTTCACCAAACAGCGCGGACGCAGAAAACTGCGCGGGTGTTGACAATAGCGCGGAAGCAGAAAACAGCGCGGGTGTTGAAAACAGCACGGAAGCAGAAAACAGCGCGGGTGTCCAGAACAGCGCGGGTGTTCAGAACAGCGCGGGTGCTCAAAACAGCGTGGGAGTGCAAAACAGCGCAGGTACACAACAAAACCCTCGACATACAGTAATAATGGCAGGTCTGAAGGAAAAATGGCCTAAATTTGATGGTGATGAAGCAGCTGATCCCATTCGACATTGTAAAACATGTGAAACGATCTGGAGGGCGAATGGCATAACAGATACAAACGAATGGATCCAACAATTTCCCGCAACCCTACGGGGTGTTGCCATTGATTGGTTTACTGATGCTGATCCACAGAAATTGAATAGTTGGGATAACATCAAGAAGGAGTTCATCGCAGAATTTCAACTTTTGCGTGATGACAATGAAATTGTCGCAGAGATATTCAATACCAAGCAAAAGAAGAATGAAACTGTACGGGTCTTTGCCAGAAGGTTGAAGGACTTAATCAGTAAGATGGAGAATAAGCCAGCTGACGGGTTACAGAAACGATGGTTCATTGAAGGCCTTCACCCGAAGCTGCGGAAAAAGATGAAGATCGTGCCGCCATCCACATACAATGAAGCTTACAACCGAGTAATGACCTCGAAAGTGACCAGAAGACAAAGAAGAAGAAGAAGACCAGCTCGTCCAATTCAGATGACGATGCATCCTCCGGAAACGATAGCAGCGATGACGAAGGAAGCAACAAGAAGGTTCGTGCCCTTCAAAAAGACATGCTTCGGATGATGAAGGAATTCAAGAACATGAACAAGGAACCTAAGGGTAATGACCTATGGTGCACGGAATGTAAGAAAGAAGGCCATACGAAGGGGTCCTGCCCGAAAGAGCAATTTTGCGAGATCTGCCAGATTATGGGACACTCAATAAAGGAATGCCCTTTCAATTTGAAAACAAGAACACCGCAGCAAGTGTTCCTGACACAGGAGGCCTCTCCGTCCGGGGGGGACGGGAACACCAGTACGGAAGGTGCCACATCAGGCGGATATAGAAACAACCGGCGCGGTCCAAACAACAACAGCACTAACAACACTGGTGGCAACAACACCAATGGAGGAAGAAGTCGCATTCGGTACGATGCAAATGGTCGGCCAATTGTTCAATGCCGCGCATGCAATCTGTGGGGTCACTTCGCCCGGGAGTGCACAACAACAAATACACCGAAATTGCTATGCCGCTGGTGTGGACCTGGTGATCATGATGATACCAAGTGCCCAAAGTCTAGAGTAAATTTGATTACTATAGGAACAGAAGAGGAAGAAGTTCTGGCCATCACTCGGAAGCAAGCGAAGCTATATCCTGACCCAGCGGAAGAAAAGAGGAGACTGGAGCAAGCAAGGGCAGAAATCCAAAAAGCAACACAGGCAGATACGGCTTACCTAAAAGACACGCCAAGTACTTCCGTACGGAATTGTGCAGAACAGAACATTGTACGGCAAATATTGCATACGGAGATACCTGTCAAGATAAATGATCTATTGCTCACGATGCCTCAACTCCGTACAGCTCTCGCAAATATAGTTCCGAGTGTTAAGCAACCTGTAGACCAAGCCAATGACAAACAGGTGGGTACCAGTGCAGAAGATCCGATGTTGTTAGCCCTTTCATCTGGACGCTATCCAGCCGTTGTGGAAATGGGCCTTCTCGGGACGGTGCTAACAGACACGATCATCAACGGAGGATCCGGTGTCAATGTGTTACCGGAGGATACTTGGAAAAAGTTAGGACGGCCGACATTATGGCCACCTACCTTCCAGCTGTTAACAGCCGATCAACACGGAATCAAGCCCTTGGGCATACTCACAGCGCAACCAGTAACAATAGGAACACAACCATTCCTGTTGGACTTCGTTGTGATTCCTCTCAAGCGGAAGGGGTACGATGCCATTTTGGGTCGAGGATGGCTGATACAAGCAAAAGCAAAGCACGATTGGAAGAAAAATACTTTATCACTGGAAAGCAAAGGCCGAAAGTATGTCATTGATTTGCACACTCAGATGGTCGGGGAAGAAGGCCCTTCGTCAGATTCTGAGGGAGCAAAGGATGAAAAAGGGCAAATTATGGAACCAGATCAGGAGGGACTTTTACGGCTGGAAGGAGACGACGATTTGGATTCAATAAATGGTCTGTACCATTGGCAGATAGAGGATTATGAATTGTTTCCAACCTGCAATGTGCTGACAATAGAAGAAAACAAGATCAATGCCTTCCCAAAGGAATTTACTGAAATAAAGGAAGGAGATGCGTCACTCGATGTGACTCCGGCACATCAGTTCACTGAAGGAGAACCCATCAAATATAATGAAGTCGCGTTGCAGACCATGAATTTGGGAGATGAAGCCGAACCACGGACCATATTAGTAGGGGACAATTGGGACCCAGTACTAAAAGCAGCGGCCTTCAAAATATTTTTAGAATATAAGGATGTCTTTGCATGGACATACAAGGACCTGAAGGGCGTACCACCTGAATTATGTGTGCACCGCATTCCATTGATCGAAGGAGCAATACCCGTACGGAAAAGGCCCTACAGAATGAACAAAAATTATGCGGCCCGGGTTACGGAAGAAATAAATCGGATGTTAGAAGCTGGAATTATTTTCAAAGTACAAACCAATGAATGGGTCTCTCCGATCGTGATCTCCCTGAAGAAGGATTCCATTCAGATACGAATATGTGCTGATTTCCGATGTCTCAATGCGGTCACCATCAAGGATCCGTTCCCGATCCCATTCACGGATAGCATTCTGGAGGAGGTAGCAGGACACGAGACCTACTCATTTATGGACGGTTTTTCCGGTTACAATCAAATCTCAATCGCAGAAGAGGATAAACTGAAGACGACATTTGTAGTAGAAGATGGAGTCTATGCCTATAATCGGATGTCGTTCGGCCTATGCAATGCGCCTGCTACATTTCAAAGGATCATACTACACATTTTTAACAAGATGTCCGTCGGAAACTTCGAGGCGTTTCTGGATGACTGGTCCGTGTTCAGTACGGAGGACAAACATCTGGCAGCCCTGGGCGAATGTATGGAAAGGTGTCGTCGTGCACGTTTGGCCCTGAACCCGAAAAAGTGCAGATTTATGGTCCTGCACGGAAGGTTGCTCGGACACATCGTCTGTAAGGAGGGACTAAAGACAGATCTGGACAAAGTACGGATCATATTGGAGATGCAACCGTCCACCAATGTGACAGAGGTAAAATCTTTCCGTGGACATATAGGGTATTACAGACGGTTCATCAAAAATTTTGCCAAAATAGCATATCCATTGGATAGATTAACTTGCAAGACAGAATCATTCCGATGGGACAAGGAGCAGGATGAAGCCTTTGAGGGACTTAAGGTACGGCTGGCTACAGCACCTATTTTAATATATCCAGATTGGAAGAAGGAGTTTCACGTGCATGTGGATGCATCGAACTATGCAATTGGAGCAACCCTCGCACAGACGGGAAGCCATGGGTTGGATCATCCGATCTATTTCGCCAGTCGGTTGCTATCAAAAGCTGAACAAAATTATAGTACCACCGAACGAGAAGCCTTGGGGATGGTCTATGCTGTACAGAAATTCCGACATTACGTGCTGGCCACTCCATTTGTGTTCTATGTAGATCATCAGGCCCTATTGTATATGATCAACAAACCAGTCATTCAAGGCAGAATCAGCCGATGGTTACTTCTGTTGCAGGAGTTTACTTTCAAAATCATTGTCCGACCAGGAAGAAAACATGTAAGCGCGGATCATTTATCACGTATCAGAACAGGGGAACCGGCAGACGGTGTAAATGATGACTTCCCTGATGCACAGCTATTTCAGATCGCTGCACTACCAGAATGGTATACAAGCATCGGCGAATACTTGACCACAGGACAGTTTCCAAATACCATGCCACCAAATGAAAAACGAAAGTTGGTGATCCGAAGTGGAACATTTCAGCTGATTAATGGATTGTTGTATAAAATGGGACCCGATCAGATCCTGAGGCGTTGTCCTGAAGGAGGAGATTGCACGGATACTGCAGGAAGCGCACAAAGGACCGGCAGGAGGACACATGGGACCGGACACAACTGCACAAAAAATACTTTTAGCAGGATTATGGTGGCCAACAGTATACAAGGACGCCAGGGAATGGGTTGTCGCATGCGATACATGCCAGCGAGCTGGAAAACCCTTGAAAAGAGATTTCATGCCTCTGAATCCTTCTCATGCGCAGGAACTTTTTGAACGATGGGGTTTGGACTTTATAGGACCTCTGAAGCCCAGCCGAACCAGAAGATGCCATTACATTGTGGTTGCCACGGAGTACTTGACTAAATGGGTGGAGGCGCGTGCACTACCAGACAACTCAGCGGTAAGTACAACACAGTTTATTTATGAGCAGATTATTACTAGGTATGGCATTCCCTTACAATTAACCAGCGATAGAGGAGGACATTTTGTAAACCATGTGATCCGGCTGCTCACCACGGAGTTCAAAATTTACCATTCGCTGTCAAGTCCGTACTACCCAAGGGCAAACGGACAGGCCGAAGCTACCAACAAAATCCTGGTATCAATTATATACAAATCCTGCACCATCGAAGGGGAAGATTGGGAGGAGAAATTACCTTCTGCTCTGTGGGCTTACCGCACGGCATACAAAGTCACAACCGGACACACGCCGTTTCAACTGATGTTTGGACAGGAGGCCGTAATACCAGCGGAATTTATGATACCAAGCTTGCGGATAGCACTAGAAAACAAATTGGGTAACATGGAAAGCTTAAGAGAGCGGTTGTATAAACTGAACAAGTTAGAGGAAAAGCGATTATTGGCACAGTGGGTGACTGAAGTAACACAGAATAGGCGAAAGGCATGGCACGATAAGCACCTGAAGCTGAACAGGTTTCAGCCCGGACAGTGGGTATTAAAGTACGACGGTCGAAATGAGATCAAACCGGGTAAGTTCAAGGTTAAGTGGGTCGGGCCGTACCAAATTCGAGAAGTAGGGGACAATGGAGCAATCAAATTATGGACTTTAGATGGACATGAAGTGCCTCAAGCGGTGAATGGGTCAAAGTTGAAGACCTATTACGACCGGAAGACTTCTACATCAGGAAATGGCCTTCGCAAGACCCCTCCGTCACTGCAGACTGATGGTGGCGACGGTCGAACGGAAAATTGACTTTTTTTTTAAAATTTTTATTTTGTAGTTCAAAAAACAAAAAAAACAAAAAAAAAAAAAAAAATTAAAAAAAGAAAAAGAGCGCCGTACGGTTTTTACACCGTACGGATTTCTTAAATGTACGGTTTTTTTTTTAAAGATACCGTACGGTTTTTAGACCGTACGGCTTTCTTGTACGGGTTTAAAGGCACCGTACGGTTTTTGCACCGTACGGATTTCTGGAAGGGAGCACAGGTTTAAAAGGCACCGTACGGTTTCTGAGTACGAGAGTTGGGGAATGGTACTGTTTTAAAGAGACCGTACGGATTTCCTAAGTGGAGTACGGTTCACAAAGCACCTTAATTCTCACCGTACGGACTTTCCTTGCATTGTACGGTTTCTAACTTTTGTATGCACGGAAATTTCCACAAATTGTACAATTTTCAGGCAGTGCGGATTCCATCAGAAATACATCCCTGTGGTGTACGGATTTCAGGAAGAGGGGAACTGAAGGGATTCTGCATTTTTCACAGACGGGCAATGAATGCAACCACCGTACGGACTTGAGGAGGGAAAGTTTGGTACGGATTTGTGAGGTACGGCTTGTTATTTCATTCTTCTTCCAACTTCTACCTTGAGCGGATTTTCAATCTCTTCCTCCGTGTACAGATGGGGATTTTCCATATATATTTTTGAAAGAACTCTTCACCGTACGGACTAATTCTTCACTGTACGGATTTGGGGAGACCGTTAGAAAGAGATAATGGAGTCTGCAGGTAAACGGCAGTGGAAAAAACAATTAGCGTAGGCCAAACTTGAGGAAGCCAGGAGGAGTATGGCAGGTATAGGCAATTTGAATGAGGGTTCGAGTAGCAACAAGGAGAAGCGTAAGGCGGTAGCACCTGCAGCAGCAGAAGTCACACCACAGACTATACAATTTCAGGGATTAAATGGAATGGATTGCCAGAAATGGTGGCAAGAAACCCCTGATGACCATCCAGTTAAAGCAAGCATCAGAAAAGCGCAGGTGGAATGGGCCATTCAGATGCCTGTTTTTTGCATTCGAGATTATGAAGGGTATCTGCGTACCATGATTGAAACATATGGCAGAACCTCTCGCAGAAGCACATTTCAGTATCTGGGACGGAACTTAGTGCTATCATTCAAAGCAACAGATTTCACACGGGTTTTTGGCATTCCAGGGCAGCAGGGCAGGAAGATTCAGCCGAAAAAAATTCCAAAGGATGGAAAGCTATTTTTAATCAGGTTAGTTTGTGGGGATTTGACTGAAGCAGAACAGGCGGCATTAGCCGAGACATCCAAGGGAAGGGGTTTAAAGAAAACCGACATTCAGGAAGGGCCATGGCGGTGTTTAATGGACTTGGTTAAAAGCAGGCTCACGGGATCTTCTAGGGCATCGGATATCACATTTCCGCAAGTATCTATGATGAACGGCATAATGACTAGAAAAGTGTATGATTGGGCGTCTGTGCTAGCTGAACGGATGCATGAATTCATGACTCTCCAGCACAAGACATTCTATATGCCTCATTACGCCATTGGTCTATTTTTGGATGCTATAGCACGGGTGATTCCATCAGAAGAGTTAGAGGCGAAGTCTGGACCATTAGCTCCAGGAGAACCTCCTATCATGCAATGGAAGCACTTGGACACAATCTCTGGGCAGAAGGGTTCAGCAGGTCAAAAGAGGCCACGGGTAGACATGGCAGGAGATAGTGATAGCGGCCGACAGGAGACATCTTCTGAGCAGGATAGTATGGAAGAAGACGAAGGGGAGGGCGAGGAGGATAAAGAGGTTCAGATTGTCACGGCTACTCCCTTGCTATTTCCACGTACTACAGTCCCTATGACTTCCGAATTGACACCCCAGGGTCTGCACATGGCTCACATTCCAGGGTTTGGACAAACTCGACAACCGATATTAATGACTGGAGGATCCCACCAGGCAGTTACACTAGCCGTACCATGGCAACATGGGGTACGGCCTTCTCCTGTCCGACCAGGGGCAGGATTTGCGGTCGGCTTTGCCCACCTGGCCGCACCCGTGGACCGAGAGACTTCGTCAGCTCCTGAAGCACTTCCGGTAGCAGCACCCGGGGCGTCTGCCCTAAGTTAGCCAGCAGCAGTTGTTGCAGTAGCACCGTCAGCAGAAACCCAGACACTCCCATTAGAGAACGTATCAGATGGAGGAGCACAGGAGTGTACGGACCCAGCACAGCCAGAGGTTATGGATAGAGCCAGTCTTTTTCTGAGGCAGCAGTTCCAACTCGTCCCTGACAAGCGTGGCCCATCCATTCAGTCCCCCAGCTATTCTGAAGTAACACCTGTACCACAGCCCCAGTCTCAGGAGGAGGGAACGCCACATGCCGTGATTGCACCAACAGCAGAGGAGGTGGCACCGGATGTGGGCGTGGCTCCCGCTGATAAGGAGGACAATAGTGACCCCGAATGGTCATTCGAGGACTTCGCCAAGGAAGAAGGGGCATGATGTGGCCATTCAGGCTCTCACTCGGCGAAGGGAGTGGCATTTGATTCGAACGTATATTCGTAGGATTTGTCCTGAACGATTTCAAACTTGTTTTGTAGATAGAGGTTGGCCGACCGTTGAGACACCAAAGATGTTGGCAGAATGGGCCACTGAGCCAGAGCTGGGATCGAGTGACACTCCAATGATGAAGTTGGCACATGAGATCGTGGGACTGTACAAAGAAGTTTACTATGCGCGGCAGCGTGCGGAGGCGGATAGGGCCGCAGACAGTGTTGCAGCTCAGAGATCCCTAGCAGTTGAAAAAGAGGCCAGAGAAAAGTTAGCCACTGATTTGGCCGACCAGCAGGCAGCATGGGTAGCAGAGCGAGCAAAACTCTTAAAGGATATGGCTGCAGTGGTGCAGGAGGACACAGCTATCCGGGATAAAGATGCAGCAGAGCATGAATTACAGTTGGCCAAGAGACAAGCTATGGATGCTGCACTTCTCCTGAAGGAGGCCGTAGAAGTTAATTCACAGATTCAGACAGATCTGCGCATCCGGACTGACCAGGTGTATGAGTTGCATCGTAAACAACACTCTTCTGGGACCCCTCCTTCTCTCTAGTATTTCTTCTATTCTTCATTATGGATTGTCTTGTAATTTTGCTAGTCGTCAGGAGACGACTTTTCTTTTTGGGGGGGATGATGTCGTCGGTAGAAATTGTGCATCGGCCGACAGGTCCTTTCAGTAAAAGTTTTGTTATGTAGCCGACAGGAAAACAGTTTGTAACGGGTATAATGTACTTAGCCGACGGATACCTTCGGGAAGGTTCGTCGGAAAGTATTTATAACCCCTTTGGGAAGCATTGTAGGGGGCATATCTTATCATTATCATATCATAGGAGGAAAGCATAATGTATTGTTGGCCTATGCGAATAATAATAGAAGTTCTGCTATTTGCTGTTCGGTGTTCGTATCGATTTTCGGTGTGCGTTGCTTAATTAATCCATACGGAAAACATTGGGAAACTTGTCCTGCTCTGAGAGTCGGAAAATCGTCAAACACATTTCCTAACTTCTCATATTGTTTTGTTGTGAGGATAGGAGTTGCAGAGGAGATAGGCAGTGCTGACATATTCACCTCTAATATGGGAATTGTAGAGGTGAATACGGTGGAGAATAAATCCACATCATTGTCTATGGCAGCCAAGAATGGTTCCTCTTGGGTAGATGACTCTTGGTTGCTAGGCAGTTGTGGAGGAGATATAATCGCTCTCCCTCTTTTCCTTTTCTTCATCTAATTCTTGCACTTGCAGGGGTACTTCAAAAGAATGTAAGGATGGAATTACAACTTTTCCACCTTTGAGCATCAATTTGAAACTCTTAGCTGGCTCTGAGGAGGATGGACTGTCTTTTCTCTTTATCTCCATTTGAGATTTCCTTCCAATTGGGCTGAAATGACTGCAATCTAATCCAACCTTCAGATGGACTCTCTTCAAACCTTTGCTTTTCAGTTATTTGTTGATATTCAACAAAATAGACTGAAATCTATCAAAGATAGAAGTTACCTATTTTTGTTGCCATGAGATGGTAATGGGAAAAAGCTTTTCTAGTTTGCTATTGTAATATTTTGGATCCAAGATCATATCATCATCCTCAATCTCAACCCCTTATGGAATATGGATCATGTTGAGATCAATTTTTTCCTACAAAGTAACCCTACAATAGTCCATTTTGGTAATATCTACCTCGCTGCATAAGTCAATCAACACATCCTTCATGCAATAAACATGGGTGAATGCCCATTTTATTTCTGAATGCAAATGTCTCTAGTCAAAGTCGAATCTGGCCTTGAACTTCTTCACAATGATGAGTTGAAGTTTGGATTCTATAGCTTTCACCTTATACACTGAGGTAAATGTGTATTGGCCAATCTGGGGACGTTTGGTAGTGGTAATGTTGAATCCTAGCTTGTGTTGGCTAGTTTGATATGATTGCACTTCCATAAGCCATCTAGCCAATTCCTTGAAAATTATCCTATCAATACCATATTGGGAAAGTATATGGTTCTCCTTCAAAATAACCATCTCTTAAGTAGGTGAAACTTGGAAATTGTAGAAAAATACACTCGTATTGATTTACTTTCTCCAATGCCTTATCTAATACTCTTTTTGTTGCTAACTCTTCATTAAAAAGGCACTTGAAATTCCCGAACCCTCCTGTAGTGATGCTTGCTCTATGTTAGTGTGAGCTGATCATAGTAATTCTGGGAACCAAAGACCAGTCTCCCTTGGTGGAGAATCCTGAGAACGTCCCCATAGTAGCAGCGATATAGACCAAGTATGAATTCATGTGGAATGAGGATGAAGTCCTTACATGAATCAACTACTCATACAATGTTGTGCTTATGATTTCTCCTTTCTCCCCAATAGATGGATTATCTATGTTGAAGAAACTGATAGATGAATTTGAGCATCTAGATCTCAAAGTGATTTGATTCTTTGAAACCATAGATCTTGCTTAGAAGAGTTATCAAATCATTTACCTCTTTGAGAAAAGTCAGATCTGTGTATTGACCTTGGTCATCTAAAGGAAGTTTGGTTTTTTATTGACCACCCATTTGTCATTTAAATGCCTTCGATAATCTATGTTGTTTTGATTCCACAGCTACAATGATATTTCCTTGGATGGATCCACGCATTCTGGAGTTGTAGGAACCTTCAAGATTTGTTCAATCACATCCGGATCCAAGCTGAAAAGTACCTTAGCGTCTACATCCTTAACTGTCTGACTTGACATTAAAATGATTCACATATTCCCAGATGAACTCGAGTTCAAAGGCTGCCGTAAGAAAAGTGGATACTACATGGATATTGCTCCTCCTGATATACTGCATGTCATGACTAGAAGATGTCTCAATCCTCTAGAAGAAATTGGCAAAATCAACATGACCAATCTCTATATATGAGATCTGATCATGGGTAGATGAAACATGTGAAGGAGTTGTGTGAGCTAGCTCTTTATCATATTGATACTTCATTTTTTCTTTGGCCTATGGAGGTGTGGACATATCTCGTGTTGCAACATGGAAATTCCAAAGAGTGAAAACATCGTCTGACAAAATTGGATCCATGAAGGCTTTCGATTTTGGGCTGCAATGGCAGATCTATGAAAGATAGGTGTTCAAAGTATGGAGTAGATACTTATGGAACACATTTGATGGTTGGAAATGAATGGGACAGCTTGTATTTTGGGCAAAAATGACCAAAATCAGGTTTAGAATAATAGATTACATGTACGAAAAATAGGGCTTTTGTTTTGAATGGCCAAGAATGCAAGTTGGAAGCATATGGCTATGTGCAAAATTAGGATTTTGGTATTTAAAAGTGTGATCTTTCACCAAGATTGGGTTCACGAGAGTTAATTACACATGGTAAAAATGCATATTTTTACTTGATGTAAATATGCAATTGGGTTTGGAAGATGCAGTTGCATATGTAGGAAGATGGAGGTAGAATGTATTTGGAAAATGGATTGATATGGAAGATGAATGCATGGATATGCACTTGCATTCTTGGGTGAGAATCTTCAAATTTTCTCCAAAAACAAACCAAAATAAGTGACACGATATACACAAACTAAAAACAAAAAGAAAAACATATCTCTTTCTTTGACTCAAACTTTGAAAAACTCCAAAACTTCACTTTGCATGCAATCTGTTTTTAAGATGGAAAAGCTTTACATTTGCAACAAAGATAAAGATTTCAAAAGTATTTGATAACTTAATGCAAAAAAATAGGGCTGCATTTGACAAATGGATAACAAAGAGTCAAAGAATGCAGCAAATTAGGAAAACAAGCAAGAATTGTAAGCAAAATCAAATCCTCACACTTACTTGGAGAGCAATTAGAAACTTCTAGAAGAAAGAGAAGTTAGGATGAACTTATCTTCTCCAAAATTGGGTTCTCCAAGTGTATTTGCATGTGGTAACCAAATATCTTTGAAAAATTCAAAGTTTAGCTTCAAATCGTGGTTGCAAGATGATGCAGAAGCATCTTGCATCATGAAATAAAAGTGGGTGTGATAAAAAAAATTTAAAAATTTTGAAAATTATAAAAACCTCAAAAAAATGGAGAGAAAAGGCTTTTTCATTTACCGAGGTGCATAGGTGGCATAAAAAGAAAATTAAGAAAAATGGTTGTCATTTCATTTATCAAGGTGTGTAGGTGTCATCTTAGAAATTTATGGAAAGTTTCTTAAATCATGCATTTAATATTTGTTGTGATCCATAAAGGCAATATAATTTTCTAATTGGCCACATGGTGGTGCTTAGTTGTATTTGGGTGGGAATTAAATATTTGTTGTAAGGTAGTTGCATTTACGTTTTATCCCACATTAGTTGTATTTGTAACATCTTGGATGGTAGGTGCCTATTTAAGCAATGCATTTGAGCATTTGTAATCAAGCTCACAAAAAGCGAATAGTTGCAAGTTGGGAAATAAGGAGATTGCTTGGTGGCTTGTGAGCACAAGTTTAGAGTTTCCTTGGAGGTTTTTACCAGAGTGTGGATCTGGAGTAGGTAGGTTTTGGATTAGATATTGAGGATCTTGCAGAACTATTACTTGCTTTGTATTTGGTCATAACTGGGAAGGCCTTACAACCCGACACATTGCATGCATTTAGTTATTTTATGAATAAAGAGTTTTGTTTGCTATCAAATCTTATTTCTTGCATTGTGTTTTCGTTGTATGGTTATTGTAAGAATTTGCCTCAGGGCAAAATGACACCAAGATCAAGAAGCTCAAGAACAAAACACAATATGGACCAAATGATGTATGATCATAATAACAATATGAGAATGAATTGATGTACATGTATACTAGAAGTGCATGTATATAAAGGCCTCTAGAATGACTAGGAGTTAGCAAAGTGATAAGCCTCACAACTAAGCACATGTCCACCAAGAGTGGATTATCCTCCATTGAGCATAGAAGTTTGTGCGATGATGAGAGGATAAGCTTACATAGGTGTGTCACGTAAAAAGATTTTGTAGACACCATGTGCTTAATTAGAGTGTGAATAACTGTGTTGTCTACATGACAACTCAGTTGATTATGCAAACTCTTGTGTTGTAGACACCATGTGCTAAACTGAGTTGCTAACTCCTATGTTGTAAACAAGACAACTCATATGAGTATGCATGCTCCTAGGTGTCTAACTAATAAATAATAAATTAATGCATTAACCTAAGTAAACTTAGGTAAAGCGTAATAATAATTAATTATTTACACTAACACCCCCCTTCAGTGCAACTCAGGGGAATACACTTAAGTGCACAAAAGCTATGATGGGTCCCTGCTAACAGGCCACGTCAGGTACCCATGTACAAATACAATGCTCTACAATGCTATGCAATGCAATGCAATCTCTCTGAAAATGGAGAAAGAGGGAAAACCTCATGGGGAAAACCCTCTCCGAAAAAGAGAGATAAGTACAAGAAGGAAGAGAAGAGTCATGTGACCCCCCTGGTGAAAAATCCCGCAACCCCAAGAGATCTCGCAGATGAAGATACTTGACCTCAGTAAAGGGCTTGGTGAAGATGTCAGCAATCTGTTGCTTTATAGGACAATACTGCAATGCAATGACCTACTCATGAATCAGCTCTCTGATGTAGTGCATATGAACCTCAATGTGTTTGGTGCGTTGATGTTGCACTGGATGTTTTGAGATTTCAATGGCACTCTGATTATGACAATGTATGACTATGCGTCTAGGTAGATCAAAACCAAACTCCTTTAGAATCTATTGTAACCAAATAGCCTTTGTAGCTGCATTGACAGCTCCTCGATAGTTAGCCTCAGTCGATGAAAGAGCAACAATGTTTTTCTTTTTACTCTGCCAACAAATGGGGTCGAAACCAAGATGAAACATATATCCTAAAGTAGACTTGCGAGAATCAATATCTCCTGCTTAGTCTGAGTCTGTATAACCCACTAACTATAGTCCAGTACCAACTACATAGCATATCCCATATGTATGTGTACCCTAGATATAGTGCAGGATCCGTTTGGTTGCCTTCCAGTGAAGTTCATGTGGTTCTTGCATGAAGCGAGAAACTATGCCAACTGCAAAGGATATGTCAGAGTGTGTATGCGTCAAGTAGATGAGACTTCCAACCGTCTATACAAAGTAGCATCAACAAGTGGAGTGGAACACTTTGCTTCTAACTTAACACCTGAAAGAAATGGAGTAGATGCAGCCTTGTAGTCACTCATGCAAAACCGAGCAAGTAAATCAAGAGCATAGTTGGGTTGTGATAATGAGATCTCTAATGAAGACTGATGTATCTCAATACCAAAGAAATAATGAAGTAAACCCAAGTCTGTCATCGAAAATTTGTCCTGCAAAGTAGCCTTGACACTACCAATGATGGATGGGGTACTCCCTCTAATGATCAAGTCATCAACATAAAGCACAAGTAGCACATGAGAATCATCCCTCTGAAGAATGTAGACATTCGGATCGGAATGACATCTAGTGAACCTTGTTGAGAGAAGGAAAGAATTCATCCTGGCATACCAAGCTCTGAGAACTTGTTTAAGTCCATAGACTTTTTCAATTTGCAAATCAAGGTAGAATCCTGAATGAGCCCCTATGGCTGCTCCATATAAATCTCCTCATAAAGATCACTATTCAAGAATGCGCTTTTCACATCCATCTGATGAGCAACCCATTTCTAAGTTGCTGCTATAGCTAGTGTCAAATGAATGAAGTTCATTTTTGCAACTAGTGCAAAGGTCTTAGTGTAGTCAATGCCAGGTACCTGAGAGAAACCTTTTGCAACAAGTCTAGCCTTATGTTTATCAACACTTCCATCCACTGCAAACTTGGTCCGATAGATCCAGTTACACCGAACCAATTTTCTTCCCTTAGGAAGAGAAACTAAGTCCCATGTGTCATTTCTCATAAGAGAATTATATTCTTCCTCCATTGCTCTATCCCATTCTGGAATACCTGAAGCTTCTTTGAATGATAATGGATCAGAAGCAACTGCAATATAAGCATGAGGGAGTGAGTTCTGTTGTGATCTTGTCCTCCTAGTATCTGAAGGACTCCTTGCCAATGGTCCCACCACATCCAATGTCTGTTGAGCCCATCTAGGTCTAGTGGAAGAAGATGTAGAAGTAGAAGGAATTTCCTCAACCTCATTTGTCTGATGCCTCTGTTTGGGTCGTGGACGAACATCTTCCAAGTCACTATCATTATTGTCACTATCTTCAATGAAGGAGGAAGGAGGAGTTGAAGAAGTAAAGTTGGGACAATTTTCTTCAAAGTGTACACTCCTCCCATAGAATATGTCATGTGTCTCTGGATCAATCAACTTGTAGGCTTTATGCGAGTCCGCATTACTAACAAAGATGCAAGGTTTTCTTTGAGGTTCCAATGCCTTGTGTTTCTGTGGAGGTATTCGTGCCCATGCTGGACAACCAAAGACTCTAAAGTGCTTTACAGAAGGTTTCCTTCCATTCCAAGCTTCGAAAGGAGTTATACCATCCAAAGCTTTATGAGGACTCCTATTCTGGATATAGTCAGCACAATTCATTGCTTCAGCCCAAAAGATTTGATCAAGAGACTTATGTAGTAGCATGCAAGTGGTTATCTCCTTGAGGGTTCTGTTCTTCCTTTTGGCAACACCATTCTATTGTGGCATGTATGGTACTAAATGCTGAAGGTCAATTCACTCTTGAGTACAAAAGTCTGTAAGTCTTGAGTTCACATACTCCCCTCCATTATTTGTTCGAAGGACTTTGATGGCTTTCTCTGACTGCTTTTCTACTTGAGCCTTGAAGTTGAGAAATCGTTCAAACACTTCACTCTTATGAGCCATGAAGAAGACCCAAGTATAGCGAGAGTAGTCATCAATGAAGGTGAGTGCATAGCGAAACTTACCAAATGATGGCACTGGAAATGGGCCCGCCACATCACTATGAACTAATTCAAGAACACATTGTGCTCTCCAAGACTTCCCCTTGTCAAAAAAAAATTTTGGATGCTTCCCAAGTGTGCAACCTGAACAAACACCATCTAAAAACTAGATTGAGGTAGACCATGAACCATGTTCTTGCTACTAAGCTATTGAAGATATCTATAGTTGAGATGTCCAAATCTCTCATCCCATAGTTTGCTTTCTGTATTTGAATGCATTAACAAGGCTTGTGCATTAGATTTAGGCACAAAGGAAGAGAAAGTGTAAAGCCTTGAATCATGATTAGCTTCACCTATTGCAACTATAGAGTCGTCTTTGATGCTTTTCACTACCACTGAATCTGGAAGAAATTCAACCTTATTTCCACCTCCATAGTGAATGATTTGGTAGACTGAAAGAAGGTTGGAGTTAAGATTAGGAACATATGGAACATCCTTGAATGCTTCACTTTCCATCTCAACTTCACCTTTTCCTTCAACTTCCACTTTAGTATCATCCCCTATAAAGATGTCAGGTACCTTTGAAGGTGTCATGGAAGAAAAATCTTTCTTTGAAGCACCCATGTGATGTGTGGCACCTGAGTCAATGATCCATTCTCCCTGACTGACAGTGTTTGTGAGGAAAGCTTACCCTTTGCTCTTAGAATCTGAAGATGAAGACCCTTTCTCCTTATAAGCATTAGGCAATAGAACATTGTGTTTCTTCATGATGTTTTTCGACTCATCAATCTACTTATGATAACACTGATGTTCGTCATTACCAGTCCTTTTGCAATAGGCACACTTCTTCTTTTCCTGATTAGTGTCCCCCTTTTTGTTGGTATTAGGAGAAGACTTGGCTTGTTGTTGATTTGATTTAGGTGTTGTCTTTTCTTTATCCCCTTGTTTGGTATCTTTCCACTTCTTCTTTTTTCCCTTTCCTTTGTTTGAACTTTCACCAATTGAATTTTTAGAATTCTCATTGTTAGCTACCAATGTCTTAGACTTTGAAGACTTGAGAATCCCTATTGTTATCAACTTAGCTTGTTCATCTTCTAACAACTGAGCATAGTCATCAAAAGTGATTTTCTTATAGGAAGCCCCTAAGGTAGTCTTTGTGTTGTTGAAAGAAGAGACAAATGTGGAGTATTCAGATGGCAGCTTATTATGAATGAGATAAATCAACCTGTCATCTTTAATGGGACTACCAAAATCATTAAGTTTTGTTCTCAACTCATTCACCTTAATGATAAAATTCTGGATAGAATCAAAGCTCTTAGGATCTAGGGAGATAAGCTCACCTTCAATCTTGTAGACATCCTCCTCAGTCACTTTCCCATATAGGTTTTTAAGAGCATCCCAAGTATCCTTAGAGGTATCATATTTGATGATCTGATAGACGATCTTGTCATCAACCCCTAACCTAATGAGTCCTAGGGCTTTCCTATCTGTTGTTTCCCAAGCACGAATTTCACTTTGAGATATTTGATCACCTGCTGGTTTAGGAAAAGAACCATCTGCATATTGAGAAACTTCTTCATTCATCAATTCACACCATTTTTTAACTGACCATGTGGCATAGTTATGTGGTGTTAATTTTGGAATCTTAAGGTTTCCCATGATGCAAGAAAAGAAAAAAAATAGTAAAAAAAGAGGAACACAACACCAAGAGACACCCCCCCTTTTCACTCAATCAAAAACCCCCCCCCCAAAATGAATGATTTTGGCACTTTATACTTAGTGCGTTTACAATAGCCACTTGCCAATTTAGGCCTAAGTGGGCTTCTGATTTTTCTGTTTACAACCTCCTCTTGGAGTTCAAATATGGTACTAAGCCCAATAGCTCAGATGTACAACAATTTTGAAATGTGATCAAAGCAATACAATGCAAAGAAGGACCTATTTCTGAAAGTGGTATTTCTGTCCACCCAAGCCTATAATATAATTGTAGATCTGGAAAGTAGACAAAAAACTATTCACTTTCAAAAAAAATGAAACTTGAAAATGTGTCCAGATGAGGTCGTACGGAGCATTTGAAGTTGCAAAATGCAGGATTGGACAGGTACAGTCACCAAAAACTTAATTTTCTAATAAATCCGTGCACCGAAACCAGAAATTAATAGCACCACCGAAAAATTCAGGAAATTCTAGCCAAAATAAAAAAAAATTGTACCTGATTTGGAGTCTGGATGACTGAGATATAACCTCCTGACGTTGGACTGTCAAATAAAAACTGAATATGATGAGGGATCTGCCCAACAAAACACTCTGTTAAAATTGACAGCCAAATGGCCATCGCAATAGTGCAATCTAGCTTGCTAGTGACAATCAAAAGGCCGTCAAATTTAAGACAATGTACGGATGACGTCAACAAAAAAGACCAGTCTGGATGACATGGCAATCCGTACGATTGACGTGTCGGATCTGTACGATACAGACTACTTACGTGGCAGACAAAGTGGCTAGGTTTGGAGTGCTAACTGGGATTCACGTGGACATGTGGTGGCCGAGTTGGAGCAAACTTAGCGGATTGAGCTATCACCAAGAAGCGACAATATAGCTCCACATGGCGCTAACTGTATCGTGCTTATATGGAGGGAAAGGAGGCTGCGGACTTAGACACGTGGTCACCAGATAATTGTCGTCGGCAGGAGCTACGCTAGTCAACGGTCGCCAAAAAGAAAATGGTCGGCATTGATCGGAGGTGGGAGGCTGGAGTTGTCGTTGGCACAAGCAAGAGCGCCAAGAAGTTGAGGTAGCACAGAGGAGCGACGATGGTGGTGTCACTGCTAGGCGGTGGGTGTGGGACTGTAGTCCCACATTCACCAAGAAAAATACCTCCGCAGTGTTGAAAAAATGGAGTATGCAATATGAATTTCAAATGCGGTGGATGCCAATTTGTGCGCAGTTGATATGTATGCTACTAGAAATGTTGAAACAGCCATGTGTGACGGTTGTAGTTTGATGGAATATGCCAGATTCGCAGAAAATTAATGCTAACCGCAGGCTACCGAGATTTGACCACCTAGTGTGCTTGTAATAAATGCTCCTCTATAGGCCCGATGGCTGAAATTTTACGAAAAAAACAAATCCGAAAAAAATGCAGAGAAATTGCAGACGGAAAAAATTGCACAGAAAATACAAATACGAAAATCAAATGCGCAGATCTGAAAGGATCATACCAATTCCACAAATCAGACCTTTGAATTCCGGTTTGCAAAAAACATTTGCCTCAAATTTGACTATGGCCTAGGGTAGGCAAATTTATAGTCAAAATTCACTGAATCGACACTCCGGATGCAATGGTGAAGTCCGCTTTGGCTCTAGACACTCCCAATAACTATAGATTCTCTGGATCTGAATCGCGGTCCTCTGAGAGGTGAAGCAAATATGGTTTCCAATGGCTATGAAATAACGCTCCTATGGCTTTGATACCATGTAAGAATTTGCTTTAGGGCAAAATGATGCCAAGATCAAGAAGCTCAAGAACAAAGCACAATATGGACCAAATGATGTATGATCATAATAACAATATGAGAATGAATTGATGTATATGTATACTAGAAGTGCCTGTATATAAAGGCCTCTAGAATGACTAGGAGTTAGCAAAGTGATAAGTCTCACAACTAAGAACATGTCCACCAACAGTGGATTATCCTCCATTGAACACAGAAGTTTGTGTGATGATGAGAGGATAAGCTTACATAGGTGTGTCACGTAAAAAGATGTTGTAGACACCATGTGCTTAATTAGAGTGTGAATAATTGTGTTGCCTACATGACAACTCAATTGATTATGCAAACTCCTATGTTGTAGACACCATGTGTTAAAATGAGTTGCCAACTCCTGTGTTGTCAACAAGACAACTCATATGAGTACGGATACTCCTAGGTGTCTAACTAATAAATAATAAAATAATGCATTAACCTAAGTAAACTTAAGTAAAGTGTAATAATAATTAATTATTAGTCCCTACCTTATAGGTAGCGAACTAATGTTTTCAGTTGCCTCATTCTAATTAATTCCTTCATAAAAATAATTCAAGTACTAAAGTTTAAAATTGTAAAATTGTTTTATTTTAAAAATAATTTTATAATGATTATTTCTGTTTTTCTATTGGCTACTCCCAATTTAGCTGGGGGTTTCATTATTTTTTGAATTCCAAAAATACAATTTTTTCCTACTCTAGAATTTTTCCATGGTGTGGAAGCTTCTGAGAAAGACTGGAAACTGGATGCCAGAATCTTCTTGAGATGACTAGAAGCTCTTTTCCATCATTTTTTTTTGCAATTGCGATCACAGATAAAGCTGCACGGGAAATGGCTTCAGGAAAAGGCTGTAAAGAATTGTGACTGGAGGAATACTCCAACTGGTTTTAGAAATGGCTGCAAAATACGAAGAATCAGTAAAAGATTAACTATTTGCGAGCACAATGCCAAGATCTGTAAGGCTCTAAACCTTCTCATGACAGAATATTAGGAAAGAAATTTGCCCCCTGTTTTGGATCTTTGCAGCCGTAGTTTTTGGCAAATCTGATTGTCCTTCCTTCGGCAATGGTCGATTATTTATACTCTGTTTTGGGATGATTTTAAGAGGCTGAAAGTGAAAGTCCAAACAGAGCTCACTTCCGAAATGATTATGCTAAGTGTTTTCAATGCCGGAACTTCTTTGAACAGAATTTATTCTACTTCATTCAGTTATAAGCCATTTTTTGGTCTGATATGTTATGTGTTATGCATTTTTTTAAAGAATCCTCGTAGTAGATCAATATATCCGTCGTTACACTGCTGGTAACCACTTGTAAGTTCGGTTGCAAAGATGTCTGCATTTAAGCAACTTTAAAGGGGGGAAATCAACCAGAGGTTTGAATAAAGGCAATAACTGAAAACCAAAAGAAACGACTCAGCGCTGCCAAATCTGTTTCTGATTATTTTGGAAGATAAAAGCCTCTTCAAAGTATAAATCCCATTTGAAATCAAATGCCCTGCTACTTATTGGACTAAAACTTTAGTGAAATTGGTTGAATCTAGCTGCTATCAATGATGATGATCATTGCTGTCAAGAATTGTTCCCTAATTACAGAGAAAGGAATCACAGTAAAAGCCATCAAATTAACCTGCCACAACATTTTCTTGTGCAAGAGTTCAACTTTGATAAATAAATATCTCAACGAGGAAACAAATTGTTGAAATCCCGGAGAGAAATTGCAGGCATTTTCCAAAAATGGAAAGATTTTCAAAACTTTAGCAAATTCTGAAAACGAGAAGATTTTTAAAACTTTATAGGCAGATTTCAAAAATGAAAAAATTTTCAAATTACAGAATCTGAAAGATTTTTAATTAAAACTTTACAGGCAGATTTTCAAAAACGGAAAGATTTTCAATACTAAAAACTCAGATTCCGGAAACTGAAAAAAGATCTCCGAAGCACAACAAAGAGGATTCCGTCCGGGACTCGCCATTCTTCTCTGAATTACTCTGTGTTAGGGCCTCAAAATTCTCCTTATAATGTTCAAAACGACTTTTGGCAGGAACAATAGAAGAATACATTCTTGATTCAACATCACAATTATATAACCTGTCATTTTCATGCCTTCACCTCTGAATCAGACAGCTAAGGCTATTTCTAAGATTCGACTTTGTGACTCACTAGCTTCTTGTGAATGCAAAGCTTCATCATTTTAAATTTGCAACAGAAATTTGAAGTGTTGGTGGTATCAGTTTCTGGGTGCTTTGTAGCCAAGTGTTATGAAGTCTAAGCAGCGCGAGTACCTGCGATTCTAATGATATTTGGTTGCTATCTAATGGAAAACTGAAACGAATAGAAGCTATGTGTAGCCTACTACCTAGTTAGTGTAGCTGAGGCTGGTATATCAAGCCTTAAACAATATTTTTGACAATTTCAAAATACATTTTTTACTGTCCATCTTAGCCCCCAGTTGTTTTCTTTGCATCCTTCTCATCATAACTCTACAGCATCCTGCATCTCACATATGACAAGACTTCTCACGTTATCTAACGATTAAAATATTCCTTCTCAGAACTATTCTCAAATGAATCATCTATTAGTTACTATAAGAGATCATAGCAGAGGCCCCTCGATTAAAAATTCTTTCTCAGAAATAACCTCAACTCAATTTTTAGGAGTTCCTGGGAAATAGTTATAGGTGGGGCCTCTCATTTTATCTGATGATTAAAAAATTCTTTCTCAGCCAATGAAAAGCCAGTTAAAGTTATTGCTAGTTTAGATTTATAAGATTAAATGTTGAAACATGTTAGACAGTTAACTAAACAGAAATTTGGTGGAGTATTGTTGGCCTATATTTACAGCAGCAGAGCATTATCGTTTTCCCATACAAGGGAACGTGTAAATTTGAAAAGTCTGCCTGCAATCCAGTTTTGACAATTTCCAAGAGTTGTGACCGTTTACGCCTGCTTAGAATATTATATTATTTTGTTTCTTTAGAACTGTAATCTTCTTCGATGTAGTACAAGGATCTGTCATGGTTTACGTATCAGTAAAAATATACATAAATAAATATTATTTATATTCTGGTTTCGATGGCAGCGTGGAAAGAATTGATTATTGCCCAAAGATACGATTCTACTATTTATGGAAATGCATGCCTTCAAAGAAAATCGGATTCTCCAAGCCTCTTAGCATGTTTTAAAATGTGCATTTGTATTGCTCAAGTCCAAACATTTTCCCATGGAGAGCAAAAACGGACTCTTGGAAACCAACTGTATGTCAAGTATTTGCATGCAAAGTAAAAACGGGTTCCACAATGCATTTACATGCAGCATTTTGAGTGCAAGAGGAAAATTGCACTCTCCAATGGCATTTGCATATTTTAAAAATGCAATGTCAATGCATGTTGACCACTCAAAGAGAAAATCGAGGTCTCAAGGAGTGATTACATGTTGTGTTTCTACATGCAAGACACAAACTCGGAGTTAGAAGAGCGAGATGCATGTAAAATTTTACGTGTCTTTAACCAAAACTCACTTCCTTCGGAAAAATGGGTTGTCAAGATACATATGGATGTTTAAAATATGTAATGTCTTTACATGCATTTGGGCATCCAAGCCAAAATCAGGCTCTCTAGATGTCCTTGCATATTTTTGTCACTTACATTTACATGTAAGAAGAAAATCAGGTTCTCTAGCAGTGATTGCATGTTTTAAACATGCAATGCATTTACATATCCAAGACAAAATCACACTCTCTAGATGCATTTAGATGTATTTCATTTTCAAAAATAGCATGTAATAGAGTTGCATCACTTGAGTTTCCTATTTAGCAAAAGTCTAATTGATTATTGAGCAAATATCACTTAAAGGGGTCAAATATAATATTTACACTATATAGTTTAACTTTACATATTATGTGTAAATATATTCAAAAGGTAATATTTTATTTAAATATTTTTAAATAAAACATGAAAGTAAATCTCAACATTAAATTTGACTATAAAGTGCATAATGTGACTTAAGTGAACAATTAAAAAGCAACTCAACATTAAATTATAACATAAAATGCACTATTATGAATTAAATCACTTAAGTGATGAATCAAAAGTTATAAAATAACTTAAAAACATAACATAAAGTCATTTTAAGTTATATTTATCAAAAAGTGCAACTCAACATTAGGATATAAAGCCAATATTTTTAATATGCAATTGGACTTGGAGAACCCACTTTTTAGGCACTTAAACCTTGATATTTTTTGACTAATAACTCTGATTAAGCCCCAAGAGAAATTGAATCGAAGGGAAAATTGAATGCAAAAGATGGAAGGAAACAAAGAGACTCAAACAATCTAAACAAACACTCAAAAATGCAAATGGGACTTTGAAGGTCTCAAATATTAAGTATAGGCTAACAAATTGTAAAAAGGAAAAGACTTGACCATAGCTTTCAATAAAAGGATTCATTATATGAATTGGGAACAATTGGTTGATCAATCTTGACTAATTAAATAGTGAATTATCCTAAAGAAATGCAAAACTCAAATGAAAAAGTTTCGTACTGTTACATACATTTTGTAGTGACAAAATGTAGGACAACGGTATGTATATAAGTTATGTTGTATATTCAAAAGTTTCTTTATATGTGTGTGCTTTTTTTTATGTAATTCCATTTAAAATATATATTCATTTAAAATGGTATTTTACGGTTTATGTATATTTAATAATGAAAACTCACATAATGATATTTAATGTTTTATTTATTGATTAAATATTATAAGTAATAAATTAGAACTCTCATAGTGCTAGTGTAGGGACTATGCTTATCTCTATATGAATGGTTATGTGCTAGTGTAGGATTTGAGGGTGAAGAGAGCACAATTTTATACTGAGAAGGGGGGAGGGGGCAGGGGGTGAATCAGTATAATAAGAAATTCGTCAATTTAAAACTTTTATCCAAACAATTAACTTCAAATGCTAAAATGAACAATTATGCACATAGACACATTAACACAATGATTTACACGGAAACCCAATGTGGAAGAAAACCACGGCAAATAAATGCTTTCTTATATAAATTGTTCTTTTACAAGTTGGTTTGTAGGCTCCAACTTACTTGAGGCTACGACCTCTATGCTTATGAGCACCGACTCACTGGAAGCTTCGACTCCCACACTTTGCAGGCTCCGACCTACTAGAAGCACAGACCCCCACTATTGTCTTTGCGAGCACCAACTCATTGCACACAAACTTCTTTTGCACCTTCACGATGTCTTTTACTCAACTGATGATGGATGCTTTTACACACAATTCTTTTTCTATTCTCTTTTCTCCTCTTGAAGTCTTCCAATCACTCTTTCCTATATATATATATAAGACCTGAATTATTAAATCTTTTCTTCAGCAGTTATGCAGCGGCAGAGACACAAACGGTGCCAGACATAGACCCTTGCTCGTCCTAGCCCATATCCCTCTATACAGGATTTTTTTGTATGGAAAAAGGACTAACAGTCCTCCCTTCTCTCTTCCTTTTGTTTGTCTCTTTCCCTTGTTGTGTGCTCTTTTCCCAGTCACCATTTGGTGCTCTTGCTGGTTTCTTTACTTTATTGTACTGTTGTATCTTTCAGCCCCTTAGAACCTTGTTGGTCTCTTGTTGGACATTAATATCATTATCTTATCTTCAGCCTTTTCTCTGCTATATATATATATATATATATATCTTATCCATATATATTTTTCTTTTCACTGATTTTCCTATTATAGTTGCATCACTTTTCTTCTATATAAATGTATGTCTGATACAAAAATCTGAATATATATTTATTATTCCATTATAGCTTTTCAATTTCTGGCTCTTTATAAATTTATCTCTCCAAACTCTTCTTCTTCCTTACACTTCATTCACCACAACAGACTTCTCTTATATCTTCTACTTTTCACATAATTCTATATTTTCTACTTCATATATTTTCTCTTTCCACTATTCTGCTCTTACATGCTTACTTCTATTTATTCAATCTGCTCCCACACACTACTCTGCTTCTTCAACGCTGACTTCACTTCTGCATTTTATTTATTCATTTCATATTCGCACTTCTCTTATATGATCTGCTTCACTTACTCCTCTCTTCACATCTCACATCTTCACTTTTATTCAGTACACTCCATTTCTCTCCCATAATTCTCTACTTAAACGAATTCCAAGTACATACATACATTACATACATATATATATATCTAAAAAGCATGCCTCTTGAAATAAAGAGACATATCTCATCCATTAAAATGTGATTCGTTTTTATTTAAACATTTATAAATAAACCTCCCTTCCACTAAGTAGTGTAAGTCTTCAAGTGTATTTCTGGTTAGAATATTTATATTGATTTAAATCACATCTTCTACGAATTCATCACACCAATCTTTCTTTGCTGTTGTATATTATATCATGTCTTCATCATCACTGATTAAGCCTGATAACAAAATACTTAATTTATTCATTTCCATTGATAACATTGATGCTGTTAATTGTTGGTCGCTGCTCTAGGCAGAATTCTTAAAACATTTCAATCACATAACGTGGTGTTCATCAATGCTGACTTATTTTGCTGACTTCGATAATACTCTTACTGATCTGTCTTTTATAAACACTTTGATTACATGCAAGCTGTCCATTTTTGTCTTTATTGTCCATGTTCCTGCTTATCAAGCCTTCACCAATCCATGTCTTTTTTATGACATGGAATCTTTTTCCTTTGTCAAAACAATTTGATTGCTACCTGTAAACTCTATTGCTACCATAGAGTCTTCAATACTTTCAATATCATTGGACTGTTCTTCTTCAAGTTGACAAGGAATTAATTTATCATTGTCTAATATCCTTTGTTTGTGTGTATCTTTGTATGTAGTTCTGAATATAAAAAACTGTTTTTTTATTTTCGATTGGTAAAATAGAACAAACTGTTATTGCTTCTCCATTTGTGTGATCGCTATTTCTCCCCTTTTTGGTTCATTTGTTGACCGTACAAACTTGCAGATTTCCTTTTGATACGCCGCCCATATAGATTGACGTTGTTTGAGGAAATATCTGGCTCTTCATATTATTCAATAGTTTTGTAAAATCAACAAACTGTCTTATGTAATCTGTATGTGCAGATTGCTAGTGCAGTACTTGCTAAAAATTATCATGAACCTTGTATTGCTGAAAATACTTCCTTATTATAATTACCGCATATAAACTCTTTATTGCTCGTATGCTATCATCATTGCCAAGACTTACACACTGTCTTCTCTCCTGTGTGATAGCTTTTCTGACGACTAATGTATTCCGTCTCTGTCACTTCCTTATTTGAGTTGCTTCATTTGATCTGTCTACTCGTGATAATCAGAATGAGTCTACATGAAAGCTCTTACTCATAGCCTTGATATGTATTGCACTATCTCCGCGTCTATATCCTTTGAATGAGAGACAAATACAAATTCACTATTTATCACTGCCATAAATCTCCATGTATCGGCCGCACAATCTCTGACTAGTAGTCACTGAGGTTTATCCTTATATATTTCATCGAGCCTTTTAAAATTTCTATATCATCATAAGTCTCTTATTATATCACTCACCAATCTTCTTTCTTTTCTGCTCTTAACTCTTCATAAACCCTCATTATTATTTGCCTATTCTTGTTTATAAACTCTTTGTAGTTTGAATACTTGACACGTCTACCCATATATCAGCTAAATTGTTCTCTTTAATCCGCATACTTCACACCATGACCCTTTCCTAAAATAGTCTCTTAAAAGTTGTTTAACTTGTGGATGTATGATAAATATTTGCCTTCACACACCATACATGTCTTCCACATTCCACCTCAATGAAAACTTTTATTCTCATTTCTAGATTACTTATCCCATCTTTAAATGATTATGTTCATTCATAATAATGTTAATGTTGATTGTGATATTAATCAATTTCTTATCAATGACAACCTTATCTTCATATCTTTGACATTCATAATGTTTGCACTAACAACCCTGTCCATGCTTGTGAAACCTTTTGACATCAATGACAATATTTCCATCAGAGAGTTTCTCTATATGAATGGCTAAGATGAGATAAATAGAACTTCAAAGTCCTAGCACGAGAGGTTGGTACAACCTATATGAATGGCTATCGTGCCACCGTGAGAGATTAGTAGAACCCCATATGAATGGCTAGATGAGATTGTAATGTTGGTATGAGACATTAAAATAATCTCCATCTGACTGACATTATGGAGATTGATAGAGTCCCTATAATGTAGGTATGCGAGATTGTTGTAATCTCCATCTAATTAACATAACAAGTACTAGAATAATCCTCGTGTGCCTGAATATTTTGATGATGTCAACATATGCATATGTGATTGGCCTTGGATAGAGGATGTCCCATCCAAGAAGAATTAAACAGTGCACTCCAGAGAACATGGTGGAATAAGTGTTCCATCCCAAAATTTTGACCTAATTAAGTTTAAATTATAGCCATTGAGATGATTAGTCTAAAACCATCATTTCCTCTGATCATGTGAAAAAGGAAGTTAAAGTTAACTATTTATTTCATGTGAACCTGATTGTTTACAGTTATTCTGTATAATTGCTTAGTGAAAATGGTAGTTAACTGTTGCTTGTCATATATTGAAGATGGTAGTTAACTGTTGCTTGTCATATATTAATGATGGTAGTTAACCATTGCTTGTCATATATTTGATAATGGTAGTTAATAGTTGCTTGTTATGTTTATTGGATCATGGTAGTTAGCCATTGTTACAATTATCTGTGTTACATTTTGGTATTTATTTACAATGGGAAGAACTTGTTTTTATTGTGAAAATGTTGCACGAGTGGTTGTAGGAGCAGATGAAGGGGAGAAAGCATTGCTAAACGGGTTTAAGGAATGGGGCACTACTCTAGTCCATTTGTTTGATCGTTAGGTATGACCTCTAACTACCTTGGCAAGAATCTAGCGACTTCATAACAAGGTACATACATTGGACACACATGAGCTACTTGGGCAACATATAAAACATTTATATATTTAAACATAATCAAAATTCGTATCTTTGATGTTTTACGTTAGCATCTTCATTTTCTTCATCATATATATATATATATATATATATGCACATATGTATAAAGGTATGATGCCACCATGATATTAAATCTCCAAGCTCGTCTCTATTAACATATGTATAAATTATTAAATATATACATGCATATATATACATCAAGAGGATATGAGGTTAGGATAAATCATAATCCTTTGAATTATGCACATGTATCATATATAGATATGCATATTTTAATAGGTATGACCTTGGACATAATAATAGTATGATGACATCATTTTGAAAATAATATATATATGCATATATGTAATAACCTCAACCAGTTATAACTTCATCAAACACCAAATTCTTTTATAGTTCAGTTGTTTGACATTTCGTCAAACACTTTGCAAGCAAGCTCTGATACCACTGTAATAAACCATGTTGACTCTCAAACAATCTGTGTTGAAGAATTGATTTCCTTTTTTTGTTCTAGAGATTTTGCAATTTTTGATACAACAATATAGCAGCAAGATAGAAGCTATTGCAATAATAATTTCAACTCAAATATTTGGATATTACATAGGGAATATATAGCAAAAAAATTTCAGATTTCAATATCAACTTAGATACTGAGTATTTTCACAAAATACCAACAACGCAGTTGATAAAATATCCCTTATTATCTAAAGTAACAATACCCAGAAAAATTAGAAATTACAATACATGAACTTACAGGTAAGACATGCCTTGAAACCCTCTGAAATGAAGACTAGCAGTAGCAAATTAATTCTTCAACCAACAAATGCAACTATAGATATGGAAAATGCTGCTCCCAAAGTGTAGAAAGAAAATAACACCCAACAACAAATATAAAATGGCGCTCAACGAACTCCAAATTAATCAGCACACAATTTGATATAACAATTCTAGTGAATCCCTTCACAAATTCCAGAACAACCTCCTGCAGCAAGAAAAAATATACTTCTCCTTAGTAATAGTTAATACAGTAGGAGAAATGACAAATCATATACCTCAGCACAATTTGCCAAGCAATCTCAAAATTGAATCTACAATACTTCAGCTGTAGATCCTAAACCCTTATACTTCAGCAAGGGCACAAAATTTCAGAACTTCAGAAGTGTCACAAAGACAACAAAAGAAAATAAAATACAATCGGATGCTTTTCTCATCAAACATCCTCATATTCATAATCTCCAAATGCACTAGTTTCCCAAAAGAACTCCACTTACACAACATTAAAATATAATAAAGTGTCATTAATATAATTTATTAATTGCTTTTAGCTCCAAAAATGACCTTTTCCACCATAACTTAATATTTTCACACACAAGGCCATTGTTTCTTGTTCCCACGATTTAAAACTTTTCATCCTAGTTCCATCGAGCTATGATACTGAGGTGACCAACCAACAACACTAACAAAAATAGGAACCTCAGCATATTTAGATGAATAATAATAATAACTCACCCATTTTGCGAAAACAACTGAAGAGGCATCAGAATCAAAATCTGACGACACCAAGTGATCCTGATGATGAAAGACGATGAATGAACCTGATCAAGTGACTTACTATAAATAGACACTCCCTCCAAGATTCTTGGAGCCCAAACTGGAAGCCCAAGATAAAAACTAAGAGCATCACACAACTATTCTAACTCAATTGAGCTCATTAGAACCAACACATTGACTTACTATAAATAGTAAGTCCCTCAAACAGAGTCAAAACACACCGTAAGCTGCTAGAAAGCCTATAACCACATAACTGAGACCCTCAAATCCCACCGTCAACTCACAAAGGTTGCAATGGTGAATTGACCAAGCCAACTGCAAGAACTCGCTAAAAATGGAGACATTGATATATATATATATATATATATAGATTTTTTCTTTTAATAACTCTTTAAAAGAGCCCTTTGATATTTGTTTTAAAATTATAATTTTTTATGAGAGACGTTGAGTACATTTGGTTTTTAATCAGTGAATTGAAGAAAACCGAGGATCTTGTTTTCAAAACTATCACCTTAGGTCGCAGCATTATATTAAAAACTTCTCACATTGCCAAGGACAGCCTTTAGCTTTTCTTTCCTCTCGGCTTTCTTTACATTAAAAGATCAACTTTCATTTACCTCACGGGATTTTACCTATCAAATTTCTAGCATTGTCTCTACAGTTCAAACGACTTGAGCCACTTGGTCAAGACTTCTTGAGTCTCACTGATCATCGATCAAGTTATGTTGATATCACTTACTTTCATTCTTCTCATTAAGAAATCGATGCCAATTATTATCTTGATAAATCTAAACTTGTCATTCTTCCTCAATCATTTTATGTTTCAATGTTACAAGTGAAGTATAAGTACTCGGCTCATGTTTGCCAGCCTTTCTTGTTCTTTCTTCATGATTAAATGTCAACTGTTTAGCTTCATAAATGAGTCGAAATGCACAATCATGACTCATAATGAACAGTTCTATGTATGTCTGTGAAACATCTTATTTCATGATTTTTGAATCGCAAGAACGACTTAATGCCAAAATTGTTTTATCTCATGTTTTCAACTGAGAGTCAGCAATATACTGCTAATGGAGGAATTTCGTGCTTAGCAATATGATCGATCACCAAGGATTCACCCTAGTCGGAAGGACCAATAAAAGAGGGTGAAGAGGTGGAGGAGATCCCTACAAAATGAAGAACAGAAATCAGAATTATCAAACATGATAAAATATATAATTAAACTCTAAGAACGTCCAAGTTCATGTTGTCCAATTTATATACCATATTGTCAAATTGAGCGGTGGTGATTAGGTATCATAAAACCCATCTAAATCCTTGGCCAAGGTCGTTAAAGGCATGTTTTCCTTTTATAGATCACATGATGTCGGTGGCACCGATTAATCAGGCATGCCCGCCTATTACTGAGCAGACATTCCAAACATCGGTATTGCTTAGATGGTTGGACTAATAGTGCCCCAAGCCTGTAATGTCCCCTTTCTAGCATTCATAGCATGATGTTGTCGTTAGCCTATTTCCCCACAGTCCCGTAGGCTAACTAGGACATTAAAGGGGCTTAGAGGCCATTTGGCCTAGACAGTTTCAGTTGCAGGTCTTTCTGAGGGGTTCTGAGGCAACTTTGGGCATACTTACTATTTATAGTAAGTCATCTTGGACATGGCCGGACATTCAGTCACAGTGGTATGTCGATGATAATTGTTTAAAATCGACAGGAAGACTTATTTATCATTGATAAGATTTGTTATGCATTGATAAAGCCATTTTATAAAGTTAAATTTAAATATTTAACTTTATTAATGCATAGACTATAGTTTGTGGGAAATATTTAAATTAAAAGAGTTCCCTTTATTTTTATAACACATTGGAGACATAAGGTACATAAAGGGAGTTATGTTTTATCCCACATTGAGAAAACGAAGGATTGAGCTCTTGTGAGAACACTATAAAAGAAATGGAAGAGCTTTTTTTTTGGTATGCTTGGATGAAGATTAATGTTATGTTGCTGGATATATGATTATCGGGCTTGGAGGACGGAATCCCTCTTTGCTAGCATTCTCTTCGCTGTTGGAAGACACAGTCAAGAGGATCAAGGGTGTTTTCACTTCAGGAAACACACTGGGTTTCATTTGGGGCGTTTGCATAAAGAAATTTACAAGGGTTTGAGGTGCAGATCTGAAGTTAGTTATTGCTATAGTGCCGCATGAACAGTATTTTGCTACAGTTGGCATGAACAGTATTTTGCTACAATACGGCGTGAACAGTGTTGGTATCAAGTTTACTTTTTTTTCTGGCTGATTAGAAGTTTGGAGGGCTGGCCGACTACATCTGCAAAATACTACAGCCACTAATTCCAGGTTTCTTCTGTCAAATTTTGATATTTTGCATAATAATTGTTGAATACAAGTCTGAATAGTTGTTGCAGCCTTTAAGGCAGCTGTAAGTGCACATCTACATTTAAAAATCACCCTTTATTAGCAGATTGAAAGAGTTTCCAGATTTTTTTCATATACTATTGAATGTGTGCCAAGTGTTTGTGAAAATGTTATGATGTGTATTATGCATTTTAATGTCACTTCATAGTTGTTCGTAAATCTACTCATTGGAAAGCAATTTATTGAGGAAATCAGCTTTATGAGTTTGCATGCAAAGTGTTTGACAATATTCCTTAAGTTAAATTTCTGCAAGTCAAAGTTCAAATCAGGGGAGGATATTACAGTGGTATCAGAGCTATAAGTCCTGCCATCCTGTGGAGGTCTTATAGGAAATTTGGAACTGGCGGATAGAGGGGAAATTGTTTGATGAAATGTCAAAACACTAAAATCAGAGCATTTATGTTTGAGCATGCGACAGGGGCCTTATAATTTCCGCAATTCCAGAGCAAGACAAAGTAGGAGTTTAGACTTGCAAAGCAAACAGTCTAGTTCATCCGTACAGGGGGGTATAGAGTCCAGTCATACAGACACAACGGAGGTATTCTTTGATCAAGACAACAATATGGGTGACCGAGATGACAGGAATACAAGATTAGGTGGAGGCGGGAATGCCGGTCCAGAGCCTGGAGAGGAAAGATTCTTACAGTTATTAGATACCTTGGTACAGGGTCAGTGAGTAGCAGAACAAAGGGCACAGGAACAGAATCAGAGATTGGATCTTATGATGCAGATGATGGCTCGTCAAATGGGGTTGAATGCTAACATGGGTGGAGGAAATAATTAGAATGGTAACAATCAGAATGGAAATGATCAGGATGGGACACATAATGGAGATGAACAAGTTGGGAACAATTTCGGTCATGCACCCCAGCGAGCTAGGACAGTGAGTTCAAGGCTCATGATTCCTACATTTCCTCCTAGAGCTCCAGAGCAGCTCGTACCAGAGCCCCAGATTACTGATATACAAGACCAGTTGAGGAGAGATTGGGAAGCCAGAGGGCTAGATTTTACTGCTACAATTACCTTTAGGGAGTATATGGATGTGCGGATGAAACATATGCCACATGGACATGACAGGAACCAGAGCTATGAGCTACGAAAGAAAGTAGGGAGACTTGAGTTACCATATTATGATGGCTCAGGAAAGTCTATAGCAAGAGCTTGGGTTCAAAAGCTTGACACATACTTTCAATTGAACCCTATGCCCGAGGAAGAAGCTATTAAGTATGCAGCAATTCATCTGGATGGGTTAGCAGACGAGTGGTGGCATCATGGTATGGTCACTATGGGACATGCACACATTACCTCATATGTGGAGTTTACAGAGAGGCTGATTGAACGTTTTGATAGGAAGGATCCATAACTCCATTTCAAGGAGTTAGCTCAGCTTAAACAGTGGGGATCATTGGAAACATACATTTCAGAGTTTCAGAAACTTGCAGTGTTAGTAACAGATGTATCTGAACGGAGGATACTAGTTCTATTTATGGATGGGTTAGCTGATCCGTTGAGAGGGTGGATTAAAGCTCTCAACCCTCCCACTTTGCAGGAAGCCATTAAGAAAGCTCGTGACATGGATTCCTCTTCATCTTCAAAAAATAAATTCCAGGCAAAGAGTTTCCCTTCAAAGAAAGATAAGGACAAGAAACCTTTTCATAAAGAGGTTCAGCCAACTAAGGAGGAAAGTAAGAGGTTGGACAATGAGACACTTAATGATCTCAGGAAGAAGAAGCTTTGTTTTCATTGCAGGGAGCCTTGGGATTTGTCACGTAAGTGTCCATTGAAAGCAAAAGCTAAGCAGATGGAGTACTTTTCAGCCGAAGAGTCAGTAGATGGAGATTCAGAGCAGTCATCCGAATCAGATGGAGATGATGATAGTTCTTCACAGGAGGAAGCACGCGGTGATAGCACAATAGCTCAGTTGTCAAGTATACAGGAGGCCATCACTTTCAGAGTTAGGGGAACCTTGGATGGACAGAGAGTTGTGGCACTCATTGATACAAGGGCGACACATAACTTCATTGATGAGAAGTTTGTGACACGCAGAGGGCTACATACAAAGGAGCATAGGGGATTTAAGGTGATGGTTGCCGATGGCTTCAAAATTGAATGTACCAAGAAAATCTCCAACTTGCAGCTTCGTTTGGGAGATTATGACATGACAGGAGATTTCTTTGTGGTCAACATTGGTGATCAGGATATGCTTGGGATGAACTGGATGAAGTCTCTGGTAGAGTTTACATTTAACCTTGAGAAAATGGAAATGAGGTTTGAGGCAAATGGTAAGAAGATAGTGCTCAGAGGTTTGTCAGATGGGAGACTTCGAGTGGTGTCACTCAAGCGGATGCAGAGTTTCTTTAGACATGATCAGGTGCAGTGGGCAGCAGAGTTTAGAGTAATGCCTGAGATGACAGAGCAACATAAACTAGAGTATCCACCTGATGTACAAAAAATAATAACCAAACATACTAAGGTGTTTGGTGAGATACCTCCAGGGAGACCCCCGGATAGGGGAATCGAGCATGTTATTGAATTAGAGGAAGGGGCTAAGCCAGTTATCATCACACCTTACCGCCATCCGAAGAGATATAAGGATGAAATAGAAAAGGCAATTAAGGAGTTGATTGACATGGGGCACATACGGCCAAGCAAAAGTCCTTTCGCTTCGTCAGTAGTATTGGTGAAGAAGAAGAATGGTACAATGAGGATGTGCATTGATTATAGGGAGCTAAATAAGAAGACAATCAAGAACCGATACCCTATCCCACGCATCGATGAGCTTATTGATGAATTGCATGGTGCATGCTACTTCTCCAAGATTGATTTGAGATCCGGCTACCATCAGATACGAGTTAGAGAGGTGGATGTGGAGAAGACAGCTTTTAGATGCCACTATGGACATTTTGAGTTCTTAGTCATGCCCATTGGATTGACAAATGCCCCTGCCACTTTCCAGTCCTGTATTAATAGAGTGTTCAGAAATCAGTTGAGGAAGTTTGTGTTGATATTTTTTGATGATATACTGATATACATCCGTACTTGGGAGGAACATTTGAAGCATATTGATACAATGCTCAGTATTCTAGAGAGGGAGTCATTATATGCCAAGATGAGTAAATGTGAGTTTGGGATGACAAAGTTGCTCTATCTAGGGCATATTATTAGTGCAGAAAGTGTTCGGGTTGACCCAGACAAGATCAGGGCCATTCTGGATTGGCCACCACCGAGGAACACTTCACAACTCAAGGGATTTCTTGGGCTTTGTGGGTTCTACCGCAGATTTGTGAAGGGATTTTCACAGATAGCAGCACCACTTACAGATTTGACACGGAAAGATAGTTTCAAGTGGTCAGAGAGGGCTCAGGATTGTTTTGACAGGTTTAAGGAGCTGATGAGTACATGTCCTGTTTTAGCCATTCCAGATTTCACCAGGCCCTTTGAGCTGCAGTGTGATGCCTCGGGAGAGGGCATAGGAGTTGTTCTCATGCAAGACAAACATCCCATCGCATATGAGAGTAGAAAATTACGAGGTGTGGAGAGAACCTACAGCATCTACGACAAAGAGATGCTAGCAATCATGCACGCGCTAGCTAAGTTCAGGCAGTACTTAGTGGGAAGCCGGATCACAGTAAAAACAGATCATAATAGCTTGAAACATTTCCTTGGACAGAAGGACCTTAATGACAGGCAATAGAAATGGGTGAGTAAATTACAGGCCTATGATTTCGACATAGCCTATGTCAAAGGGAAGAAAAATATTGTTGCAGATGCTTTATCTAGAAGGTCTCATTTGCTTGCTGTTGGGACAGTCATGGATGATTGGAGAGAGATGATCTTGGCAAAATATGCTAAGGATAGTTGGGAATCTAGCATTATTGAGGGAGCTATTCAAGATAGTTGATACACTGTCGTAAATGATCTAATCATCTACAAGGAAAGGATTTATTTAGTACCTGGGTCTGCTATGAAGCAGAAGATTTTGAGGGCATTTCATGATTCACCAATGGCAGGACATCCCGGATTCTTTAAGACATATCGGCAGGTGAGAGAGCGCTTCACTTGGAAAGGACTCAAATCAGAGGTGCTTCAGTTTGTTAGGGAATGCCCTGTGTGTCAGCAGAACAAACAGGAACATTCTTTTCCGGGTGGTTTACTACAGCCCCTACCCATACCAGAGAAGAAGTGGGATAGCATTTCCATGGATTTTATCACAGGCCTCCCCAAGGCACAGGGTCGGGATTGTATCTTTGTTGTGGTAGACAAATTAACGAAATTTGCACATTTCTTTGCAATTTCGTCTACATATTCAGCAGCACAAACAGTAGAACTATTTTTTCGAGAGGTATTCAGACTACATGGGATACCACGGAGCATAGTCAGTGACAGAGATAGCAGATTTATGAGCCACTTTTGGCAGGAGTTGTTCAGGTTATGTGGAACAGAGCTCACTCCGAGTACCAGCTACCACCCCCAAACTGATGGGCAGACAGAGATAGTGAACAAATGGGTTGAGGGGTACCTTCGAAACTACATTGCAGGAGAGCAGAAGGCTTGGGTGAAGTGGCTACATCTAGGGGAGTACTGCTATAATACCTCTTTCCATATGTCTATTCAAATGTCCCCTTTTATGGCACTGTACGGGTATGATGCTCCTAATTTTTTGGATTTGTTATTTGGGGACAGCAAAGTGCCTAAGGCCAAGGATACTTTGCAGGAGTGTCAGGACATTATGCGATCCTTGAAGGAAAATTTGCAAAAGGCACAAAATCAGTAGAAGCAATATGCTGATCAGCACAGGGTTGAGAGGTCTTTTGAGGTGGGAGATATGGTGTACCTCATGTTACAGCCGTATAGACAGTCCTCTCTCAAGAAGAGTGGAGCAGAGAAATTGAAACCACGCTACTATGGATCGTTCAAAGTAATCAGGAGAGTGGGCGAAGTAGCTTATGAGTTGGAGTTGCCTCCAGACAGTAAAGTGCATAATGTGTTCCATGTGTCACGCCTTAAGAAGGCATTTGGTCACAATGTAGTGCCTTCAGTAGTATTGCCACCTCTTGATGATGAGGGGAAGCTTATCTTGGTTCCCGAGGCCATACTTGACTCCAGGGAGAGGGTGCTTCGCAGGAGGACTATCAGGGAGTATCTAGTGAAGTGGAAGAACCTACCTGTCGAGGATGCTACTTGGGAAAATGAGCAGATATTGCAGCATCCAGAGCTGAAATTGCTTGAGGACAAGCAATTTTGGGAAGGGCGGACTGTAATGTCCCCTTTCTAGCATTCATAGCATGATGTTGTCGTTAGCCTATTTCCCCACAGTCCCGTAGGCTAACTAGGACATTAAAGGGGCTTAGAGGCCATTTGGCCTAGACAGTTTTAGTTGCAGGTCTTTCTGAGGGGTTCTGAGGCAACTTTGGGCATACTTACTATTTATAGTAAGTCATCTTGGACATGGCCGGACATTCAGTCACAATGGTATGTCGATGGTAATTGTTTAAAATCGACAAGAAGACTTATTTATCATTGATAAGATTTGTTATGCATTGATAAAGCCATTTTATAAAGTTAAATTTAAATATTTAACTTTATTAATGCATAGACTATAGTTTGTGGGAAATATTTAAATTAAAAGAGTTCCCTTTATTTTTATAACACATTGGAGACATAAGGTACATAAAGGGAGTTATGTTTTATCCCACATTGAGAAAACGAAGGATTGAGCTCTTGTGAGAACACTATAAAAGAAATGGAAGAGCTTTTTTTTTGGTATGCTTGGATGAAGATTAATGTTATGTTGCTGGATATATGATTATCGGGCTTGGAGGACGGAATCCCTCTTTGCTAGCATTCTCTTCGCTGTTGGAAGACACAGTCAGGAGGATCAAGGGTGTTTTCACTTCAAGAAATACACTGGGTTTCATTTGAGGCGCTTGCATAAAGAAATTTACAAGGGTTTGAGGTGTAGATCTGAAGTTAGTTATTGCTATAGTGCCGCATGAACAGTATTTTGCTACAGTCGGCATGAACAGTATTTTGCTACAGTACGGCGTGAACAGTGTTGGTATCAAGTTTACTTGTTTTTCTGGCTGATTAGAAGTTTGGAGGGCTGGCCGACTACATCTGCAAAATACTACGGCCACTAATTCCAAGTTTCTTTTGTCAAATTTTGATATTTTGCATAATAATTGTTGAATACAAGTCTGAATAGTTGTTGCAGCCTTTAAGGCAGCTGTAAGTGCACATCTACATTTAAAAATCACCCTTTATTAGCAGATTGAAAGACTTTCCAGATTTTTTCATATACTATTGAATGTGTGCCAAGTGTTTGTGAAAATGTTATGATGTGTATTATGCATTTTAATGTCACTTCATAGTTGTTCGTAAATCTACTCATTGGAAAGCAATTTATTGAGGAAATCAGCTTTATGAGTTTGCATGCAAAGTGTTTGACAATATTCCTTAAGTTAAATTTCTGCAAGTCAAAGTTCAAATCAGGAGAGGATATTACAGAGCCTAACCCCAGAGTAGGGAGGGTCTTTCTTGATAAACAATTTTGTGAAAAAACGATAAGGTCCGTGGTTGGGAGGTTAACCCTAAGCTAATGCTTCTCCTCTTACTTGAAACTCGAGGCTTGCACAACATTATAAGACACATTAGTCAGATTATGTATGTTCCTCTTCAATTCTTTATTATGCATTTCTTTTTCTGGTAATTATTAAATATCATAGAATTGATGGTAATGATTCAAATTCTTTTGTAATGCTACATAAATCAGTTATTTAGTTGATCATTATTTCAGTTAATTTCACATGAAATGGATTAAAGATGTTCACTTCAATAATATGGTTTCAAGTATTGCTTTCATAATTGCTTTATTTCACAATGTAGTTCTTCTTTTCAAGACTAGAAAATTCATATGTTACACTGAGGGCTAGGAAACCCGATCTGAAGACATCTTTAGGGTTAGGGTTAGGATAGAGGGTAGAATAGTATAGTTAGACTTATTATTATTTAATACTGAAATTATTTTGTAGGTATTACTTCTCCCAAGACAACCCACCTAGAGGGGACATTACAATCAGAATTGGAATTGTAGTGGAATCCTTGTGGAATCAAATAGGGTTCAGATTTGTGCCTAAATGAATCTACCTTTTCCATTCCGAATTCCAAATGACTTTGTGTTTACGTGGCAATTTCAATTTGAAACAACATGACTTTCAAGAATTTCTCCATCAAACACAAGGCGGAAAGTTTAAACTCTAAAACACAAAAAAAACAAAAATAAGAAATGCGAAAGCAAAAGTACTATTCATTACAACACAAAATTTTGGAAGCAATGCAAGGGAAAAGATGGCATCATGCAAGGAAAAGAAGTCATTGCAGATTGAGTGCATTGAAGGAATAAGAAGCATTTTAGCATAAATAAAAGGCTTCACAAATTGAAGGTATTTTAGTGGATCCATAAACATAGGAAAACAAAGAAAAAAGGAAGCACAAGAAAATGAAAGAAAAAAGAAATGCAAAATGCAGGGAGGCATTCCAACATTTTTTAGGACTCGAGACTATAGTTTATTTAATATTTTAAATATTTATTTTATTGCTTACTTTTATAGTTCAAAAACAAATGTATTAAGTTCTTAGATTTGTTTAAATTGTAAAATATTAAACAATCTATTAGATTGTAGTTTTGATTATCTATTATTTATATATGACGCAAATTTAATATTAAAACTATATATTAAACTAGTGATTTACTTTACAGTTTTATTATTAAATATTTTGTATAATCTATATTAGTATATTATATTTACATTATGATTTATGGTTTAATAATATTATATTAGCTATAATATACAATTATAAAAATTAACAATTTAAATTATACTAGTGAGTTAATTTAATAATTTCAAATATTAAATATTTTGTATAATGGATCTTAGTATATATTGTATTTACAAAATTATTTATAATTTAATATTATTATATTAACTAAACATATATAATTTATTGTTTAGTATTGTATTATTAATTAGAAAAATTAACTTATTAGTAATTGAGATAGCATAATGGCGGCTAGTAAATACATCGCAATAATAGATCACATAAAAAGAGGTGGAAAATTTGTTTGGATTTGCAATTTTTGTAAGCTGAAGAAAGCTAGCTTCTATAGCCATGTGAAAGCTCATTTATGTGTCATTCCCAACCTCGCAATCATAGCAAGTCTAGGAGGGCGAAGACCAAATGGCAATGGATTACCACTTCATCAAATAAAAGCATTTTATTAGAGAGGACAACAAAGAAGATGCAAGAGTTGGGTGTGTCATTAACCGTCCTTTACTAAAAGGAAGAGGAAGTAGATCTAAGCCTCTGACTTCTCCAACTCATAGTGATTTTCCTAATGTTGTAATAGAGAGTCACCCATTCTTGGGCAGAATTAAAGAACAAGTTACTATGGAGAGAAGGGGCCATTAGAGAAAGCATTTAAGGATGATGCTAGAGAGGTTGCAAATCAAGTTGTTGCAAGATGTGTATGTGCAAATGATTTGTCATTAATGTTCTACATTCACCATATTGGGAAGACATGTTGAGAAACAGATGAAGCTCCCAAACGGAGGACAAGGCCAAATTATGAGGTGTATAGCACCTTACTAGCAAAGGAGGGTAAAAGTATAGACAATGCAATCACTCCCATTAGAAATTCATGGAAGCAAACAATCATTTCCCATGAATGGAAGAATACCAAAAATAAGCCATTGATTAATGTGATTGCAATATGCCCTACAGAGGCAATGTTTTTTAAAGTTAATTGTTTTTTACTTAAGCAAAAATAGGCTTTGTAGGGACCCAAAACCATTTTTACAAGCATATTACAAAAGATAAGTGTTGGCCATTTTTCCTCCCATTTAGCTCATCACTGATAATCGATCTAAGAGATCTTCAATGGGTTGGATTCTTTGTTGTGCGTTAACGTGTGATTTGGTTGGGGTTAACATTTCTTGTTAACTCAGTCTCCTCATGAACCAAGTTGGCTCGGTTCCTTCATTGACCAAGTTAGTTTAGTTTATTCTTTGACCGAGTTGGCTCATTTTCCTTCATTGACTGAGTTGCAAGTTAACACGTGCATATGCAGGGTTAACATTCCGTGTTAACCATTTTCGCTATTTCGAGTAGTCATTTTTCTTGCTTCCACGAAATTGCGAGATTGTTGTTGTCTCCTCCACTGTGCATTTGGGAAATGTGTCAACCAACAGATTCATGCAACGTAGTGGATCCTTCTTGTGTTGGGTTGCCTTTAATCAGACGGTGCTCGTATTTTCGGATCACTAGTTAGGTCTTTGGCAAATACGCAATGACTGTTAGATTTGGGTGCTTATTGGGAGATTTTTCAAGTGTCTCACCCATCCATTTGATATAAAGGAGATCTTGGATCTAGGGTTGGGTTTTAATCTTCTATTGGGGAGTTTTTCTTGCAGCATATGAGCCGTCCATAATCAAATGAAGATCTACATCAATGACTCATCTTATTGGGGGCAACTCAGATTTATTCCACACGGGTCAACTTTTGCCTTCCATTAATGAAAAACCTTGTTCTTACCTATTCTGGCCATTCATTGATTTGTGCATGTTTATTGCCTTGCTGTGAATGTTTCCTTTCCATTTTTTCAGATTTGCACGTTGTGTTAAGTTGTTGATAGTTGTTTCTTAGTGAAGATTATCTTCCTTTCAGCATTTTATCATTCTCAAACCTGCATGTGATCCCTTAGAAGATAGATTGGAGTCCTATTAGTGTATTCTGGTTCTTTCATTGATGTATAGTGCATCTATAGGTAGAGTTGCAACCATAGTTCTATCTTGGTGCATCGCCTCCCTTTCGCTTTCTGCATTTAAATTTCATGTTCTCCCTCTCCCTTTTCCCTCAAAGTGGTAGTGTAAGTGCATCCTGATTGTAAGGAAGTCGCCTTATCCGGAGATTCGACCTTAAAGCGCAAGTCCCACACTTGGAGGTCGTTTCCATGTTACACAAGGTCACTTGAGGGCCATACCTCAAGCAAGGGTGCAGACTTTTGTGTCAACAATAAGTCAATAATAGCTCCCAACGTGAGCCTAACTAGAAAGAAAACTAACAGCCAAAGATAGACCCATCTTGTCAAACAGAAAACCTAAAAGAAGCCAACCAAAGGTTAGCACTACAAGAAACAAAAACTAGAAGACCAAATGAAACTAGCTCAATATTTTTTAGGTGGCAATGGCCTCTTCTTCCAATTGACTCCTTTCTGAGCTACACCCTGAATTTCCAAAATTTCCTTCAGAATTGGGTTTACCACCTTCTTCATACTGGCTATGGTTCCCTTCCGTGGCCCCTCCATAATTCTAGCACTCACATCAACTTTGATCCATGCTAATAATGATTTTGGCTCGATGAAGTCCTCTATTCTATATTACGAGGTAATTGGTAAATACTTGCTTGTTAATAACAGAGACCGAAAGGTCAATTTATACAAAAGAATGAGACGATGTTTCCTTAGAAAACGATCGTAAAGAATAGAAACATTCTATTCCAGAGAAAGCAAAAAACGAAAGCAAACTAAAGCTAAAGATATTTACAAGATAACCATTAACTAATAATAGACGTCTTATCTATTATTGTAATACCCTCCCTTGATGGTTAATCTATCTAACACACTAAGCTGTCCTCGGAATTTGACAAACTTATCAGGACCAAGAGGCTTGGTGAGAATGTCTGCAGTCTGATCTGTGGTAGGAACATACCGCAGATCTATAGTCCCGTCTTCAACCAGTTGTCGTATGTAATGACAATGAACATCCACATGCTTGGTTCGTTCATGGAAGATTGGATTCCGTGCTAACTTGATAACGCCTTCGTTATCAACAAACAGAGTAGTCTCCTACTGGTGACATCTGCATATCCCCAAGCATCCGACGAAGCCAGACAGCTTCACATCCTGTCTTAACAGTCCCTCTGTATTCAGCCTCTGTAGAAGAGAGAGAAACTGCCTGCTGCTTCTTGCTGGTCCATGTGACTGCACCGGATCCCAAACTGAACACATATCCAGATGTTGACTTTTTATCATCAACAGAGCCTGCCCAATCTGAACCTGTGAACCCACTGAGTTTAGGATTAGAACTCCGAGAATACAGAAGTCCATAATCAGAAGTGCCCTTCACATAACGAAGCACACACTTTGCTGCCATCCAATGATCAGCCTTAGCAGCTGTCATAAAGCGTGAAATATAGCTGACTGCGAAGCTGATATCAGGCCTAGTAGCAGATAGGTAGATGAGGCTGCCTAATAGTTGCCTATATGTAGTATCATCAATGAAAGGATAATCAGACTTGGCTGATAACTTGAGACCTTTCTCCATAGGTGTAGATGCAGGTTTGCAATCCTGCATTCGGAATTTGTCTAACAAGGCCCTGGCATATTTGGACTGAGAGATGAATATACCAGAAGACTGTTGCCAAACTTCAACACCTAAGCAATAATGCATGAGCCCAAGGTCAGTCATATCAAAAGACTGGCATAAGTGTTGTTTGATTCCCTGAATCAAAGATGCCGAACTGCCAGTGATGATCAGATCATCCACATAGATAACCAGAAGGATGATGTCACTGTTAGTAGTCTTGATGTACAGATTTGAGTCTGAAGAACTCCTCTTGAAGCCTTGATCGCTGAGGTACGTATCAATCTTGATGTACCATGCCCAAGGGGCCTGCTTCAAACCATAGAGAGCTTTTACCAATCTGAGAACCTGATGGTCTTTACCAGCAACCTTGAAACCAGGAGGCTGCGTCATGTAGACCTCTTCATGGAGATCACCATTCAGGAAAGCACTCTTTACGTCCATCTGATGGACCTTCCAGCCAAACTGTGCTACCATGGCTAGGACTAATCTGATGGTGCTCATCTTTGCAGTAGGAGCAAAGGTCTCCTCATAATCAATGCCCTGACGCTGAGAAAAGCCCTGTGCCACTAAACGAGCTTTGTACTTATCCAAAGTACCATCTGATTTGTATTTGATTTTGTAGACCCATTTGCAGCTAATTGGTTTCTTCCCTAGGGGAAGATCAGAAAGGACCCAAGTGTTGTTCTTCAGCAAGCTCTGGTGTTCAGATTGCATAGCCTGTTCCCACTCTGGAATTCCTTTAGCCTCGGAATATGTTTGAGGTTCAAACACACTGTGAATGTTGGCCATAAGAGAAAAGTTAACAGAATCTGTAGTTTTGCTCTTTTTTCGAGCAGTTCTCCCATCAACGAGCTCATCATCATGAAGATCAACAAGTGTCTTAGCCCACCACTTAGGCCGGATAGGAGAATGACCAACAGTAGTACTAGGAGATGCTTGATCAGCAAGATCCTCATCAGAAGAATCTGGATCAAACTCTGGTGAAGCATCTTCAAAACGAGGTGATCCTGCAAGAGAAGCCGGAGGTGTCTGTACAGGTACCACTGGCAGGACTGGAGCTGGAGGAGCTACTGGAGCCCTCCCATCAAGTGGACCTAATGGAAGCCGAACTCCCAAATCATGAACTTGCATAGGCTGGTCTGTTGGATCAGGAACAAGAGAAACAGGCATGAATGGTCCTCGCTACTCATCAAAGACTACATCATGGCTGTATATGAGACGAGATGTCTCAACATCAATAAGGCAGTAGGCTTTGTGAAGACTACTATATCTAGCAAGCATCAGTTTCTGACTTTTGGCATCCAACTTGGTGCGTGAAGCATTAGGGATCCAAACAAAAGCAAGAGAGCCAAAAACCTTTAGGTGACTGATTCTGGGCTTGCGACCTAACCAGGCCTCTTCCGGAGTTTTACCTTTGACCGCCACTGTGGGTGACCGGTTCAACAAATAAAGTGCAGTGTTAACTGCTTCTGCCCAAAAACGCTTCGGAACATGTCTGTGTTCGAGCATGGAACGAGCCATCTTGGTGATTGTCCTGTTCCAACGTTCAACTACATTGTTCTGTTGTGGTGTGTGGGGTGTGGTGAACTAGCGTTGGATGCCATGTGTATCCAAGAAGCTGGAGAAAACATTAGAACAAAATTCTCCCCCATTGTTTGATCTAAGAGTAATAATAGATTTCCTAGACTCTTTCTCAACCAAGGGTTTAAACTTCTGAAATACAGTAAATGCATCGGATTTCTTTTTAAGAAAGTAAACCCACATTTTTCTACTGAAATCATCTACAAACAACTAAAAATACCTGTACCCTAGAACAAAAGGAGTGGCCATAGGGCCGCAGATATCAGCATGAACAAGCTGAAGTACTTGAGAAGCTCGCCAAGAATCGCCACTGGGGAAAGGTGTACGATGTTGCTTCCCAACCTGACATGCGTCACAAACTCCAAGGTGTTGGGTTTGAATCTCTAGCAAACCAAGAACAAGCTCATCCCGAGCAAGTTGTGAGAGATAATGCACATTTAAGTGCCCATATCGTTGATGCCAAAGTGTGCTGATGGAAGATCGTCGAGCAGCCATAGCTAAGTCCTGAGAATCATCAGAATCAATAAGTCTAAAAAGACCATGATCCTCAAGACCAACTGCAACAGTAGACTTAGTCGCCCGATCAGTGATGGTGCACCGATGTGAACTGAAGGTGATTGCCAAGTGTGGAGAATGTTGCAGCAACTGACTGACCGAGAGTAGATTTAGTTCCATCCCTGGAACGTAGTACACATCAAGGAATATGAGCTTCCTCCCAACAGACTGAATTTGAATGTTGTCTTTACCAACAACCATGTACTCTTCTCCACCACCAAAGATAACAGGATCTGAATAAGGCTGGTAGTCAGTAAACCAGTCTCTGCGGTGAGTGAAATGTCGAGAGGCACCTGAATCAATGTACCAGGCAGATGACTGCACATGATCTGCGGGTCTTTTAGCCATGAAGGCATAAAAGGCAGATTCTGCCTGTTCAGTGTGCTCTGCACTGTTCGCTTTGGGTTGCAAACCTAATTGCTTAGACTGGGCAGCTAAGCGTTTCCGACATGCAACCTTCATGTGACCATACTTGTGGCAATAGTTGCATTGAATGTTCTTCTTTCTGGTACCATCGGATGCTGGAGCAGAAGACTTCTGCTGAGATGGTTGCTGAAACTTGCCCTTATCCTTGTGAAAGGATTTCGCAGCAAAGGCTTGCTCAGTGGAGATGGAACTGGAGCTGCTACCAAACTGTTGTTTCCACCAATCTTGCTGAAGCGGCAGGGTGCAGAGATCAGTGAACTTTAGATCAACACCAGTAGATGTGATGTTGAGAGTCTCGATAAAATGCTCACAGGAATTTGGTAAACTCCGAAGAGTGATTACCACAATATCCTCTTCCTCCATCTTGCGACCGATGGCAAGTAACTGATCATGGATTTCCTGAATCCGATTCAGGTGTGCCTAGAGCGAGGTGCGCTCATCCATGACAATAGAAAACAGAGTGTTTTTCAGAAAGAAGGCTCTGCTCTTGTCGAAAGTCTCATGAAGACCTTTGAGATGTGTCCAAATTTCGGCCGCTGTCTTGCCGGATGGAATCTGAGAAAGCTGGTCATCAGCTACAGAGAGTTTGAGAAGCATTACTGCCTCTCAATTTTTCAGATCCCATGTATCTTGATCAGGACCCGGAGAAGTCGGACGCTGCTTAACACCCAGAACAAGTTGATCGGTGTTTCGATATTCGAAGATTGCGATGATGTGCTGCTTCCAGGTTCCATAATTGCGACCATTGAATTTGGAATTATGCTCGAGCAAAATAGTTGTCAGAGATGCCATGGCACGTTTTTCAATAAAAATTTGTGAAAATCTGTGGAGGCACGTTCTTCGAGGAAAAAATACGGAAGACCCAGAAGAATCAGAGAATGACCCAGAAGAGAGATCGAAAAACCCAGAAGGAATCTCCTGTCATTTTCTGAATCCACTGGCTCGAAAATTGAGGCACAAAAATCGAGGCACCCAGAAAAAACGGACGACAACCCAGTTGAGCTCTCGAAAAATCCACCAAGGATCCGCAAACAAAATATTTTTTCGACACCAAAAATTAGGGTTTCGAAAAAAAACGGCCCTAGCTGAAAAAAGCTTGAAAAGACTTCAGATTTCTTGATAAAAAATGGTCGAATCTGCTTCCCAGAGCACGATGACAGACTGAGACGGCTAAAAGCATAAAGATTTGATACAGAAACATGCAGATTTTCACCCCAAAAATGCGAGTCTGCTAGTCGCGCGGCCCTACAACTACAACATGAGCCTCCAAATCGCGCGGGTGCAGGCTGAAGACGTGAAAATGGAGTGTAAAAAAAAAAACGCGATGTTAGGCAAAAGAAATCGCGATTTTCAGATACCAGCTGAGAATGGTACAAAACGACCACGATTTTCATGCAATTTGTAGACTCGAGTTCAGAATTTCTCCAGACAGAAAAACCTAGGTGGGTTTTTGGAGAAAATAGCTGAAATAATTTTGGAAAAATTTAAACAAATAATTTCAAGAAGAAATTATAAATTTTAACAAAAAAATTTAAGCATTTAGCTCTGATACCATATTACGAGGTAATTGGTAAATACTTGCTTGTTAATAACAAAGACCGAAAGGTCAATTTATACAAAAGAATGAGACGATGTTTCCTTAGGAAACGATCATAAAGAATAGAAACATTCTATTCCAGAGAAAGCAAAAAAGGAAAGCAAACTAAAGCTAAAGATATTTACAAGATAACCATTAACTAATAATAGACGTCTTATCTATTATTGTAATATTCTAGCTACCATAGTCTTCAATATTTTGCAGATGTCTTTAGGACTTTGTGACAATCCTGAATGATTTTCTTAAGAGTGGCCTCAGTTTTGCATTCCCTTTGATTCAACTCCTCCAACTTAACCTCATAGATTCCTGTGGCCTTTTCATCTGCTTCTACAATGTCCATCAGCAATTTCTAATCCTCTGGGGTCCACAGAGCATCTAGCAGGGATATCCTATTTCTTTTGCAAATCCTCCACTTCGGCTAACAGTGCTTAATATTTTAGGTTCAAACTTTTGATTTTATGAAAAGCCCACTTTATCAATCGGAAGGAGTATAAAGAGTCATCTTTAACAATCTACAAAACCCCTAAAGTCAATTCTTCTTTTTTATCTTCAAAGTTTTCAAGTGGAATTTCCACAGAAGACAGCTTAAGGGGTACCTTTTTTATGGGAATCAAGTTGAGTGTCCTTTGATGTAGACTATGATACGGGCACATCATGATCAACAAAAATTTCATAATCCACCAAGATACGAACTTTAGTTTTACCAGCATCTTTGTTGTCATCACTGGTTGCAGTGACAAGATACCCCTTATCCACCTTAGCTTTATCTTGCAACTTTCTTTTAGAAACAAAAATGGAAGGGGGTTTAGGCCCTTCGAGTTTTCCTTTTGGTGCCTCCAACTTTAGGGTCCTTGCAGCAGGATTATTCTTGGTATCTAAGGGGATCTCATCTTCTTCATCCTCTGTCTACATCCCCTTTTTTCCCCACTCAATCCTAGCTTTGGATGGACCAACCTTCTTCGAAGAAGGAAAGGGTTTTCTCTATTTCCCATCCCTCTTCTCCCTCTATAGATGTTCCTTTCCCAGGTTCAGCTTCCTCTAAAGCAAATTTACGATGTGATTGAGGAGTACCAACACACATGTGCTCATAAATTAACCAAATAAGACCACGGTGTAAAACCTACTTACTAGGGTTTCTCTTGTAAAGCTTAATAATGGAACTTAGCATCGCCAAAAAATTGTACAAGAAGGATATAAAATCCCTATGGCAAAAATGGTTCAACACTACAAAATGGTACCCATGAATCCTAGTGTACCTTTTGTCTAATGTAAAATTTTAACTTCCCTCACGATTAAGTTAATTTGTTATGGTTCATAGAAAGAATTGTTACCTTTTTTCCAAATATTCCTTCTCTTCTTCAGTTTTCAGAAACTTGATCACAAAATTGTTGTATCTTTGTAAAATTATATCCACTTCATTGAAATACTAGTGACCTCCCCGATGAACTTTTCATCAATAATTGCCTCTCTTCCATGAAAACTCACAGTTCTATCTTTCCATCCCTCAATGAGGATATTGATAACTTTCATATCATAACCATGAAGCTTTTCTAACTAGTTACCCCATCTTCCTCCAATCTCCACCAGACCTTTGACTGATTTTTCCTATTTTGGTATGTCACTGGTTAGATTTTGTTGAGAACTCCTATTTTCTCAAAATGAAATGCAGGCAAACACAAGTTTTGTGAAGTTCCAATTAACAAAATCACAATGCATAGAACCTTACAAAATACCCACAAAACGTGTAAGGCATCATTAATAATTAAAGATCTCAACCCACTCAGACAATTTGTATCAGCAGCGCTGAAATTTAAAAGCATGTGTCCTATCCATTATTAACGGGCATGTTTCCAACTTTACCACTATACGAGTCAAGATTAAGCAGATATTTGATTTCATCATTCAAACTTATCTCTCCTTCCCATATAGTTTTTTAATTAATTTGGACCTCTAAATTAGTAAGTCCATTAGGCACCTTATTAGTTTCACAATAGGAGTGTGCAATATAAACTTTATCCAAGTTTTAAGGAAAACCCTTCACTTTGTAATTTGATTTATTGTCCAAGAAGCTTTGCATTCCCCCTTTAAACATTTGATGACATTGTTGGATTCCCCTCTCTATCCACACCTTTTTGGCAATCTAGGCGACTTAAGATTTAATTGTTTGTTAAATATTGTTAGAATAATATCTTTATTATTTTAGCATGAAAAAAAAATTAGTATTTTTCTTAAAAAATTGACTTAAATATTTCAATTTTGCTAAAATAAACCGATTTTCTTAGATGAGGGTTTCTTATTGAGCTTTTTGCAAAATTTATTGCCTATAATTTGTAGGTAGCTCTTCGAACCCTAAATCCATGACTTTCTTCCTCCTAATCTTCTCAATGGCCATTTCTATGGAAAACACATTTTCATTTTCTTTTATTTGTTCATGGTCGTATTGGCTTGCAATTGCACGTGACTATTTTGCTCACATTTTTCTTCTATACAGCCTGGGCTTTTCTTACGACTTCTAGTTCCAACAAGTACGATTTTACAAATCATGATTTCTAATTGCTTTGACATGAACTTTTGCTCGCACGATCACACTTGACTTTTGTTTGGCTTGACCTGTGAGGAAAATTGGTATCTCCAACTAAGACATATTGGGTTTTTTGCGATCCATGGCCAACATTTGTCAGTTCAAAGTAAGCTATGATTTCTTTTGTCATTTTTTTCTATTCTTTCCAAATATGGTTGGGGCTTTGTTTTTTAAGCATATTCAACAAGGTTCCTTGGCACTTATTTTCATCTAGTTAGGGTTTTTTGAAAAGCCATCTGATTTTTTGGTTCAATTAATTTTTAACATACATATTCTTTGTGGGATTTTTGCGAAATTATGAGTTATTCATCAAGATTTTCTAGGTCTATGAAAATTCATACATCGGCATTTATGCCAGTCGCACTTCATATTTTTGAAGTTTGAACCTAAATCTGCCATTGTTTGTGCATGCAAGTCCATGACTCGGGTTTTACAAACACTTTTTTGCCTCTTCCAAAATTCTTGTTTTTCATGCCTTGGAAAGCATACACATAGCACCATTGACCAACATAATATTGAAAGGCAATCAATAACTCAATGGTAAAAAATTACAACACATGGAAGCAACGAATGATGACTATCTTCAAATATCATTGTCTTGATTAGCTCATTTTGGGTAAATAAATTCATCCTATCAGACATAGACAAGATCAAGATAAGTTTGACAAGCGCAACCAAGAGGCCTTCATACTTATGAAAATTTTTGTTATTGATGATCAGCAGCCCCAAGCCAACAAAACAACTCTAGAGATCTGGATTAATTTGAAGGATCTCCATGGGACATCATATAAGAGCCATGCATTATTCCTGAAGAACTAGTTATTTTGTATCACGATGGATGAGCATATGTCTTTATAGGAGCATCTGATGAAGATTAAGGACATCTGAGATCAACTAGAGGCAATTGGTCAAAAAATGAAGAGGATATGAGAGTAACGACTCCAATAGGATACTTCAATCCTACGAACTAGAGTAACGAGAATCGCCCAAAAATCACCTGAATCGACGATTCAGCGATGGCAATTTTTTTGGAGTCGGAAATCCCCATCGCCGATTTCATTAGGTGAATCGCCTGAATCGCCGATTCAAGCAATTCATCCAAAAAATCGCATGAATCGCCTGAAAAAATCGGCATGAATCGCCCACGGCCAATAAAGTATAGACTTGTAAAATTTTAAAAAATTGCTTGTTTTTTTTACTTTGTTTTTGACCTATTCTCTTCGTTATAACCCTCAAGGGCATTCTATTTGTTTAACATGAGTAGAAGAGAGGAAAACACAAAATCATTATGATCATTTGATTTCTATTTACTTCAGCTAGCCTACAATTTACATTTTAGATAACATAGTTACATATGTGATGGATTTTATGTTCCATGTTTATGTATGTTAAGTTTTAACTTCTATTTGATGATGTTGTAGTGTGTTTAAGTTATATTCAATAAAGGGTGCATGAAATAAGTTTTAAATTGTTAAAATCTTTAAATTTAAAGGGATTTTTCAAATTTGCCGATTCATTGCCGATTCACAATTCGATTCAGCCTTGCCGATTCCGATTCTTGTTACTTTGCTACGAACACTTAATCAAAATGCTCAACATTACTACAACTAATGTTGACTTAAAGTTTCCAAACTCATGCACCAAACTTCCAGAACAGGACCATTAGAAACAAGAATTAGGTAACAGTGCCATTTCATCCTCCTTAGAACAAGACTTCACCACCAAATCCTTTCACAAATTCTTATGTCCCCATTTTTGTCAGTATCAGAATTTGAGAGATAGCCTATTATTGTGATCCTCGTAGGCTAATTATTGTGGACAGAGGGTCTTTTGTGGCAGTGGCTTTGCTTGGGAGGGTCTTGTCTTTTCCACAATTCAGTAAGCTACCAGTTGGTCTTTATTTGGCTTAGATTAAACTTTGTTTGGGCTTAGTTTTGTGTACTTACTATTCGTGGTAAGTTGGTGTTGATCAACATGGACCCTTTCTATTTTTGGAAAGTGCATTTGGTCAAATGGAGATTAATAGGTATGACACATATTTCAAACGGCATATTTAAATGATGAGTATTTTGGGAGTTATTATATTTTTAATGGCCAAATTATTATTATATAATTAAATGGCTTATTATAAGGTTATAATTTAACTTTATAATTTCACGTAAGTTGAAGGTTGAGTTATCATTGGAAAGAGTCATTTATTAATTTGTTAAACCAAGTCAAGTGAGAGAATCTAATGGAAGCTTCTAATTAATGTTGTGTGGTGAAGCTTCTTAAGTGAAATACATTTTGGCAACAAAAGGGAATCCGAAGGTTATAAATATAAGCCCATTTGTTGATAAAAGCATGCTTGAATATTTATTTGCTTTTGTTGCCTTTGTGGTTTTTTCTAAGTTCTGATTTTTGTACCCTTGCTGAAGTATAAGGGTTTGCATTTTGAATTGTTCCATTGGATCTATAGCTGAAGTATTGTAGATTCAAATCTCAGATTTTTTTCTGAGTTGGCATTGGTGATTGTGCTGAGGTATACAATTGGCCATTTCTCCTACAGTTTTTCTATAGCTAAGAAGAGTTCTGCGTTGAAGAATTTCACTGGCATTGGAAAAAATTATTAAATTTGTACCTGCATTTTTTGTTCAAGGGATTGGCTGATTATTGAAGTCTACAGGCAGTGTTTGGTTAGATGAGTTTCAGATTTGTAGAACTGGGAGACTACGATTCATTTGGTTGTGTTAAGATTAGAATTTAAAGAAATTGGCATCCATCCTGGCATTACATTCCAAGTTGTGTTTGATGAGGAAGTTGGTTAGTTGTTGTATATTTCATTTCCAGATTTATTGTGTCTACCTGCAACACTATTGTAATGTCCAATAAATGAAATTGTGCTAATGCATTTAATAAAGTGGGGAGTTGTGTAATAACCCATGCAATTTCCTACACAAAAATTCAAATTCTTGTAGTAATTATCATTTTTTTTTTTAAGAAATAAGAGAATAATAAAATGTCCTTTTTGTGATAATTGTTTGAATCAAGAAGCACAAATAATATTAAAATTTATAAGTCATAAAATAAATAATTAAAATTTAATGAACAAAAAAAAAATACAAATACAAATTTACACATTGACAAATACAAAACAATGAATTAGTATTACTAACTATTATCAATTCAAAGGGACACGAGTTGTGATTTCGCTATAATGTCCCCGTTTTGGAGGTAATTTGATTGAATTAATTTAATTAATTAAGTTGTCCAAAATAATGAATATTTTCTGAGGATAACTAATTAATTATTTTAATTAAATAAATAGGTGGTATTAAGTTAATTATTTATAAAGTTATCAAATAAATAAATATTAAAAGGTAAGTTTATATTTAATTAATTTAATAAAGTGACTTGAATTATAAAATATTTTATAAAGTCACTTAATAAATAAAATAATGCTCTAGAAGTTTCTGGAGAAAGTGGAGAAAAAAGAATAAATAGGCATCCTGGGCTTCATTCTCAGCAGGCAGATTTGTTGTTGTTGATGTTGATGATTGATGGTTGTGGAGCCTAGGGTTTCTGCAATTGTCTTTAGCCATTGAGAATGAAAACTCTCAATTGGTGAGCAATTTTGAGGGTGTGAAATATCACTTGAATTATTGCAACTGGGAGAAAGTTATTTCAAACTTTCTATTTGAGCTTCATTGTAAAAACTTTGTGGCCATTGGCCAAGTTTTTGTATGACTCGATTTGATGAATTGTTGGAGATATTTTGGTGATCAAAGTCTTCATCTTTTGGCCATATTAGGGTTTGATTTGCAGCATTCTTCATTTCCAAATTTCTGATATATTTGTTTCAGTTATCTTTAAGTCTGCATAAAGCCACGATTTTGTTTATTGAAGCTACAATATTCATCAATTATGATCTTGAGTTAGAGCGCTAGAATTCCAAAGAGCTGGAGAGTATCGTTGGAGCTTCATGGGATCTTTAGAGGCTGATCCATAATTAATTTTCAGAGGTCTGCAATACAGGGGCGATTTGGGCATGAGAGCACAAATAAATTCATAGAAATTCATTCACACATCTTTGGCAAATGGGTATTTGGGTGAATCCCTTCTTGAAGCTTGGCAATGAAGACTGATGATAGTAATTGAAGGTTGCAGCTGTGATATATTTATTTTGAAGGTCTGAAAGTTACAGCAGGGGCGGCTCAGCTTTGGGTCATTATTCATCACATACAAGGTGTTCATTTATTGATATATGTTGGCTACTTCATCTTCCAAACAAGGCACCTCAACCAGGTTCTTTATGTTTTCTTGTATTCTATTTTATGCATATATGAACATGTGTAAGAGGCTGGAATTTGTACTCAGAAATTGTTAAGTTGCATAAGTATGATGCCAAGAGTCTTGGCCAAATTGTAATCAGCTTTGTATTGAATAAACATTGGCAATCAAGGAGTGATAAGTAGTTTCTCAAATTCATGTTGCAATTGTGTAATCAAATATCATCAGCTTATGCATGCCAACTGTTTGACATAATGTCAGTGGCTGTAGATGTTCTTATCAGCATATAGGTTGCATACCAACTGTTTGCAAAAATTACCAATTGGCTGTAGGTGCATGTTCTGGATTTAGAAGTCATATATGAGCATTGTTAAAGATGAAATTGAGTCATTGATGCTTCTAGGTTAGAGTTTATGCATTGTGGTTTGATTTCTAAGTGTTTGGAGTACTTTGATTTCTTCTACAAGCATTTATATCAGTCAAATCACATAACCAGCAAACTGGGAGGTTGCGAGTGAATTGTTTGACGATATTCCTTGAGTTCCTTATCAGCACTTTGAGATCAGATTTGAGCAAGGACATTACAAGAAGTCACATATTAATCGCACGTCAAAGGTGGGAAGGAAGGCACGGACAAACACGGAAGGAATTGAAGACATCAGCAAACACAGGCGTGAGAGCCAAACAGGAACAAAATCAAAGGATATCTGCAACACTGAAGACCTTAATCGCTATGCAGGGCAAACTCAGAATATTGCCACGAAGGAAGCCCACACTCATCCGTGAAGGGTTCCCAGTCGTGACATACATACTGTTGAGGAAGGAATCAGCGCCTAAGTCGCATATAAAAAGGAATTACTATATTTCCCACCAATAAAGGACCTAGGGTATCTGCTGATTTCCAACGGTGATCATTGTACTAGAAGAAGGCAGATAAGATAACCTATCATCAGAAATCTTAAACCCGACCAGACAACTTAGCAGAGGTATAACATAGTAAGGAAGCATTGGAATGCTCAATTTCTTTAGAGAGAAACTCAAGATTAACATTCACTTAAGATCTTGGGGATGTAAACAAGAATTTGGAATATCTAGTTTCTTTAGAAAGAAACTCAGAATAAATATTTCACTAGAGATGTTTGAAAACTTTATGAAAAGAAGTATGGTTTCTTTAGAGAGAAACTACAAACAAGAGACAATATATATTGTAAGGATTAAACATATGCATATGTCATAGGGCCTTGGTAAAGGTGGGATCTTTACCAAGTGATTAACCAGAGATTCCTATGAAGCCTTAGTTAGATACTCCTTTATGACAATTACTTTATCGTTAATAATTCCTATTAGAGGATTGAGTGATTTGAAGGGAGTCTCTTCCAAAGGAGTGGTAACGGGTCATACAGGGTAGTCTACATATTATTACCTCATATTTCAATGTACATTTCCTATATTCTTATTTTTCTTGTTTATACTGACGATCTAATGCAAAGTTCTTCTAAAATACAGAGATTCAGACAAAGGTTCATTACAGTGGTATCAGAGCATAATCCTACCACCCTGTCGATAAGGGCTTATGCAAACTTACGAGAGAAGAACAAAGACAACAATGAACGATTTAGCAAACAAAGTAAGCTCATACATGGAGCAAAACAACCAAACCAATCAAACTCTATTAAACCAAATGGAGAAATCAAACCAGGCTCTCCTACAAGCTTTACAGAACATGGAAAATTCCTTAAATAATTTAAAAAATCAACCAAACCTGGGGAGAGAAACTAGTTCAATTCATTTAGAAAATAACAATATAGCTTCAAGTTCAAGTTTGCCCCAACCAACATTCCTACCTAGAAAAACAAACCCAAGAGAAGAGGAAGGGTAGAGCAGCCCTTAACCAGTACAAAAGATATTGCAAGAGCATACGCAGCCTTGGAACCTCACATTCGAGAATAGTCTCGTTTAGGGAATTTTGTGCAGATAAAAGAAGAGAAATGCCTAGAGGATACATAAATGAAGAACTTAAATGCAAAGTAAGGTCACAATTCCAACCTTTAATGGATCAGGGGAAATGTCAGCTCATCAGTGGCTAGAAAAACTTAATACATTTTTCATCCTAAATACTATGACAGAAGAAGAAGCACTCCAATTTGCCATAATCCTTTTGGGAGGAGCAGCACATGATTGGTGGACACAAGGACGTATCTCACTAGGTCATAAGGATGTAAAAACTTCTGAAGAGTTCTCCCAAAAACTCAAACTGATTTGACGAGAAAGATATTGAATGGTACTTCCAAGAGTTGACACATCTTAAGCAAATAGGAGCCCTACAAGAGTATATAAAGAAATTTCAAGAAATTTCAGTCATGTTCCTTGATCTATCTCAGAAGAGGCTCACCCGAATGTTTCTAGAAGGTCTGAAAGAATCTACAAAGACGTTGGTAAAACCCCACGAACCACAAAATCTGGAAGAAGCCATAAGAAAAACCAAAATGGTTGAATCTAATAATGAGAGATTCTGGAATTTTCCCTCCAAAACTTTTCCCCAAAGTGAAGGAATTAGCAAGGAAAACCAAGATAAACCATGTTACTTATGCCACAAGCCTTGGAGCTTTGGACACAAATGCCCTCAACGAGAAGAACTAATTTAGAAAAAATTGTGCTTTAAATGTAGGGAACCTTGGGGACGGGGAAACCAATGTAAAAGAGGACAAGTAAATCAAATTGAAGAAACAAATAAAAGAATCAAAACAGAGGAATTAGAACAAGGAACCTTAGCAGTCATATCTCAAGACGAGAATAGACCTTTCTAAATCAAAGGTGTGCTTAAGGGACAAAAGGTGATTGCACTAGTGGATACAGGAGCTTCTCATGATTTTATCAGCAAACACTTGGTCAAAAAAAGAAGGTTAAAAACTCAAGACTTTAAAGGTTTTAGAGTCAAGTTGACTAATGGCACAATAGATCATTGCAAAAAGATGGTTACACAAGTAGAAATCACCACAAATAGATATGTAATTAAAAGGAACCTTTATGTAGCAAACATACAAAATGATATCATCCTAGGAATGCCCTAGATCAACTCCCTAGGACGTTTTATCATGGATGGGCCAAATCTAGAAATATGCTTCAAACATGAGGGGAAAGACATAACACTAAGAAGCATGACCAATGGATCAACAGGGGTAGTATCTTGTAATAAAATAGAAAGAATCTTAAAACATGATCAAGGAGAAATGATAGCTCAATGTATGATCTTGGATAATAACCCCACTAAAGAAAAAACATTCCACCTAGAGATTCAACCTATTCTTGAAAAATATAAAAGGGTGTTTGGAGATATACCCCCTGGACTTCCCCCTAAGAGAGGTTTTGAACACACCATTGAATTAGAAGGAGCAAAACCGGTAATCACTACACCTTATAGGCATCCCCACAAATATAAAGAAAAAGTTATCAAGGAACTTCTAGAAATGGGGCATATGCAATCAAGTAGCAGCCCTTTTGCATCATCTGTTGTATTAGTAAAGAAGAAAGATGGAACTATGAGGATGTGCATCGATTATCGGGCATTGAATAAGAAGACCATCAAAAATAGATACCCTATCCCTAGAATTGATGAGCTAATGGATGAATTACATGGAGCACATTATTTCGCCAAGATCGATTTAAGATTCGGATACCATAAAATCAGAACGAAAGAAGAAGATGTACCTAAGACAGCATTCAGATGCCACTATGAACATTTTGAGTTCCTTGTACTCCCCTTTGGACTCACAAATGCACCAGCAACGTTCCAATCTTGCATGAACCATACCTATAGACAGCAGCTATGCAAATTCCTTCTCATATGTTTTGATGACATTCTTATTTACAGTAAGACATTGGAAGAACATCTAGAACACATCAAGCAAGTCCTTAATATTCTAGAGAAAGAATCCCTTTATGCCAAAATTTCAAAATGTGAATTTGGGCTGAAGGAAATACTTTACCTTGGACATAAAATCAGTGAGGAAGGAGTAAGTGTGGACAAAGAGAAAATTAAAGCTATCAAGGAATGGCCAAAGCCGAAGACTCTCACTCAACTCAGAGGATTTGTGGGATTATGCAGTTACTATCGTAGGTTTGTTAAGGGATTCTCAAAAATTGCAGCCCCTCTTACAAACTTAACCAAGAAAGGAGCATTCACTTGGGATGACAAAGCACAACAAGCCTTCGAACAACTCAAAATCATTATGAGTTCATGCCCAGTACTGGCCATACCTGATTTCTCCATACCATTTGAACTTCAGTGTGATGCCTTGGGAGACGAAATAGGGGCAGTACTAATGCAAAGAAAGCACCCTATAGCTTTTGAAAGCTGCAAACTCACCAGAATTGAAAGACATTCGATTTATGATAAAGATATGTTGGCAATAATGCATGCCTGGCAAAGTTCCGACAGTATTTGGTTTGTGGAAAGTTCATAGTTAAAACAGAGCATAATAGCCTGTGTTTTTTCTTAAATCAAAGAGATCTAAATGATAGACAACAGAAATGGGTGAGCAAAATTCAAAACTACGATTTTGACATAAAGTATGTTAAAGGAGTGAATAACAGAGCAATAGACACCTTATCATAATAGCTTGTGTTTTTTCTTAAATCAGAGAGATCTAAATGATAGACAACAAAAATGGGTGAGCAAAATTCCAGCCTACGATTTTGACATAGATTATGTTAAAGGAGTGAATAAAGAAGCAGTAGATGCCTTATCCAGAAAATCCCACATCAACCATATTTCTTACATTTCAGGTTGGAAAGAGGATATAATAGAAAATTATGCAAAGGATCAAATTGCAACAGAAGTTATGGAAGGGAAGATATCCAACAATGATTTTAAGATCTCTAATGACCTCATACTCTACAAAGGAAGGATCTATTTGACTCCAAAATCTAAAGTAAAAAGGCTAGTTATGAAGCAATATCATGACAATCCATTGGCAAGACATCCTGGATACTACAAAATGTATAAACAGATAAGGGAAAAATACTCTTGAAAAGGATTAAAAGGAGACATACAAAAATATGTACAAGAATGTAGCATTTGTCAGTTAAACAAAGTAGAGCAATCACACCCTGCAGGGCTGTTACAACCATTATATTCCAAATCAAAAATGGGAAAATATATCTATGGATTTCATAACAGGGTTACCTAAGGTTCACGGAAGAGATAGCATCTACATGGTGGTAGACAAACTCACAAAATTTGCTCACTTCTTCCCCATATCAACAGAATATAAAGCACCTCAAATCGCAGAAGTATTCTTTAAGAAAAAATTTCGTCTCCATTGATTACCCAAGAACATTGTAAGCAATAGAGACAGCAAATTCCTCAGTAAATTTTGGCAAGAATTATTTAGACTAGCTAGGACTTCACTCGCTCCTAGCACCAGCCATCACCCCCAAACCGATGGTCAAACTGAGATCGTAAACAAATGGATAGAGGGGTATCTAAGGAATTATGTCACAAGACAGCAAACAAACCTGGATCAAGTGGCTACATTTGGGTGAGTATTGCTATAATACAACATATCATATGTCCATAAGGATGAGTCCCTTCAAGGCATTGTATGGATATGAAGTAGCAACATTTGGAAGCCTAACCATCACAGAAAGCAGAGTACCTAGCACACAAGAGTCTGTTCAAAGAAATATTGCTATCCACAAGGAATTAAAGGATAATTTACATATTGCCCAAAACCAACAAAAGCTATATGCAGATAAGAATAGAGTAGAGCGCTCATTCCAGGAAGGGGATCTAGTGTACCTACGACTACAACTCTATAAACAATCATCTATTAAGAAAAATGGAACCAAGAAGCTTAAACCTCAATTCTATGGGCCAAACAAAGTAATCAAAAGAATTGGGGAAGTAGCATATGAATTGGAGTTACCTAGCTACAGTCAGATCCACAATGTGTTCCATGTATCCAAACTCAAGAAAGTTTTGGGCCAATAAGTAGTCCCCTGTGTAGAACTTCCCCCTATGCATAACGAAGGGCAACTCCAGTTGGAGCTAGAAATAATTCTAGATACCAAAGAAAAGGCACTGAGAAATAGAACTGTGAAGGAATTCTTAATTAAATGGAAAGGATTGCCCGTTGAAGATGCTACTTGGGAAAAAGAAGAGGCACTCAAATAGCTTCAGGACAAGCAAAATTGAGATGGAGAGTCTGTAATAACCCATGCAATTTCCTACACAAAAATTCAAATTCCTGTAATAATTATCATGTTTTTTAGAAAGAAATAATAGAATAATAAAATGAGTATTATTTGTGATAACTGTTTGAATAAGGAAGCACAAATAATATTATAAGTCATAAAATAAATAATTAAAATTTAATGAACAAAAAAAAATACAAATACAAATTTACACATTGACAAATACAAAACAACAAATTAGTATTACTAACTATTACCAATTCAAAGAGACACGACTTGCGATTTGGAGAAGTCACATATTAATCGCACGTCAAAGGTGGGAAGGAAGGCACGGACAAACATGGAAGGAGTTGAAGACACCAGAAATGAAGACACCAGCAGACACAGGCGTCAGAGCCAAACAGGAACAAAATCAAAGGATATCCGTAGCACTAAAGACCTTAATAGCTACGCAGGGGAAACTCAGAATATTGCCACAGAGGAAGCCCGCACTCATCTGTGAAGGGTTCCCAGTCGTGACATACATACTATTGAGGAAGGAATCAGCGACTGAGTCGCATATAAAAAGGAATTACTATATTTCCCACCAATAAAGGACCTAGGGTATCTGCTCATTTCCAACGGTGGTCATCGTACTAGAAGAAGGCAGATAAGATAACATATCATCAGAAATCTTAAACTCGACCAAACAACTTAACAAAGGTATAACATAGTAAGGAAGCATTGGAATGCTCAGTTTCTTTAGAGAGAAACTCAAGATTAACATTCACTTAAGATGTTGGGGATGTAAACAACAATTTGGAATATCTGGTTTCTTTAGAGAGAAACTCAGAATAAATATTTCACTAGAGATGTTTGAAAACTTGTTGAATAGAAGTATAGTTTCTTTAAAGAGAAACTACAAACAAGAGACAATATATATATTGTAAGGATTAAACATATGCATATGTCACAGGGCCTTGGTAAAGGTGGGATCTTTACCAAGTAATTAACCAGAGATCCCTATGAGGCCGTAGTTAAAGACTCCTTTATGATGATTACTTTATCAAGAATAATTCCTATTAGAGGATTGAGTGATTTGAAGGGAGTCTCTTCCAAAGGAGTGGTAACAGGTCATACAGGGTAGTCTACATATTATTACCTCATATTTCAATATACATTTCCTATATTCTTATTTTTCTTGTTTATACTGACGATCTAATGTAGAGTTCTTTTTCTTAAATACAAAGATTCAGACAAAGGTTCATTACAAGTTGCTCATTAATTGTTTGCCAATATTCTAATATCAATTTCCAGTCAATTTGTGAATGTATCAAATTATTGAAAGAGTGGAGAATCAATTCTCATATTGGTAATATATATAGTTATGTGCATCTATCCATCTCCAACTCATTTGCTTGAGTTTCGAGTTCACTTGCCAAGTGTTTGACGAATTGCCAAACATCTGAATAATTTATGTATTTTGAAGTTATAACCAGCTAGGGTTATTACACAAGCACAAATACAAATTTCAATCAGCTTAGCAAAAAGGCTCCAACCAGCCCCACTTGAAGAAAAAGAAAGTTTAGCATAAACTATTGCCACGAATTCAGTCACGTGATAAAGACTATCAAAATTGGATTGCTTCTGAATAGCAGAAGCAAGGACGATCTCAACCTAAGGCTAATGTCATCAAGCACTCAGAGCAGAAAGAATTTGCATTTTATGCTTTCAAGGGAAAATGCCCTATAGATCATGTTAACTCTTCCTTTTGGTACATAGACACTAGTTTCCGACACTTCACTCAATGAATTTATCGGTTCACAAACTTCTTGTTAGAGTAAATGGTTCTTTTCCATTTAACTCTTATATTAAGTTTACTTAGGTAAGCTCATAAATTAGGAGGAATTATATATTCTTGGATATTAGGAAGATATTGTGAGTCATCCTTTTGACTCCAACTACTCCTAAGATATCACATGTGGTTAATTCCAATTTGGACACCACCCTTCTAGATTGTAGGTGGATGGTAGGTGGTTGATTCCATCAGACCTCTACTTCCTCCAAGTTGAGACACTTGTCCAAGTATCCTCCCAGCTCTTGCCTATATAAACAGGCTAGCTCTTATGTATCGCATATTAGGAAATATTGATGCTATTATGTTTTGAGCATTTACATCAGAGATTGTTCTTGTATTGTTATTCTGACAATTTTATTTTCTCTTTATAAATCTATGTCTTTCATTAGTTCTGGTTATATTTGTTTTATACAAATACTAATACTTCTCACCCTTTCACTGATTATGCATTTTTTGAGAAGAGTATACTATTGTTGCTAAGGCCTGGTGGTAGGAATCTCATATTCCTCAATGTATACTATGTTGATAGTATGGAGCTAAATCTTCTCTTATGTGGCATTCTCCTTAGCTTGATGTGGTCTTTAGTTCACACAAGTGTTCAATTGTTGATCGTGTGACTCACACTACTATGGTTATTGGCATAGAGGTTCATGTTCTACACAAACTTGTAGAAACATGAGATTCTCTTGAGCATGTGTTTGAAGTTAAATCATCTTCTATCAGTAGTCTCTAGCATCAACAATATGGCCACCAGAACATTCACTATCTTGCTCAACTTGTTCAAGAGAATCCAATTCTTGGCTCACTTGAGATTCAAACTCAAAATCACTAAGTTTATGGAGCTTGTTAGGTTGGAAAGTGACTCACGAACCATTCAAAGATCACTTGTGGCGAACCTCATAGGTATTCCAATTGGTTCACATTGTTATATGTGGTCTAAAGAATACATCTTTTGTTATTAGTGCCAATTATTTCTTTCTTTTTGTTGATGATCTTAGTGGTAACATGTGATTATACTTTATTAAACAATGACACTAGAGTTCATCACGGATGGAGAAAGAAGTAGAAGCATCTCCAAATCAAGTTACAGCTCCACATATAGATGCACAGCTAACAAATGCTCATCAAGAAGTTGATTATGCTATTAATCAAGCAGCATGAGTTGTTCAAACAGGAGCAGATCTAAGTCCAACAACAGATATCGATCCATCCCTAGAGATATAGACAATATGGAGCTTGGAATTCCTTCGTGTGGTTCTTGTTCTATAAAGTATACTTACAAAGAAATTAATGGGTTTATTGTATTACAAAATTTTAGGGCCTTAGTCGAAAAAGTATTAGCTTGTCCTATAGTCACTCTTAGGTTAGATAATGGGAGAAATTTTGTTCTAATGCTTTCTCCAACTTTTGTAATACACACAACATCAAACGCCTGTTAACCACACCTTACATTCCTCAATAGGATGACATTGTTAAACATCAAGACCGCACTATAACTGAAATGGCTAAGTCCATGATGTGGCACATCAGTGCTGCTTAGAAATTTTCGGCAGAAGCAGTATTCACCACAATCTATCTCCTTAATCAATCTCTCACACAGATTGTTAAGGGGAAGACTCTTGAGGAGGCTTGGAGTGGTTGTACACCTAAGATCAGTCACCTAAAATGTAAAGACCCTATCTTATCTCTCACGAAAAATGCTAAAAGTGTGAAAGGACTTTTTTTTTGGTTTTTTTGGTTTTTCTGATCTTTTTGTTTTTGTGGAATAAATGCTTTTTTTTTTGTTTTTCAGATTTGAAGACAATAGAAAAAATGCAATTAGAAGAAAGGAAATACTTCATGCACAACTGATTACTCTTATTGAATGTAATTTATCAGTTACACCAAATTAAATAGGGAATGCTAATAGCTTTATTGAATATCAAACTAGAACCTAGAAATAATTGTGACATTATTGGCATTGTGAGCCTCTTCCTGATCAAACGCTGCAGGGAATGGTGTCTTTGTATATGCACCAGCAGGGCGTGATCCTAGGAAATTTCCAGATGCCTACCTTTATACAAAATGCAACCCCAAATACCAAATTGTAGGCCCCTTGAGTAATTCGCTAGTCTCTATATCAAATTCGCAAGTGAGAATATTAATTGCAACTCCTTAATTAGAGATCGCAAGCCTTAATTGCACTCACCCAGCCTTCAACCAATGACGTCTGGAACATGTAATGGTTTACTATATGGGGTAAATGAATTAATGCATACAGACAATGAAACAAAAACATGTAACAGCATTACTCCTTTTATTATTCGCATATGCCAAAGACATTACATTATGCTTATAATGATGATTACAACAATGATCCAAAGTTGTACATATACCATCCCGAAGAACCTTCCCGAAGGACCCCGTCAGTTACATAACAATTACCGACGACATCAACCCGTCGGCTATATAACATTTACTGACATCATCCCCCCCAAAAGAAAAAAGTCGTCTCCAGACGACAATTACAAAATATCCAAGACAGATTAACAAAACAGAATACATTAACTGATTAACTACAACAAGATAGATATGTTTCCATCACACCACTTTCACATTCATCCCGTGCCTACACCAAACTAATCTCCAATACACACTGTCTCCTTAGTCAAGCTGACCTAGATAGCCACCCGTGCCACTTTCTCTACTTCCAACTCCTAGGTACCCTGAGCCAAGTGTCATTGTACTGCCTCCAATTGGATGATCAGCTCCTCCGAGGTCTCTATGTATCCACCAAGACAGCTTCACGTCCAACACCTACTCCAAGTACCTCAAAGCGTATCACCCCTCTCCAAAGGCTTGCTTCGTTGATCTCTCCACCTTTGGCACACTATGTCTGCACTATGTCTGCAACTCCAGGTCTCATCAACTGGTCACACTTCTCACGACTGATAACTGCACCGACTGAGGGTCTAGGGGGCATCGCCCCCAACAGAGTCGAGGGGGAGCGCCCCCGCGGAGTCCTGGGCAGAGCCCTAGGCGCACTACCTGACGTGATATAGGGCGGGATCGAGGGGCAACGCCCCCACCGCCAAGACCAAATTAGCACTCCCAAACCCACACAAAACTCCATGGAACACACCTTTTTTGTGATTTTCTTCCGATCCCACACTCTTTCTGGCAACTGCTTATGTTTTTCCTTCGCTTTGGCATTATGTGTTACTCATTCCAAATTGTTTCAATCTGTAGTCATTTTTTTTTTTATAGAAAACCTTCTGTCACCCTTCTTCTGTATCTGTATGATGGTCTCTCTCTGTTATGTTACAACCTCATTGCCAATGTACAACTACACAATGGATTGCTTCTGCCATAGCCGTAACATCTTCCTGCTACTGTACGGCCTCCCCACTCCGAATTTTGCTGCCGTACGATATGGCTCTCCTACTACCAGTGTCTGTACGAGTAAGCCGTATGGACTTTCTCCTTCGTCGTGTCGTCACCCAACCTTCAAGCAATCTAGTCATACAATCATATAGTGCTTACCTTTTCTGCAACTTTCCCAACCATGGCCGTACGGTGTGTCCTAATTTATTCCCCTATGCTCCAAGTCCATAAGACATACCCTGCACTAGATGGTCATACGGCGTACCCTCCTTTCTGCTTTCCTTAAGCCTTACTCGTATGGTTGTCGTACAGTGTAATGCTTAGACATGACTTCCCCTTCATCTGTTTGTCATACTGTTGTACGGTACACCTCTTTGGCCATATAGTACTTCTCATGTTTGTACGGTAGGCATTTACATGGCCGTATGGTGGTGGCTCCTTGTCCATACGGTATCCTAGCTGGTTCGTACAGTCCTTTCTTGAATCCGTATAGTTGCTTTGTCTAGGTCGTACAGTACTTCCTTGCCTACTTCCAGAAGGTCATACAGTGGTAGCTCCTTGTCCATACGGAGCCTCCAGTCTAAACGGTATTTTTCCCTTGCCTTGTGCTTGCTGTATGGTGCACCTCCAGGTCTCTTCCTACAAATTTTCAGCCATACGTTGTATTCTTCTCTTTTCCGCCTAGGTCAAAGCTCTCTCTTCTCCCACCAATATGTTTTTTGGTTCAATATCATCTCCGAGGTTCATGGTTTGTATTGTGGCCTCTTCATATTTTATCAGCTTATCTTCACTGAACGTATGGGCCGGTGTTTCATCCACTTGTGTTTCTCCTTCCTTTAGTTCACTATATTCCTCTGGGAACTCATTTCTTCCTTTTTCTTCTTCAACGCCCAACATGTTGCAGCTCAGGAAGAGTTCGTAATTCTCCATCTACCAGTGAAATAGTCCGTTCACCGAATCTAGGTCATCCTCATTTGACCCTCCTTCCAGTCTCAATACTCCCTCTTCATCAAATTCCATTCTCTTCTTCCCCTTGTCATCCCCTCCACCTTTTCCTTCAGAATCTGACGACCCTGCCTCCTCACCTACCATTTGTGTGTGCAGGTCAATTATGAATCTTCTGCCTCCGTGCTCCATTGATAGGGTATTTCGTTTTCAGTCATGTTTTACTTTTTCTTGTACCAACCAACTCCATCCAAGAATAGCATCATATCCTCTCCTCTTCAGCGAGATGACGAAGAAATCGAATAGGAATGGTTGTGTTCCAATAGTTATTGGTTGTGCCATCAGGATGCCAAGAAGTTTAATGTCGTGTTGGTCCTCAGTTAGTAACTAGATTGTTGGTGGCCACAGCGTAGGTTGTCCTAATTTTTTCCATACATCTTCTGGTAACACATTCACACCTGACCCTCCGTCCACAATTGTGTCTATCAAAACAGTTCCCTGATTGCCCGTCTCGACTACTGGCAGATGCCTTCCGAATGTGAGCGCTAGCAGCATTGGATCTGTTGTACTTGCTCCACTTTCCTTCTCCCTTCCGTGTTCTCCTGGTAATTTAACAATTGGGGCTATGTTCATGAGTGTTGTCCGTAGTTGAGGCATTGTGAGGATCAGATCATTTAACTTGACTAGTATTTCAGTTTGTAATATCTGTCGTATGATGTTTTGTTCCGCACAGTTCCTTGCTGAGGTATCGGTGGTGTCCTTCAAGTGTGCTTTCTCTGCCTGTGTTGCTTTCTCAATTTCCATCCGCACTTCCTCCAGTCTCTTCTTTTCTTCTGTCGGGTCAAGGTACAATTTTGCTTGTTTTTGTGTGATTGCAGAACCTCCTCTTCATCTGTCCCAATGGTGATCAAGTTCACTCTTGATTTCGGGCACTTGGCATCTTCATGATCTCCTGAACCGCACCATCTGCATAACAACTTTGGTGCGTTCGCTGATGTACAGTTTCGGGCAAACTGGCCCCACAAATTGAATGCTCAGCATTGTACCATCGGGCGGCCGGTTGCATCGTACTAAATTCGACTATGGCTCCCATTATTATTGTTGACATTGTTGTTTTGCCCTCGTCTATTATTTTTGTACCCTCCAAACGTGGCACCCTCACTACTAGCGTTCTCATTCCCTCCTGATGCAAAAGCCTCGTTAGTCAGCAGCACTTGTTGAGATCCTCTTGTTTCCATATTGAAGGGGCATTCTTTTGTGGAATGTCCCATGATCTTGCAGATCTCGCAAAACTGGTTCTTTGGACAAGATCCCTTCGTGTGACCTTCGGTCTTACATTCTGTGCACCACAACTTGTTTCCCTTCGTCTCTTTCTACATATTCTTAAAATCCTTCATCATTCGGATCATATCCTTCTGAAGAATGGACCTTCTTGCTGCCCTTTCGTCATCGCTACTATCTTCTTCCGAAGACGAAGTCGCCATCTAAATCAAATGAGCTACTCTTCTTCTTTTTTGTTTTCTGATCACTTTCCAAATCCATCACCAAATTGTATGCTTCGGTGTATGACAATGGGGGCACAATCTTCATTTTTTTCTGTAACTTCGGTCGTAGTCCTTCAATGAACCATCTCTTTTGCAACCCATCTGCTGGCTTACTTTCAATCTTGTTTATTAATTCTTTTAATTTTTTGGCATATACTCAAACTGTTTCATTTTTTCCTTGCTTTATGTTGTATATCTCTGCTACGATCTCATTGTCATTGCATAGCAATTGAAATTCGATGATAAATTCCTTTTTAACTTCCGCCCAATTGGTTAATTTTTTGGGATCCGTATCGACAAACCAATCAATTGCTACACCTCTTAAGGTTGCCGAAAATTGTCACACCCATCCATTTGTGTCAGTTACGCCATTCACTGTCCAAATTGTTTCGCATGTCTTACAGTGTCTAATTAGATCGACAGTTCCATCACCATCAAACTTTGGCAATTTTTCCTTTGGTCGAGCCATTACTATTCGAGTTGGAGGTACTTGTTGTGTACCCGCGTTGTTTTGCACCCTCGCACTGTTCTGCACACCCGCACTGTTCTGAACAATCAGTTTATTTCCAACAGTCATGCTATTTGGTGAAGAAGGGTTTTTGTCAAGTGAAGCTATCCGTTCCGGAATTACATCTCGGATGAAGAGTTCACTCCATGCTCGTGCTCCATCAGCAATCCGAGCCTTGTGAGTTAATCCCCTTCCGTCTGGATTCTCATCCCTCGGCGTATACAAGTTAAGAAATCCCTCCCTTGCTTCTTCCACCAAATCCAACCACTGTCGAGTCTCTTCCAACAATTACTCAGTGCTTCGGTGTTCGTCAGCAATCTGTTGAAACCTTCATCTGCGTTCGGCCTATTGTGCCAAAATTAAATTCCCTTGTGTTGTGCGCATTTCATCTTTTTCCTTCAGCTTATTCTTATTTTTGTTCAGCTGATTCGGCATTATTCTTCATTCCTCTGCCTTTGTTCCAAGTCCATCGGGCAACGGCACCAAATATTTACTGTATGGGGTAAATGAATTAATGCATACAAACAATGAAACAAGAACATGTAACATTAGTACTCCTTTTATTATTCGCATATGCCAAAGACATTACATTATGCTTATAATGATGATTACAACAATGATCCAAAGTTGTACATATAACATCCCGAAGAACCTTCCCGAAGAGCCCCGTCGGCTACATAACAATTACTGACAACATCAACCCATCGGTTGCATAACAATTATCGACGACATCAACCCGTCGACTACATAACATTTACTGACAACAATGGTTGCAGATGCTATAAAAAGTGTAAAAACCCCTGCTGGTCATCAACTAATAAACACCGAATTTTCTTAACAATTTAGTGTTTGGTATTTCGTCAAACACTTGGTAGGCTCCATAGATATCATTGAATTGTATTTATTTTAAAATTGTGAAACCAAATCAGAGAATGCAATTAGTGCTTACAATACCCAATTCAAAGCTTCTACATGGAAATTCTATTTCCTTATCCAGTGTTCTAAAACTTTTCAAAATTTAAGCCAGCTAACAACTTATAGAATGCTTACTGCAGCAGAGTTATTGTCTACAATTTGAGGGAAAGGAACTTAAAACAAAATAAACCTATAACATGCTATGCCATGTCTTGTCCCACATGTAGGCAGAGAATGCACACGCTCAATGGTGTTAATGCTTGGATGTGTAGCCCCCCAGCTGTAGAAGATTATAGTAAGCTTAAACACCAAATACAGTGCACTGTCACAAGAAACTTGAAGAATAATCAATCACAGGCATTCCAAATCAGAATTTCAGTCACCCAATCATATACATCAAACACCAACTCAGGAGTCTACTTGGCATCAAGATTTGTTGTCTTTAATCACACAAATTCCAAGTGCAATCTTCAATCAGAATGCAGGTCCTTAGTTAATGACTACAGGCCCTTACTGGTGGCCGTGAAACATGCAATAGGACCCTGCAATATACTGTACGCCCTCGAATTTCAGGCCTTGTGGAAAGAAACATAGGCCCTCAACGTTGACTAACAGCCTTTCCCAAGGCAGCAACGGTAGAGAAAAGTGGCAACCATTGTTTGAAAGGGTGACAGTAGCCTTAATGTGAACACAATAATTTTCCAGAACTACCTCACGGGCAGGAATATACAACAGCAGATACCAATATCTTACCAGCTTCAGTAGCAATCTCCAAGAATTAAAATCAGACAATTACCACAAACAAACTCCTCCTTTAGACACAGTAATACAGTAAGGAGTGATGGTAGATTGCTATACAACAGCAGGGATTAGCAAACAATCTTAGAACAACTTTCAGCTTCAGACCCAATTCAAACTCCACCAAATAATCTTCCTTCAAATCACACTACAAAATGAATCTCTCCTTAGATACAGAAATACAGTAGGAGAATGTTGCCCAATTGTATACTTCAGCACTATTGCCAAGAACTTCTCAGACGAGACCCTTATACTTCAGCAAGGGTTCACAGGTCAGAAATTAGGAAAAAGTCACAAAGGCACAAAAGCAAATATATAATCAAGCATGTCTTTCCCAATGAAATGAGCTCTCATTTATAACCTTTCATTGGCCAAAATTTCCTTAAAAATTCCACTTCAGAAATTGTGGATGTTTTCCAAAAGAACTCAACACTAGAAACTTTCCAACACGCTTTTTATAAATCTCTTAAAGTCATTATTATAATAATACAACTCAATGATTAATAAATAAATAAGAACTCATGCAATTATTACTTTATTAACTGTAGGTGATGACCAATTGCAAAAGCCGCCCACTACACTGCCAAAAATAGCAACTACCAAAAATAGACTTACTAAAAATAGTAAGTTCACAACTAAGACCCCAAAACACCATGTCAGCTCACGAGGGTAGCTATGATGAGCTAACTCCATCAACTGCACAAACTAGCCAAAAAAAGGGACATTACAAAAAGTCCAAACATAGACCCAAGTATGAAAAATAGCAGATCAAATTCAACTCAAAACAATTTCCTTCAAACGCCTCCAGCGATTTTCCTGAGCATTGGATGCAAAATCAAACTCAAATTTTTCTTCTTGATCTTCAATATGAACTGCAGCATCAACTGTCCTTAGATATAGCTAGAACAGTAGGAAAAATTTGCAAATTGTATACTTCAGCACAATTTGCAAGGAATGCAATTCTCAAGAAATTCACAAACTCCAGAAACCCTCAGCTAGGTAAGAAAAAGCAATAATATAATATTCAAAATGTCTTTTTCTCTTTGAATGAAGCCATAATATAATGCTTTTTGTGCAACCTAACTTCTCCATGACGCTTTTCACTTCAACATTGCTTATGATATAAAGTCCGATTACTTTATAATATAAAGCACATTAATAATTATAAGTACATTTAATAATTATAAGGTCTCATTATAATTGCAATAAATATGACTTCAAAAAAAATGTCTCATCCAGAACCCAATAGAGAAATGACAAGCAACCACCATGACCACTACTGCTTTGCCAAAAAAAGAAACTAGCCAAAAGTGACTTACTAACAATAGTAAGTCCAAAAATAGCAAATCTGCAACCAGGACCCCCAAAACCAAATGTCAACTCGCAAGGGTCGCAATGATGGGTTGACAAATCCGAACTCCAAAAACTTGCTAAAATGGGGACATTACATTCCTCCCTCCCCAAGATTGCTTGTCCTCAAGCAATCGCAATCTAGGGTGCTTAAGAGTATTCTCAGGCTCCCAAGTAGCATCCTTATCCAGTATGTCCTGCTACTTAACCAAAAACTCTCTGATAGTCCTTTGTAGTTGTCTCTCTCTAGTATTAAGAATCGCTTATGGAATCAACTCAAGTCTTCCCTCATCGTCTAAAGGAGATAACACTAGAGATGGCACCACATGTCTGTCAAAAGCCTTATTAAGGCACGAAATATGCAATACATTATAAATCTAGCTATCCTCGAGCAAATCCAACTCATACGCCACCTCACCAACATGCCTTACCATACGGAAGGAGCCATAATAACACAACTTAAGTTTTTTTGCTCCACTCTTCTTAATAGAAGACTGCCAATCTAGTTGCAGCATCAAGTAAACCATGTTACCCACCTGAAACAATAAGTTGTCCTCCGCTGATCGACATACTGTTTATGCTGATTTTGTGACCTTTGTATGTTATCGCTCAAAGATCTAACAATATCCTGACTATCCTGTAACATATCCCCTACACTCGGCACTCTGCTATCACTATACAGCAAATGCATAAAGCTAGGAGGATCATATCCATATAAAGCTCTAAAGGGAGACATTTAGATGGTCATATGGTGAGTGGAATTGCAACAGTACTCACATAGATAAATCCACTTCACCCAAGAGAGAAGAAACGTAGTTCCGCAAATAAACCTCAACCCATTTGTTCATAATCTCATTCTATCGATCTGTCTACGAGTGTGTCCCATATAATCTAAAAATATCTTGCCAAAAATAACTCATAAACCTACTATCATGATCACTCACTATGGTCTGGGGTAGACCATGCAACCTGAATATCTCCCAGAAGAACAACTTAGCTAGCTCCACAACCGAATAGGTAGTGGTAATGGGAAAGAAATAAGCATACTTCATGAGCCTATCCACTACCACATAAATGTAGTCTTTGCTTGGGCTTTAGGCAAGCCAACAATAACATCCATGGAAATACTCTCCCACTTCCTCTTAGGAATAGGAAGTGGCTACAATAATCTCGCAAGATAAGGGTGCTCCTATTTGTTCTGCTAACAAACAAAACAATCTTGAACATAATACTGAACATCAGACTTCAAACCCTTCCAAGTGAACCTCTCCCTTACCTGTCTGTATGTCTTGAAGAACCCCAGATAACCGGCCATAGGAGAACAATGGAATGCTCGTAGGATAATCTCATAGATGCCTAACCCTGGAATCAGATATATCCTTCCCTTGTAGATGATCAACTCATTTGCAAGAGAACAACTGCTATCTTGAATACTATCATAAATAATGCTTGAACCCACTGATCCCTGGCATACTTAGCATTAATCAAGCGCATCTAATCATCAGCAATCTCAATAACTACACATAAGTGAGGCCTCCTCAAAAGAGCATTTGCAACAACATTCTGAGTGCCCTTGATGTAAGAGATGTCAAAATCAAATGATTATAGCTTGTTAACCCAATTTTTGTTGTGTCACGTTCAAGTCCCTCTATCCAAGAAAATGTCTCAGGCTCTTATGATCAATCTTAATGCAAAACTTGTTGCCCACTAAATATTGGTTGAATTTCACCAAAGCATGCATGATGGCCAACATCTTCTTATCGTAAACATTAAACAATCTCTCAGGTTCCCATAACTTTCTACTCTTGAAGGCTATGTGATGTCAATCCAAGGATAAAAGTGCTCAAATACCCTCTCCAGAAGCATCACAATGTAAATCAAAGTGTCTCGAAAATCTGGTAAAGCTGACATCAAGCACGAAGTCATAATAGACTTAAACCTTTCAAACCACTCCTATGCCTAAGCAGTCCACTAGAAGTCACCCTTGTAGGTCAAATCTGTAAGGGGAGCTACATGTCGGGAGAATCTTGCCACAAATTCAAGCAAAAAGACCAATGAACTCTCTTAGTTGTATTAAGTTCTCAGGTGTGGGCCACTCTATGATAACACAAATCTTATCAGGATCCATGCAAACTCCACCAACATTGATGATATCTCCCAAGTAAAGTAACTCTTTCATGCCAAGAGCACACTTGGACTCCTTGGTGTACAAGGAAGCCCTATCCAAAATACCCAAGATTATATCGAAATGAGCAACACGATCATCCCAAGTCTTGCTATAGATTAGGATGTCGTCAAAAAACACCAACACAAATCTGCAAAGCTGACTATGAAGCACCCTATTCATAATAGACTTGAAAGTAGCTGGAGCATTTGTCAAGCCAAAGGTCATGACTCGAAACTCAAAATGTCCACAATGGCACCTGAATGTGGTCTTCTCTATATCCTGCTCTCTAACTCGAATCTGGTGGTATCGCGATCTCAAGTCAATCTTTGAGAAGTACTTTGCCCCATGCAACTCATCAATGAGCTCATCTATCCATTGAATCAGGTACCCATTCTTAATAGTCTTTTTATTCAGCATTCGGTAATCTATACACATATGTACACTACCATCCTTCTTCAACAATACTACTGAAGAAGAAAATGGAGACTTAGTATGCCTAATATAACCCATGTCAATGAGCTCATGTATGGTCTTCTCAATCTCATCTTTGAGCCGCTTTGAATGTTGATAGGGTGTAATCACGATGGGCTTAGTACCCTCCTCTATCTCTATGATATGCTCTACTCCCCTATCTGGAGGTCTACCAAGAGGTAAATCACTAAACACCTTAGAGTGTTTAGTTCTCAATTGCTGACTATCTGGGTGATAATCTGGCTCATCAGTACTCTTCAAGGTAGGCATGATCCTGCACTCAACCACCCAATCTATAACATCCTCATGGCATACCAAATGTTGCATGCATCTAAGTGATATATGCTTAATCTCTTCATTATTTATAGCCTTAAGAAGGATTTGTGGCTTCCCATCCTTGATGAATCTCATCTCCATCTTTTTAGTGCCCAAGTAGATGTCCTTAAGAGTATGTAGCCATGCCATGCCAAGAACTATATCCATACCACCAATGTCTACAACATAAAAATCTGTTGTGAATGCATATGTACTAAGCCTTACTAGAAGATCTAAAATCATCTTGTTACACCTCAAAGTGTAACCATCAGCCACCTGTACCCATAAGCCCTCAAAACCCTCTGTCTGTGTACCCCTCCTAGTAACCAAATGAGCATCAACAAAATTATGAGTGGCTCTGGTATCAAAAAATGCAATCACATGTTATCCTGCTATGAGCCCATACATTTGGAAAGCTCCCTCTTTCCTTATGCTAGATAGGTAAGCCACCTTGAGGTTGGAATCATCTACCTCAACCTCATCGTCAATAGTGCTATATCCATCCCGCTCATACTCTGCTAGCTAATACAGGACATCAACACCATCCTCGTCATCATAAAACCACTTCATCATCCTATTTTTGCCCTTAGGCTTCATAAGACAATCATGGTCAACATCCTAGTAACCCCTATAGTAGAAACAGAATTTCTTCCTCCTCAAATCATTAATTGTATCCCAATCCAAGGAAGCTGCCACAGGTCACTTAGATTCATCTTTTTGCTCTCCTAGGTGTTATCCTATCGTAAGATGAACTAGAAGGCTTCGAGGAGAATTTTCCCTTAGGTGTCGATGCCTCTAAGTTCTAAACCTTCTTGACGGCTTCCTGTAGTGAGGGCAGGTTCAATGACTTAACCCAACCACTGAGTGGCTCAGCGAGACCCTCAATAAAGAGCATAACTCTCCTCCTCTCTGATATGTCATAAACCATCACTGACAATCTCTGGAACTAACTGATAAATGCCTCCAAACTAGCTGTCTGCCATAACTAAGCCAACTCTTTGAAAAAAAACTTTGGGATCCTTCTTGTCAAAACGCTCTATGAATGTGCCAACGAACCCCTGATATGATGTGCTTTGCTCATGATGAAGGGATACTAAACTGTGGTACCACCAATAATGCACAACTCCATCAAGGTGTAGGACTGCCAATTTGATGGCTTCCTTTTTAGTCACAGGATGCAAGGCTAGGTAGGTGTCAAGCTTGTGAACCCAAGCTCTGGCAGTCATTCTACCACTCTTGTCAAATGAGCCAATGCCATCTTACTAGCCACCTATTGTAGCTCAGTCTGCCTAGGCCGTTGTCTTTCAAGAGTTGGCCTTCCTCCAGAATGCTTATGCACTTGTGTCAAATACATATTAAAATTCAAATTGTCCTTCAGTGCCTTAGGTAGAGCGTCAAACTCCACAAAGTAAGCAACAACATCATCAACAAATGGTGCAGCCTCAGACGTAGTACTAACTACATCCAACTATGGTCTCAAAAAGGTGGGTCTCTTTGGCCTATCATGGGATCCAATATAACCTATCATGTCCACCCTATCATCGATCTTGACTCGGTCCTCAACCCTATGCTTGTCACCAGCCCAAAACCCATCTTCTACTCGTGATCTGTGGGAACCAATTGAATCATCACGAGCTCTCTCCCTACTCCGTCCCCATGGGAGAGCTAATTGTTGCAGCGTGTCAGATAGCTACTGCAATACACCTACCATTTGTTGTTGTCCGACTACCAAATTCCTGAATGTCTACATGGCCTCTCTATCAACGTCTACATCAGTACCCCTAAATCCAACACCACCTAAGCCACCCAAACTGCCAGCATAACCAAACTAAATCTCAGCCTCTCATTCTCTGGGAGAATTACGACCTCTATGGGTATAATGCATACCCAGCACAAATCTCCTATCATCATTTGTAATACTAGAACCGAACTTTGTAACCAATACTGAAAACAACTCTTAAATGCACTGACAATTGAGCCCAATTCCTGAAAGCTGGCAGGAAACCACTCCGATACCACTGTAAAGACCATGTCTTCTCTCTCACAGAAATGCTGAAAATATGAAAGAATCGTTTTTTTGTTGTTTCTGACTTTTTTGTTTTTCTGGAATATATGCTTCTTCTTTTTTGTTTTTGAGATTTCAAGACAATAGAAAAAATGCAATACAAAAGAAAGGAAATACTTCATGCACAACTAATTACTCTTATTGAATTCAATTTATCAGTTATACCAAATTAAATAGGGAATGTAAATAGCTTTATTGAATATCAAACAATAACCGGGAAATAATTGTGACATCCAATATGGGCATTGTCTCTTCCTGATCAAACACTGCAGGGAATGATGTCTTTGTCTATGCATCAGCAGGGTGTGACCCTGGGAAATTGCCAGACGTCTGCCTTAATACAAAATGCAGCCCCAAATACCAAATCGCAGGCCCCTTAAGTAATTCACTGGTCTCTATATCAAATTTGCAGGCCAGAGTATTAATCGCAGCTCTTTAATTAGGGATCGAAGGCCAGAATATTAATTGTAGCTCCTTAATTAGGGATTGCAGGCCTTAATTGCATTCACCCAACCTTCAACTAGTGACCTCTAGACCATGTAATGGTTGTAGATTCTATAAAAAGTCCAAATGCAGGCCCAGGTAGGAAAAAGGCCGACCAGTTCTGCTCAAAACAATTTCCTTCAAACACCTCCAGCAATTTTCTTGAGTGCTGCATGCAAAATCAGACTCAAATTGTTCTTCTTGATCTTCAATACAAACATCTGCATCAACTCTCCTTAGATACAGTTAGAACAATACGAGAAATTTGTAAATTATATACTTCAACACAATTTGCAAGGAATGCAATTCTCAGAAAATTCACAAACTCCAGAAACTCTCAGCCAGGTAAGCAAAAGCAATAATATAATACTCAAGATGTCTTTTTCTCTCCAAATGAAGACACATTTATAATTCTATTTGTGCAACCTAACATCTCCATGACGCTCTTAATTTAACATTGCTTTATAATATAAAGTCCAATTACTTTATAATATAAAACACATTCATAATAATAAGTGCATTTAATAATTATAAAGTATCATTATAATTGCAATAAATATGACTTCACAAAAAATATCTCATCCAAAACCCAATAGAGAAATGCTAGGCAACCACCATGACAGATACTACTACCTTGCCAAAAATAGAAACTGGCCAAAAGTGACTTACTAAGAATAGTAAGTCCAAAAATAGCAAATTCGCAACCAAGAGCCCCAAAACCAAACGTCAACTCACAAGGGTTGGAATGATGAGTTGATAAATCCTTACTCCAGGAACCTTCTAAAATGGAGATATTACATAAAAGTCTTTGGCTCTTTAGCATATGTTTGGATTCCAAATACCAAGCGCTCTAAGTTGGATTCCAAGAGTCAAAAACATATGTTTACATGGTACACTGACAACCACAAGGCTTACTGATTGCTTGATGTAGACATTAATCATCTTATCTTCAGTCGTGATGTTGTCTTTGATTAAGAAGGACCTTTGCAGCCTTTAAGGGTTGTTGATTTAGGTGTCCAATTCCCATTTGGTTCACGTGATGGAAGGGATCTGAATTTGATGATGAACTTATCTGGCTTTCCTCTAGATGATATTCTTCCTATTGAACTTGTTCCAGTTCTTCCTCATGCCTTTGATGTTACTTCTTCGACTCTTTGGCTTAGTAGGCTAAAACCATTCATGATCTCTATTCTTACAAGCTCACCAAGCGTAGATCTTCTAGAAGAAAGAACAGATGGCAAAGTATAGCAACTTTGCCATGGCATGACCAATATTCATATCATTTTTTAAACTCAAACATATACTAAGGCTAAATGGTTCCTAGAGGGGAAAAGGCTAGAAGTTGAATTCCATTGTCTTTTAAAGAATAATACTTGGATTCTTTCTAATCTTCCTCTAGGGAAGAAGGCCATTATTCAGGTTTATAAAGTTAAGTACAAAGTTGATGGAACCCTTGACAAGTGCAAAGTTTGTCTAATTGCTAGGAGGTTCTTATAGAAAGAGGGCATTAAATAAAATAATAGAATTCATATTACAAAGCCATATTGAGCCCTTATTCCTCCATACAAGTAGATATAAAATGTTTTTTGCTGAATGTAGATGTTCTTCGAATATTTTGTTATCTCAATATTCTTCCACTACTTATATCTTTTTCCAATTTAAAATTGTGACTATTCAAATGAATGGTCATATCTCTTTTGAAATATATTTTTCTCTCTCCTTAGTTAATTGCATCACTAAACAAGTAGTTAACGGCACCTTTACAATAATTTCTTTTAAATAAATCGCACTTTTAGTTTGTCTTTAATTGTGATAACTGTACTTTGTAATAGTATATGAATTACTTTGGATGCATAATATATGATTGCACTAAACCTTTATCTCTATTTAATGCTAGTCTTGATTTGATATGCATGATTATTGCCTGAACCTCAATACCTCTGATTATGGCTAGGCATAAATTCAATCTTTTATAGACATTATATTATATTGCTTGCTTCGATAAATTTGAAACCCACGATAGTGTTTAGCGTAGAGACAAAGATGAATGCATACAGACAATAGAACACGAACAGCAGTATTATATTCGCAATAGTAAGTGAATGATAATTTACAATGATCCCAGACGGGATATAAATACTACTGCCGAACCTTCCCGAAGGAGTCCGTCGGCCACAATTATTCTATCCGTTACAAACTATTTACCGCCGGACCGTCGGCTACAGAAACACCGCCGGACCGTCGGCTACGGAAACACCGCCGGACCGTCGGCTACAGGAACACCGCCGGACCGTCGGCTACAGAAGCATCGCCTGACCATCGGCTACAGGAACATCGCCGGACCGTCGGCTACTGAATGCAAAATACCGCCGGAACCATCCAGTCGGCTAACAGATAGCTCTCTTATTGACGGCTCCCAATATTCGGTAGGTTCACATTTCTCTTCAGTTTGTGGATGCAAAGGTACCTTGCCGTTTTGATGATTTGGGTTCACAATATTTCTGAAGCATGAATTTGCTTCCATCGATTTCTTCAATCTGACTCAGTTTAGAGGTGTATCGTTCAAAATAATAGGCCAGACTTCTGAAATATTCAAACACTCATATGTTTAATATTCCATACTTGACGGCTTTAATTCTCTATATTGTCATTGATTACGGAAAACATTACATATTCAAATAAGATTTTGTTTTGAAGTCTCTGACTGTCAATCTTGGAATGGCTGATTGATTGTATTCGCTGGTTTGGGATTTCCAACAGTCATAGCATCAATAGCAAAATTCTCTGATGATACACATCGTACTGTCTTATGCTTTGTTCTCAATGTATGTACAGTCATGTATTGTTCATTTGTATCAAGCTGTGCATATTTCTTCATTTGCATCGTTATTGTACATTCATACGTATTTCTGAACTGTGTTGTGTCTTGGTGTACTAATATTCTGCATGCGTCTTCATGTATATTCTTTCCAAACTTGAATCATTTTATTTGCAATCACACTGCATACTGTCCCTGTGGTGTTGGCTGTGTATATTTTAGTGTATACTCTTCTATCACCATGGCAACCTGACTGAATCTGCATGATATTGATTTTATAAAATAATCTTTTATTACATTATAATGTGTCAGCAATCCCTAGTCTTCAACCGGAATTGGAACCTTTAGTTTCCTAGGCATATATTCCTTGTCTAATTGATTATTTATACCTGATAATCTAGAAGTCCGTTGTTCTCATAACCCCTTTGCTCATAACTTTGCATTCCATGAGCTCACTTTATGTTCAGGCTTTCTGTCAAACACACTGCCTTAATCATTTCAGGCATCTGAAGTGTGAAACTCAACAAGCTGTGATAAACTGGTAATTCTAATTTCACTAGCTGCTATTGCAGCATAAACATTGTCATCCTGCTACCACACATCGTTGTCTCCTTATGCTTATAGATAAGGAAGTTGCCATTATCAATGGTTTTGCTCATGCTCTCAATATTAATGCAAATGTTTTATGAAAACTCCAACATCAGATCTCAAATGGAGGCTCAATTTTTTGCAAAAAATCAGAGCTCCATCACCTACCTTAGCAACCCAACTTTCTTGGAAAGTTTACCAAATGGATGTTAAGAATGTCTTCCTCAAGTATAAGTTGCAAGAATTCTACATGACACAACCTTCTAGTTTCAAGGTTGCTAGAAAAGAACATTAGGCGTGCAAGTTGGTGAAAGAACTACATGGCTTGAAACAAGCTACTCGGGCTTGGTAAATCAAAATTAATAAGTATCTTACAATTAATGGCTTCTAGAGGAGAGTGTATGATTCTAATTTCTATGTCAAAAACACGTGGTATATTCTTGTTCTTCTTGTATATGTTGATGACCTTATTATCATTGTTAGTTTGGCACTTTTGACCGATTAGATCAAACAAAGTTTGTGTCAATCATTTGACAAGACAAACTTTGGACTTTTGTTGGGTGCAAGATTGCCAATTTGCATCCACACCAATCGAGAGAGGGTCAACGCAAAGAGCAAAATCAGATTCATCAGTGGTGAATGAATCAACATTTAGGCAATTGGTAACTAGTCTCATCTACCTAACTACTACTAGGCATGACCTCAATTTTGGAGTCAGAAACATTTCCAACTTCGTGACAACCCCCAAGGCCTAATCATTGTGTAATGTTGATGTGAGTTTTATACAACCAAAACATGCAAGATCAAATACTTAGTATTCTAGAACTAAGCACCGAACCTCCAACTCTCTCATGAATAAGGATGTTCATGTGCTAAATAATGTATATGGATTATGTGATCAAATGGGACCTCGCATTCCTTCTTATTTTGGGCTCTCAATTATTTATAACTTCATGTGTTAAGTATCACAAAGGGACTTACACTGCTCATTATATCGATATCAACTACTTTGACAACTGCAATCACTTCTAACCAAATAAACTACAAAAGGAAAGGGTTTAGAAAGCTATTATACTGCTAGAATGCAAGGAACAATGAATGTCTTTGTAACTTTACTTGTAAGACCCCAACAGGTTCCAACTTCACCACTGTAATATCCCTTGTGTTACTACTTTTATATTTTTAATTTTGTATCAAATGCTTTTTGCCATAAAATTGGTGTACAATGTCTGAACTGAATTTTCTAATCTTTCATGTATCAGATCTTGTTATAAAACATAAAAACTTTGCAAAGTAATTTTGACAAACACTTGACATACAAAATTTAGAATATTATTTCCATTTGGAAGTCTTCCCTCCTTTCCATACCCCACTTCCCTTCACTTTCCCTCCGTAGCAAACATCGTAATACATGTCCTATGAACCAGTGGTTTGATGTTGACTGCAAAGCTCTTCATCGCTCTGTCCATTCTTCTTTCGAGGCTCACTCCCCTGACTATGCTCATCTTCGGTTGTCTTACATTTTGTCTTCTTCACCACAAAAAACGATCTTTTACCGCTTCCCAGTGTAAATCTCTTTGCTCCACATTGACCTGTAATCCCCAACTTTTTTGGCGAACTCTTTTCCCCTGTCGTACCCCTCCATCTTCCATTCTTGACTTTCGCTCCCTAACCACCCACACCATGGCTCTTTATGACATTCCAAGACAGCCTTCTATTCATCCCACTCTATCTCCTTTCTGTCACCTATTCACCTCTTCCCACATTTATGAGGCCATCAGATCCATTAGATGCAACAGAGCAACAAACGATGAGGGGTTCCAAGCTAAACTCTTCAAGTTTGGTGCCTCCACTCTGGGCCTCTATCTCGATATACTATTTAATAAGGTGATTTGTATTGGGTTTCTGATTTCTTGGTCCAAGCATCTGATTTATCCAATCCATAAGACCGGTCTTGCTTCTGACCCTGGGAATTACAAGACTATTATGATCGGGCACACATTTGCCAAACTATATGCTACTGCACTCAATGCTATGTTATCTAGAGAGCTCGACAGGAAGGGTTGTAGAGCTAGAGGACAGGCTAGTTTCCGAGCTAACTACTAGACTATGGATCACATTTTCACTTTACAAGCTGTTATTGAGGAGGCTAGACACAGATCGGAAAAACTTTGCAGTTGCTTTGTTGATTTTCACAAGGCTTTTGATTCTGTTCCTAGGATGGCTTTATTTCAGAGGCTTCAGGAGATTGGGATTTCAGACATGTCACTAACGGCTATCATGAGATTATACGAAACTGTTGTGGGTAGATTCAAAACTCCTGATGGTTTCTCAGTTCCAATCCATAGCACTATTGGGGTTAAACAAGGCTACCCTTTATCTCCCACTTTGTTCAGATTATATATTGATGAGCTTGAGGACTTCCTTTCAAAGCCTTTGCTCCCAAGTGACGGTTGTTATTTACACCAGGTCTTGATCTCCATTCTTCTTTTCGCAGATGATGTAGTTCTTCTTGCTTCTTCTCTAGAGAGTTTACAGAGGCTTCTCAATGGTTTGGCTTCCTTTTGTGTTCAGAGACAACTTGTGGTTAACCTGGGCAAGACTCGGATTATGATCTTTAATTGCTTAAAGACTTCTCATCTTCACTTCTTTGTTCAAGGGCAGGAGATTGAGATCACTTCTTCCTAAATGTATCTGGGAGTTAAGTTTTTTGGGCCTCACTTTAGTATGACATGGGCGATACAGCACAGAGTTAGTATGGGTATGGGTTCTCTTGCTATGCTTGAGAAACAGTGCTTCAGACAACATTTTCATGATATCTTGTCCAAGTTATCCCTCTTGGACTCCCTTGTTCAGCCGATTGTTCTTTATGGCTCAATGGTGTGGGGGGCTATTGTTCTTTATGGTTCAGACATTGCTCCTACGGCACATTATCCGATGTCACAAATTTACTCCTCATAGTATCATTCTTGTTGAGTTTGGTGCTCATCCCTTCAGTCTTGCGGCTATTTTTTATCTGATTTGGTTCCTTCACCGTCTGTGTGGTTTTGGGAATTCAATTGGTGAGTGTGATAGATATTCCTACTTGGCATATTGTTCTTCTGCTGCTATTGCACGTTCCAATACTAACTCTCATGCTCATTGCTAGCATGCACAGGCTTCTTCTCTGTTGAGCTCAATTGGGATTGGGATTGGCATTGATCATCTCCCTCCTTATCAGTTCTCTTTGAATGCCCTTGCTCATCTCCTCCCCTCTAGACAAGAGTTAAATGAGCATGTCAGACTTGATATTTACAGACAATATATTACTACTACCTAGACTAGCCCTCATGGTGGCTTACTTCTGAGGATGGCCTTCTATGCGGAGCACTTTCTGGAGATTGGTTATGGGATTATTGTCCGTCCTAGTCACCTTTCTCGACAGTGGATTCATGCTCTTCATATTTCTCTAGGGTCTTTCAGAGTTGGTTCTCATCGTCTTCGTGTTCAAACACATCATCATATTGACAGAGGAGAATAGATCTGTAAGTTGTGTACTTTAGCTGAGGTTGAGACAGAGACCCACTTTATTTTTCGATGCCCTATCTTTTATGAGATCAAAGAGAGATTTATTGTTTGTTTCGAGACTGCTTTTCTCTTTGTAATGTTCCTTCGTTTATTGATTGATTTTTCTACTTCCTTATTCTGCACCTGCAAGATTGTTAGTACCTTCATGGGTTTATAAAGCAAAAATAATACTATTAAACAAATAACTTAAGTTTCTAATCCTAACTATTTCCTTTCTTAAAGATGGGTTGTGATCTGATGCTTAGTTCTTGTGGAGTATTTAGCTATTTGTAGCTAATTCTCCACTAAGTACCGCAATTTCACATATTGACCCTCTTTAGACCTATGGATGATTGTTCCCGATTCATCCATCCTTCTTAGAAGCTTTCGCAATCTAGGCCTTATGGATAACCTTAACGGTGTATCCATCCTTTCATATGCATATGATATAACTTTCCAGTATACGGACCTTCAGAGTTTGTTAATCTCTGTCTGGTTTAGTCTTCTCTCTTTTGACTGATATGGAATTATTAAAAAGTCCTTTAGAGGACTGAGGGTCTTGTATAAGTGATGCAGTTCTCCCTTGTGATGAGTTTCTCAATATTAGACTGTCCTATGTCCCTTTGTTCGGTTATTGCTTTCTTTTATGTACGCGTAGAGTGACCATTCACTTGTGGGCGTTGGGGTTAACCTTTTCTGTTCACGTACGCTTGCACGAATGGGGAGTGCAGAATGTTGGGCCTAGTTATTTGGCAACACAATTCACTATATTCCTTCTCTAATGCTGTCCGTAGTTTGAAAGTTTAGTGACTGGCGATGGAAGTTTCCGGTCTTCTTCCCACTGGTGTGATTGCCTTTACTGTCTTAGATGCTTCGCTGCCTCTGCTACCTTCGAATGTTCTTTTCTATTTTTTCTTTCCACCTTTTATGCCTTCCTTCCCTCGCGTGATAATCATTTATATGTGCCCAGTCATATTTGAAACGCCATGATGGTTTGGTTTTAAAAATAATTTCAGATTTGCCTAATGCGGTTGTTTTTAAAAATCTTTTTTTTTTTCTTTTAATCTTTATTTAATTTGCAAAGTAATCTGGTTCCTGAGATTATTAAATTTAATAATTATTATGATTGCCTTATTAATTAATGGTAATTAGGATTAATTAATTTTATAAAAATTAATTAATTTCATCTTGGAATAACTAATTAATTTTATAAAAAAGAAATGGATTCATTATATTAATAATGAAATATAATTTTAGATAATTTTATAAAAAGAAATGGATTCACTATATTAATAATGAAATATAATTTCATCTTGGAATAATTAATTAATTTTATAAAAAACGAAATGGATTCACTATATTGATAATGAAATATAATTTTAGATACAAAGTTCATGGCTTATGTGGTGAGGGGTTATCATAGTCTCCCCCACTTGATTTTGCTTGTCCTCAAGCAATTTAATGGTCTCCTCTCTTTCCCAAGTGGTGTCTTCCTTGGGTAGATTCTTCCATTGGATTACGTATTCAGTGATGGTTCTATTCCTCAATTTCCTTTTTCGAGTATCCAAAATGACTTTGGGATTTAAGACTAGCTGACCCTCATCATTTAAGGGGGGTAATTTTGCACATGGCTCTATTTGTCTTCCCAATACCTTTTTGAGTCCGGAGACATGAAAAATGTTGTGGATCTTACTTCCTTCAGGAGGTTGTAATTCGTATGCCACTTCTCCAATTTTCCTCAATATTTTATATGGTCCATAAAACTAGGGTTTAAGTTTTTCAACTCCATTCCTTTTTATTGAAGTTTGCTTATACGGTTGTAGTCTTAGGAATACCAAGTCTCCTTCATCAAAGGTTCTTTCAGTGCGCCTTCAGTCAGCATAGATCTTTTGCTAATTTTGGGCCTGTTGAATGTTTTCTTTAAGAGTTTTTAGAGTGTCAGTACTTTTTTGAACAAACTCTTGTGCACTTGGAACTCGACTTTCTTGCGGAAGTAAGTTAGCAAATGTAGGTGCCTCATATCCATACAAAGCTTTGAAGGGGGTCATCCCAATGGACATGTGATGGGTTGTATTATAGCAGAACTCGCCCAAATGCAGCCATTTTATCCAAGCTTTTTGTTGCCCGGTTATGCAATTCCTTAGATATCCTTCTAAATATTTGTTCACTATCTCGGTTTGCCCATCTGTTTGTGGATGATAACTTGTGTTGGGGTTAGACTTGTTTCTAATAACTTTAAAAGGTCTTGCCAAAACTAACTGATGAATTTGCTATCTCTATCGCTGATTATATTTTGTGGGAGTCCATGGAGCCTAAATACTTCCTTGAAAAAGAGTTCATCTATCTAATGCATTGTTGATTTTGTGGAGACGGGAAAGAAATGGGCATATTTGGTGAGTCTATCCACAACTACATAAATGTTGTTCTTCCCCTGTACCTTGGGTAAACCTGTTATGAAATCCATGGAAATGCCTTCCCATTTCTATTTAGGAATGGGTAAGGGTTGTAGGAGTCTTGCCGGTGGTGTCTATTCAGCCTTATTCTGTTGGCATGTCATACATTCTTGTACATGCCTTCGGACATCTTTCTTCAATCCTTTCCATGAAAACTTTTCTCTTATTTGTTTATATGTTTTGACATACCCTTGGTGGCCAGCCATTGGATTATTATGGTACTACTTCAAGATGGTTTCCTTCATTTTTGATCCAGGGGTAAGAAACACTATTCTTTTGTATAATATGATATCATTGTGTACTTTGAAATCTTCATGAGGAGTGTTCCATTTTAATATTTCACTAGCTTCAAGGTCTTTTGCATATTCAGCAATAATGTCCTCTTTCCAATTTTCTAAAATGCAGGTTATCATCTTGAGGTGAGCGTGTCTGGATAATGCATCAGCAACTCCATTATTTGCTCCTTTAACGTATTCTATGTCAAAATCATATGCTTGTATCCGACTTACCCATTTCTGTTGTCGATCATTAAGATCCTTCTGGCTTAGGAAGAAATGCAAGCTGTTATAGTCTGTTTTCACAACGAATTTACCATAGACTAGATATTGCCAAAACTTGACTAGGGCATGCATGATAGCCAAAATTTCTTTATCATATATAGAGTGGTGTTTTTCTAATTCTGAGAGTTTACGACTCTCAAATGCTATGGGGTGTTTCTTTTGCATAAGGACTGCTCCAATCCCATCCCCTGATGCATCACATTGTAGCTCAAAAGGTATGGCTAAGACTGGGCAAGAACTCATAATTACTTTTAGTTCATCAAATGCTTGTTGTGCCTTTTCATTCCATGCAAAAGCACCCTTTCTAGTTAAATCTGTAAGGGGGGAGGTGATCTTAGAGAAACCTTTTACAAATCGTCTATAATAACTACATAGCCCAATAAATCCCCTAAGTTGTGTAAGGGTTTTAAGTCTTGGCCATTCTTTTATAGCTTTGATTTTTTCTTCATCAACACGTACTCCCTCTGCATTGATCTTGTGCCCTAAGTAAAGTATCTCCTCTAACCCGAACTCACATTTGGAAAATTTGGCATATAATGTCTCTGTCTCTAAAATATTTAGGACTTCTTGGATGTGTTGCAAATGTTCTTCCCATGTTTTGCTATAAATGAGTCTATCATCAAAAAATATAAGGAGAAATTTCCTTAATTGCTGTCTAAAAATGTGATTCATGTATGATTGGAAACTAGTAGGGGCGTTCGTAAGTCCAAAGGGAAGTACCAAAAATTCAAAATGTCCATAATGGCATCTAAAAGCTATTTTGGGAAAATCCTCCTTCCTCATCTTGATCTGATGATATCCAGATCTTAAATCAATTTTTGAAAAATATCGTGCACCATGTAATTCATCCATTAATTCATCGATCCTTGGAATTGGATGCCTATTTTTTATTTTTTTCTTATTTAGAGCCCTATAGTCGATGCACATCCTCATTGTTCCATCTTTCTTCTTGACGAGCACTACTGAAGAAGCAAATGGGCTGCAACTTGGTTGGATGTGCCCCATTTCCAATAATTCTTTGATAGTTTTTTCAATCTCTTCTTTGTATTTATGGGGATGCCTGTAAGGGGTAGTTATAACAGGTTTAGCTCCTTCTAATTCAATGGAATGTTCAAATCCTTTTTTTGAGGGTAAGCCTGGAGGGATTTCTTCAAAGACTTTTTGGCGTTTTTCTAAAATGGGTTGTATATTGACATGTATTTCATGTGCAGTATTAGGTGATTTATCAAGAACCAAACATTCAGCTATCCATTCTCCTTGATTATGTCTGAGGATACGTTCAATCCAATTGCAAGATACAATTCTGGGAGACCCGTTTGGTAATCCTTTTAATATTATATCTTTCCCTTCATGTTTGAAGCATACTTCCAAATTAGGATTATCGATGGTGAAGCGACCTAGGGAGTCAATCCAAGGCATTCCAAGAATGATATCATTCTTTAATTTTACCACAAAGAAATCTACTTTAATAGTGTGGTTATTCAGAGTAATATCTAGTTGTGGAATGATCTTTGTGCATTGATCAAGGGTTCTGTTGCCCATTATTACTTTAAAGCCCTTGAATCTTTGAGTTTTCAATCTCCTTTTTGTTATGAGGTCTTTGCTAATGAAATTGTGGGATGCCCTAGAATCAATTGGTGCGATCATTCTTTGCCCTTTTGACATTCCTTTGATGCGAAAAGGTCTCTTTCCACTTTCTTGGGTGACCACTGCTAGTGTCCCATGCTCCATCTCATCCATCTTTAGTCTTTTATTTGGCCTTTCATCTGTACTTTCTTCTTCTATCCTATGAAGTTGTCCTTTCTTACATCGATGGTCCCGTGCCCAAGGTTCTTTACATTTGAAACACAAACCTTTTTTTGATAATTCCTCTCTTTTCCCAATTGCTTCTTTCCCTTGACATTGATGCCCTGAATTCCAAGGTTCTTTACAAAAATAACATGTCTTTTCCCTATTTTTTTTTTTTTTGTCCTTCATACTTGTTTTGATTTTTTGAAGTGTAAAGTTTGGATCTTTCTTTTGACACATTTGATTCTACCTTTCGAGCCTTTTGAATGGCTTCTTCTACTATTCGTGGGTCCAAGGGGTTTACTATATTTTTAATAGAATCTTTTAGACCCTCAATGAAGAGGTAAGTAAGTCTTCGTTGAGATAAGTCAAGAACCATAACTGAAAGTTTTTGAAACTCATTTGCAAATTCTTCAACTGTTCCATGTTGTCTTAGATGGGCTAGTTCCTTAAAATACCATTTAGGTTCGATTTGATCAAAACGTTTAATGAGCTTCTAAAAGAATTCTTGGTATGAGGTTACATGCTGATGGCATAGGGAAAGGAGTCCATTGTGCCACCCTTCATGAGCTATCCCTTCTAAATGAAGAGTGGAAAATTGAAGGGCATCTTCTTCAATCATTGGGCTAAGTGTAAAGTAGGAGTTTAGTTTTTGGAGCCAAGCATGGGCTGTCATCTTTCTTGATCCATCAAAGTTGGGCAATACCACTTTGTTCACTTTTTGTTTCAGATCTTTATTAATATATCTCCTTGTTCTTTTAGGGGCTTCATGTTTTTGACCCTCACAAAATTCTGCAAAGGTTATAAGTTCCCTGATTTCAGGTTCAAGGCTTGCATAAGCTCTGGCATTATCAACTGTACTATTATTGGGTTGATCTATTCGTTCTTCTTCTCTAGGTATTTCTTCTCTTGGCAAGAAGGGAGGTCTTGGAAATCAGGAAGATGATGATTCATTACTGTCCGGTTCATTTGAAGTTATATTTCTTGCATGGGATGAGTTATTTTTGATAGAATTTCCCATATTTTGTAAAGCATTTAGAAGGGCCTGGTTGGATTTCTCTATTTGGTTTAGTATAGTCTGATTAGTTTGATTGTTTTGTTCCATATATGATCTGACTTCATTTTCTAGGTCGTTCATTGTGGCTTTTGTTCTCTTTTTGTAAGTGTGCATAGGCTTTTACTCACAGGATGGCAAGATCAGTGCTCTGATATCACTGTAGTGTTCTTTCGTTTATTGATTGATTTTTCCGCTTCCTTATTCTACACCTGCAAGATTGTTAGTACCTTTGTGAGTTTATAAAGCAAAAAGAATAGTATTAAACAAATAACTTAAGGTTCTAATCCTAACTATTTCCTTTCTTAAAGATGGGCTGTGATCTGATGCTTAGTTCCTGTGGGAGTATTTAGCTATTTGTAGCTAATTCTCCACTAAGTACCGTCATTTCACATATTGACCCTCTTTAAGACCTATGGATGATCGTTCCTGATTCATCCATCCTTCCTAGAAGCTTTCGCAATCTAGGCCTTATGGATAACCTTGACGGTGTATCCATCCTTTCATATGCATATGATATAACTTTCCAGTATACGGACCTTCAGAGTTTGTTAATCTCTACCTGGTTTCAGTCTTCTTTCTTTGACTGATATGGAATTATTAAAAAGTCCTTTAGAGGACTGAGGGTCTTATATAAGTGATGCAGTTCTCCCTTGTGATGAGTTTCTCAATATCAGACTGTCCTATGTCCTTTTGTTCGGTTAGTGCTTTCCTTTATGTACACATGGAGTGACCATTCACTTGTGGGTGTTGGGGTTAAACCTTTTTTTGTTTACGTACGCTTGCAGGAATGGGGAGTGTGGAATGTTGGGCCTGGTTATTTGGCGACACAATTAACTGTATTCCTTCTCTAATGCCGTCCGCAGTTTGAATGTTTATTGACTAGCAATGGATGTTTTCGGTCTTCTTCCCACTGGTGCGATTGCCTTTACTGTCTTAGATGCTTCACTGCCTCTACTACCTTTGAATGTTCTTCTCTATTTTTTCTTTCCACCTTCTATGCCTTCTCTCACGCGATAATCATTTATACGCACCTAGTCATATTTGAAACGCCATGTTACTTTGGTTTTAAAAATAATTTCAGATTTTCCTAATGCAATTGTTTTTAAAAATCTTATTTTGTTTTTCTTTTAATCTTTATTTAATTTGCATAGTAATCCAGTTCCTGAGATTATTAAATTTAATAATAATTATGATTGCCTTATTAATTAATGGTAATAAGGATTAATTAATTTTATAAAAATTAATTAATTTCATCTTGGAATAACTAATTAATTTTATAAAAAAGAAATGGATTCAATATATTAATAATGAAATATAATTTTAGATAATTTTATAAAAAGAAATGGATTCACTATATTAATAATAAAATATAATTTCATCTTGGAATAATTAATTAATTTTATAAAAAACGAAATGGATTCACTATATTGATAATGAAATATAATTTTAGATACAAAGTTTGTGGCTTATGTGGTGAGGGGTTATCACACTCTTGCAGCCTTCTTCTGTTATTATGACCAGCGATGTCTAGCGCTCTATCTTCAGGAGGCCACTCTACTTCATGATGATACTTTACAATCACTACTTCCTCATCAGCGTAGCTCTAATCAGCCTAAAACTGCTTTTTTTGCACCTTTATCTCCTTTGTGGGGTGTGAAAAGGCTGGCTAGTTCTATCAGTGGTCATTTTAGATCTATTAGATCTGTCAGATCTCGTAGTGGTTTCTTGCATCAGCGACACTCCTCCATGAGTTCACAGAGACAGTTCAAGGCTCCTATCCATTCACAGTCTTATCCTTCTGTGACTGATTTCTTTTTGCCATGAAAGGACTCCTAGTCTTTTTCTTGTTCTCTCTCCTCTTCTTTTTCTTGTTGTTTCGTGTTGTTCGCTTTTCTCGGACACCGTTTGGTGCTCCTGCTGTTATCAGCTGTTTGGTTGTAAACTCACAGTCCCATAGACCTTTTGTGGTCTTTTGTTGGACATTAATTATTTTATCTTATCTTATCTTGTCATAAGAAACATACTGGAAAAATTTATAAAGTTTGAAACTATTGAACAAAAATCGTAGGCATTACACCAAAAGGTTGGAATGCAAATCCTTATTTAATCAAAGTATTAATATGCATACAAATGTCAATTCCAATGTACTGAAAAGTTATTACAAAATTTTTAAAAACATGGTAATGTCAACACAACAATCCTTTTACAACCCTTTTCAAGAATTAACCTCTGAAAATTGCATACATATCTCCAATGCCCAAGTTGGATAATTGATAAGACCCCAAATGCTGATCAATTTCCCTTTTAAACCCTAACATGGCTTCTTATACCAAACATGGGAACCAAGGGAGGCTTCAACTGGTGTTATTCACGTACAACAACCACTAAAAATGTCTAATTTCTGCCCTTTGAGCCACGTTCCTCCATACTGGGATCAATTTAATTATTTCAGCTGATAACCTTCAGAAAATCTAAAACTATCATCCACCAAATTCAATAATTTGTAGCATAATGATGACTCTAGGTTGAAGTCATTCCTCAATTGCACAATTCATTGGGTCTCTAACCAATTCAATGTGTTGATAACTAGAAGAATTCACACTTCTCCAAGCAAATGTTGGAACCCTTGGAAACTCTGAAGTCTTTACATGAACAAAAGCAAAAATCTTCAATAACATAATCATATTTGATATATTTTCATTTTCTCTTATAACCCCACAAAAAGTTTTGAACCATGAAGCTTATTGAAGAAGTCGCATTAATGATTACAATTTTTTTTTTTTTTGTGCCATTTGACTTAGCAAACTTTAAGTCTTAGGTGCCAATAATTAAATACACACTTAATAGCATTAAATGATGACTTTGGTTCTATTAATATTATAGACTTTATTATACCCCTTTAAACACTTTGCATCAAATCCACTTGTTTGAGTTAACTTTAAAAACATTAATGTATATACTTTCCAATACCCCACGTTGGCTTAGGATAATGAATAAATAGGCCCCCACATTATGATGTTCATTTAATGCACTTATAAAGTCAACTGGCACCATTGAAATTGGAACTTTATATTATAACTTTTAACAATTACTTATTAATAAACAATTCTTTATTAATAATTAATACCTTGAACTTGAACCAATAAACTTATTCCACTTTGTCAACTAATGACCTTGCCAATACCAAGTCCAAGTGTACTACCAAAAATAGCAACATGGGCATAATTTTTTTACAATAGATAGTAGGTCCCTCAAACTAAGCCAACTAATAATTGAGACAATCATTGTGCACACAGTGAGCTTAGATGCCCCTGCCGGATATAGAAACTCCTCAATAATGACTTACTATAATATATTGCTATTTATGATTAATTTCCCCAATTCAATTACCCATTTGTTAAAATCAATGCCATTGGGAAAAGTTCAATGCCACTATGAATTAATTAATTAATTCGTATTTAAAACCATTCCATATTTTACAAAGTTGAGGTAAATTTAACTTCATCTCGATTTAAAATCCATTTACATTTTGCAAAATTGTGGTAAAATTAATATCATCTCAATTTAAAACCCATTTCAATTTGCAATGTCATGGTAAATTTAATCTCATATCAATTTAAAACACATTTTCATTTTTACAAAATCTTGGCAAATTTGGGTATTATCTTAATTTGAAAACAAATTCATCCCAATTAATGCAACTATTAATTTGAAATCAAATTTCATCCCAATTAGTGCCATTGGATCAATCTCCCCTTCGATTGCCTTTTTCCCCCTTCATAAAATTTATACAGTGAGTTGCTTCCTTCACAACAACTTGGGATGATGTGTTGCTTCCTTCACCCCAACTTGGAAAGAATAAGTGCTCCCTTTACCCAACTAAGGAAAATTTGCACATCCTTGGCTCAAAAAAATTATTTAAATTTCTTACTTCTAGGCTTCGCCTACGTTTCTCAATTTTCAGATTTTTGGCACTCAGCAAAACATTGCCATTTTTCCAATTTTTCACACTAGGCCAAACTTTAAAGCTCTTCATTTTTGGCCAAATCTTAACACTTTGCTCAAGTTTCATGTTTGATGTTCTAAAAAGTGTTTACCGTATAGATTAATTAAGAAACAAACAATGAATACGAACATGAACAGCATACAGCAGAACTCTTATTATCATTCGCATATGCCCACAGTCATTATGCTTCAATGGTAAGATATCTCCTGATTACAATGCTTTCCGAAGAGTTATAAATACTTTCCGAAGAACTTTCCCGAAGGAGTCCGTCGGCCAAATACATAAACTTTTCCGAAGGGTCCTGTCGGCTGAAACACAATTTCTTTTCCGAAGGGACCCATTGGCTGATACACAATTTCTTTTCCGAAGGGACCCATCAGCTGATATACAATTTCCTTTCCGAAAGAACCCATCGACTGATACACAATTTCCTTTCCGAAGGGACCCATCGACCGATACACAATTTCTACCGACGACATCATCCCCCCCAAAAAGAAAAGTCGTCTCCTAACGACTATTATAAAATCTCTAAGACAAATCAACAACCAAAATACATTGACTGACTAACTGGTCTTCAACACTGTCACCTTAGCCAATCTGACATCTGACCCTGATAGCCACCTGTGCCGCTTTCTGCCTTCCAATTTCGAGTACACTGAACCAAGTGTCACTGCACTACCTCCAACTGGATGATCAACTCCTCCCGAGCTCTCTACGCATCCACCAAGACAGCCTCACGGCCAACACCTACTCTCAGTGCCTCTGATACACAGACACTCCATGCCTGTCGCAGCTCCAAGTCTTCTCAACTGGTCAGACTCCCATGACCAATTTAGCACTCTGAAACCCACACAAAACTGCACGGAACACACCATTTCTGTCATTTTCTGCCGATTCTACACTCTTTCTGGCAATCGCTGATGCTTCCCCTTCCCTATGGCATCATCTGATACTCATTCTAAGCATGCTTGATTTGTCGACGTTTTTTTTTTTTTTTTTTTATAGAAAACCTCCTACCACCCTCTGCCATGTTACGCCAATTCCTTATGCAATAACCTAGAATGCCTTTCAAAATCTGAATGCAATAATAGGTAGAAGCCGTACGACAAATCCGTATGCCATATTTATCATTTATGCAAAACCCGTGCACCATATTATACTGAAAATCCGTACATTGGTTGCTTCGAAAAATCCATACGATGACCATGTTGGAAAATCCGTACGATGGTTGTTTTAAAAAAATCCGCACTGAGACTCGAATTCCGTACAGCAAATAACATATATAAGAAAATCTGTACGGCAAGCTTTTTAACAAAGCCGTATGGTAACTCAACCTCAAAAATCCGTACGGTGATTGTTCCCAGAATCCGTACAATGACTGGCTCCCAAATCCGTGCGCAGCCTTGCAAAAAAATTCCAAATCCGTACGGTGCCTATCTGACTGCATCTGATAAATCTGTATGGTCACACTACATCTGAAAAAGTCCGTACGGTGACTGCATAAAATCCGTACATAGCTTGCCTGCACCGGAAGACCACAAATCCGTACAACAGTTTCCCTCCCTTAATCCATATGGTAGGAACGATGGAAATCCGTACAGTGCATCATTGTTATAAAATCCGTACATCATACATTAAAACCCGTACTGTTCAAAGCTCAAAAATCTGTACATTGTCTTCACTTTAGCTCCTTTCAAAATTCATACACCGTACGGATGCAAAATGATGAATTCCAAACTACATAAAATCCGTACTTTCCAAGGAAGGGAAAAACCGTACACTTGCTAGAAAGCCGTACCTCTCAGACTTTACAATCTGCAAAACCGTACTCTTCCTCCAAACTCCATACGATGAGTAGGTTAAATCCGTACGGTGCTTCAGAGTTTAATAAACCGTACACTAGCTCCCAACTTAAAAATCGTACAACTCAAAAACCAAGTGAAAATTGTATGGTGAGCAGACAAAATCCGTATGGTACTGATTTTCTTCAAATATGAAATCCGTACGGCACTTTTTTCTCTTTGTTTTTTTTTTTCTTTTTTTAAAACAACTATGTACAATATTTACATATGTACAGTACTTACAGTCTTCTTCTCTCAGTTGTTCGTCCATGGAGGTGCGTTACTTCTTTTATGGAAGACATTCAACTTCGACCTATTCACTGTCGGCAACTTCCTTTCCGTCTAGCATCCATTGTTTTACTGCTCCATTATCACCCACTTCCCGAATTTGATATGGTCCGACCCACTTAACTCTGAACTTGCTTGGGTTGATCTCATTCCATCCATCATACCTCAACGTCAACTGTCCTGGTTGAAACCTGCTACGCCTATTCTGTGTCATCTCCATATCGCCCAGTTTGTTCCCGAAGCTCCGTAGCATGGACTCCATCAATCGCCCCTTCTGTCCGTCAATAACACTTTCACTCTGTACTGCTGCAACTTTTATTGAACCCTTCCTCTTTGTTGCCTGTGCAGACCGTATCGTGTGTCTTCCTTGTCGCCAGTACCTTTCTGCTATATCTGTGATTTGACATAATACTTTCTTCTTGCGCAGTCGTACAGTAGAATCTTTCCTTCTTTTGGGTTCGTACTGTATGTTCTGTCTTTAAGCTTCAGTCATATCCGCGTTTCCTTCTTCGGCTTCTCTGTGTTGCTTCGAACATTCATTTCCTCCTTCGGCTTCTCTATGTTCCTTTGGACATTCATTTCCTCCATCGGCTTCTCTGTGTTCCTTCGGACATTCATTTCCTCCATCGGCTTCTTTGTGTTCCTTCGGACATTCATTTCCTCCTTCGACTTCTCTATGTTCTTTCGGACATTCATTTCCTTCTTCTTTCTTACCTTCGTCGATCCTTAGCATATTACAGCTCGGAAAGAGTTCATAGTCCTCTATCTACCAGTGGTAAAGACCGTTCACTGAATCCAGCTCGTCGTCTATCAATCCTCCTTCCAACCGCAGGACTCCCTCCTAATCTGGTTCCATACTTTGCCCCTTTTCATCCTCTTCTCCTTCGGAATTTGACGATAGGGCTTCTTACCCAACCATCTGAGTGTTGAGATCGATGACATACTTCCAACCTTTGCTTTCAAGTGATAAAGTATTTTTCTTCCAATCGTGCTTTGCCTTGGCTTGTATCAACCACCCCTGGCCCAGAATGGCATCATATCCTCTCCGCTTCAATGGGATCACGACAAAGTCCAACAGGAACGGTTGTGTTCCAATCATCACCAGTTGCGCTGTGAGTACTCACAATGGCTTGATTCCATGTTGATCGGCTGTTAACAACTGAAAGGTAGGTGGCCACAACGTTGGCTGTCCCAACTTTTTTCAGGTATCCTCTGGCAGTACATTGACACCAGACCCTCCGTCCACGATCGTGTCTGTTAGCACAGTCCCGAGAATGCCCATTTCAACAACCGTCGGATAGCGTCCGGATGAAAGAGCTAACAGCATCGGATCTTCTGCATTTGCGCCACTTTCCTTCTCCTTTTTGTCCGCTGCACTTGCTCCACTTTCCTACTTCCTTCCATGTTCTCCTGGTAGTTGAGCAGCGGGAACGATATTTGTGAGTGCCGATCGGAGCTGAGGCATAGTGAGCAACAGATCACTTATCCTGACGGGTATCTCAGCTTGCAATATTTTCCGTACAATGTTATGTTCTGCACAGTTCCGTACGGAGGTACTTGGCATGTCCTTCAGGTGTGCCATTTCTGCCTGTGTTGCTTTTTGGATCTCTACCCGTGCTTCCTCCAGTCTCTTCTTTTCTTCCGCCGGGTCGGGGTATACTTTCGCTTGCTTCCGTGTGATAGCCAAAACCTCTTCTTCGTCCATCCTGACGATGATCAAGTTTACTCCCGACTTCGGACACCTAGCATCTTCATGATCACCAAGTCCACACCATCTTCATAACAACTTCGGTGTGTTCGCCGTTGTACACTCTCAAGCGAAGTGACCCCACAGATTGCATGCGCGGCATTGAACAATCGGTCGACCATTCGCATTATACTGAATTTGACTCCTTCCGCCTGTATTGTTGTGTAATGTCCCCTTTTTAGCATTCATAGCATGATGTTGTCGTTAGCCTATTTCCCCACGGTCCCGTAGACTAACCAAGACATTAATGGGACTTAGAGGCCATTTGGCCTATAGATAGTTTCAGTTGCAGATTTTTCTAAGGGGTTTTGAGGCAACTTTGGGCATACTTACTATTTATAGTAAGTCATCTTGGGCATGGGCGGACATCTAGTGGCAACAATATGTCGATGGTAATTGTTTAAAATCGACAAGAAGACTTGTTTATCACTGATAAGATTTGTTATGCATTGATAAAGCCATTTTATAAAGTTAAATTTAAATATTTAACTTTATTAATGTATAGACTATAGTTTGTGGGAAATATTTAAATTAAAAGAGTCCCTTTTATTTTATAACACATTGGAGACATAAGTTACATAAAGGGAGTTATGTTTTATCCCACATTGAGAAAACGAAGGATGGAGCCCTTGTGAGAACACTATAAAAGAAATAGAAGAGCTTCTTTTAAGTATGGTTGGAAATATCAAAAAAATTGGGGAATTTTCTGAAGATTACATCTCAATAGTTTGAAGGACGAAATACCTTCAAGCTGGAAATCTTGACGCCATTGAAAGATATAGTCTTGAGATTCAACATAGTAGCAATCCGAAAAGGCAGATACAAAAAAGTAGTTCGAAAAAGCGGAATCGAAAAAGCAGGCTAAAAAAGCAGAATCGAAAAAACAAGCCGAAAAATCGGGTACAAAAAAGCAGTCCGAAAAAGCGGAACCAAAAAAAGCAGGCCGAAAAAGTAGTTCGAAAAAAGAAAAGCAGAAGGGGCAGCATTGAAGGAAATTATTACAGCCATCTACAACCAGGTTCTTTTAGTAGTATTGCTTTTTAGGGTGTTATAAGCTTTCAGCTGTAAGTGTGCATTATACCAGCATTATCATTTTGTAATCTATGTAAATGCCAAAATCTTGGCCATATTTCATCAGCATTGTAATTTTCATTGCAATTAAGAAGATAATAGTTGCTGGTGTCATTTAAACAATTTAATATCATTATTTATCAGCTAGTTAGTTTGCATACCAACTATTTGTAAAAATGTCAGTTGGCTGTAAGTGTTCATTTCTCATGCTTAGATCATATATATGCACTGAATATTGTCAAAATTAGTAGCACACTCATGTTAGGTCATTGTGTAGTCCATTGTAGTCTTCTAGCACAAGATTCTCATTGATGCAAATTGGGAAAAAAGTCATTTGAAGCCAGCTGAAATACTATATCAGTCATACGTCCCTTGCATGTGAATTGTTTGATGAAATTCCTTGAGCTTTCATCAGCATTTTTGGAGCAAATTTGAGGAGGGTTATTACAGTGGTATCAGAGCTTGCTTGCAAAGTGTTTGACGAAATGTCAAACAATTGAAGTACAAAGATTTTTGGTGTTTGAGGGAGTTATAACCTGTTGGGGTTATTACATGTTGTTGCTGCTATTGTTGTTATTTTGACCGTGCCGGTTGTTTCTGTATCCGCCCAATGTGGCACCTTCCGTACTGGTGTTCCCATTCCCTCCTGACGGGGATGCCTCCTGTGTCAGGAACACTTGCTGCGGTGTTCTTGTTTTCAAGTTGAAAGGGCATTCCTTTACCGGGTGTCCCATAATCTGGCAAATCTCACAAAATTCATCTTTTGGGCATGATCCCTTCGTATAGCCTTCTTTCTTGCACTCCGTGCACCATAGGTCATTGCCTTTAGTCTCCTTGTTCATGTTTTTGAATTCCTTCATCATCCGAATCATGTCCTTCTGGAGGGCACGGACCTTCTTGTTGCTTCCCTCGTCATCACTGCTACCTTCTTCTGAAGATGCATCATCATCTGAATCAGACGAGCTATTTTTCTTCTTCTTTGTCTTCTGGTCACTTTCGAGGTTCATTGCCCAATTGTATGCTTCATTGTATGTTGATGGTGGCACGATCTTCATCTTTTTCCACAGCTTCGGGTGACGACCTTTAATGAACTATCTTTTCTGGAGCCCATATGCCGGCTTATTCTCCATTTTACTGATTAAGTCCTTCAACCTCCTAGCAAAGACCCGTACTGTTTCATTCTTCTTTTTCTTGGTATTGAATATCTCGGCTACAATTTCATTATCATCACGCAAAAGTTGAAATTCTGCGATGAACTCCTTCTTAATGTTATCCCAACTATTTAATTTCTGTTGATCAGCATCAGTAAACCAATCAATCGCAACACCCCGTAGGGTAGTAGGAAATTGTCGGATCGATTCATTTGTATCTGTTATGCCATTTGCCCTCCAGATCGTTTCACATGTTTTACAATGTCGAATGGGATCAGCTGCTTCATCACCATCAAATTTAGGCAATTTTTCCTTCGGACCTGCCATTATCACTGTATGTCGAGGGTTTTGTTGTGAACCTGCGCTGTTTTGCACTCCCGCGTTGTTTTGAGCACCCGCGCTGTTCTGAGCTCCCGCGTTGTTTTGAACACCCGCACTGTTCCGCACACCCGCGCTGTTTTCTGCTTCCGCGTTGTTTTCAACACCCGCACTGTTTTCTACTTCCACACTGTTTTCAACACCCGCGCTGTTTTGTACTTCCGCACTATTTTCAACACCCGCGCTACTTGGTGAAGAAGAGGGTTCGTCAACCGAAGCTGTTTGTTTCGGAAGTATATCTCGGACGAAGAGGTCACTCCATGCTCGTGCTCCGTCGGCACTCCGAGCCGTGCGAGTCAATTTCCTTCCGTCAAGATTCTCTTCCTGTGGCGTATGCAGGTTCAGAAACTCCTCCCTCACTTCTTCCACCAACTCAAGCCATTGTCGAGTCTCCTTCAACAATCCTTCCGCACTCTTGTTTCCGTCGGCAATTTTTTGAAATCTCCTTCGACGCTCTATCTGCTGAGCCCGAATTAAATTTTCCTGTGCAACACGTATGTCATCTTTTTCCTTCAGCTTATTCTTATCATTGTTCAACTGATTCGGTATTTAATTCATATCCGCCTGCTTGCGTACCAGGTCCATCGGGCAACGGCGCCAAATGTTTACCGTATAGATTAATTAAGAAACAGACAACGAATACGAACATGAACAACACACAGCAGATCTCTTATTATTATTCGCATATACCCACAGTACATTATGCTTCGATGGTAAGATATCTCCTGATTACAATGCTTTCCGAAGGGTTATAAATACTTTCCAAAGAACTTTTCCGAAGGAGTCCGTCAGCCAAATACATAAACTTTTCCGAAGGGTCTTGTCGGCTGAAAGACAATTTCTTTTCCGAAGGGACCCATCGACTGATACACAATTTCTTTTCCGAAAGGACCCATCGGCTGATACACAATTTCCTTTCCGAAGGGACCCATCGGCTGATACACAATTTCCTTTCCGAAGGGACCCATCGACCGATACACAATTTCTACCGACGACAAAAAGGCTTTCCAAACCCTAGAATATTACAAAATCTACTATACTACCTAAACCTATTAGCAAAAGAGGGGGCCCAATTAGCAACAAGGAGATGGTGGGAAAACCTCACAATAGGTAGTAGCAAAGCATGTGTTGTGTTATGTGTAGGGCACTCCTGACCTTGATCTTTTGTATATTAGACATGATCCTAGACTTATTGGTTTTATAGACTCAAATTGAGAAGGTTTTGTTGATGACAGAGAAACAACATCTGAATATGGTTTTAGTTTGGAATCTGGTGCAGTCACATGGACTAGCAAGAAGTAGCAAGCAATGACTATTTCCTCAAAAAAAGTTGAGCATCAAGGAACAACTAAGGCAGATTGTGAGGCAGTTTGGCTTTAAAGGATGCTTAGAGACATGTAGACATATCAAGAAAATTATACTCCCCTTTTCTGTAACAAACGAAGGGTGCTCACACTGGCCAAGAATCTGGTCTTTCACAAAAGAGCCAAGCATGTCGACAATCATTGTTATTTCATTCGAAAGCTAGTTGAAGATGAATTAGTGTAGTTGCTTATGATCCAATTGTGAATCAAACACTAGATATTCAAATATAGACTCTGAGCTTTAACAATTTTGTAGAACTTAGGGGGCAACTTGGTGTTGTTGATAAATTGACCATTGAGGGTATTAGAGTAAATCTCTATTATTTATTATGTAATGACCAATATTGTAACTTATGTAAATATTAGATTGTCTCTATTGTGCAAATGTTTCGTTACAGAAATATCTATTTGGTAATCCTTTAAATGATCATTTGGTCATTCCATTTAATTCATTCACATTATGTACCAAAACAATTGTGAGGGATACGTGAAGGATGCCCAATCCATTGCTAACATCCTTATATGATGTATTCAAGATGTGGGTCCTCAAAATGTTCTCCAACAGTAGAGTTGCAAGATCGTCAACTGAGACATGGTTTGTCCACTCCCGTAACCCCATGCAACAAAAGTTGGGTAGAAATATAAGTTGGATCAAACAAACCTATGCTGAGGCTGAAGAGATCCAAATGATTATCATAAACCATAACATGTCACGGGCCATTTTCAGACCATTTTCACCATTTGAGTTGCTGAAGGTAATTGGAAAGCTTTAATTTATAAATTCTAAATTCCATCACTGTATTTTTTGAATTCGATCATGACTTCTTTGTATTTTAATTTCAATTTTCAACTTTGAATAGGTTGCTGAGACTCAATTTGCACCCAAAACAATCATCTTGAGGCGACTTGTGTTGGTGCAAAAGCCACTTGCTAGCAATGTTTATTGGTCAAAGTTGGTCTCTATGAAGGCAATCCAATACAAAAAGGGCAAAAAATGCAAAACAGATGATTGTAGATGACACTTGGTGGGAATGAGTGGAATAGCTTCTTAGTTTCACAAAGCCCATCATAAGCATGATCTATTTTACTGACATGGATCACCCATGTTTGGAAATGGTATATGATGGTATCGACTCCATAATTGAAGAAAAGAAAGATGTCATCGATAAAAAGGAGCAAGATCCTGAAGAAACTTTCTTCAAAAAGGTTCTGTCAATCTGTGTTGAGCGATGAAGAAAGCAACCACCCCACTACAGCTTGCATTTGCATTCACTCCAAAAATTTATAGTGATTGTAGAACAGCACTTACTAAACTCTTCCAAGTTAGTGAAATGGGGATTATAGTTTAAGCTGAATTTTCTGACTTTGTAACCTCCAATGGTGAAAGTGTCACCGCTCTTTAAGATAAGTATAAGAAGGATGCTCATGCTTGGTGGTATTTCAATGGCTTCAGTTATGTTTTAAGTTTTGAAGAAATATACATGCAATTTTTACATTTGTGAATTGAATGAAATTGAACCTTCAGTTATGCCTCTAGGAACTATCTTTTATTTACATAATAAATGGAAAAGGCAGTTTCTGTGTTGCCGTGTTTCAACAATAAGTCCATTGGCATAAAACCCTTTTTATAAAGGAAAACATTTTATTCTTATTTATTGAAAAGCTAATCAATTATTTAAATGATTAATGCATGAAAAAACTAACCTTAGACTTGAGTTCAGACGAAATTCCAAGAGCCTCAGGCTGGTGTAGCACTCCAGATTTCACACGTACTGCACATGTTGTACAGCACCCTGTCATTTCATAAACCTATTGTCAAAATGAAACCACAGTAGACAGAAGTATTCAAAGCAAGAAATTTGAAACTAAAAATGCTTATAATTTTGTCTTTAGGGCTATATTCTGCTCAACAAGTAAGTTGTGGCAGTTATGTACATTGCATTTACAGTAAATGAAGCCAAACTGCCTAAACTCTCTATTTCACATATGATGACAGATTATTCTTTCTTTTTAATGAAATGATACTACGGAAAAATATGAGATGCATACAAATTGCATGGCTGCACAAAAGTTTGATAAATCCAAAAGTACCCAATGTTTTAGCAATGTCCATGAAATAAGAGTAGGATGCAGTGAAATTGTATATTTTACAAAAATATCCATTAACTGTAATCAGAGCTAAGTCACAGCATTTATCAAATATCATCCAAGAAATTCAATTTTAAAAAAAGTTCTACACTTGCTGAACTTCATCCAAATTTTATAATATTTAATATAATAGTTTTATTTTAAAATAATATTGAATTATTTTATTAAATTATTTAGCAATGTTAAATTATTTTGACAGTTTTGTGGATATATCACTTATCTTTAAAATAACTAAATTTAAATTTGAAGTCGATTGTTTCGTTTATTTTTAGTTTTTGCCCTGACAAACTTCATCTGAATTTCATGATTGCCAAACACGAATTCAAATTCAAACCTTCTGACTTAGTACCAAAGTACAATGCAGATGTTAAAACAGAAAAAATGCTTACAAAAGAATGGTGAAATAAGTAATAAAACTTGAGATAATCCAGATAACAGCAATTTGGGGGTATCCACAGAAAAGTTTAATAATTTGGTGCATTATATCATAACCAAACACAAACAACAATTGAAGTGCAGAATGAACATAAATTTATAAACATGTGGAACAGTGTTGAGTGTATTCCAATGTGTTGGGTGGATATTTTGCAACCTACAGTTTTGGGTAAATCCTATCACAAAACAGGTAGACCAGCCACAACGTGTGAGACAAGGTCTCTCCTACATTAAAGGGAAGGTTCCCCCTTCTCACCGTTCCTTGGATCAACTGAAGGTAAGCAAGAAGTTGACAGTTTTTGTAAGGGGTGTTACCAATATTCTTTCCTCTTAACTTTCAGAAAAGAATCCACTTACCCACAGAGCGAGTGATGGGCAAGATAAAATCTCTAACTACACTTCTATCTAGCGGTTGGTAACGGTGATACTGATAAACCAACACCAACTCAAAGGCTGATTGAAAGTGTACCGGTTTGGCTCTAAGTCCTATTTGTATAATTTATAAGAAAAATCACTATCATTGGGGCCCAAAGATTTCCAGAAGTAGATGATCTCTATTCTATAAAAAAAAACTCTACTATTGGGGCGCAAAGACTTCCAAAAGTAGGGAATTCCAACTTATTTTCATGAATTTGAGATGGTAACACAAGCTACAATCAAAGCTTCTAGCCTATATATTACCACAATTGCTCCCAGTCAAAGCTTCAACTTCGATTGCTTCTTAACTCACTATGCTCTATTATTGAACACACAATAATAACATGAATTAAAGCTAATAGGCACAAAACAGTCAAAGCTTCTAATTTGCACTATCACAATTGCCTCCAGACAAAGCTTCAAATCCAATTGCTTCTTTTATTCGTACTACACAATCAAAGTTATGCTTGCACACATTTGGCAGAGCTTTCTTGGATACAACAAAAGCTGATTTGTACAATAAGGGTACACTCCTTTATATAGGCAAAAGAGTTAAGAAAAATGAGGAAAAAGTGAGAGCAACTCAACCCAACTTTGACTGGGTCTAACTAACAAGAGAAATTATTGGATTACATGTCATTACACATGTAAATCATGTTACATGTAATTACACATTTTCATGTAATACATCCTTTTCAATTACAAACATGAAACAAGAAGAAGAAGAAGAAGAAAGATGGAAGAGAAATGAAACAATCCTAGGTATTGTTCTGAAGGGCCTTGTACTTGGCAATGTTATCACGGATAATCACAAGATCGAGAGTTCCTGCATTTTGTGCCACTGCATTCACCTTGATAACCTTTGTGTTGCATCTTTTGATAGCCTCTAACTCTCTTTGAAGAATTGTCTGTTGTCATTTGAAAACTTGATGTGATCAAGCTTTTTCTCGTCCAAGTTGTCGTGAATTCTCCTTTGTAGATTGGCACATTTTGGAATCTATGACACCTTGACAGTGTCCGGATGTAAACTAGGAATAACTTTCCATCAGCACCTTTAACTTTTTTCTTTTTTTTTAAAAACAAAGTGTTTGGTGCATTCCCACACAAACTCAAGTTCTCGAACAACCATTGGGAAAATGAAGATCAAATGAATTATTGCTTTTTGAGAATCAAAGCATGTTTTCTTGATAGGATATCTTTGTTTTTTGAAGAAGTTCGAACATATCTTGACGAGTGTGGCGCAACATGAAGATGATAACATCTTCCAATGAGATTGAATCCTTGAGAACTTTGGGATTTGAGTTGCAATGACGAATTCATTAGGGGTAAGTATTCAAACTATGGATTAGACACTTATCAAACACATATGATGGCTGGAAATGAACCGGAAAGTATATGTATTTGGATGGAAAGGGTCAAAGTCGAACTTGGAAAGATGGATTGCATGTGGGAAATGATAGACTTTCATGGGTATGGCCAAGAATGCAAGTTGAGATCGATATGAATGCGCACAAATGATAACTTTTGACTTTAAAAGTGTGACCTTTAGTCGAAAACGAGTTCGTTGGATGTCATTACACGTAAAGTGGATTACATGTAAAAACGAACATGCATTTAAGTTCGGAAGAGGGAAATGTGTGTAAATGGGAATGAAGGATGAGATTGCATGTAAATGTGGATGGAGGGTGAGATTATATGTTATTGCATGTGGAGAATGAGATGCAATGTGTCTTGACATGCAAAGTGGAATTACATGTAATTGATTTTGAAGTGTAATTGCATATGAAAGGAATGGATGCAATGTGCCTTGACATGCAATGGCAGATATGGAATGAAATGATGCACTTACACGAAAAGGTGGAAGGTGGAGTGAAGTGAAATGTGCTCAAGTTCTTGGGAAAGAACTTGCAATTTCTTCCAAATGAAGAAAAACAAGAAAGCAAACAAATAAACAACGAAAACAAGCACAAAAGAAACACATACTTTTGGTCTTAGACTCGAGCATGTCAAGAGGCAAGTTTCTTCAAAATGCAAATTCGAATTTGGAATTTGGGAAAAAACCAAAAGTATAAAAATGAGAATTTTCATCATATTTAAAGGCAAAATGCACTTTTCATGGCATATATATGTACAAGTGTGCAACTTCAAGCTAAAATATGCATGGAAATAGCAATATAAGCATGAATTGATGAGCAAGTTTGAAAATGTCCACTTATTTGGAGGTTAATGAGCCAAAATAGCAAAAATCATAAACTTTGAAAACCAATTCTCCTCCAAATCTAGATTCTCAAACAATAATTTGACTTCTTCCATACTTGCATTCAACAAATATTAATGAGCAATTAAAGGTCGAATTTCACATGAGAAAGCCAAAAATTTAGACTTTGTCTGAAAAAACTTATTAATTAGTCCCTTGGTACCTCCAATCAGTCTCTGAAATGAACTTTCAGCCTTGTCATTGGTCTGTAGTCCTGTTTGGATAGACTTGGGAGGCTGGAAATTTCATATGATTTTCCAAAAAAATTACCCCTTAGGATGAAATATACAGAGTCCGAAAAGACCAGTTATCAGCCTCCTTTTGCCTTGAATCTGTCCCACAAAGCTTAGGAATCTGCACTACAATGCTCTATAACAGTTTGGCATAAGAACAAATCCAATATTTTTTCCAGAAACCGTGCCCTATATGGAGATTTTCAGACTTGAATCTGAAGACACCAACATTTGCAGCCAACACACTTCATCTTCTTCCATTAGATTTCTGATTTTACCCAGCAATTAGATTGCTAAGTGTTGGTTAATGCCCTCCTATGGTTGTATTCCATCTTCCAAAACTTTTCTTCTATATCCTTCAAACACTTGCTCATTTTCTTATTCTTCTTTATGGCTGTAGTTTTTTCTTATAAAGAGGTTTTGGCTTTTCTTTTCACCCACACAAGCAATGTGGGATGAAACTTTCCACTGTAAAGACCCATACCTGCAACTCCTCTTAAATCGATTTGCGAACACTGAGCCGAGGCCGTACAGTAACATGAGTGCAGAAAAACACTTGTACCAATACCAAACAAGGATGAAGGTCGTATGGTATGTTGTTGGTCACCAAATGTGTCATACAATGGACAAGAGAGCGGGAACATACGGTGGTACAAGGAGACAGTACAGTAGTTCAAGGGAGTCATATAGTGGCGAAATGACAGAGGGAAGTACGGTGTAATGGCCTAGAAGGTCGTACGGTGAGCAGTCCATATGGTAGGACACCAATGCATATTAACAAAGCCATACGGTAGGAGAGTGGAGGCCGTATGGGATAAAGTACGGAGCTTGCAGACAACAGAATGTATAGAATATGCAAGAGAATCACAGAACGTTCTATAAAATATTTATTCACTCAACACAAGAGAACTTGATCAAATTAAACATAATGACTTCTCTAATACACAATATGATAGTGCTCTGATTTGCCATATCCGAGCAAAGTTTTACAGGCAATAGAATAGCGTGAGGGTTAAATCCCACCGAAACTGGATAAACCAAATAGGGAAGGTCTTCACTTCCAAAATGGTGAACAATAGAGAACACCAACTAGAATTCGCAGTACAGAGATAATTATTCAAATTGCATACCTAAAGACTACCTACAAGCCGTGCTTAAATACCCGTCAGGGAAAACTTTCCAAGGGTGTACAAAGATAGACGATGGCAACACAAACTACGGAAACATAACAAAAATGGGTCTGAGATATATTAAATCAATCGGCCCATTAACAATAGTTTGATTAATAATCTATTTTATGACGTGGATAATACAGTCCTCCCATCCCAAAATTTGCTTGTCCTCAAGAAAACGCAATACCAGATGATGTAGAATGTGCTCGTCTTCCTAGGTTGTGTCGTCCAGCGGCAAGTGTTTCCCGCATACCAAATATTCCTTCACTGTTCAGTTCCGCAGCGTCATCTCACATACCTCAATAATCTCTATTGGTTCCAATATGAGCTTTCCTTCTTCATTGAGTAGCGGAAGGTCTATAGCTACTGTGACGTTCTATCCCACATCTTTCTTTAGGCAGGAAACATGAAAAACGTTATGAATACGGCTCCCCTCCAGAAGTTCCAACTCGTAGGCGACTTCATTGATGTGATGCACTACACGATAAGAGCCATAAAATCATGGCTTCAATTTTTCTTTTCCCTTTTCTTTCAATGAGTATTGTCGGTATGGCTGGAGCTTGAGGTAGACCAAGTCTCCTACTTCAAAACTCCTCTCTATTCGATGTCTGTCGGCGTACATCTTTTGTTGAATCCATGCCCGTTATAGGATTTCCTTCAGCTATCTTAGGATGTCTTGTCCCCTCCTGAAGCCAGTCCCTCACCCTTGGTGCACAACTGTCTCCCAGAACTGTGTCGATGAAAGAAAGGGGTTCGTACCCATATAGAGCTTTGAATGGTGTCATCCCGATAGAAATCTCGTACGTGGTATTGTAACAATACTCCCTTAGGTGTATCCATTTGACCCACGCCCGTTGTTGTGCCAGAACGTAGTTCCGAAGATACCCTTCAAGCCATTTGTTCACAATCTCTATTTCTCCGTCTGTCTGAGGGTGGTAACTAGTACTTGGTGACAATTCTGTCCTTGCCAACCGAAATACATCTGTCCAGAATATACTGATGAATCGCCCATCCTGATCACTAACAACGTTTCAAGGTAACCCGTGCAGACGAAAGACCTCTGAAAAATAGATTAGCAACTTGTACGGCCTCAAAATCTGAGGGGATGGTGAAGAAATGTGCGTACTTTGTCTAATTGTCAACCACCATGAAGATACAATATTTTCCGTTTACTTTGGGAAGTCCAGTTATAAAATCCATCGAGATACTTTCCCACTTATGTTCTGGAATTGGCAGAGGTTGTAGTAACCTGGCAAGTAGAGTATGTTCGGATTTGTTTTGCTGGCAAACCATACATTGTCTTACATACTGCAATACGTCTCCTTTAAGACCTTTCCACGAAAACCTCTCCTTGAGATGTCTGTAAGTTTTGAGGAAGCATGGGTGTCCTTCCAAGGGTGAGTCGTGTACCTCCTTCAAGATTTTCTGCTTCAATTTGGATTCCAGCACTAAAAGTATCCAATTCTTAGAGTAGATGATGTCATCCATCACTTTGTACCGATCATCCTGGGTGTTGTCATCCATTAGCTCACAGGAAAATGTGTTTTTTGCAATATTCTACCAACAAATGCATTTTCCAGTCAACTAAAATCTGGGTTAGTAAGCAGATGGCAGGTTTCCAAGACAAAGCATCTGCAACCACATTGTTCTTTCCTTTCACATATTCAATATCAAAATCAAAAGCCTAAACCTTGCTTACCCATTTTTGTTGCCTCTCGTTCAAGTCCCGTTGCTCCAGAAAATATCTCAAACTATTGTGATCCGTAGGGACGAAAAACTTGGCACCCACCAGATACTGTTGAAACTTGGTTAGTACATGTATGATGGCCAACATCTCTGTCGCAGATGGAATATAAGTGTTTTGTTTGCATAAGCTTCCTACTCTCATAGCCTATGGGGTGTCTATCTTGCATCCATACTACTCCAATGCCTTCTTCGGAGGCGTTGCACTCCATAATGAACAGTCGAGTGAAATTAGGTAAAGCAACCATGCGACAAGTGCTCATTGCTACCTTCAGCTTATCAAAAGTAAGTTGTGCCTTCTCATTCCACTGGAACGATCCCTTTCTTATTAGATCTGTTAATGATGCGTTGATCTGAGAGAACCCTTTTACAAACCTCCGATAATAACTGCACAATCCAAAGAATTCTCGAAACTGTAATGACCCTGCTCAAATCTAATCCCAAAATGCTGATAAAGGTTCAAGAAAAAAAAACTTTGCATACAAGGCTCATATTACTGATATAAAATTTCAGTTTGCTTTTATGGCTCTTTCCTTCACTTAGCATCAATAAGAATGCTTGCAAGAAGACTCTAAATTGACTAAACAATAACCTAACATGAATGAGCAACTTATTTTGACAATATTCAATGCATATATGTGACTGAATCTACTTGCAATATGCAGCTACAGCAACTAGTAATTTTGACAAATACTTGGAATGCAAAATTATAACATTATTTATGCCAAAAAGAGAATCTACAGCCAATTGACATTTTTACAAACAGTTGGTATGCAAATTAACTAGCTGATAATTAATGATATTGAATTGCTCAAATGACACCAGCAACTATTATCTCCTTAATTGCAATGAAATTTCTAATACAATGCTCATGAAATATGGCCAAGACTCTTGGCATTTACATGGATTACAAAATATGATAATATTGGTATAATGCACACCTATAGCTGAAACTTATAACACCTAAAATGCAATGCTAACATGAATGATAAACAAAGGAACCTGGTTGTAGATGGCTGTAATAATTTTCACCAATCCTGCCTTTCTGCTTTGCTATTTCAGATCTACTTTTTCGCTTTTCTTTTTTCGGATTGCTTTTTCAAACTACTTTTTCGGACTGCTTTTTCGGACTGCTTTTTCAGATTGCTTTTTCGAACTGCTTTTTCAAACTTCTTTTTCAGATTGCTTTTTCGGACTGCTTTTCAAAATCTCAAACCCTCAGGTAGTCTGAGTATACAAATTACGCTCAACTTGAAATAGCTGAATACCACTTCCACTCCTCCAACTAGGGTTGATATCTCACAACCGAAATTGGCACCTTAGAGTCTTCAAACCCTCAAGAAAACCTGCAAGCACTAAAGCTCTCAGCACAATAGATGATTATGCACTCAAGATGTCTCAAATGCCCCCCGAAAGGCTCCTTATACAGAATTCCTAAGTAACTTCAAGAAACTTCTAGAATAATCTATTACTTTATTCTTTTAAGTGACTTTTTGATATTTTATTACTTTAGTCACTTTCATATTAAATTAATTAAATATAAAGTTACTTTTTAATATTTTATTTTTAATAACCTTATAAGTAATTAATCTAATATATTTTTCTCTTTATTTCTTCCCTTTTTAGCCTCCGGGGAAAATTAAAGGCTAAAAAAAACAAGTAGCTGGTGCCTATCAAAAAGGGGACATTACACTCCGCCCAACCTGAAATTGCTTGTCCCCGAGCAATGGCCGAACAACAAACTAGTAGCTCCACTTGGATCCCAAATGTAGTCATGAACTATACTGCTATTAGTCAACGTAGGTTCCTACAACAACGTCTGAAATATAACCAAGAGGAATCCATGAATGAATCGTGAATCACTGTGCAACTGAACTCCAAATCCACTACTGCCGCAGTCAAGAACCCACGAGGCACAAACTCTCGAAATATTAGACCCCAAGTAGAGTAGATCACCCAAATTGTCAACATAATAAACACCATCCACACGACCCACCGTGTTATGCGGAATGCACACTCCAACTCTGCTACAATGGTGACCACTCCCACATGAAACTGCACCAAATACAGAGAATCCACACACTGTACATCTACTGCAGTTAACACAACTCTACAGATCACCGGCCACTGTCTCATAACCATAACTCCCATGCACTGCTGATGGTGAATAGTCATTACACAGTAGATAGCAAAAACGAGAGCCCAGACCAAACCTATCTGCCATCAACTCCTCAACACATGGATCAAAAGCAAACCGATGAACATATCTTGCAGTATAATGCCGGTACAAAGAACCAATCCCAGTCAAAGATTCATCCTGCAGACGTGATACGACCAACTGTGACTGATCATCAACTAAGTCAGAGGATGATATAGCCAACGGCGCAAAATCAACAACAACATCAGTAGTCTCTATGCCCTCCAAGTCAAACATACCACAATGCTTAGCTGCAGTGCCTAACTCAACTAAACCTGCCTCCAATAGAAACGAACCAAATATGCCAATACTAGTGTCGTGGACAGATATATCCTAATCTCCACTGCCTCTATCAACCTTGACCATGGACATCCTCGGATCACCAAACACCACGGTCTGTGACTATACAGAATCGGGTAAAGACTGAAGTCGTTCTAACTCCATGGTCACCTCAGTTAAATGAAATTGTGACTCCTCGAAAGCCAACTGTGTACTCTCAAGAAACTCAAAAGTCACCTCGAGCTGTTGAGTAAGCTCACTCACCTCATCTTCCTTGACCAATAATGCGTCATATGCTGAACTGCCCCACTCCATAAAATAATCTCTGCCGGCTACCAACTACATATAATTCTGTCTCAGAATCCGGATAGCCTCCCATAAAGAGTGGATCTCTATCAAGGAAAGATAATTGTCTCCTTGCTCATCACTAGTAGGAGAACCCCATCCATAAACTGCTAACAACTAACGAGCAGCATCGAAATGCTCGCAAGCAATAGAAATGTCTCACTCGCCAACTCTCAGCTGACTAGACACATGATTGTGCTAACAAGTCGAACTCCTATACTCTACCCCTAGTACACTGTCCAAAGGAGTATCCTCAGAATAACTATCATCTGTAATACTGCCATCCAAATTTTGCAAACCAACTGCTGAACTCGTATCATTAAACGGAGTGACTAAAGCATCAACATCAAAAACCTCTATATCAAAAGTAACTGTTGAGGAGACTAAGTCCTCAAAACTGTCCACAACATCCCCTTGGGTGTCATCTGTAATAACCAAATCCTGGAACTCTTCTATAAATTCTGTCATATCTGAGAGACCATCAACCCATTCCAATAAGAATGGTCGACTGGATACATGAACAATGCCCAACACAGGTGTGTAAAAACTAATTCCAACATCAAACAAGCTGCTGGCATGGATGAGAACTACACCTGGCAAACTACAAACTACTAATCAAGTCCATGATAGTGCAACAGATACTACTACCAAAGGATGATAGATATCTCCAGTCAAAATGATCCCAAGTACTAAGATAAGGATCCCACCATCTAATCCATGAACGGAAACCAACTGGCAATTCAAGTAAACTTCTCACCTAAGTAATGAGATCAATACCAACTGACTTCATGCACCTATCTACAATCTTTGAATCCAGAGTGTGAATGCTAGACATACTCATATCATCATCAACATGTGACCCGACTGTAAAAGGAAACTGAGTCCTTGCTATACGCGCTAACTCCTGAACTGAGCTCACCTCAAGACAAAGCTTGTCCACATGTCTCTCAGAATCCTGGAGAGCCAACTGAGTATATACCAAGGAATTTTGAGTATCCTCCAGCTCATGAGAAAGCCAGTCAACCTCCTCCTCCTTCTTCAATGCATCTAAATAGATCCCTGCAAGATTAAGGAGATGATTGCGATCTGAAAGTAGGTGTATGTAACTTACCTTCATTGCCTCCATGCCTTCCTTGATCTGTTGTAAGTCACCACAAGAAGAACCTGTTGTGACTCCTTTCTGTCTCTCCTGCAGTTGAATCATCCAAATGTGATTCTCAATCAATCCATGCATCCTGTCATGATGAGATAAAGCCGCGACAATATCATTGTCCCTTGTCTTCAGCTGGCTTGCCAAACCAAGTGAAGAGCTACTAGCCTCTATCTCATGTGAAGAAGCATCCAACTGTGCCTGATACATATTTTCTGCAAAGTCCTGAATGCTCACTTTCTAAACAACTGTACTATCCTCAAACATGACAGTATGCTCAACTACTGTAACTTCATCCAGCCCAACTGTACTAGAATCACTATTATCACCAGAATTTGCACCCTCAAGATAAGCACCTAAATACTTAGAAGTTCTGGTGAAACATTGGAACAATCACGAGTTTGTGGGTAAACTATGCGGGTGACTGAACCTTCGGATTCTAGGCCGGTTCCTGTACGATGTTATGATATTTCACCTATACTATGAATTTGTGAGAAAAAAGGAGAGAAAGTAAGAAAATGAAAACTATTTAAACCAAAAAGGTGATACAACAAAGACAATAACGAAGGATTTGATGTTTAACAACACAATGATATGACATACAATTGAAAATACAACTTTGATGAAAATCTCTACATAAAAGTGTTTTAGAAGAGGGCTTTAATGAATAATATCAAAAAAGATATAGACCATAATCAATATAATTTCATTAAAATGCACAACTTATCACCTATGCATAGAAGTTTTACTGACACATATAAGTGCGAAAATGAGACATAAACTTTAGAGGTTCTTGATAGAACATAGAAAATTAACATCAAATCACCAGTATTGCACACAAAAATGAGTCCCGAAGTAGATCCAGCCAACTGTATTATGCCTTCAGAGGTCAAAAAACATCAACTTCAGAGATACAACTCAGAAAATTGAGTATACAAAGGACAGTAAAATGTCACAATAGTCTATTCCCCTTTCAGAACTGCCTCCATCCATCCCTTGGTATCACAGTTTGAGAAAACTAAATACCAAAATCCTGGTTGAAATCAGGAAACCAGGCTACAATAAGGGAGTCAAAACTTATCAAAAAGATGACTCCTGCTTAACAAATTATACTAAGTCATAACAAAACCTATGACTCACCTTTAACTGTCCTCAAAAGACTCAAAACATCAACACATGGCCTCAAAATGCTAGGACAAAGTCAAAACTCGACCCACAATCCTGGAATGACTCAAAAAGCCTTAAATTTGACCTTAAATGATGTTACTAAGTCTTTGAAAATATAACCTCTAAGACTTGGTCTTAAAAACACGTCACATTGACTTGTTAATCATAAGACTAACTCAGATTCCCCCTTTCTCTCCTAAATCCGAAAATGGATTTATTTGAACTAAATTTGCTCAACTTAATAACAATCAATTGATTTATAATATTATCACTTGATTGCTATTAATTTTATTTTATTTTGCAAATCTAAAATAAAAATCCATTCATTGCTAAAAGTTAAATAATATAATAATATATTACTTAGTTAAAGTAATACATTATTATACTATTTAAATTTTACATAAAACAAAAGAGCTTATGTAAATCCAAAGTATCAAAAAGTGACAGCGATACATCTTCCTTCAGATTTGAAAAGGAAAGCAAAAATGGTTAAATGTGAATGTATTAACCTAAAACAAAGCAATATCTCTTCATTCTTCATTCGAAAGCTCTAGAGGGAAACTCGGCAGCTGATAAGAGGGTTTTGAAACCGTAGAAAAACGTTATGAAAATGTTTGTTTTGTCACCATTGTTGGGTCTGACTCGCTGTCGTGGCACTTGGAATATGCTTTGCTATGTGAGGCCACCATGTTTGAAGTCATTCTTGGTGATTTTTTCTGCTATTTGATCATGTCAAGCCATTTTTTAGGTAACCTTTCATTCTGGTTTAGCATGTTTTTCTTTATAAGAGAAGCATTTGTTCTGCTTGCCCTTTTTGTGCTAAACTGGAAACACGTCTTTTTCAACGCATGAGTATTGTTTTACAAATAAAATCTGGGTGTTTTCACAAGGGTTTGCTGCTCTGATTTTTTCTCTTTTGCTGAGCATATATTTGAAAAATGCTATGTCAAACGGGTTTTACATACTGATATATTTGTGCCGCCATTTTCTAACTAGTGTTGGAAGCACGATTTCTGCATATCTCTTTGGGCATGCCGTCATGAATGAGTTTATATTTCCATTGTCAAAAAGACCATAATGAAACCGTCTACAAGGTTTTATTTTACTCTCATTTGAAGGGCACATTTTCCTTTCTCTGTTGAAATACCGCCATATTTGAGCACGTATTGCAGGTATCTTGTTGGATTTGTTTGGATTTCTAGGTGTATATCAGTATTGTCTTTCCTTATTCATTGTAATGACCCTCCTCAAATCTGCTCTCAAAAATGCTAATGAAAGCTCAAGGAATTTCATCAAACAATTCACATGCAAGGGACGTATGACTGATATAGTATTTTAGCTGGCTTTAAATGACTCTTTCTTCAATTTGCATCAATGAGAATCTTGTGCTAGAAGACTCCAAATGGACTACACAATGACCTAACATAAGTGTGCTACTAATTTTGACAATATTCAGTGCATATATATGATCTAAGCATGAAAAATGAATACCTACAGCCAACTGGCATTTTTACAAATAGTTGGTATGCAAACTAACTAGCTGATAAATAATGATATTGAATTGCTTAAATGACACCAGCAACTATTATCTTCTTAATTGCAATGAAATTTCAAATACAATGCTCATGAAATATGGCCAAGACTTTTGGCATTTACATGGATTACAAAATGATAATGCTAGTATAATGCACACTTACAGCTGAAACTTATAATACCCTAAAAAAAATACTAACAAGGGAACCTGGTTGTAGATGGCTGTAATAATTTCCTTCAATGCCGCCCCTTCTGCTTTGCTTTTCCGATTTGCTTTTTCGAACTGCTTTTCCGGATCTACTTTTCGAACTGCTTTTACAGACTGCTTTTTCCGCCTGCTTTTTCGGTTCTGCTTTTTCGGACTGCTACCATGTTGAATCTCAAGACCATATCTTTCAATGGCGTCAAGATTTCCAGATTGAAAGGATTTCGTCCTTCAAACTATTGAGACATAATCTCTAGAAAATCTCCCAATTTCTTTGATATTTCCAAGCATACTAAAAAGAAGCTCTTCCCTTTCTTTTATAGTGTTCTCACAAGAGCTCAATCCTTCGTTTTCCCCATGTGGGATAAAACATCACTCCCTTTATGTAACTTATGTCTCCAATGTGTTGTAAAATAAAGGGGACTCTTTTAATTTAAATATTTCCCACAAACTATAGTCTATGCATTAATAAAGTTAAATATTTAAATTTAACTTTATAAAATAGCTTTATCAATGCATAACAAATCTTATCAATGATAAACAAGTCTTCTTGTCGATTTAAACAATTACCATCGACATACCGTTGTCACTGGGTGTCCGTCCATGCCCAAGATGACTTATTATAAATAGTAAGTATGCTATGAATGCTAAAGGGGACATTACAGTCCACCCTTCCCAAAATTGCTTGTCCCCAAGCAATGGTCGAACAACAACCCAATCAATCCACCTGGATCCCAAATGTAGTCATCAACTATACTGCTGTCAGTCAACATAGGCTCCTGCAACAACCTCTGAAAATTAACCAAGGGGAATCCATAATCAAATTGGTGAATACAACTCACCCAAACTCCAAAGTCAAGAACCCATGAGAAACAAGCTCTCGAAATATCAAAACCTAAGTAGATTAGATAACCCAAACTGCCAACATAGTAAATACCATCAACACATCCCACTAGCCTATGCGGAATGTACAATACAATTCTGCAACAACGATGAATACTCCCGCATGAAACTGCACCAAATACAGAGAATTCACACACTACACACCCACTGCAATTAACACAACTCTACAGATCACCGGTCACTATCTCATAACCATAACACCCATGCACTGCTGATGGTGAGAAGTCATTACACGGTAGATAGCAAAAACGAGAGCTTAGACCAAACCTGTCTGCCATCAACTCCTCAACACACGGATCAAAAGCAAACCGATGAACATATCCTACAGTATAATGCCGGTAAAAAGAACCAATCCCAGTCAAAGACTCATCCTGCAAACGTGATAGAACCAACTGTGATTGATCATCAGCTAAGTCAGAGGATGATATAGCCAAGAGTGCAGAATCAACAACAACATCACTAGTCTCTGTGCCCTCCAAGTCAAACATATCACAATGCTCAGCTGCAGCGCCCAACTCAGTTGAACCTACCTCCAGTGGAAACGGACCAAATATGCCAATACTACTGTCGTGGACAGATATATCCTCATCTCCACTACCTCTATCAACCTCGACCATGGACATCTGCGGATCACCAAACACCACAGCTTATGACTGTACAGAATCTGGTAAAGACTGCAGTCGCTCTAACTCCATGGTCACCTTAGCCAAATGAAACTGTGACTCCTCGAAAGCCAATTGTGTACTCTCAAGAATCTCAGAAGTCACCTTGAGCTACTGAGTAAGCTCACTCACCTCATCTTCCTTGGCCAATAATGCATCGTATGTTGTACTTCCCCACTCCATAAGATAATCTCTGTCGGCTACCAACTGCATATAATTCTGTCTCAGAACCCGAATAGCCTCCCATAAAGAGTGGATCTCTGTCAAGGAAAGATAACCACCTCCCTGCTCATCACTAGTAGGAGAACCCCATCCATAAACTGCTAACAACTGACGAGTAGCGTCGAAATGCTGGCAAGCGATAGAAATGTCTCGCTCACTAACTCTCAACTAACTAGACACATGATGGCACTGGCTAGACTGTCTCCTACAAACCTCCTCTGACGAACTGTCTAAAGGAGTATCCTCAAAGTTACTGGTCTCTAGAGTATTACCATCTATATCCTGCGAATCAACTCCAAAGCTCATATCAACATACAGAGTATCAAAAACTGTAGCATTGCTATCCAACTCCTCCGTACCAAAAGAAATTGCCAAGGAAACTAAGTCTTCAAAACTGCCCACTGCATCCTCCTGGATGTCATCAATGCCAATATGATCCTGGGACTCATCTGTACACACTGCCAAGTATGAAAGATCATCAACACATTCTAGCAAGAATGGTCGACTGGATTTATGAACACAAAGCCCAACACCGGTGTATAAAAACTAATACCAACATCGGACAAGCTGCTGGCACAAGAAAAGACAACACTATGCAATCTGCTAATCAAATCCATGATAGCACCCAAACAATCACTGCTACCAAAAAGTGATAAAGGTCTCCAGTCAACTGAATCCCAGATGCCAATATAACAATCTTGAGTCCATATCTGTAAACTACAATCAGCTGGTAACTCAAGAAAACTCCTCACCTGGGTAATATGACCAATACCAACTAACTCCACATACCTGTCTGACATTGTCCCTGTATCCTGGATGTGAATGCAAGATGAACTTGCAACATTATCAACGACCACATATGATCTGCCTGCTACAGAAAGCTGAGTATCAGGAGTGCAAGATGAAACTAAACTCAACTCCATGCCATGCTTATCCCTATGTCTCTCCCAGTCCTGTAATGCCAATGGAGTATTCACCAAAGAAGCTTGAGTGTCCTCAAGCTCGCAAGAAAGCTTGTCAACTTCCTCCTCCTTTCTCCTCAAGGCATCTTAATAGTCTCCGACAAGGCTAAGAAGATGTAAATAACTCAACTTCATCGTTCCCATTCCTTCCCTATGTCATGTCCCCATTTTTGGAGGCAGTTTGATTTAATTAATTTAATTAATTTGGTTGTTCAAAATAATGAATATTTTATGAGGACGACTAATTAATTATTTTAATTAAATAAATAAGTGATATTAAGTTAATTATTTATAAAGTTATCAAATAAATAAATATTAAAAGGTAACTTTATATTTAATTAATTTAATAAACTGACTTGGATTATAAAAATATTTTATAAAGTCACTTAATAGATAAAATAAAATAATGTTCTTGAAGCTTCTAGAGAAAATAGAGAGAAAAGAATAAATAGGCACCCCGGGGCTCCATTCTAATCAAGCAGTTGTTTATTTCTCTCTTGATATCAGTTTGTGATTCAATCACAGGTGCATTGTGGAGCCTAGGGTTTCTGCAATTGTCACAACTGGCCATTGAGAACGAAAACTCTCAATCGGTACACAATTTTGAGGGTGTGAAATATCATCTGAATTATTGCAGATTGGAGGTGACATCACAGTCATTTCATCAGGACAAAATCTGTGGCCTAAGGCCAAGTTGAAATTCTTGCATCACTGTTCACTGAAGGGTCAGCGAGAGTGGAATTAATCGCCATCTTCACAAATTATTGCAGAATTTAAAGAATTCAGAAGGAAGCCAGGGAGTGGAATTAATTAACATCAAGCAAGGGGTCGATTCAGATCATCAGGCGATATTATTAAATTTCCGGCAAAGGCGGCTCATATTTGCTTCGATCTTTATTGGAGAGTGAAGCGCATCAATCCTAGGGTTATATTGAAGGTGCTAGGAGTTATTGGAGGCTAGGAAGCAGCTCAAACTATTTTATTTTTCCCTCACTTCAAATCTGAACAGAGATGACTTCCTCAGAAATTCATGCGGGCTGCATTTGGTCTTCAACCTCCGGAATAATCAATGTTTCTTCATAAGGAATGCAAGGCGACTTCCTGAACAGCATTGGAGATTCCTGCGATCTATAATCAATCTGGGCGGCATTCATTGGTGTTTCTCAATGGTATTTTCGGGTTGCCTTAATGACCCTAACGGGCCTTGCTGCTGATGCCATTAGGGGTGTTTGATCTGCTGAAATACTCACGTGACAGGCTTGAGTCTGCATTCTTTGGTATGGCATTTATCTGAAAGCCAGATGTTGGGGTTTTCAAGCATTTAGACATGGCAATGTTACTCCTTTCCTAGTTGCAATCTGTACTTGACGTGGGAATTGCAGAGTCTGATCGTGCATGTTTCACTGCTGCAAATTAAACTACTTCAGCGGTTATCAAGATCCTCCTAATTTGAATGTAATTCCATATTTGTGAAGCATCATAACAATTTACGGGCGAATTCAACAAGCATATGCGGCATCAGTTATTTATTCAGAAGATAGATGAAGGTCGAGACCTGAATCCATCACCATTCCAAAAATCTCATGCATGAATTCAGTTTTGTGCCAAGAGTTTGACGAAGTACCCACAGTCCAGAATTGTTATTTTTAGTGACCCATATAGTAAGGGACATTTCAGTGGATCCGGTGGCAGTGAGGGTTGGAGTGAATTATTGAATCTGTTAGCGGCATTACCAAATCTGGCGGAATTCATTGGAGTAATAAATCTCAAGTTGTTGCAGAAATTGAAGAGATATGGAGCGGCAGGGGTGTTATCATATGGATTGTTGAACACGGTTTATTATCTTGTGGCTTTTCTAATTGTCTGGTTCTATGTTGCCCCTGTACCTGGAGGTATGGGCTATTTTCCTGCTGCACAAAGGTGACTGATTCAGAATCATGGTCTGTCATCCAATATGTTTCCATGTTTTATATATCATTTTGGCTTGATTTATCATAAAAAGCTGAACTTCCTGCATTCTCTAAAAACTTGAAGGGTCATAGGAAATGCAGCATGTATTGCATAGGTTCTTGAAGTTGTTACCATTATTTGTAAACTAGTACATTGTTATGCATTTGTTACAAAGATTGTAACAGGGAACAAGTAATTACCGTCAGAATTACCATATCAATTATTATTCAGTGGATTGATTGAGGTATCTTTCCCATTTACTATTTTTGGCAAACTTACTCAGTTTCAAATTACAAAACAAGTGTCTAACGTACTGTCACATTTTAAAGCATTGGCTTGACGAAATGTCAAACCCCTGAAGTATTAAGATCTATAATTTGGTGTTGGAAGAAGTAATAACCTGCTGGGGTTATTTCACCCTAATCACCTGTAAGTTAACACAAGAAGACTTTGCCTGAACTCCCTTATGTCTACCCTGTAAGTGAATCATCTGAATGTGATCCTCTATCATATCTCGCATCCTGTCATGATGAGATAATGAAATCACAATACTGTCTTTGCTCACCTTCAGCTGGCTGGACAAATCATGCGGAGTTCTACCAGCCTCAACCTCATGTGACGAAGCATCTAACTGTGCCTGGTACTCTTTCTCAGCAAAGTCATGAATGCTCACTTTCTGATCAACTGTACTATTCTCAAACATGATAGTATCCTCAACCGCAGTAACTTCATCCAGCCCAACTGTACTAGAATCACTATCTGTGTCAATCACGCAATCTGGTGTGTCTGTGATATCACCTTCTGATGCAACTGGCTCAACCTGCACAACATCTGTAACCCCTTCTGCCTGTGAAGATGATGCAGATAAACCATTACCTGAAGATGTGCTAATGTCTCCCTGTATCGAATCCGCGCGTCTGTTATACTCCTCATACAAGTTTCTGCCTGTCATAGGGAAGGTACGATCCTTAGGCCTATCAATCAGGCTCTTTAACCACGTACATGCCATAGGTGACAAATTCCTCTCTTTTGTCCAAACATACCATAAGTCTTCTGCCAAAAGTTTAGAAATTTCATCCTCCCCCTCAAACAAGATTGTGAACATGATGGAGTGCATCGATGCCAATACTCTGCTGGGATGAAACTCGTCCATAATATTCCAAAATGTATTAAACATCCTACGAATGTCACTAATACAACCAATTGCCAGCATAATATTTTCTAATCTACACTTTGCAAATACTTCAAGTAGTCTTGCCCTCTTTGTGAAATAAGGGTCCCGAATGTTGTCCAACTTTTCAAAGCTTTTTACCATGGCATGAAGTACCTCTTTCATACTCTAATCGTCATAAGAATCAAGGCCAGCTATTATCCTCATGATTTCACTAATGCAAGAGAGAGTTGTAAGTCTTATTACCTCATCGTGATGTCTCAATAATCGAGGCTTAACCAACGAACCAAATGCTAGAGATAAAGTTGTTTGCATAGCATCGGGTCTTGACTGATCAAACTTGCCTGAATAAGTTTCCAACTCCAAAGTTCTTAGAAGGTCCTCTGTTTGTTGAAATGGAAAATCTAATTTCTTCTTTACATTGTGCATTCTTTCTACCAAATCCTTGTCTCCTATTAAAGCCATACTAATAATTGAATTCAATCTGAAATAACCCAATCAGGCTGGTAGGAAACCGCTCTGATACCACTGTAATGACCCTCCTCAAATCTGCTCTCAAAAATGCTGATGAAAGCTCAAGGAATTTCATCAAACAATTCACATGCAAGGGAGGTATGACTGATATAGTATTTTAGCTGGCTTTAAATGACTCTTTCTTCAATTTGCATCAATGAAAATCTTGTGCTAGAAGACTCCAAATGGACTACACAATGACCTAACATGAGTGTGCTACTAATTTTGACAATATTCAGTGCATATATATGATCTCAGCATGAGAAATGAATACCTACAGCCAACTAGCATTTTTACAAATAGTTGGTATGCAAACTAACCAACTGATAAATAATGATATTGAATTGCTTAAATGACACCAGCAACTATTATCTTCTTAATTGCAATGAAATTTCAAATACAATGCTCATGAAATATGGCCAAGACTTTTGGCATTTACATGGATTACAAAATGATAATGCTGGTATAATGCACACTTACAGCTGAAACTTATAATACCCTAAAAACAATACTAACAAGGGAACCTGGTTGTAGATAGCTGTAATAATTTCCTTCAATGCTGGCCTTTTTGCTTTGCTTTTCCGATTTGCTTTTTCGAACTACTTTTTCGGATCTGCTTTTTGAACTGCTTTTACGGACTGCTTTTTCCGCCTACTTTTTCGGTTCTACTTTTTCGTATCATCTTTTTCGGACTGATACCATGTTGAATCTCAAGACCATATCTTTCAATGGCGTCAAGATTTCCAGCTTGAAAGGATTTCGTCCTTCAAACTATTGAGACATAATCTCCAGAAAATCTCTCAATTTCTTTGATATTTCCAAGTATACTAAAAGGAAGCTCTTCCCTTTCTTTTATACTGTTCTCACAAGAGCTCAATCCTTCGTTTTTCCCATGTGGGATAAAACATCACTCCCTTTATGTAACTTATGTCTCCAATGTGTTATAAAATAAAGGGGACTCTTTTAATTTAAATATTTCCCACAAACTATAGTCTATGCATTAATAAAGTTAAATATTTAAATCTGACTTTATAAAATAGCTTTATCAATGCCTAACAAATCTTATCAATGATAAACAAGTCTTCTTGTCGATTTTAAACAATTATCATCGAAATACCGTTGCCACTGGTTGTCCGCACATGCCCAAGATGACTTACTGTAAATAGTAAGTATGCCCAAAGTTGCCTTAAAACCCCTCAAAAAGACTTGCAACTAAAACTATCTAGGCCAAATGGCCTCTAAGTCCCTTTAATGTCCTGGTTAGCCTACGGGACCGTGGGCAAATAGGCTAACGACATCATGCTATGAATGCTAAAAAGGGGACATTACATTCATTTACCAAGTATGATGCCCAAATTTCATCTGCTGGAGGTGACGTCTGAACCTAGTGGGAAAGAATATGACTCCCTCCAGGCATAATAAAATTATCTCACATTCTGTTGTCCTCGATAAGTGTTCCCAGGTCTACATTTCTGTATGTATTTGACTGAATACTCTTGTCTTTTATTTTTGCCATTATTCAAACTAGATGCAAATCTGTTGTCTATGCAGGATTGAGTAAGGAATCAGTTTGTTATTTGACTGTATTTATCATGCTTTGTGATCATATCGTCATACTGATCTTGCAAATTCTGCTGTGAGTACTTGAGAGAAATACCATAAAATAAATTGTTGACCTGTACATTAAATGCCTTATTTCTGTGATATAATTGAGATTTCTCTTTTCAAATAAAAATCATTCTTCTTTCACATTGATCCAACATGCTGCAATCATTGGTTCTTTTTGTCTGATATAGGCTTTTGAACATTCATTAGTAACAGTAACCATATATATGTGCATATCTTTGTGCTTGTTACCCCTTTTATAAATTAGAATGTTTCAGCATATTCAGATTCTTTTGTTGTTTCTCTGTATCCGCTGGTAACCGTTGTGTTGGATTTTCTGGAAAATATCATTATTTGCAATATAGTTCCTGTATCTGTTACATAGACAAGTCAAAACTTTCTCTGCTACTGCAGCTCTCTGCATTCCCTTGCATTGTATTACTTAGAGAGTTGTTTCTATTCACTTATTCAGCATATGCACAGACTTTGTTTTTGATGGAATAGATGCAATCATAACAAATAATAGTATTTTATGATATTCAAGCACGGGCTCGTGACACTCATAAACCACTTCCTGTAAATTGCAGCTATTCCTTATGAGCTAAAAATGCTTGTACTTGATTATAATGAAAGGTTTCGTATCAAAATAATACGTCCCTTTGACATTATATTTTATTTTTTGTATGTATTCAGAATAAGAGAACTATAACATGTGCAAGAATGTAGTTGTAGCTAACTGGTCATTGCTTAGATCATAAATATCTAACCCCACCTTTTTCTCTTCCAGGGGAACAAGGAACCAGGAGCTTACCAGATCGAAGGCTGGACAATGGGCAACAATGCAATGACGGAAACCTAACTAGTCAAAGTCTAAAAGGCAATGACTGGTTATCTCTGACTTTCTCCCATATGTTTCATTTTTCTTGGTCTTAGTACGTATGAAAGATAGCAATTGTATTCACGACTTGTGTGAAATACTTTGCTTTCAACATTTCATTATTTTGTAAAATATCAATTGTATATTCAAGAAATGAATCATACAAGGACATTTATATTCTTTCAAATATATAATGAAATGTGCTTTTAACAAAAAATAAAAATTTTATGCTTGAATTTTAACGTGTGTTAAAATTAAGTAACAATCACTATCTGTGTCAACCACGCAATCCGGTGTGCCTATGATATCACCTTCTAATGCAACTAGCTCAACCTGCACAACATCTGTAACCCCTTCTGCCTGTGAAGATGATGCAGATAAACCATTACCTGAATATGTGCTAATGTCTCCCTGTATCGAATCCGCACGTCTGTTAAACTCCTCATACAAGTTTCTACCTGTCATAGGGAAGGTACGATCCTTAGGCCTATCAATCAAGCTCTTTAACCACCTACATGCCATAGGTGACAAATTCCTCTCTTTTGTCCAAACATACCATAAGTCTTCTACCAAAAGTTAAGAAATTTCATCCTCCTCCTCAAATAGGATTGTGAACATGATGGAGTGCATCGATGCCAATACCCTACTGGGATGAAACTCGTCCATAATATTCCAAAATGTATTGAACATCCTACGAATGTCACCAATACAACCTATTGCCAACATAATATTTTCAAATCTACACCTTGCAAATACTTCAAGTAATCTTGCCCTCTTTGTGAAATAAGGGTCTCGGATGTTGTCCAACTTTTTGAAGCTTTTTACCATGGCATGAAGTACCTCTCTCATAATCTGATCGTCATAAGAATTAAGGCCAGCTATTATCCTCATGATTTCACTAATGCAAGAGAGAGTTGTAAGTCTTATTACCTCATCATGATGTCTCAATAATCGGAGCTTAACCAACGAACCAAATGCTGGAGATAAAGCTGTTTGCATAGCATCAGATCTTGACTGATCAAACTTGCCTAAATAAGTTTCCAACTCCTCCAAAGTTCTTAGAAGGTCCTCTGTTTGCTGAAATGGACAATCTAATTTCTTCTTTACATTGTACATTCTTTCTTCCGAATCCTTGTCTCCTGTTAAAGCCATACTGATAATTGAATTCAATCTGAAATAACCCAATCAAGCTGGAAGGAAACAACTCCGATACCACTGTAATGACCCTACTCCTACTCAAATTTGATCCCAAAATGCTGATAAAGATTTAAGAAAAAAAAACTTTGCATACAAGGCTCATATTACTGATATAAAATTTCAATTTGCTTTTATGGCTCTTTCCTTCACTTAGCATCAATAAGAATGCTTGCAAGAAGACTCTAAATTGACTAAACAATGACCTAACATGAATGAGCAACTTATTTTGACAATATTCAATGCATATATGTGATTGAATCTACTTGCAATATGCAGCTACAGCAACTAGTAATTTTGACAAACACTTGACATGCAAAATTATAACATTATTTATGCCAAAAAGAGAATCTACAGCCAATTGACATTTTTATAAACAGTTGGTATGCAAGCTAACTAGCTGATAATTAATGATATTGAATTGCTTAAATGACACCAGCAACTATTATCTCCTTAATTGCAATGAAATTTCTAATACAATGCTCATGAAATATGGCCAAGACTCTTGGCATTTACATGAATTACAAAATATGATAATGTTGGTATAATGCACACCTATAGCTGAAACTTATAACAACTAAAATGCAATGCTAACATGAATGATAAACAAAGGAACCTAGTTGTAAATGGCTGTAATAATTTTCACCAATCCTGCCTTTCCGCTTTGCTATTTCGGATCTACTTTTTCGCTTTGCTTTTTTCGGATTGCTTTTTCGGACTGCTTTTTCGGATTGCTTTTTTAGACTGCCTTTTTCGAATTGCTTTTTCGAACTGCTTTTTCGAACTACTTTTTCGAACTACTTTTTCGGACTGCTTTTTCAAAATCTCAAACCCTCAAGTAGTCTGAGTATACAAATTACGCTCAACTTGAAATGGTTGAATACCACTTCCACTCCTCCAACTAGGGTTGATATCTCACAACCGAAATTGGCACCTTAGAGTCTTCAAACCCTCAGGCAAACCTGCAAGCACTAAAGCTCTCAGCACAATAGATGATTATGCACTCAAGATGTCAAATGCCCCCCCAACCACTCCTTATAAAAATTCATAAGTAACTTCTAGAATAATCTATTACTTTATTCTTTTAAGTGACTCTTTGATATTTTATTACTTTAGTCACTTTAATATTAAATTAATTAAATATAAGGTTACTTTTTAATATTTTATTTTTAATAACCTTATAAGTAATTACTCTAATATATTTTTCCCTTTATTTCTTCCCTTTTTAGCCTCCAGGGAAAATTAAAGGCTAAAAAAAACAAGTAGTTGGTACCTGTCAAAAAGGGGACATTACAGAAACTCCGTGAGTGATTTTGGGGGAGGCCAATCAAGGATAGCCTGAATCTTCTCCTAATAAACTCTAACTCCATATTTACTGACATGTCTCAGGTACAATATTTCTGTCATACCAAATTCACACTTGGAATGCTTGGCGAACAAAGACTAATCCTTCGTGATCCTTAAAACTTCATCCAAATGCTTCAGGTGCTCTTCCCATGTCCTGCTATAAATAAGAATGTCATCAAAAAATACTAGTAAATGCTTACCCAATTGTTTCTTGAAGATGTGATTCATGCATGATTGGAACGTAGCAGGTGCATTCGTTAATCCAAACGGCATGACCAAGAATTCATAATGCCCGTAGTGACAACGAAAGGTCGTCTTTTCCACGTCTTCCTCCCTCATGCAAATATGATGGTATCCTAAACAGAGATCTATTTTTGAAAAGGACTGTGCTATGCAATTCATCCAGCAACTCATCTATCCTTGGAATGGCATATCTATTCTTTATTATTTTTTTTGTTTAATGCACGGTAGTCCACACATGTGCAGCGTTCCATCCTTTTTGACCAATACCACTGATGACACAAAAGGGCTAGAATTGGGAGGGATCCATTCTTTCTCTAGTAGTTCTTGAATCATATTTTCAATCTCATCTTTGAATTTCTTAGGATGGCGGCAGGGTGTGGTTATGACTGGCTTGGCTCCTGCTTCCAACTCAGTAGTATGTTCAAACCCTTGATGAGGCGGTATACAGAGAGGAATGTCTATAAAAACTTTATCATAGTCGCTCAAAATATTATAGAGATCATCATCCTGGGGAGGTGTCCGTTGCCCTTTTATAGGTTTTGCCGAAACAAAACAATATGCAGCCCAAGCAACGTCATCACACCAAAAAATTGCCTCCATCCTATATGCAAAAACTTCCTTCAAACCCTCATTTGCCATTCCACGGAGAATAACCTTCTTTCCATTGACACAAAAGTGAAGTCCATCCATTTGAAGCTCTGAGTGTATTCATCAAGTGTCTCCATCCACTGTATGCCTTGAATAACCTCCATGTCATCAAGGTCCACTATGAAGAAATCCTCAGTCACTGTGTGATTCACCATTGTGATACTTACCGGAGGAACAAGGTGTGTGCAAGGCAAAAGAGTCCCTCCGCAACCTTGACCTGGAATCTTGTGTGCGTCTCCATAGGTGTAATAGGCCACCTCGTTTTCAGCTTGTTTTTGAATCCGTCTGCTAGTAGAAATTTTGTCAAACAATTTGCAAGCAATCTAGTAGCTAAGATTTCTGATTTCTCTCTTTCCAGTATGGATGAAATGTTTGTTGATATAAAACTATTGCTTACAGTTACTTTCAATAATAAATAATTAAATAACAAGATGAATACTTCAAAAGTTACATAAATATAATTTCAATGCAATTTTTTTAAAGCTTCCAACATTCAGATCTATCTCAAAAATTTGCATTACAAATCAGAGTATCAGACAATTGCAAGCTTGGTAATTACCAACATAAGTTTCACACAGGTTTGACAAGAATGTAACAGTTACAAGAAACAGCTCCAGCAATAGCAACAGCAAATCGCTTTGAAAATGTTCAAACTCCAGACGTGGTCGTACTAGTTTTGTGCCTCTATGCAGTCACTAGACAGCCACAGCACTGATTTGCAGCCCCTCCAAAATAGACACAAACTATTTACCAGCAATCTATCTTCAACCCAGCCCTTATTCCTTCAAATCGAACTCCCAAGGAACTGACAATCTCCTTCAAATAAAATATCAAATACCTCACAATCTGATTTCCACAAGACCGCAATTACTGTAGCCGTGTCACTATAGCTCAGCACTGTAGCTCGGTACTGTAGCGCTGTCATTGTAGCTCGGCCACAAACCCAGCCATGCTAAATGATGCCTTCAACAGAGACGTCCAGTAACATGTACAACAGCCTGGGGAAATACTATGAACTTTGTCGTCGGTAGAAATTGTGTATCGGCCGACGAGTTCCTTCGGAAAGGAAATTGTGTATCGGCCGATGGGTTCCTTCGGGAAAGTTCTTGTTATGTAGCCGACGGTGAATAGTTTGTAGCGGACATGATGTATCTGGCCGACGGATACCTTCGGGAAGGTTCGTCGGAAAATATTTATAACCCCTTCGGGAAGCATTGTATTCATCTTATCATTATCATATCATATGAGAAAAAGCATAATGTACTGTTGGCATATGCGAATAATAATAAGAATTCTGCTGGTTCCTGTTCATGTTCATATTCTTTGTTGGTGTGCGTTTCTTAATTAATCCATACGGTAAACATTTGGCGCCGTTGCCCGATGGATCTGGCACGCAAGCAGGCGGCGATGAATTAAATGCCGAATCAATTGAACAAAGACAAGAGTAAGCTAAAGGAAAAAGATGACATACGCGTTGCACAGGAAAATTTAATTTTGGCTCAGCAGATAGAGCGTCGAAGGAGGTTTCAGAAGATTTCCGACAGAAGCAAGAGTGCAGAAGGATTGTTGAAGGAGACTCGACAACGGCTTGATTTGGTGGAAGAAGCGAGGGAGGAGTTTCTGAACCTGCATACGCCACGGGAAGAGAATCCTGACGGAAGCAGATCGACTCGCACGGCTCGGAGTGCAGAAGGAGCACGAGCGTGGAGTGACCTCTTCCTCCGAGATATACTTCCAGAACGGATAGCTACGGTTGACAAACCCTCTTCTTCACCAAACAGCGCGGAAGCAGAAAACAGCGCGGCTGTTGAAAACAGCGCGGGTGTGCAAAATAGCGCGGGTGTCCAGAACAGCGCGGGTGTTCAGAACAGTGCGGGTGCTCAAAACAGCGCGGGAGTGCAAAACAGCGCAGATACACAACAAAACCCTCGACATACAGTAATAATGGCAGGTCCGAAGGAAAAATTGCCTAAATTTGATGGTGATGAAGCAGCTGATCCCATTCGACATTGTAAAACATGTGAAACGATCTGGAGGGCGAATGGCATAACAGATACAAACGAATGGATCCGACAATTTCCCGCAACCCTACGGGGTGTTGCCATTGATTGGTTTACTGATGCCGATCCACAGAAATTAAATAGTTGGGATAACATTAAGAAGGAGTTCATCGCAGAATTTCAATTTTTGCGTGATGACAACGAAATTGTCGCAGAGATATTCAATACCAAACAAAAGAAGAATGAAACTGTACGGGTCTTTGCCAGGAGGTTGAAGGACTTAATCAGTAAGATGGAGAATAAACCAGCTGACGGGTTACAAAAACGATGGTTCATTGAAGGCCTTCACCCGAAGCTGCGGAAAAAGATGAAGATTGTGCTGCCATCCACATATAATGAAGCATACAACCGGGCAATGAACCTCGAAAGTGACCAGAAGACAAAGAAGAAGAAGAAGACCAGCTCGTCCGATTCAGATGACGATGCATCCTCCGGAAATGATAGCAGCGATGACGAAGGAAGCAACAAGAAGGTTCGTGCCCTTCAGAAAGACATGATTCGAATGATGAAGGAATTCAAGAACATGAACAAGGAACCTAAGGGCAATGACCTATGGTGCACGGAATGTAAGAAAGAAGGCCATACGAAGGGATCTTGCCCGAAAGAGCAATTTTGCGAGATCTGCCAGATTATGGGACACTCAGTAAAGGAATGCCCTTTCAATTTGAAAACAAGAACACCACAGCAAGTGTTCCTGACACAAGAGGCCTCCCCGTCCGGAGGGAACGGGAACACCAGTACGGAAGGTGCCACATCGGGTGGATACAGAAACAACCGGCACGGTCAAAATAACAACAATACCAGCAACAACAATAATGGCGGAAGGAGTCGAATTCAGTATGATGCGAATGGTCGGCCGATAGTTCAATGCCGCGCATGCAATCTGTGGGGTCATTTCGCCCGAGAGTGTACAACAGCGAACACACCAAAGTTGTTATGCAGATGGTGTGGACCTGGTGATCCTAAAGATGCTAGGTGTCCGAAGTCAGGAGTAAACTTGATCACCGTCGAGACAAACGAAGAAGAGGTTTTGGCCATCACACGGAAGCAAGCAAAAGTGTACCCCGACCCGGCAGAAGAAAAGAAGAGACTGGAAGAAGCACGGGTAGAGATCCAGAAAGCAACACAGGCAGAAACGGCACACCTGAAGGACACGCCGAGTACTTCCGTACGGAACTGCGCAAAACAGAACATTGTCTGGCAAATTTTGCAAGCCGAGATACCTGTCAGGATAAGTGATCTGTTGCTCACTATGCCTCAGCTCCGATCGGCACTCACAAACATTGTTCCCGCTGCTCAACTACCAGGAGAACATGGAACGAAGCAAGAAAGTGGAGCAAGTACAGTGCACAAAAAGGAGAAGGAAAGTGGCGCAAGTGCAGAAGATCCGATGTTGTTAGCCCTCTCATCCGGACGCCATCCAGCAGTCGTCGAAATGGGAATTCTCGGGACTGTATTGACGGAAACAATTGTGGACGGAGGGTCCGGTGTCAATGTGTTGCCTGAAGACACTTGGAAAAAGTTGGGACAGCCGACATTATGGCCGCCTACATTCCAGCTGCTAACGGCCGATCAACATGGAATCAAGCCATTGGGAGTCCTGACAGCACAACCAGTGACGATTGGAACACAACCGTTCCTGTTGGACTTTGTCGTGATCCCACTGAAGCGGAGAGGATATGATGCCATTCTGGGCCAGGGGTGGCTGATACAAGCCAAGGCAAAGCACGATTGGAAGAAAAATACTTTATCACTCGAAAGCAAAGGCCGGAAGTATGTCATCGATCTACACACTCAAATGGTTGGAGAAGAAGCTCTATCTTCAGATTCCGAAGGAGAAGATGATGAGAGGAGGCAGATTATGGAACCCGATCAGGAGGGAGTCCTACGATTGGAAGGAGATGACGATCTGGATTCAGTAAATGGTCTTTACCACTGGCAGATAGAGGATTACGAGCTCTTTCCAAGTTGTAATATGCTAAGGATCGACGAAGGAAAGAAAGAAGGAAATGAATGTCCGAAGGAACACAGAGAAGCCGAAGGAGGAAATGACTGTCCGAAGAAACACAGAGAAACCGACGGAGGAAATGAATGTCTGAAGGAACACGGAGAAGCCGAAGGAGGAAATGAATGTTCGAAGCAACATAGAGAAGCCGAAGAAGGAAATGCGAGCATGATTGAAGCTGAAGAACAGAACATACAGTACGAACCCAAGAGAAGGAAAGATTCTATTGTACGACTGCGCCGGAAGAAAGTATTACGTCGAACCACAAATATAGCAGAAAGGTACCGGCAGCCACGAAGACACACGATACCGTCTGCACAGGCAACAAAGAGGAAGGGCTCAATAAAAGTTGTAGCAGTACAGAGTGAAAGTGTTATTGACGGACAGAAGGGGCAGTTGACGGAGTCCATGGTACGGGGCTTCGGGAACAAACTGGGCGATATGGAGATGACACAGAACAAGCATAGCAGGTTTCCACTCGGACAGTGGGTGTTGTACGACGATCAGAATGAGATCAAACCAGGCAAGTTCAAAATTAAATGCGTCGGGCCGTACCAGATGAGGGAAGTAAGCAATAACAGAGCAATAAAACAGTGGATGCTAGACCGAAAGGAAGTATTCGATGTAGTGAAGAGGTCGAAGTTGAATGTCTGCAATGAAAGAAGTAACGCACCCCCGTGGACGAATAACTGAGAGAAGACTGTAAGTACTGTATATATGTAAATATTGTACATAATTGTTCCACGAGTGAGATTTATAAAAAAAAAAACAAAAAAACAAAAAAAAAAAAAAGAAAAAAGAGAGAGAGAAGTGAAGTAAAGCACCGTACGGTTTCTGGAAAGCACCGTACGGATTTTGAAGTGCCATACGGTTTTTCAGAAGTGAAGTACGGATTTTGAAGAGCACCGTATAGTTTCCATCAGCAAGGTACGCATTTTGTGTTTCTGTATGGTTTTCCATAGCAAGGTACGGATTTTATGTTGCCGTACGGTTTTTCATTGGCGAGACAATCCAAATTGCAGTAGGGTTTTTTAAGAATGTACGGATTTCATGTTGTAGTACAGTTTTTAAAGCCACCGTACGGATTTCATTGTTATCATACGGATTTCATAGTAAGGGGCATTGTACGGTTTCCACAAGCACCGTACAGATTTCACAGTAAAAAAAAAGATTGTCGTACGGTTCTCAATGTTTGAAGAATGGTGTACGGATTTTCAGATAAATTAATTGTACGGGCTCTCAAGAGGCTGCTGTACGGATTCTTGGAGGAAGATACCGTACAGATTGTTATAAGCTTGTGTTTCGTACGGATTTTAAAGCACATATATTAAGCATACGGATTTTAGAGCCATTTTTTTGTACGGATTTTTAAAGAAAAGCAGCGTACGAAAATTGCAACTAGGAATGCGAGGTGATTGTACGGATTTTCCAAGCATATCATGTGTAGGGATTTGGATTGCAAGATTACAAATTTTGAAGAGTGGGGTTTTTGCATACGGATTTCATCACAGAAGGGTGATAGGAGGTTTTGTAAAAAAAAAAAAAAAAACGTCGACAAATCGAGAATGCTCAGAATGAGTATCAGATGATACCATAGGGAAGAGGAAGAATCAGCGATTGCCAGAAAGAGTGTAGAATCAGCAAAAAATGACAGAAATGGTGTGTTCCGTGCAGTTTTGTGTAGGTTTCACAGTGCTAAATTGGTGTTGGCCCGGGGCGCTGCCCCAGGACCTCGTGAGGGCGCTGCCCCTCGACCCCGCCGGGGGCGTTGCCCCCTGGACCCCCAGTCGTTGCGGATATCAGTCGTGGGAGTTTGACCAGTGAGAAGATTTGGAGCTGCGGTAGGCATGGAGTGTCTGTGTATCAGAGGCACTGAGAGTAGGTGTTGGCCATGAGGCTGTCTTAGTGGATGTGTAGAGAGCTCGGGAGGAGCTGATCATCCAGTTGGAGGCAGTGCAGCGACACTTGGTTCAGTGTACTCGGCATTGGAAGGCAGAAAGCGGCACAAGTGGCTATCAGGGTCAGATGTCAGATTGGCTAAGGTGACAGTGTTGGGTCAGTCATTATATTTTGGTTGTTGATTTGTCTCAGAGATTTTGTAATAGTCGTCAGGAGACGACTTTTCTTTTTTGGGGGGAATGATGTCGTCGGTAGAAATTGTGTATCGGCCGACGGGTCCCTTCGGAAAGGAAATTGTGTATCGGCCGATGGGTTCCTTCGGGAAAGTTCTTGTTATGTAGCCGACGGTGAATAGTTTGTAGTGGACATGATGTATCTGGCCAACGGATACCTTCGGGAAGGTTCGTCGGAAAGTATTTATAACCCCTTCGGGAAGCATTGTATTCATCTTATCATTATCATATCATATGAGAAAAAGCATAATGTACTGTTGGCATATGCGAATAATAATAAGAATTCTGCTGGTTGCTGTTCATGTTCATATTCTTTGTTGGTGTGCGTTTCTTAATTAATCCATACGGTAAACAAACTTCGAACTCTATCAGCGGCCCAAATTTATAATTTGGCTCTTCATTCTTGACTACCAAAACTGAACTCTTCTTGGCACAGTGAAATTCGACTAAATAGAGAATAGATATCAATATAAATTACCTTGAAGTTCCAACACAAATCTCAAGACCATGTCTTTCAATGGCGTCAAGATTGATAGCACAGAGGGTTTACGTCCTCCAAGCCCAAGGAGAAAATCTCCACAATTGCAAAATTCACATAATATCCAAGCATGCCCAAATGAGAGCTATCCTCTTTCTTTTAACCCTTCCTCACTAGTTCTACGCTTCCCTCTTGCCAATGTGGGATAATACATGAGTTTTAATGTTACTTTTTCCCTTTTACGAATGCCCGTGTGTGTATTTTAAAAGGGGGGACTTGATTTTTTATAAAGTGACTTTATGAAACATTATAATATTTAATTTGAATAGTCACTTTATCATTATAACTTCAAACATTAAAATAATATACCAAATAAACTCGGAATCACCACATATAATAGCTCATTGGAAAGAGCTTGACAAAATGCATTTCATCCTGCCACTAAAAAATGAAGGCACTGCATCCCCTGTTGACTTACTAAAAATAGGAAGTCCTCCCCAAAACCCAACAAACGAACTCCATTTGGCCTATAATTAGATTTGACTAGGCCAAATAACCTTAGGATCCCTTTTGAAGTCCTGGTTAGCCCTCGAGACCATGAAAAGAACGGGCTAACGACAACATATATCCAAACTGGCTAAGTGGGGGACATCACAATAGGTAGACCTGTTCGTTTCACCAAGGATGAGTTGATGAAGTTCAAAGTGGCTCCGCTATCGAGCATCACCATAACCCTTTTTCCTTGAAGGGTTCCCCATACACCAAAAATCGTGCACCTCGAGCTACCAGCTAGGGCGATATTTCCTCTGCACCGTACCAATGCTGCAATTTTTTTCGTATGGTTCAAACTAGCCATGTTGGTGTTAGTTGTCTTCGGAGGGTATTTCTTCCTATTCGTCATCATAATCGGACACAACCTCAATGTAGTGAATCTTTCCTTATCCGAGGCATCTATGCCCAAGTTCCCATGGTCCTTTGCAATTGAAACATAGTTTCTTCCTTCGGAGCTCCCGTCTGGTAGCTTCATCTACGTACGACTTTCTCGATGGAGGTTTGTTATCTTTTTCCCTTGAAAGCACAGGCGGTTTGGAATGTGAGTAACTTCGTGAAGATGACATTGTTGATGATGCCATACTCCTTGCCTTCTTAATAGCCTCTGACAGGGTGGCAAGATTGAACCCTTTTACCAAACCTTTCAATGGTTTTGTCAATCCGTCCATGAAGAGCACTATGCGTCTTCTTTCAAAAATGTCTATGACCAAGACAGAGAGTTTCTAAAATTCTACAATGTATTGGCCAACCGATCGAGTTTGCCTCAATTGTGCCAAATCTTTGAAATTGAGTTCTAGATCTTTACCGTCAAATCGATCTATCAATCTCTCAATGAATTCTACATAACTATTTATTTGATCATGCCCCAATGTGATGGTGTCGTGATGCCACCATTCATGCGCAACTCCCTTTAAGTGTAAGGCTGCAAATTTAATTGCTTCTTCTTCTGGCCTGGAATTAAGCTAGAAGTATTTGCCTTCATTACCCACGCTTGCGCAAAAATGGATCGAGATCCATCAAATGGTGACAAATTTACTTTACTCAACTTCATCCTGAGATCATCATTAAAATATCCTCTATTTCTGCCTCCCAAATATCTCATTCTTAGATTTGCATAGTCTTTGTAAGATATATCTTCCTCAAAATTCTCATTCTTCTAGTCTTCTCTTAGTTTTTCTTGCATTTCTTCAAAAGTCGGTTGCTTCCCTTCGAATGTTGTCTCTGTCCGTGGGGGAAAAGACGGCATGGAAGGTCAAGAGCATGTTGGATGAGGGTTTTCTTTACCCGACACCAAGTCTGCACTGTGACCATTTTGTTCTCCAGATATTTTATCGTCTGTCAACATTTTGAGAGTCTCTTCTATGAGTTGCTAAGTATCATTTATCTGTGCCTAATTCCTCGCAAGTTCTCTTAGTAGTACCACGAGTTCAACAGTTGTGGGTTCTAGTTCAACAGCCATTGTATCAACAGAATGGGTTCCTCTTCTCTTCCGACTACAAACTCTCATTCGCTTACAAGCTAGTAGGATTGAAGCTCTGATACCACTATAATGCCTGTACATGCAACTCCTCTTAAATCGATTTGCAAACACTAGGCTGAGGCCGTATGGTAACCTGAGTGCAGTAAAACACTTGTACGGATGCCAAACAAGGATGTATGGTCCAAGATGAAGGTCGTACGATACAACTTGTATGGTATGTTGTTGGTCACCAAATGTGTCATCTGGTGGACAAGAGAGGGGGACTGTACAGTGGTACAAGGAGACCATACAATAGTTCAAGGGAGTCATACAGTGGCGGAATGACAGGGGGAAGTACAATGTAATGGCCTAGAAGGCTGTACGGTGAGCAGTCTGTATAGTAGGACACCAATGCAGATTAACGAGGCCATACAGTAGAAGGGTGGAGGCCATATGGGATGAAGTACGAAGCTTGCAAACAACAAAATGTACAGAATATGCAAGAGAAACACAGAATGTTCTATAAAATATCTATTCATTCAACACAAGAGAACTTGATCAAATTAAACATAATGACTTCTCCAATTCGCAATATGATAGTGCTCTGATTTACCAGATCCAAGCAAAGTGTTACAAGCGACAGAATAGGGTGAGGATCAAATCCCACCAAAACTGGATAAACCAAATAGAGGTCTTTCACTTCCAAAATGGCGAACAACAGAGAACTCCAACTGGAATTTGCAGTTAAAGAAAATAATCCAAATTGCATACCTAAAGACTACCTACAAGCCGTGCTTAAATACCCGTCGGGGAAAACTTTCCGGGGGTGTACAAAAATAGCTAACAACAACACAGACTATGGAAACAAAACAAAAATGGGTCTGAGATATATTAAATCAATCGGCCCATTAACAATAGTTTGATTAATAATCTATTTTATGACGGGGATATTACATCCACCTCCTAGAAGCTTTAAAGCTTTGTTAATTATTTTCCCTTTTAATTTAATGAATTTTTATTTTTATTTTATTTCACCAAGGGAAAATCAACCAGCTCAGGGACTCCAGAATCTTTCAAATTTGTCATGTCCCCATTTAAATAATCTTCCTTGACCATAATAGGGAGAATCAACCCTCATAGAGACTAATATAATCCCACAATTTGATATTTTCACTTAACAAAAATAGCTCTCAAAGGGGAAAATGACCCATGTAGGGATAAATTCGGTCCCACACAAAAAAAATCACATTTGCAATTGTCTCCAAAGGGTAAAATGGCCCATGTGTGAATGGATGAGTTCTACACTTCAAAAAAAAATTCAATTTCCATAACCACTCTTAAGGGAAAAATGACCCATGTGTGGCAAAATTTCCACACTTCAAAAAATTTCAATTTCATAACCATCCTTGAGGAAAAAACAACTCATGTATGGATAAGAAAAAATTTCACTTTTCATTTCCTCCCAAGGTAAAAATGACTTGGGTCCGGACAGTTCCAACTTCACCTTCCAAAATTTCGCTAAGTACAACATCAAAGGGAAATTTGCCTTGTGTTTGGACTCTTCATTTTCATCTTTGGCCTCTGGATTCTAAATAGGGGAAAATCGAATCATTTCTAGATAATTTCCACCGAGAAAATTTTCAAGCAAATGTCTTCCAATGTGAGGAAATTTAAAAATATGTTTGGATTTTATCCCCACCACTTAAAAAATTTCAGGGAACTGTCAATTAAAATAGGAAATTTCATTTTAAGTCTGGATTTTGATCAAAATAAGTGGGGAAATTTATTATAAGTTTGGATTTTGATCAAAATAAGTGAGGAAACTCATTGTAAGTCCAGATTTTGATCAAAATAAGTGGAGAATTTCATTTTAAGTTTGGATTTGATCAAAATAAATGGATAATATGTCTGTGTTTTGTGTATTTTTATGCAAGGAAAAGTGATTTTCCTTAGGATTTAGGCAATTTTACGTATGGAAAATCAGTTCCTCTAAGAATATTAAGACCCTTATGTATGAAATATGCCTTGATAAGGAATTTTGGACTGATTGGCCAGCCAAAATTTAAATACACTTAGGATTAACCCAAAGGAACTTTAATTTTAATGTTCCCACTTAAGATCGTAACTTAGCCACTTGATATTTTTACCACTCCTCAGTCTTTTAAAGTTCTAAATTGCCAAATTTACTGCCAAAACCAAACTAGCCTAACAACTACGAGTGAAAAAGAGAGGGTCCTCATTTGCAATAGTGGAATGGTGTGAAAACCTCACAACACATAGGCCACAAAGTAATGCAATGCCTCTATAATGTTGTTAGTGAAGATATCAACATTAATCACATGCCTTGCCAAGACAAAACCGCAAATATAGTAAATGACAGCTTCAATTGCACGACTAAGTATATAGAATGGTGTCACAAGCAACCCCCAATATGTATTGGGTTGATATGAATCCTCCAAAACATGTATGAAATAGGAAGCTGCCAAAATAAAATGAGCACGTTAAGCTAGTTGGATTTCCAAAATGCACAAGAGATGTATAAATCATTTGTGTTTATAGCCATACAACCTGTTGATTGATTATTTATAATTAATACCCTCCAACTTGTGAATCCATTATCCATGACTCTATCTCTATCTCTAGATGTTGTTAATCCTGTTGGGTGGATGTTTTGCAACGATAGTTTTGTGAAAAATCCAGTTGCAAAATAGGATGACCAGTCATAGCATGTGAGACGTCTCTCCTTCCTTAAAGGGAAGGCTCCCCCTTCTCACCGTTCCTTGGATCAACTCATGGTAAGCAAGAAGTTGAGAGATTTTGTAAGGGGTGTTACTAATACTCTTTCCTCTTAACTTCTAGGAAAGAATCCACTCACCCGCAGAGCAAGTAATGGGCAAGAGGAAATCTCTAACTACACTTCTATCTCATAGTTGGAAATAGTTAAGGTGGAGCCTTCCCTTTAAGGGAGGAGAGACGTTGTCTCACACATTGTAGCTGGTCACCCTATTTTGTGACTAGATTTTTCAAAAAAGTGTCAGTTGCAAAATGTGCACCCAACAGCTTTTTGGTGACTCTATTAGGCATACGACGCACATTTAAGAGCCTCATGCTTTCATTTAAAGCATACTCGTGTCCTTTTTATTGTAATCTTGTTTATTGAAGTTGTTTCACACATTTACCAAGGACATGTAAATGGCCCAAGGTCCTTAGGGAAATGCATTTGGACCACTGAATCTAGCTCTACCTCTACATGGTCTTCCTAATGGCCCACGAAAGAACTTTCCCAAGTTTTTCGATGATGAACAACATCCTGATGAGCATATTGTTGTTTTCTATATTGCATGTGGTATTCATCCTATTGAATATGAGGATGTGTCTATAAGGTTGTTCGTGGAAACCCTACAAGGTGTGGTTTTTGAATGACTTTACCATTTACCACCCCGTACTATCACAAGCTGGGATACCCTTGTAGCCAAGTTTGAGGAAAGGTTCAAGCCTCCTGAAGATACTCATTCATTGTTGGCCCAACTTACTCAACTAAAGAAGTCATCTCACGTGTCTATGCGTGAATTTGTTGCTCATTTCAACAAATTGACATGAAGAATTCCAGTTACTACTCAAACTACAACTGCAAATTTGAAGTGTTTCTTTGTCAATGCTCAAATTCATGAAGTCAGTTTTCTATTAAGGAGAGAAGCCTTGACTACTCTTGCAATTGCATAGACATTGGTGACTAAGATTGAAGATCTGTGAAGATAAGAATCGGAGCAAGAAGATTTGAATAAAGTAATCATTTTTCAAATTCATCTTCTTTGAGCGCAAGGACAGATCATGTAGTGCAAAGGTTAGCAAATGAGTTACTTTCCCTCAAAAAGAAAACAGCTCAAGGCATGTTCTACAAAGATGTACCAAGGAGGCCTTTTCCAACTATTCATCTTAGTTCTATTGTTGGGAATCAACAAAAATCAGTTTCACCATCAAAGAAGCTTGCAATTGAGGCACCATTAGTGAAGACAGCAGTAAAACATCTTGTGTTTGAAGCTAGTGGTGCTGTTATACTCTTCCACGAAAAGGAAGAAGACACAGTTGGCGACTCTCATATCTGGTGTATGCAGTCTCAAAAGGCCAAAGACAAAAAGATAAGGAAAAAATTTCATCCAATAATAATGTCATAAAAGTGGACATGGAAGCAAGCTAAAAATGATATATTTGTGTCTCAAGGTCATGAACTTGAGTGCACTTTACATAAATGTTCTACCTCGAAGCTTGAGAAAGAACTTCTCATAAATAGTAAAGACTTTCCCAAGTCAAAAGTTTGTGACTAGTATGTTCAGCTATGCAGTGCAAGCGTGTCCTTACTAAAATCACATGAGCAAGGTTTTCTTGAGCATCTTGAGGTAGTAATAGTTTATGAACCAGTCAAGCAAGTTGCAGTTGGCAAGAAAAAATCAGAATTTGTTGAATCAGGGGGATGTCCACTCCGACATCTTGCTTGGTTGGAGGCTAATGGAAAGCCAAAGATTCCACATGTACCTAAACATGAAAATACTATCAAAGAAGATGTCAAAGAAGAGTTTCCGGTTCTAGAGGAACAGTTTCAATTCATGGACATATCTTGGAGCAGCAGTACACCTGATTCATCTCAAAAAGGTGAATTCTTTCATTTCTTCCAAGATGGGTTACATCAGGCATTGATATTATTGCTCCAGTTATTCGTGTTCCATCAATATGAAGTTGCATGTGAACATGCAAGGTACTGCAAGCTATTGAAAAAGGTAGCTATTTTGTTGAGGCAGTAAATGGTTTCATCTAAAAATTTGCATTTTTGGCTAGTTTTATTTATGTAGGTGTTTAGTTGTGTTTAATAAGTGTACTTGCACATTTTTTTTTATGAGATTTTCTTTGCTTTAGTCACGTTATTTTTTTTAGTTTTTGGTTATCTGACTCTATAACCCAATGGAGTGGATGAAGGCACTTAGAAAACTGGATTCTATGTCACTCTTTGTTTCCAAAAACAAACGAGTAACATTCCCCGAACAAAGCCAATTGTTGTCCTGCATTTTGTCACCACAAAATGTAGGTAAAAGTACAAAACTTTTTCAACTTAGTTTTGATTTTCTCTGAGTTAGATCATTATTTAATTGGATAACATTGCTTAATCAATCGACCCCAAATGATAATATCAATCTTTTTAACGAAGACTTTCGTCAAGTCTTTTTAGTTCTTCTATTTGTTGAGCCTATGCTTGATTTTTTAAGCCTTCAATGTCTTTTTCTCATTTTTGAGTGTGTGTTTGTTGGCTTTTGGTCCTTTGGTTTTAGTCAAGTTATTGCTTTTGGTTTTCCCTTCAATTTGATCTATCTTAGGGTTTAATCGGAGTTAGCAATCAGAAGATGTGATAATTTTAGTGCCCAAAAAGTGGACCTTTTAGGTGCAACTGCACAAATTAAAAATATTATGTTATATTTTTCAGTTGACATTCACTTTTTGAAAAATATAACATAAATTCATTTTATGTTATGTTTTTAAGTTACTTTATCATTTCAATTTTTCACTTAAAGTAACTATAGTGCACTTTATGTCATATTTTTTAGTTAAGTTGCTTTTCAATTTTTCACCTAAGTGACTATATTAACTATAAAGTTTGATTTAATTTTTTTAAATCAAAACATCTTGATAAATATTACTTTTAAAATGATATTTGCACATATTATATGAACTATATAGTGTAAATATTATTTATGACCCATTTGAGATATATTTATGCAAAAAGTAAATTGGCATGTGCTTAATTCATCACTTAAGTTTTACATATCTACAATCACATTTTCATTAAAATGTGCAATGCTCCCCAAAAGGTGAGACATGCATATTACATGTGTTTTCAAAACATGCAATAGCACCCAAAAGGTGTGCTTTAGCCTAAAAGGACATTTTTGTGCAAAATTTAAAACATGCATATGCACCTAAAAAGTGTGTTTTTGCTTGTGACTTCCATTTTAAATATGCAATAGCACATAAAAGGTGTGTTTTTGAATTTAAAGCCTTATTCTGAAGTTTTTAAAACATGCGTTTACACCCAAAAGGTGCATTTTTGATAAGGAAGTCTCTTTTGGTGATTTTAAACATGTAATTGCACCCAAAAGGTACGATTTGTCTTTAACTCCATGCATATGTCTTCAAGAAACCCAAAATTGAAGATTCAAGGGCAACAAACTTGATTAACATTAACTTGATTATTCTCCTCTAGCTCTTCACATCCTGATGATGGATCGCTGAGTGTCATCCCGAAACGTTGATGCAAAAATATGGCAAACAATCGAATCCAGAATATGAATCTCTCTACAACAAACTTGATGTTTTCTTCCTCCAAGAACACGTTTTTCATCAAAAATGCTTAAGATCTGCCCATATAACAGCTTGAAATCCATCACAAGGGAGGCTTTTTTAATTTTAATACATATATATGCATTTGAGGGTCATGATTTTTCATATCCAAAAAAAAAAAACTCATATTTGTGCATTTTTTAGCCACGTTTTTGTTGAAAATGCCCAGATTTGGGGCAGTTTTGATCACTTTTTGGCTCAAATAGAAGTCGTTTTGAGGTTTCGATCCATATATATACTATTGAAGAACACATTTTTGCCTTAAGATGTCAAAAAAGCTTCATTTCATGTCTTTTATGAATCACATTTTTGCTAAAAATGCCCAGAAAATTGGGTTTTTTAATCCACTTTTATGCGCTTTGAAGTAAACTTTTTGCATTTGGATCAATGTATTATCTTTTGGAAAAGTTGTTTTTGCATTCACAAGTAAAAAACAATCAATTTACATACATTTTTGGCCACATTTTTTGCAAAAACGATCCATAATTTTGCATGAAAAGAGCACATTTTTGTTCAAAAAAATTTTAAAATGGCATTTCCATGTAATAACCCCAGCTAGCTATATCCTTACCAATCATCAATTTACCTTTGCTAATCAACAGTCAAAATTTTGTCAAACATTTGGTAGTCTTTATTGTTATTGTTACAAATTTGATAATCTAATTTCAAAATCACACTAGAGAATACAATTGGGCACTTCCAATTTCAGAGCAATTTAATACTAAGAAGTTTCTATGAATGCCAACAATAATTCATAATTTTGCCCTACGAACTGTGAATTTATATAATTATGACAGACAAAGAATTTGCTCTAGCTTTAATTCATTACTAACAATGTTTCAAACATACAGTAGCAGCAATTATATATTAAAATGGCAAGAACATAGAAATATAGATTGGCTTTGACTTTTAATTTGCAGTTCAATATGAATCTACACCAGCCCCAATAATATATATCGCAGGCCTTCCAAGGATAAATGCAGTCCTCAAAATGTCAAACCACTACCTTGAGGAATATCGATAGCCCTTTAGCATGCACAATGACTCGCCAAAATTCATCATAGGTCTTCCAACGTTTCCAACAGCCAATGAATTCTCTTTCAAATCAAACAAATCCCTTAGCATTAAAAAACTTCTCAAATACAATGTAAACACAATAGAGAAGCTTCAACCAATGCAGCATATAACAATCACAATACTTCAGTAGTGATTCGAAATAACTCTTAAGAACTAATTCACTCCACTGTGAATTACAAGCAACTCAGAACAAAATCTCAGATTTAACTCTACAATACTCAACTATAGATCCAATGGAACAACTCAAAATTCAGACCCTTATACTTCAGCAAAGGCACAAAAAAACAGAACTCAAAAAAAGCCACAAAGGCATCAAAAGAAAATAAAATATCCAAGCATGTTTTTCTCAACAAATAGGCTCGTATTTATAACCTCCAGATGCCTTTTTTGTTGCCAAAATGTAACTTCACTCAAGAAGCTTCACCACGCAACAGTATTTAGAAGATTTCATTAGATTCTTTCACTTGACTTGGCTTAACTAATAAATAAATGGCTCTTTCCAATGATAACTCAACACTCAACTTAAGTGAAATTATAAAGTAAAATTATAACTTTATAATAAGCCATTTAATAATTTAATAATAATTTGGCCACTAAAAATATAATAACTCCCAAAATACTCATTATTTAATGTAGTTTGAAATAGGAGTCATACCTATTATTTCTCCATGTGACCAAATGCACTTTCCAAAAATAGAAAGGGTCCATCTCAATCAGCAACCCACTTACCACTAATAGTAAGTACACAAAATTAAGCCCAAAAGAAGTCTAATCTGAGCCAAACGAAGACCAACCTGTAGCTTACTGAATTGTAGAGAAGACAAGACTCTCCCAAGCTAAGCCACTGCCTCAAAAGACCCCTTATCCACAATAATTAGCCTACGAGGATCACAATAATAGGCTAATCCCTGAAACTCTAATGCTGGCAAAAATGGGGACATTACAGTCCTCCCTCCCCGAGATTGTTTGTCCTCAAGCAATTCGGAAACACAATGAACTCCAACCTCTACATGGATCCCAAATGAAGAAGTGCATGACATCTCTGTCAACACTAAACCACTGCAAACCAACATCATCAGGACCAACCACATGTTCTGCAACATAGCACCCAAAACTTGTGTTGATGATGTAGAAGTCAAAATGTCACCAGAAGACAACTCATAGAAGATCTATGCATCCTCTTCTTCCCTGTATCCACCCACATAATATATATTGGACTAGAATCTTGATCATCACCAACAATCCCTGAAAAACGTAGCTACAGGAGAACCATATGCACTCATGCTAATTGTATCAACAATAAGCATAGCCACGTCAAAATATGTTGTCATAGGAACGTCACCAACTGTCGCAAAATAAAATTGAACTGAATTTGTAGATGGTGAAAATTGAGTCCAGCTCCACTAAGGTAAGTGATCAACATCAATTTCAAACAACAAATTGTCATAAAACAATGTTGCATCCATGTCATATATAGGATTGTCCACAAAGTGAACCTCACTACTATGTTGATCTGAACTATAACATGACTTTGCCTCGACACCACTCACCTCATCATCAATGACATGTGTACTATCATCAAGGCACACATCTACAACCACTTGCATACTGCTAAACTCCTCAATAGATGGCTCAACCGGCACAAAAGTAGCTGCTGATATGACAATATCATCACATGCTCCTACTCCCACTATCGCTGCATCGCCATCAAATACATGATCCTAGAACTCATGCCAACAACTGCATCATCTGACTCAACCAAACTTGAATTCTTGTCACATTCCACCTCAACTGTGCCCAACTCATGTGATGTCTCATAAGAAATGTACCTCACATTTGTAGCCACAATTTTATCATCACATTTTGTTTTTCGAAAAAGCAATATCATGTTTTGCTCAAAGCTTAGATTCGAAATCAATTGGATCATTTGTTTGTGATTTTGATTCATCTCATTCACTAGCACATCCAGTTGTTTCACAATACCCTGTATCTCAAAATCTCCATCCCTTGGTGGAGAAGTACACCCTCTGTGCATATAATGAATACCAAACCTCCTGTCACCATCCATAACGTAGAAACCAAATCTCCAAAATAAAGCACTGATCAAACTGAGCCCAATTCTTGCAGGCTAGCAGGAAACCGCTCTGATACCACTGTAAAAACCTTAGTTGGCTATAACCTTACCAATCATCAATTTACCTTTGTTAATCAACAGTCTAACATTTCATCAAACATTTGACAGTATTTATTGTTATTGTTACAAATTTGATGATCTAATTTTCAAAATCACACTTGAGAATGCAATTGGGCACTTAAAATGTCAGATCAATTTAATATTAAGAAGTTTGTATGAATGTCAACACTAATTCATAATTCTACCCTACTAACTATGCACTTATATAATTTTGAAAGACAAAGGAATTGCTCCAACTTTAATTCATTACCAACAATGTTTTAAACATACAGTAGCAGCAATAATATATTAAAATGCCAAGAACCTGGAAATATAGATTGGCTTTGACTTTTAATTTGCAGTCCAATATGAATCTACACCAGCCCCAATAATATATATTGCAGCCCTTCTAAGGATAAATGCGATCCTCAAAATGTCAAATGGCTGCCTTGAGGAATATCAATAGCCCTTTAGCATGCACAATGACTCACCAAAATTAATCATAGGTCTTCCAATGTTTCCAGCAGCCAATGAATTCTCTTCCAAATCAAACAAATCCTTTAGCACTAAACGGCTTCTCAGATACAATGTAAAGACAATAGAGAAGCTTCAACAAATGCGGCATATAATAATCACTATACTTCAGTAGTGATTCGAAATAACTCTTAAGAACAAATTCACAATACCTCAACTGTAAACTACCAAGCAACTCAGAACAAAATCTCAAAATTGAATCTACACTACTTCTGTTGTAGATCCAATGGAACAACTCCGAATTTAGACCCTTAAACTTCAGCAAGGGCACAAAAAATCAGAACTCAAAATAAGCCACAAAGGCATCAAAAGCAAATAAAATATCCAAGCATGCTTTTCTCAACAAATGGGCTTGTATTTATAACCTCCAAATGCCTTTTTTGTTGCCAAAATGTAACTTCACTCAAGAAGCTTCACCACAAAATAGTAATTAGAAGCTTCCATTAAATTCTTTCACTTGACTTGGCTTAACTAATTAATAAATGGATCTTCCAATGATAACTCAACACTCAACTTAAGTGAAATTATAACTATATACTAAGCCATTTAATAGATTAATAATAATTTGGCCACTAAAAATATCATAACTCCCAAAATACTCATCATTTAAATATGTCGTTTGAAATAAGAGATATACCTATTATTTTTCCATGTGACCAAATGCACTTTCAAGAAATCGAAAGGGTCCATCTCAATCAACAACCCACTTACCACTAATAGTAAGCACACAAAACTAAGATCAAATAAAGTCCAATCCGAGCCAAACGAAGACTAACCAATAGCAACTAAATTGTGGAGAAGACAAGACGCTCCCAAGCCAAGCCACTACCTCAGAAGACCCTCTATCCACAATAATTAGCCTACAAGGATCACAATAATAGGCTTGTCAGCCGACTAGATGGTTCCGGCGATGTTTTTGTAGCCAACGGGGTGATGTCCGGCGGTGTTTCTGTATTCTGTAGCCGACGTCGTCGGTAAATAGTTTGTAGCAGATAGAATATTTGTGGCCGACGGACTCCTTCGGGAAGGTTCGGCGGTAGTATTTATATCCCGTCTGGGATCATTGTAATGCATCTTGTGAGATGATATGCTTTGTATGTAATGTCTGGCATATGCGAATAATAATATAAGTTCTGCTGTTCATGTTTATTATCTGTATGCGTTCATTTTCTTTACCTGTACAGTAAACATTTGGAGAGGTCTGCGAATTGTCCCGCGGGTAGCTGTCCGCGAACTGTCCCGTGGTAGATGTCTGCGGACTATCCTGCGGGAGGTCTTTCGCAGCATGATCTATCTGTCTGTTTTCATTGCCGGAAGAATTGTTGAGCTTCTCATTGTCGGAGGAGTGGTTTCAGTGAAATATTGTTGGAGTTTTGTTCATTTGCGGAGGAGAGATTGTTGAGTCTGTGTAGAAGATGGGTGTTCAGGGTTTTCTAAAAAAAAAAATTTTAAAAGAAAAACGACGACAGATTCAAGTTGTTCAAAATGAGTGACAAATAATGCCAAAGGGAAGAGGAAGCATCAATGGTTGCCAGAAAGAGTGTAGAATCGGCAAAAAATGACAGAAATGGTGTGTTCCGTGCATTTCTGTGTGGGTTGCGAAGTGCTAATTTGGTCTTGGCGGCGAGGGGCGCTGCCCCTCGACCCGGCCGGGGGCGTTGCCCCCTGGACCCCCAGTCGTGGCGGATATCAATCGTGGGAGTCTGACCAGTGGAGAAGAGTTGAAGTTGCTGCAGGCATGGACTTTCTCTGTACCAAAGGCACTTGGAGTAGGTGTTGGCTGTGAGGCTGTCTTGGTGGATGCGTAGAGAGCTCGGAAGGAGTTGATCGTCCAGCTGGAGGCAGTGCAGCGACACTTGGCTCGGGGTACCCAGGAGTTGGAAACAGCGAAAGTAGCGTGGGTGGCTATCAAGGTCAGCTTGAGAAGACAGTATTGTGTTAGTAGAGGCTACAGACACGGGACGAAGTGAAGTGATGTGACAGAAGCAATTTTTTCTTGTTGTAGTCACTCTGATGATATATTTTGTTTGTTAATTGGTCTCAGATATTTTGTAATTGTCGTCCAGAGACGACTTTTCTTTTTGGGGGGGATGGTGTCAACTGACTAGATGGTTCCGGCGATGTTTCTGTAGCCGACAGGGTGATGTCCGGTGGTGTTTCTGTATTCTGTAGCCGACGTCGTCGGTAAATAGTTTGTAGCGGATAGAATATTTGTGGCCGACGAACTCCTTTGGGAAGGTTCAGCGGTAGTATTTATATCCCGTCTGGGATCATTGTAATGCATCTTGTGAGATGATATGCTTTGTATGTAATGTCTGGCATATGCAAATAATAATATAAGTTCTGTTGTTCATGTTCATTATCTGTATGCGTTCATTTTCTTTACTTGTACGGTAAACAAGGCTAATCCCTAAAACTCTAATGCTGGCAAAAATGGGGACATTACATTCCAGGCCATATGTTTGGATCAATAGGGATCATTTTTTAGTTTTAATACATGCAATTGCCTTTGGAGATCGTGTATTTGGCATTTTCATGTCAAATTCGACCCTTCATTGCTCAAAGATATTTGTTGAATGCAGGTACGAAAAATGTCAAATTATTGTTTGAGAATCCGGATTTGGAGAATTGGTCTTCAAAGCTTATGATTCTTGCTATTTTGGCTCATTAACCTCCAAGTAAGTGGACATCTTCAAACTTGCTCATCAATTCATGCTTATATTGCTATTTCCATGCCTATTTTAGCTTGAAGTTGCACACTTGTCCATATATATGCCATGAAAAGGTTTTTTTTTTTTTTTTTTTTATGATGAAAATTCTCATTTTTATAATTTCAGATTTTCCCAAATTCCAATTTCGAATTTGCACATGAAAACAACTTGCTTGTGGACAAGTTTGAGTCTAAAACCAAAAGTATGTGTTTGTTTTCATTGTTTGCTTGCTTGCTTCTCCATTTTTCTTTTTTTTGGAAGAAGTTGCAAGTTCTTTCCCAAGAATTTCTCATGAATTTAAGTGTGTTTCACTTCACTCCACCTTCCACCTCTTCATGCAAGTGCATCATTTCATTCCATATTCACCATTACATGTCAAGGCACATTGCATCTATTCCTTTCATATGCAATTACACTTCAAGAGCAATTACATGTAATTCCACTTTCCATGTCATGACACACTGTGTCTCATTCTTCGCATCCGATTACATGTAATCTCACCCTCCATCCACATTTACATGCAATCTCATCCTTCGTTCCCATTTACACGCATTTCCATCTTCCGAACCTAAATGCATGTTCGTTTTACATGAAATCCACTTTACGTGTATGACATCTAGAGAACCCGTTTTTGACTAAAGGTCACACTTTTAAAGTCAAAAGTTATCATTTGCACGCATTCATATGCATTCCAACTGTTTACCATACTAGTAAAGAAATTAACGCATACAGACAATGGAACAGAATAGCAAAATTATATTCGCATATGCCAAAACATACATTAGGCTTCATAATATTCGCAACAGTAGATGATGATGCTTTACAATGATCCCAGACGGGATATAAATACTATCCGTGAAACCTTGCCGAAGGAGTCCGTCGGCCACAAACACTATATTCGCTACAAACTATTACCCGTCAGCTACAAAATAGAAAACACCGACGACAATCATTCCGTCGACTACAGAAACACCGTCGGAACCATCCAGTCGGCTAACACCATCCCCCCTCAAAAAAAAGTCGTCTTCTGATGACTAACAAAATTAGGAGACAACTTACAGACCACAGAAGAAATACTAGAGAGAATGGGGCAGCCCAAAAGTGTGTTGCTCGCGACGTAACTCATACACCTGCTCTATCCTGATGCGGAGATCTGTCTGAATCTGAGAATTAACCTCGACGGCCTCCTTTAGAAGAAGCGCCACATCCATAGCCTACCTCCTAGCTAACTGCATCTCGTGCTCAGCCGCATCCTTATCTCAGACCGCCGCCTCTGTACCTTGCCTAGCCACGTCCCTCTCCTGCACCGCTGCTGCCAAATCTGCCAGTAGTGTTGCCCGCTCTGCGGCCCATGCTGCCTGCTAATCGGCCAAGTCGGCGGCTATCTTCTGTCTAGCGATCAGATTATCAACTTTGGACGGGCAGAAGGTACCTCCGGCAGTCAATGGATCTAAATTCAAAATATATGGTGCCAGGAAGACTCTGTCGTTGTAGTATAGTGGTGAGTATTCCCACTTGTCATGCGGGTGACTCAGGTTCGATCCCTGGCAACGGCGCCAAATATTTACCATACTCATAAAGAAATTAACGCATACGGACAATGGAACAGAATAGCAGAATTATATTCGCGTATGCCAGAACGTACATTAGGCTTCATAATATTCGCAATAGTAGATGATGATGCTTTACAATGACCCCAGACGGGATATAAATACTATCCGCCGAACCTTCCCGAAGGAGTCCGTCGGCCACAAACACTACATCCGCTACAAACTATTACCCGTCGGCTACAAAATAGAAAACACCAACGACAATCATTCCGTCGACTACAGAAACACCGCCGGAACCATCCAATCGGCTAACACCAACTTGCATTCTTGGCCATACCCACGAAAGCCCATCATTGCCCACATGCAATCCATCTTTCAAAGTCCGACTTTGGCCCTTTCCATTCAAATACATATGCTTCCTAATTCATTTCCAGCCATCATATGTGTTCCACCATAAGTGTCTAATCCATACTTTAAACACTCATCCCTCATGGATTCATCATTGTAACTCAAGTCCTAAAAGTTATCAACGATTCAATCTCATTGGAAGATGTTATCATTTTCATGTTGCGACACTCTTCAAGAAAAGTCAAAACTTCTTCGAAAAAATACAAAGATATCCCATCAAGAAGACATGCTTTGATTCTCAAAAGGCAATAATTCATTTGATCTTCATTTTCCCAATGGTTGTCCGAGAACCTAAGTTTGTGTGGGAATGCGCCAGGCACTTTATTTCAAAAAACAAAAAAAATTGAAGGTGTTGATGAATAATTATTCCGAGTTTGCATCCAGACACCATCAAGAAGGTTTTCAAAATGTCAGAGACTCCAAAATGTGCCAATCTACAAAGGAGAATTCACAACAACTCGAACGAGAAAAAACTTGATCACATCAAGATTTCAAATGACTACGAGCAATTTATCAAAGAGAGTCAAAGGCTATCAAAAGACGCAACACCATGATTATCAAGGTTAATGCAGTAGCACAAAATACAAGAACTCTTGATCCTGTTATCATCTGGGATTGCATCATCAACTACAAGGTCTTTGCTTTTCAGGATTGATTCATTCAAAATCAATAGTTTATTCTCTTCCGTCTTCTTCCTTCCTTAGTTTCCAAATTTGTAATGGAAGAGGATGTATTACATGAAAATGTGTAATTACATGTAATACGATTTACATGTGTAATGACATGTAATCCAATCATTTCTCTTGTTAGTTAGACCGGGTCAAAGTTGGTTGAGTTGCTCCCACTTTTTCCTCCTTTTTCTCAACTCCTTTGCCTATATAAAGGAGTGCCCCCTCATTGTAAAATCTATCTTTTATTGTATGCAAGAGAGCTTTGGAGAAATTGTGCAAGCATAATTTTGATTGTGTAAAAACCCCCGGTCTAGTTATGGCAAATCTACCACAATTGATTCTTTAATTCATTGATTGTTCTTTGCATCAAACACTTAGCAAGCAATTATAAATTATTGATATGAGGTCCAAGTACAATTTATTCCAATTCCATACGAACAATTCCCCTTAGATCATAATCAAACTATGCATATAGATTAAATTTGTAATTGAAATATCATAACCATGAAGTTGCATTTCAAGGCTGCTTGTAACTTTTATCCAAATGGCAACTATACTGAAATGAGATCTTTGGTGCATATATACTGATTTGCTCACAGAAATACTGAAAAATAAGGCTGACTTACACAATGGTAACAAAACCCTTTTGCAATCTGTATTAAGCAAAGACAGGAAACTGAAATTACAATTAAATTAGGAACCCGGAATATGCGATTTGCCAATTTATTGGAAACACACTAGAGGACAAACACAAGACTCCCGATTTCTGATCCAGTTTTCACACAGGCTGGAGAAGCATTATTAGATGCCCACGTGTCTCTACAAACCGGCCCCAATCACCTATTAAATACTGCCACCTAGGCTGAATTCAAATTGAAGGCTTTACAGACTCAACCACTGCCCAAATTATTAAATGCAGCCCTGTTGATAATAATCACAGGTCACAATTAGATGCAAACACTACCACAATGATGGACAACAACCCTCTGAATGCACAACAAATTTCACCAATTCAAACACAGGACTTTCAACAGCAATATCAGATAATTAAACCTCTTCCAAACTAGTTGATTTCTAGGCATAGATCCACTTCTCATGCACAGAATAAACAGTAGAGAAGTGATAGAAAAATTACACAAACTCACAGCACCAATGATATACTCCAAAGTAACAGTAGTACAGAAATGCAGATGCAAACCTTAAGAAATTGATCCACAATACCTCAGCTGCAGGATCAATACTCAATTCTAAAACTCCAAACCCTTATACATCAGCAAGGGCACAAACTTCAAAACCTCAAAAAAAGCCACAAAGGCAACAAAAACAAATAAATATTCAAGCATGCCTTTCCCAATGAAATGAGTTCTCATTTATAAGTTTTTATTGACAAAACTTTCCATAAAACTCCACTTCAGAAAACAATGCAGCTTCCCAAAATAACTCAACACTAGAAACTTTCCAACTTGTTTTTTTAAGAAATATCTCTGGAAGTCATTATTATAAAATATAAACATTATTATAATAATGCAACTCAATGAATAATAAATAAATAAGAGCATGCAATTATTAACCTGATCAACCGCGGGTGACGACCAACTGCCAAGCCACCCACTTCACTACCAAGAATAGCAACTACTAAAAATAGTAAATCCATAACTGAGACCCCCAAAACGCCTTGTCAGCTCATGAGGGCCGCTATGATGAGCTAACTCTATCAACCGCACAGACCGGCCAAAAATGGGGACAGTACATTATGTAGCTCCATTTTGAAAGAAACATGAATAGAAAGAAGCAATTGAGACTTGATTTTGATTAAGTGAGATTGTTACTTGTGCAAGTTAGAAGCTTTCACTGTGATTTGCATTTATTGTCTTTGATTCAGATGTTGCATTGCATTCTTGATAATTGAGTTTAAAAAGAGTTAGAAAGCAACCGGATCCAAAGCTTTGATTGGGAGCGATTGTAGAGATATATAGACTAGAAGCTTTGTCTATAGCTTATATTTCTTTCTTGATTCACAAAATAATTAGGATATCTTTACTTTGGAAGTCTTTGTGCCCCAATAGTAAAGCTTATTCATATAGAATTACGACCGGACTTAGAGCCAAATTAGTACACTTTCAGCTAGCCTTTGAGTTGGTGTTGGTTTATTAGTATCACCGTTTTCAGCTATTAGATAGAAGTGTAGTTAGAGATTTCATCTAGCCCATTACTCGCTCCATGGGTAAGTTGATTCTTTCCTGAAAGTTAAGAGGAAAGAATATTGGTAACACCCTTTTACAAAATCTCTCAACTTCTTGCTTACCTTGAGTTGATCCAAGGAACGATGAAAAGGGGGAACCTTACCTTTAAGGTAGGAGAGACTTTGTCTCACACGTTGTAGCTGGTCATCCTATTTTGCGACTAAATTTTACCCAAAACTGTCAGTTGCAAAATATCCAGCAAACAAATCCACTATGCCACATTTGGCAGTTACAACTTCAGCCCAACATTTGTTGTGCTTCAATCTTCAACTTTAAATTCACTATAGAGTCTAAAAGATCTTCTAAGAAGATGGGTTTCATGTATATAAGCATGTATCTAGGTTCAGCTCAAATTTCAGCAGATGGCTAGAAACTTGCCTTCAGAATAGAGAATTCTTAGTTTTTCTAGAAAGATCATACAATTCAAAATATTCTAGAAAGATCATACGATTCAAAATACATTTTGGTGTCTTCTTCTACTTTCAGAATTGCAGTTTATTACATTCCTACAGCTATCTATTTTACCTTGGATTATTCCAAACCAATAATTGTGCCAGATACGTGCTGCTACTATTTCCTTTTCTTCAATTTTCAAATTTGCTAGCTCCTTCTCTTCAATTTGAGAAAGAGGCCTACTTGAGCTTGAGACTCCGCACATAAAACTTATTATTACCTTACTTAAATGCCATTCATTTGTTATACCAGCTAATGTGAATTTTAATGCAATATACAAATAGCTAGACACCAGTATGCATCAGCTGGTTAGTTTGGCAGATATATCAGACAGACAAACTTTGTTTTCACTTCAAATATTAAGGTACACATATGATAACCTTAAGTACAGAAAAATTGGGCCCTAAGAGCAAGAAAGTAACCGTGCTTATTGAACCTGTCATATAAATCTATGGCATTACAAGGCATGCCCATAAGTTGAAGGGCAATTTCAACAAGTTCACAAACATGTGTAATCACGCAATAGCACAAACAGACACCCATGTGCAAAACTAATTGCTAAGCAGATAATCAACAACTGAGGTATTGTTTTTTTCTTTGAAAATGTTTTAACAACGATTTTCATGCATAACGTTCAAAGCTTCCTTGCTTAGGTAAGGAATAATTTCAAGTCCATAAATCTAATACATAAGCCAATCAATCATATCTTATGCATGTTGATGTTTGTATTGATGAGCATATGTAAGTGTACTCGAACAGCACTTTAGAAGAGTATATTTCGCAGCTTCAGAAGGATGTTTACATAATTATCAATGATGTATAACCAGCATATAAATTACGTTTCCATCAATTCCATGTTATTGTAACCAAAAAGACAAGAATCTTGAATGGCGTGAATATGCTAAATTTTGACAATTAATGCATAGTGATCTTCCAAAAGTTAGACCTAATAACTATGACCTGGCAATTTCATTCAATTGGCATATACTAGGCAAAATCAGTTTTTTTTGGTGAATAGCTGAAGCCGGATTTGATATATGAAGAAAAAAGTCATAGTGTTCATAGAAACATATAAAAACTAAAGCTACTGTCTAAAAAGATCAAAATGGAGCAACATAACTCTCCTAGTCCATCTGCAGCAGGCCTATGAATTCTCAAAAGATAAAAACTAGAGCTTGGTTAACTAAGAACAAGCATACGCAGACATAGGGAATGAGGCTGTTATCTTTCCTTCCTCAGCTGGAGCTCGAGGTATCTTCATTGTTCTCCTCCGATGTAATAACCCTATCTGGTTATAGCTTAATCAAAACATCAATTTCTTTCATTAATCAACAATCTAGTATTTTGTCAAACACTTGGCAAGCATTGTCCAATACTAGCATATGATTTAAATTGCTATTGACCGAACTAATCCACAAACTACAAATTCCCAAGTAGCAATCTTGTCAATTTGGTTCCAACCAGGAGTCAAGTTAGTAGCAATCTTGTCACTAGGATATTACATCCGACCTTCCAAATGATCCTTTGTTGTCTTCTCCTCTGAAGCCATCACTTCGTCTTAAGTAAAAACCGTTTTACAAACCAAGTTTTGATGAATTAATAAAACTATCCTGACCAATAAGATTATACTTATTGACAACTCTGAAAACATTACAAGAAAGGACACACTACATTTAATTGTATTATGGCTGAAGGAAAGATATGTGTCTTCAATATAGGACATTCAAAATAGGACTTCTATACAAGCTTTAAACAAACAAGTTTGTTTGAGGAATCTTCCATTAGCCAATTACCAAAGATTTCTTACTAAAGTGAATTATAAGCAAGATACAAGCTTCAGGAATAGGATTTGATACATTGACAACTAGCATTCAAGAAAACCAAAAGCGACAAAATGCTGAAAACACTTAAGAAAAGTGATACTTCATTTAATTGTATCATGGTTGATGGAAAGATGTGTCCTCAAAATAGGACTTTTATACAAGCTAAAAAAAAGGTTTGCTTAAGGAATCTTACTAAAGTGGAAAATGAGTAAGATATAAGCTTCAGGAATAGGATTTGATTCATTAAACAACTAGTATTCAAGGAAAGCAAAAGAAACATGAAATATTACCATGTCTGCAAGCAAATGGCAATGATATATCTTGATCCTCTGCAGTTTGCAGTATATACTGGTCCTGCAAGTAAAAATAAACATTATTTGCACTAGTCTAAACAATTAGTCAAAAAGTCTCAAGTTCCATCCACTCTCCCACAAGTCCCTTGATGTGTACAAAAAAATAGGTACAATGGACAAAACATTCAGGAAAAGGATCACCTAAAGTCATTATGTGTCCCTATGTATTTTGATCTAGCATGCTATAAAAGGAAAGAATTTACCAATTGAAAAATTCTCCTTTCACCATTCATAGACTGTCCTTAGTATTAAAATCTATAGATCACAATTGTTAATTAACACAATTGGATGTATCTTTAGGATAGGAAAACACAAGCCTAGTAAATTAGATATACATGTTGTAGCCTAATGATATAAGACAAACACAAAGATGCAGCTCCCCAGTTTCCAGCACAAAGATTACAGGGGCCAGGGGTTGAGTATTACAAGTGTGTTGAAAGACCACCATATTTCAAGGGGAAGTGCAAGGGCATGTTTCAATTGCCAACATGATGTAGCCTCCTACTAAATACATAAATATATATATAAAACATTTAGTACATATTGTAAATATTTATGATTGAATCAAGATTCTCTCCACCAATTTGTGACCCAAGATACGACGCATTAAGAAGATGGTGTTGACAGTGAAATTGTGTTGCTGATATTGCCACCAGGATTCAAACTCCTATTAGGCAATTGAGCTCACATGGTTTGTGCTCCTGCTGAGCTCATGGGTATAGAGCATTTATGTTAATGTTGGGGATGAGGTTCCTCATTTGTAGTCTCATGAGGCACACAGCCTCTAATGGGTCAGGCCTTCATAAGAATTGCTGAAGGACCAAGCAAAATAAAATAATGATGACATCAAGAATAAGTAAATAAAAATGTATCAATCAATGAAGCTCATGAACACATGGTGAAGCAGTTACCTTGTTGATTGATAAACAAGTGTACCAGTATTCAAGTCCGATGTTGGACATCAGTAGTGTTAGCCATGTTGGTCCCCTTAATGATTTGTTGTTTTGTACATGTTGTGGACCCCAATAAAAATCCCTCAATAATTAATCAAAAATATTATCCAGCTCAAGATAGAATATAAGAACTGAAAAAAACATGTAGAAATTGATGAGCTAAACTTCTTTGGCCCATGCTCTCTTTTACGCACTGCAACAATGGCTCAGTTTCAGTAATGTCAGTTGCATCATCACTGTCAGAAAATTCAAGATCATCACAAACATTCAGTAGGATACTCATCCATCAATGATATAATTCCTGTACGCTCATCCATCAATGATATAATTCATGTACTACCTCATCTATCCATGTTTCCTTCTCACATTAGCCAGGGAGGACCGGGTTTGTCGCCTTTGCACCTTTGCAAGAGACAAATACTAAGACCCACGTCATCTTCTACTGTCCCATCTACTATGAGATCAACGGCAAGTTTCACTGCCTTTTCAGAGATTGCAGGCCACTGTCAGCCTTTTTCAAATACACTGACCAGCAGTGCCTGGCGCTTTACCTCCAGGAATCCACACAGCTTTGTTTCCACACTTCACAACTCATGTTTCCTCAGAGTAGGCCTCAGATCAGCTTATCGTCACCTTTTCCCCGCCCTCATTCCCTACCTGGGGCTTGAAGTGACCGCTCAATACTCTCACTTCCGGCCACACTAGATCCATGAGACCCCGTCATGGACTCAATGGACAGTAGCACTCCACCTCTAGTGGTATTCATAGACGGGTCGGGACTATTGGTCATCTTGAGCCTTAGCTTTTGGTTCTGGATTTCTTTTTGCAGAGAAAGAACCTCTAGTCCTTTTGTTGTTCCCTTTCATTGCTTTCTAAGTTGCTCTTTCCCAAACAACATTTGGTGCTCCTGCTGGGTTGTGTTTGCCTAATCGTATGTTTTCAAACCCTTAGACCCTTTTCTTGGTCTCTTGTTGGACATTAATAAGCTTATCTTATCTCAAGACCACTATCACATCAAGTTATGAGTCCCGTCAAGTACTCGCCAATCTTTGACCTTTTTTGATGATGAAGACATAAACATTATAGTTGTTATAAGCGTCCTAATCAGACGTAGAGGTTAATTTTTTCAGCATTTTTTTTCAACAGGCTTTCCCCTAGATATTTCAACGGGCATTTGGGAGCAACGCATCTTGTGGGGTAAGGGGCAGAAATAGGGCGGGATCAGCAGCAGCACCCCATGAAGTCAAAAAATTATTTTATTATTGTATAAATGCATCGGGAGTCAAGTTTTCTTTTGGACGACATATTCTAACCCTATTTTTATAACCGACATTAATCTTGTTAAAATGGCTTATTCTAGGGCTTTTCATGTGAGAATTTGATAGCTTCTTGCAGCAGTATTGAGTTGCAAGGATTGCATATTGTAATCAAGTTGAGTAGCTAGATAATAATATTAGACTCTATGTTTAGTGGATGTAGCCCGAGATTAGGTGAACCACGTTAAATCTTTCTGTCTTCTTGTTCTAGTTCTCTGTGTTTTATTCCTCTGCTTTATTAGTTATATTTGCATGTAATTGTAAGATATCTGTTCTTCAAACCCTAAAAATAGTCTGCAAGTATCCTCTGTATATATAGATTTAAAGAAAAACGGATATATATATATAGAATGGCTCAGTTTCAGTAATGTTGGTTGCATCATCACTGTCAGTTAATTTCAAGATCACCACAAACATTCAGTAAGTTACCAATCCATCAATGATATAAATCCTTTACTGCCTCATCTATGTATGTTTCTTTCTTGAGACCAATATCTCATCAAGTTGTTAGTCCCCTCAAGTACTCGCATATCTTTGACCTTTTTTATGATGAAGACATAAGCACTAAAGTCTACAAGTAGCCTCTGTATATGTAGATTTAAAGAGAAGCAGATAGAAAGTAAAATATAATGAAGATTTATATAGTCATTTGTAATATGGAAAGATAGATTTTCAAGTTGCTCTAATTTGTCATACAGTACAGTGATTCCTAGAGTGTGGCTGTTCCCAATCATGATAGCTACTTGCAAAGAAAAGGATATATGTGAATCGGGGATGCTACAACAATTACTAAGCATCAGTAACATCAGTCACATCATCACTGTCAGCAAACCTGGATCACCCCTAAAGCTCAGTTGCATACCCAGACACTGTTATTATATTCCTGTACTCACTTCTCTATTCATGCTTCCTCCTCGGGACCAACAGCTCATCAGATATTTTGTTTCCTCAAATATTGTGACGTCTTTAAATGAAGAAGATGTAAACACTGTAGCTGCATGTAGCTTCTCTGTAGGAGTTTTAAAGAGCAAATGATATACATTTAGGAAGTAAGAGATGAACTAAGTATAATCAAATCATTTATGGTATGTAATCATATTGAGGAATGATCAGCTATTAATTTCATAAAGCGCACTAATTCCTCAAAAATAGTTGTTACCAATCATGACGTCCAATTGCAAAGAAAGGATTCCTGTGAATTGAAGAGATGGTTATTGGTATGTACTATGGATTTCGTTGGATTTTGTCATGATCTCAGTGAATGTCCCATTTCAGAAATACTGATAACAAAGATTAAAATATAAATGTAAGTAAAAGATAAATAATAATAAACAACTGACAATAAGGATAAAATATTATCAATGCAAAATTATTAGATACAGACAGATGAAGAATAATTTTGAATGATCAATATTCGGCAATCAAGCAATCGACTAAAGAAGGAATAATAGTATTGCTAAGGGAAGCATTCCCTCTGGCATGGTTGACTAGTGTCTTCGACGGCATCTCAGTTGAAGACTGTTTAGGACATACCAGGGAATGGAACAACTTCTATTACCAGCCACAAGCAGAGCAACTGATTATGAAGACATAACCTGTGATTATGGTCGCTGCATAAGAAGGATCGTTGTGGAAGTCGATAGAAGCAAAATTATGTCTGATAGTCAATGTATTCTCCAAAGAAAAAACTATCAAGGAAGAAAGGAATGATATACAAAGATTCTATTATCAATTTTGATTTTAAAATGGTTAGATTCATATTCAAATACAAGCATGGTTAATGCAGAGTATTAACTTTATCGATTAAGACAAGTAAATGCTGATTATCATTAACAAGACATTACAAACCAATCGACTTTATGCAGAATTAAGTTGGTAATGACAGAAAGTCTACGGCATGAAATTAGGCAGCAAATCATTAATATCAAGTTGAATAACTCTAATAATGTTCGATATAACAGGCAACGTCTCAAAGGAAGGTGCAACTGCAGTAATTATAAAACAGGCAATTAATAAAACTGGGCCATTAAGTAAGGATAAATTGATATGTTCCAAGAAAGGGCATTATCTAGCAATTTAAGGGTCACCGTCTTTAAAATGGACCAGTATATAGTGGTTGTCATTCCTATCCTCTTGGGCATTGGAGAAAATATATTTGAGACTTATTGTGAGGTTTTCACACAATCATCCCATTGCTGCAAATGGGACCCCCTTTTTTTGCTTGGTAGCAGAAGTAGTTGTCTTAAGTGGTCTTAGTTGGTAGAAACTTTCCAGTCTCCAAGTCTACGAGATGAGTTTGAGAAACTTTAGCAGACTAGGTAGTCAAGTCAGTCAGGGGATATGAATGAGAGCTGGGCTGAGCTAGTCAAGGATATGGAGTTCAAATCAAGAGGCTTGTGATGAAATGAGTTAGGATCCTTCAAAAGTCATTGTTTTGATATCAAATTTACTTTGAAAAGTTAAGAAAAGGTTGTGGGGGATAACACTGATGAAAGCATGTTGAATCTTGAAATTTGGCTAAGCATAGGATTTTTTCGAAAATCCCAAACTCTAAAAAATTTATTATAACTCCTATATACCCAAAACCATTCTCAAACATCATGACAATATTTATATAAAATATAACTTAAACTATAAAATAAGAATGTTATATTTTATATAAATCATTTCGCCCTCCGAGCTGAAGAAATTGAAGTGATGGTTGGGAATTTTAGCATGCAAAATCAAGTCGGAACAAACAGCTGAAGAAAAATCCTAACTTCTCGAAAATTTCACCATGGTCTAGAGGGGGTGATCCAAGTTGGATTTGACAACAAAATGAATGAACAAAAGAAGAGGAAACTCAAAGTGGGGACAAGTTTTTGATGGCAAAACAAACATGGGAAGTGAACAATTAGGGAGTCTTAACTAGCCTAGTGGGTGTCGGAATTCCCAAATTCTTGGAAATTCTACCCTTATAAGTTCCCAACATCATGAAAATTCCACCCTCTATCAAGTCAGATTTTAATGGAGTTTTTTCATTTCCTAGACCATAAAAAGGGTATAATGGCACTCGAAAAGGAAGATTGATGAAACTAGATGAAAGGGAGCATTCCAAGTTTGAGTATGAACTGAAAATGGTGAAATGGGCATGAGAAACTCGGGTCAGAATTCCTGCCCCTGTAAATTCCCCAACTCTCCATTGCACTGCCTTGAATGAGGTTTAGGTGAATCTCTCAATAGGAAGTGCAGATCAAAGATGCAAGTTGATGGAATACAAGAGAAACAACCAAGTCGTTGGGTGAGTGAAGAAAGAATCCAACTCCAAATTGGTCCTCAATTCCTAAGTTCTTGGGAATTCTACCCATATAAATTCTCCAAAAGCTTAAATCTCTGCCCTCCCATTAGTCAGAATTGGATGAAGTTTATCAACTGAAAGTTGATCGAGGTGAATGGTGATATCCCAAGTTGAAGGTTTGATAAAAACACAAGAAGAGAGTCTAATTTGGCAAGCAAATGAAGAGAAATGATGCTCTAAACGGGGAGGAAATTCCCAGAGCTTAAAACTTCCACCATGAAAATGCATGCCATTTCAAATTCAGATTGAACCCCTCATATGGACCCAAAGAGATGAAAACACATGGAGCTAGATCAAAATATAAGAGGAAAAGGGGGCTGAATGTTTCATATCTTGGGAATTTTATTCCCAAAATCCCAATAATCTTTGGCATCTCCTCAAACCAAAATTCAACATGAAAAGGGATTAGAATTCAAGGATTGCAACTCTACAAGATGACCTTAAAATTCAAAATTGGCCAAATATACAAACAAAAAAATGATGGATAAGACTCTAGAAAAGGGGCAGAACTTCTCATAACTTGAGAATTTTGCTCTCAGCTCCTCCAAATCTCTGTCCTTGACATGAAAGGGCACTCAATGCAAAATGAGAAAACAATTGAAGTGCTGAGGAATCGGACTTTTACACAAAATTTCATGTGGCTAGACGAGTTGGATTAAATGATAAAATTCAAATTAAATATTTTTTTGCCAATGAAGAATGTTGGCCTTTGAGGGGACTTTTAGTTGTTCAATAAAATAGTTTCATTGGCCAAATATATGAGCAGGTCACCCAACCGAAGGTCATACCTCCTTTCACCCAAGCTGCCCATATAATGGACAAAGCTCAATTCATTTTAATACTCCCACCAAGAGCAAATCAAACTACCAAAAAAGAAGACAGTAATCAAATGGGCAGTGGTCTTAATTATTATAAGTTTTGGAAAAAGAGTTTGAGGGTTAAAATACTGATTTTGCAAGAAAAACCAATTTGGAGATTATAAAATTTGGGCTGGTAAATGAGGAAAAATCAGAATTAAAACTTGCAAAAGAAGAAATCTGGGCTAAAAAACAAAAAGAAAAACAGAGTTGAAGTGTGCTAAAAAGAGAGATATGGGTAGAAGCTATAATAATCAAGCCTGGGAGAATCAAAATCCTTGATCAAGTTGGTTTAGTAAAAGAAAAGTTGATCTAGATGCAATTTTATATCATGTAAACTTTCAGACTTTCTTAACATCATTTATTCATATCATTTTGTAAGCTTGATAAGCTTCTCTCCTGTTTTTGCAAGGTAACTATGAAGGAGGGAGAACTAAGTCAAGATTCACTCATTCGAGCAACATGCGAGATCAGAACATGGATGGTATACAAACCCTCAATCATCACATCAACAAAAATGTATCCTACAAGATCAAGCTCAAAACTTCTAGCAAGAAGATAGTTTGAATTGAAAATGCAAATTTAAGAGTGAGATCAAGATGGAAAATAAAGAACAAGGAGAAAGAACAATTTTGCAAGCCTACAAGTGAAAGAAAATTGCTAAACCTTGAATTTCCTCTAGAAATCTAAGTTCACTTTGAAGGATCCAACTACATGAAAGATTTCATCACCAAAAAGGTCATGGCTAAGAAAACCAAGATTTCCAAAGCCACCAAGTGCAATGAGAAAATTTCCTAGAACAAGGATGGAGAAAATTTGGGAAGACGAAGCAATTTGGGAATATGTTATCACAATAGAAGGTTTGATAATGTTGAGTACCAAAAGGTATTTTCTTATCTCCAAAAAACTGATCAAGTCTATGAGATAAGGATGCCATGATGGCATCCACTCATCTTCAACCAATCAAAAGGGTCCAAGCACGCATGTTCAAAAACATTCAATCACATTATACGAGGTGTACATGTAGAAGGCATTTGATGCCTCTTTCTAATTTATTTTTTCATTGACTTTCAAAAACATTAAAATTTTCTCATTGGCCCACAAGGTGTTGTATTCATGTAATTGGATGATAGTGGTGGCAACCCTAATTAAGGTGTGCAATGGATCAATCTTAGACCTTGATCTTGAATTGATCTCAGCCCTTTATTGTAATGAACTATAAAAGACCGAGGCCTTATTTATATGGAGTATTCCTTTTATTATTCGCATATGCCAAGAGATTACATAATGCTTCCAATGATGATGATTACAATGATTTCCCATGGTGTACATATACTGTTCTAAAGAACCTTCCCGAAGGGGTCTGTCGACTACACAACGATTACCAAAGGGGTCCATCGGGTACATAACAATTACCGACAACATCAACCTATCGGCTACACAATATTTACCAACGACATCAACCCGTCGGCTACACAATATTTACTGACGACATCATCCCCCCCAAAAGAAAAAGTCGTCTCCGGACGACAATTACAAAATATCCGAGAAAAATTAACAAACAAAATACATTAACTAACTAACTACAACAAGATAGATCTATTTCTGTCACATCACTTTCACATCCGCCCCGTGCCTGCACCAAACTGATCTCCAACCCACGTTGCATTCTGTAGCCTCTGCTAACACAATATTGTCTCCTTAATCAAGCTGACCTTGATAGCCACCCATTGTTGCTTTCTCTGCTTCCAACTCCTGGGTACCCTGAGCCAAGTGTTGTTGTACTGCATTCAACTGGATGATCAGCTCCTCCCGAACTCTCTATGCATCCACCAAGATAGCTTCACGTTCAACACCTGCTCCAAGTGCCTCAAAGTGTAACATCCCTCTCGAAAGGCTTGCTCCAATGCTCTCTCCACCTCTGGTATGCAACCACTCCATGCCTACGGCAACTCCAAGTCTCATCAACTGGTCACACTTCCCACGATTGATAACTGCACTGATTGGGGGTTTAGGGGGCATCGGCCCCAGTCGGGGGTCCCGCGATACAGGGTTGGGTCGAGCCGCCAAGACCAAATTAGCACTCTCAAACTCACACAAAACTCCATGGAACACACCATTTCTATCATTTTCTTCCGATTCCACACTCTTTCTGGCAACTGCTTATGTTTCCTCCCTGTTTATGTCTTTCCCTTCCCCTCGATATCATACATTATTCATTCTGAACATCTTTGAGTTGTCGTCATTTGTTATTTTTTATTTTTTTTTGCTCCTTTCTCTGCTCATTGAAGGATAGGAAAAAAAAATCCACGAGAGTGTTGTCACTGCAAAATTCCTGTTCCTGACATGAACCCACCGAATGAAAACAACTATCATTGCTTGCGATGAAGCCATCTCTTCCTTCCTCCTACACATAGATGCTTAGAACTATGATTTATTCTGTCCACGGGGAATTTAAAACATTACACAAGTCGTTGGAGCTACCTCCGTGGTGACATGAAACTAACATCCGCACAATATAATGTTGTCCATGGGAGTCTAAGTTTGTGTCGCGGTTACAAAAAGGAAACCCACGGGAGACTATCTGCGGAAGAGGAGTTTTACAAGATTGAAATCGCGGGGTGGAGGAATCAAGCTACGGAATGGAAGAAGACCGCACAAAATAGCGCCCGCGGGAGAGAGAGTTATACCAGAATGGAGCCACGCGATAAAAGAATTAAACCACGGCAAAAGAAAAAAATGTTGCAACTCGTGGGGATATAAGGTAACCTACTAACAAAACCTTCCACAAGAGAGGAAAAACAAAGGCGCGGGGCATAAAGAAACCCGCGGAACTGGCCGCTGGAAATAAAAGAACACCGCGAAGAGGAGCTTAAAAGGCTAAGCCATGGAAGGAAAAGACAACCCGCAGATGGATAAAACCACCCGCGGGAGAATGTCCATGGGCTGCCCGAGGAACAAACTGCCCACAGGGCAGTTGTCAGCAAAGCAGTCCCACAGGACACTCAACCCGCGAAACAGTTGTCCGAGAGGTGTCCGTGGGGATGCTTTCTCTTTTTTCTTTTTTCTTTTTTCTTTTTTATTTAGAAAATACAACAAACTCACGTTTCCCTCCAGACTTCGCCATGCGGCGATGACGAGGGAGTCGTTCAGACTTCGTCATTCTATGACGACGAGGGAGTCATCCTAGCATGGTACATCTTTAGCTTCGACCCGTTAACTAGATGAGGTACTTCTTGTCCGTCTAAGGTCCACAATTTTATTGCTCCATTGTCACCTACCTCCTGGATCTGATATGGCTTGACCCACTTGACTTTAAACTTGCCTGGTTTGATTTCGTTTCATCCGTCATACTTCAACACCAACTGCCCCTGCTGAAACCTGTTCAGTTTCAAACCCTTCTTATGCCCTATCCTCCGCCTGTTTTGTGTCACCTTCGTGGCCCATTGTGCCTACAATCGCTTCTCCTCGAGTTTGTTCAAATTATACAGCCTTTCCCCACGCTTCCCATGTCGTGTACCATGAATTTCGTCGGCTGTCATTCCTTGCCGTCAATAGCTATATTCTTGATTTTAGAACCTTCACTCTGTACTGCTACAACTTTTATTAAACCCTTCCTCTTTGTTTCCTGTGCAGACCATATGATGTGTCTTCCTTGCTGCCGGCAACTTTCTGCTATATCCATGGTTCGACATAACATATCCTTTCTGTGCGGTCGTATGGTGGAATCTTTCCGGTTTTTGGGTTCATACTGTATGTTTTCCCCTTTCGTTTTAGTCCTAACTGCCTTTCCTTCTTCCACTTCTCTGTATTCATTTCTCTCTTCTTTCTCACCTTTGTCGACCCTTAACATATTATAGCTCGGAAAGAGCTCGTAATCCTCCATCTGCCAGTGGAAAAGGCCGTTCAACAAGTCTAGGTCGTCCTCATTCGAACCTCCTTCCAGTCTCAATACTCCCTCTTCATTAGGTTCCATTCGCTTCTTCCCCTCGTCATCATTCTCACTTTCACCTTTTGAGTCTGACGATGTTGCCTCCTCTCCTACCATTTGTGTGTGCAAGTCAATTATGAATCTTCTACCTCTACGCTCCATTGATAGAGTATTCTTTTTCCAGTCATGCTTAACCTTTGCTTGTATGAGCCATCCTTGGCCCAGAATGGCATCATATCCTCTCCTCTTCAGCAGGATGATGACGAAGTCGAGCAGGAACGGTTTTGTTCCGATAGTCACTAGTTGTGCCATCAAGACTCCCAACGGTTTAATCCTGTGCTGGTCCGCCATTAATAATTGAAACGTAAATGACCACAACATCGGCTATCCCAACCTCCTCCAGGTATCCTCCGGTAAGACATTCACGTCGGACCCTCCGTCGACAATTGTGTCTATCAGTACATTTCCCAGAATCCTCATCTCGACGACCGCCAAATGTCGTCTGGATGTGAGGGCTAGCAGCATTGGGTCTTCTCCACCTACGGCAATTTCCTTCCCTGATCCTGGTTCTCCTAGTAACTTAGCAGTTGGTGCGATGTTTGTGAGTGTCGATCAAAGCTGAGGCATTGTGAGAAGCAGATCATTTATTTTGACAGGTACCTCAATTTGTAATATCTGGCGTACGATGTTTTGTTTCACACAGTTCCTTGCCGAGGTGCCGGTGGTGTCCTTCAACTGAGATGTCTCCACCTGTGTTGCCTTTTCAATTTTCGCCTAAGCTTCCTCCATTTTCCTCTTTTCTTCCGTCGGGTCAGGGTACAATTTTGCTTGCCTCCGTGTAATTGCCAGAACCTCTTCTTCATCCGTACCAATGGTGATCAAATTTACTTTAGATTTTGGGCACTTGGCATTTTTATGATCACACTTGGCATTTTTATGATCGTCAGATCCGCACCATCTGCATAATAATTTCGGTGTGTTTGCCGTTGTACAGTCTCAAGCAAAGTGGCCCCACAAATTACATGCTCGGCATTGAACCATCGGCCGGCCATTTGCATCGTACTGAATTCAACTTTGGCTGCCATTGTTATTGTTATTGTTCTCATTGTTGTTGTTTTGCCCACGTCTATTATTTTTGTACCCTCCCAAACGTGGCACCCTTCATACTTGTGTTTCCACTCCCTCCGGAAGTGGAAGCCTTCTGTGTCAGGAACACTTGTTGAGGTCCTCTGGTTTTCATATTGAAGGGACATTCTATTGTGGAATGTCCCATGATCTCGCAGATCTCGCAGAACTGGTTCTTTGGACAGGCCCTTTTGTGTGACCTGTCTTACATTTTGTGCACCATAGCTCGCTTCCCTTTGTTTCTTTTTGCATGTTCTTAAATTCTTTCATCATTCAGATCATGTCCTTCTGGAGAGCGCAGACCTTCTTGCTACTGTTTTCATCATCGCTGCTGCTATCTTCTCCCAAAGACGTGTCGTCATCTAAATTGAATGAACTATTCTGCTTTTTCTTTTTCGTCTTCTGCTCACTTTCCAAGTTCATTGCTTGATTGTATGCTTCAGTGTATGACGACGGCGGCACAATCTTCATCTTCTTCCGCAACTTCGGGTGTAGGCCTTCAATGAACTATCTCTTTTGCAGCCCATCTACCGGCTTATTTTCCATTTTATTTATTAAGTCTTTTAATTTCCTGGTGTAGACCCAGGCAGTTTCATTCTTCCCCTGTTTTGTGTTGTATATCTCTGCTACGATCTCATTGTCATCTCGCAACAGTTGAAATTTCGTGATAAACTCATTTTTAATGTTATCCCAAGTGGTTAATTTTTGGGGATCTACATCAGCAAACCAATCAATTGCAACACCCCATAGGGTTGCCAGAAATTGTCAAACCCATTCGTTTGTATCTGTTATGCTATTCGCCCTCCAAATCATTTCGCATGTTTTACAATGTCAGATTGGATTGGTCGTACCATCACCATCAAACTTCAGCAACTTTTCCTTGGGTCCTACCATCACTACTAGATTTTGTGCACGGGCATTGTTCGGTCCTGCAACACTGGCGTTGTTCACTCCCACACCAACGCTTTGTACTCTCACACTGGCGCTTTGCACTCCCACACCGTCATTGTTTGGTACAGGTGTCTTATTTGCTACAGCAGCGAACTTTGGTGAATAAGCATCTTATGAAGTTGTCCCTTCCAGAAGTGTATCACGAACAAAGAGTTCACTCCACGCTCGTGCTCCCTCGGCACTCTGAGCCATGCGAGTTACTTACCTTCCGTCTGGATTCTCTTCGCTCGATGAATACAAGTTCAAAAATTCCTCCCTTGCTTCTTCCACCAATTCCACTTGCTAACTAGTCTCCTCCAACAATTCCTCAGCGCTTCGGTATCTGACGGCAATCTTTTGAAACCTTTGTCTGCGTTCGACCTCCTGCGCCAAAATTAAATTTCCTTGAGCTGTGCAGATTTCATCTGTCTTTCAGCTTATTCTTATTTTTGTTTAACTAATTCGGCATTAATCTTCATTCCTCAGCCTTTGTTCTAGGTCCATCAGGCAACGGCGCCAAATGTTTACTGTATGGGGTAAATGAATTAATGCCTACAGAGAATAGATAAGAACAACAGCAGCAGTACTCCTTTTATTATTCGCATATGCCAAGAGATTACATAATGCTTCCAATGATCATGATTACAATGATTTCCCACGATGTACATATATTATTCCGAAGAACCTTCTCGAAGAGGTCCGTCAGCTACACAACAATTACTGAAGGGGTCCGTCGGCTACATAACAATTATCGACGACATCGACCTGTCGACTACACAATATTTACCGATGACATCAACCCATCGGCTACACAATATTTACCGACGACACCCACAAGGTGTTGTATTCATGTAATTGAATGATAGTGGTGGCAACCCTAATTAAGGTTTGCAATGGATCAATCTCAGACCTTGATCTTGAATTGATCTCAGCGCTTTATTGTAACGAACTATAAAAGACTGAGACCTTATTTGTATGGAGTTAGGTTTTAAATTCATTGGAGAGGAGATAGGTTAGTCTTAAGATAGGAGAGATGTTACATCCCAAAATTTTGACCTAATTAAGTTTAAATAATAGTCGTTGAGATGATTAGTTTAAAAACATCATTTCTTCTAATCATGTGAAAAAGGAAGTTATAGTTAACTGTTTATTTCATGTGAACTTGAATGTTTACAGTTATTTTGTATAATTGCTTAGTGAAGATGGTATTTGTGTAGATGGTAGTTAACCGTTGCTTGTCATATATTTGATAACGGTACTTAACAATTGCTTGTTATGCTTACTAGATCACGGTAGTTAGCCATTGTTACAATTATTTGTGTTACATTTTGGTATTGATTTAAAATGGGAAGAACTTGTTATTCTTGTGGAAATGTTGCATGGGTGGTTGTAGGAGCAGATGAAAGGGAGAAAGCATTGCTTAATGGGATTTAAGGAGTGGGGCACTACTCTAGTCCATTTGTTCGATCGTCAGGTATGGCCTCTAACTACCTTGGCAAGAATCTAGTGATTTCATAACAGGGTACATACATTGGACATGCATGAGCTACTTGGGCAACATATAAAATATTTATATATTTAAACATAATCAAAATTCGTACCTTTGTTGTTCTATGTTGGCATCTTCATTTTCTTCATCATTTACCTATATATATATATATATATATATATATATATATATATATATGCACATAAGTATAAAGGTATGATGCCACCATGATATTAAATCTCCAAGCTCGTCTCTATTAACATATGTATAAATATATACATGAATATATATACATCAGAAGGATATGAGGTTAGGATAAATCATAATCCTCTGAATTATGCATGTATATAGATATGTGTATTCTAATGGGTATGACCTTGGACATAATAATAGTATGATGACATCATTTTGAAAATAATATATATGCATATATATTTATAATTAAAGATTTATTTTTTTAATAACTCTTCAAAGGAGCCCTTTGACATTTGTTTTAAGATTATAAATCTCTAAGAGAGACATTCAGTACATTTGGCAGTACATTTGGCGCCTCTTCTTTTTAAATTGATGAATTCAAGAAAACTAAAGATCTTGTTTTTGAAACTGCCACCTTGGACTACGGCGTTATATTGAGATAAAGATAATAATATTAATGTCCACGAAAAACCAACAAAGGTTTATGGGACTGAGCATACAAACAGAAGAGCCGGCCAAAGTAGAAGCACCAAACAGTGATTGAGAAGAAACAAAACAAGAAATAAGACAAGGTAAGGACTAAGAGTCCTTCCTTATCACAAAGAAGTCAGTAATAGAAGAGTAAACCCGTGGACGATCCATAGTCATAGATTGCATTGTAGAACCGCTTTAGGACTGTTTTGCTATCTGGAGAGACTAGTGCAGTGTCTAATCGATTTGGAATGAAAAGTACTAGAAGGCCTTTTCAAACCTTGTAGAGGAGACAAGGGAGAGAAAAAGGCAATAATGAGCTGGTCTAAAGTACGCCCCTGAGGTATAAAAGATTGCAAGGTAATCTCACAAAGATAGGTGGCCTCCTGAAGATGAAGTGCAAAACATCGCTGATCAATATAACTAAAGAACATTGAAAGAGAAGAACAGTCTCTAAAAAGGTAGTAAAATCTCCCTCTGATCTCATGGTAGAGAGGACATCAAAAAATGAAGTGGATCTCAATCTCGACCTCTACCAAAGAACACAACTAACATATCCGATCAGCACGATCCATATGGTGATTGGTCTGAGCCCGAAGGCGGTGAGAACCGACCCTGAATGAGCCTAAAGAAAACCGTAAGGCATAATTCCAGCGCCTATAGAGATAAGCAAGGCGATCAATAATACCATCCTGAATCACAAGAAAATACTCAACATAGAATGCCATTCTACGTTGAAGACCTCCCGGGGGATTACTCCAAGTAGTGGTAATGTACTATCTATAAATATCTTATCTGATGTGCTCATTCAACTACTGACACGAGGGGAGAAGATGAGCAGGAGCATCAAGTGAGAACTGATAAGGAGGAAGGCGATCTATCTCAATACCAATCGAACCCAACAAAGAGGTGGCCTGGGTGTACCAACAACGAGGTCTAGTAGAGGTGTCAGATCTCAAAATCTCAATAGAAGAACAATATGCTAGATGAGAGTATCTGTGCTGGTCAACCCTAGACTCCATAAAGCCACGAAGCCCATGAAGAAACCAAATCAAGTCAAAAATGGCGACAAGTTTGAGAGGATAAGCTCCAAACTCAACTAAGACAATGTTGTGAGGAGTGAGTTTGTGACATCTTGTGATACGCCATAACATCAACATCTGAACCCTCTTAATAGAAGCCCAATCAGAAGCAATAAGAGAAGGTCCCCAAGCCACCGAGCCATAGAGGACTATCGGACGAACCAAGGAGTCAAAAAGGGACAACTTGGATAAAATATCCTTGAAATGATGCCTAAAGCACTGTCTTTCCCTTACTAACTCTGGACTGAATAGATGGTGTCAAGCTAAAGCGCAGCCCTGAGAACTTCACACCGAGATACATATAAGAGGAAGTAATCTCAACCTCCTGGACCTGAAAGAAGAAACGAAGATGGGAGGTCTTTAAACAATTAAAGACCATAACCCGAGTCTTAGACAAATTGACCACAAGCTGCCGCTGATCACAAAAAGAAGCCAAACCATCAAGGAGTCTCTGCAAGCTGTCGAGAGAAGAGGCCAAGAGAAACACATTATCAGCAAAAAGGAGAATGGAGATGAAGACCTGATGTAAATAGCACCCATCGCCCGGTTGAGAGGAGTTCACAAGGAAATCCTCCAACTCATCAATATACAAGCCAAACAGTGTAGGAGAAAGAGGGCAGCCCTGCTTCACTCCAATGGTACTCTAAATCGGAACAAAAAAACCCTCCAGAGTCTTGAGCCTATCGGTTACCTTCTCATTAAGCCTCATAATAGCAATCTGTAACATATCTGAGATCCCAATCTCATGAAGTCTCTAACATAAGGCCAACCTAGGAACAAAATCGAAAGCCTTACGAAAGTCCACAAAACAACAATATACCTTCTGAGAGCGATGCCTAGCCTCCTCAATGATAACCCGCAGCATGAATACATGGTCCATAGTCTGATAGTTTTTCTGAAAATCAGCAATGCCCTTTAGCTTTATAGCCCCTTCCATCAAGTTCACTAGATAACATGGTGTTCAGAGCAATGGCATACAGTTTGGCAAAAGTATGTCCGATCATAATAGTTCTATAGTTACCCGAATCAGAAGCAAGCCCAAACTTATGAATAGGGTAAACCACATGTCTAGACTAAGACTCAAGAAACCCAGTGCAAACCACTCTATTAAAGAGTGTAGGAAGGTAAGATCCAAAAAACCAAAGTACCAAGTTTGAAAAGTTCTGCCTGAAAACCCTCTTCATTTGCTGCTATGCTGCATCGCAAAGATCTGATGGTCTCAATAATACTAGAGTAGGTGAACAAATGGAAGAAAGGAGGTGGAGTGGAGTGAAGAGGTGGCTGCCCAAGAATGTCATGCACCGTAATTATATGTGAGGTCAGAGAGTGGTAGTCGAGAGTGGAGGACAGGGGGGAGCACCGAGGGAAAAGGGTATGCCAAAAGATTTGGGGATTGTGAATAAGCATGGAGAAAAGGGTTCCAAACTGAAAAGAGGCAAAAAAATGTTTCTTGTGGCGAAGAAAACGAAGGTACGAAAGGCGCAAATGGGTAAAGGCAGGAGACTGAGTCTCCAGAGCAATACGAACCAAGCGATGAAAAGCTTTGCAATCAGTATCAAACCATTTATTCATAGGACAAGTATTCCAACGCTTAGCTTTGAGGGAGGGAGGGAAAGGGTGAGGAATAGAAAGTAGAACAGATTCCTAGATGGCAAAGGCCAGTGAATCAAACATGTCAGATGTAACAAGCAACTCACTAAAACTAGCAGGTGTCAAAAGTCTCCTAAGGTGATAAGTGAAAAGTTCACCATTGCTCTCGGGGTAAAGAAAGCGAGTAGGAAAGGAGACAGTATCAACTGAGCCGTGAGAAGACTAAAGGGAGTGCGACAAGTGGGGTGAAACACAACAAGAAATGCTAAGGAGAGCATGATTAGCCAAGGGGAGACGCGAAATGGTGAAACTGCGAATGGAAGAAATGAAGGAATGAGAGGAAATGACATACTCCACAACACACACCACCACAGTGTGGCCAAAAGTTAAAGAGGTCCAATCCGGGAAGGAAGGATAAACCATTCAGAATCAACAAGTCTCCAAGAATAATAATGTTGCCCAAAGCCTCAAACTGTTAAAAACTTCTCACATTGTCGAGGATGGCATTCAGCTTTCCTCTCAATTCTCTTTACATTAAAAGATCGAGTTTCATTTACCTCACGGGATTTTACGTATCAGATTTCTAATATTGTCACTACAGTTCAAACAGCTTGAGCCACTCGGTCAAGACTTCCTAAGTCTCACTGATCATCGATCAAGTTATGTTGATATTGCTTACTTTCATTCTTCTTATTCAGAAATCAATGCCAATAATTTTCATAAGATGAATAATAATAGAAGATGATTTACAATGATCTCAGACAAGATATAAATACTATCCGCCGAACCTTCCCGAAGGAGTCCATCGGCCACAAACATTATGTTCGCTACAAACTATTTACCCGTCGGCTACAGAATACAGAAACACCGACGACAATCATCCCGTCGGCTACAGAAACACCGACAACAATCACTTCGTCGGCTACGGAAACACCGACGACAATCCAGTCGGCTAACACCATCCCCCCCAAAAAGAAAAGTTGTCTCCTAATGACTAACAAAATATTTGAGACAAATTAACAAACAAAATACATTAACAGAGTGACTACAAGAAGAAAAATCTGCTTCTGTCACATCACTTCCACATTCATCCCGTTACATCTGTAGCCTCTGCTAACACAATACTGTCTCCTCAAGCTGACCTTGATAGCCACCCGTGTTGCTTTCTCTGCTTCCAACACTAGGTCCACTGAGCTAAGTGTCGCTGTACTGCCTTCTGGATGACCCACTCCTCCCGAACTCTCTATGCATCCACCAAGACAGCCTCTCAGCCAATACCTACTCCCAGTGCCTCTGGTACACAGACACTCCATGCCTGCAATAGCTTCAAGTATTCTCAACTGGTCACACTTCACGACTAATAACCGCAACGACTGGGGGTCCAGGGGGCAACGCTCCCGGTGGGGTCGAGGGGCAGCGCCCCTTGCCGCCAAGACCAAATTAGCACTCCGGAACCTACACAAAAATGCATGGAACACACCATTTTTGTCACTTTCTGCCAATTCTACACTCTTCCTGGCAACTGCTGGTGCTTCCCCTTCCCTTCGATATCCTCCGATACTCATTTTGAGCATTCTTAATTTGTCGTCCTTTTTTTTGTTTTTTTTTGCTCCACTTCTTAGCTACTAGGCTTTACACACGCACCTCTTTCCTCCTCCTGTATTCCCATCCTCCTACGCCTCCAACTAAAAAATTTCAGTCCTCCACGCACCTTTCTCACTCTCGGCACTTCGAATCTCTACTCCTAGGCCCGCAAAGCAACTCCCGCGAATAGTTGCCCGCAAAGCAACTCCCACGGACAAGTGCCCGCGGACAGTTGCCCACGAAGAAACTCCCGCGGACAAGTGCCTGCGGACAGTTGCCCGCAGAGCAACTCCCACGGACAAGTGCCCGCGGCACACCTTCTGTGGACAGCTCGCCCGCGACACAGTCCACCAACTTTTCTTTTCTTTTTTTCAAATTTTTTTTTTTTCCAATTTTTTTTTTTTTGTTTAAATTTTATAAAATGAACAGCACCTCAATTTTGCCTCTAGGTGTCACCATTCTGCAACAACGACGACGAAGGAGCCCTCAGATCATTCGGCGATGTCAATAGCGTCAGATCATTCCGCAACGACTTCTTCGATGGCAATAGCGACGATGATGAAATCTTTCGGGTGCGATATGTTTTCAATTTAGACCCGTTCACTGCCTGAGGGATCTCTTCCCTGTCCAAGGTTGACAATTTAATTGCTCCATTGTCACCGACTTCTCAAATCTAGTATGGTCCAACCCATCTTGCCTTAAACCTTTCCTGTTTGCTTTCATTCCGATCATTGTACTTGAGTACCAACTACCCTGGTTGAAACTTGTTGAGTTTGTCATGCCACACTTTATGCCTGTTTTGTGTCACCTTCGTTGCCCACTATGCCTACGTTCGTCGCGCATCTAGCTTATTTCCCTGTTGTCGGTACCCTTCAAGTAATTTTATGGTGCGATGCATTTTCTTCCTGTGCGGTCCGTTCATCGTGTACCGAATGGTGAGATCTTTCTTTTCTCTAGGTTTGGACTGTATGTTCTTCCCCTCAGCTTCAGGCGTAACTGCCTTTCCTTCTTCCGCTGCTCTATATTCCTTCAGATACTCATTTTCCTCTTTTTTCTCACATTCGTCAACCCTTAGCATATTACAACTCGGAAACAATTCATAGTCTTCTATCTGCCAGTGGTAAAGGCCATTCACCGAGTCTAGGTCGTCATCATTTGATCCTCCTTCTAGTGTCAATACTCCTTCGTCGTTCGGTTCCATTCTCCTCTTTCCTTCATCGTCATTTCTTTCGTCGTCACTGTCGCCTTCACCTTCTGAGTCTGACGATGCTGCCTCCTCACCTACCATTTGTGTGTGCAGGTCAATTATGAATCTTTTGCCTCCGCGCTCCATTGATAGGGTATTTTGTTTCCAATGATGTTTTACTTTTGCTTGCACCAACCAAGTCCGTCCGAGAATAGCATCATATCCTTTTCTTTTCAATGGAATGACCACAAAATCCAATAAAAATAGTTGCGTAACAATAGTTACCGGTTGTGCCCTCAAGGTTTCCAACGATTTGATCCCGTGCTGGTCCGTCGTGAGCAACTAGAACGTAGGTGGCCAAAGCGTCGGCTTTCCCAACTTCTTCCAAGTATCCTCCGGCAACACATTCATGCCAGACCCTCCGTCGACAATTGTGTCTGTCAGAACATGTCCCAAAATCCCCATCTTGACAACTGCCAGATGCCTTCCAATTGTGAGTGCCAGCAGCATCGAATCTGTTGTCATCACTTCCCTACTGTCCCTTCCTGTGTCCTCCGTTGCTTTCGAAAACGGTGTATGATTCAGAATGGTCGTCCGTAACTGGGGCATTGTGAGAAGGTCACTTATCTTGACCGGTATCTCCGTTTGTAAGATCTGTCATACAATGTTTTGTTCTGCGAAGTTCTTCGCCAAGGTACCGGTGATGTCCTTCAACTGAGATGTCTCTGCCGACGATGCCTTTCCAATTTCCGCCTACACTTCCCTCAATTTTCTCTTTTCCTCCGCCGGCAGTTTTGCTTGCCTCCACGTAATTGCCAGAACCTCCTCTTCATCCGTGCCGACAGTGATCAAATTTACTCCCGACTTTGGGCACTCGGCATCTTCATGGTCGCCGGGTCCGCACCATCTGCATAATAATTTAAGTGTGTTTGCCGCTGTATATTCCTGTGCAAAATGACCCCACAAATTACATGCTCGGCATTGAGCGATCAGATGTCCGTTTGCATCATACTAGGTTCGACTTCGGCTCCCATTATTATTGTTATTGTTCGCATTGTTGTTATTTTGCCCTCTGTTATTATTCCTATACCCTCCGGATGTGGCACCTGCGTTATTCGTATTACCGCTACTGCCCGACGAGGAAGCCTCCTGTGTAAGAAGCACGTGCGGGGATCCTCTTGTCTTCATGTTAAAGGGGCACTCTTTTGTCGAATGGCCCATGATCTGACAAATGTCACAAAATTGGTTCTTTGGACACGATCCTTTGGTATGACCGTCGGTCTTACACTCCGTGCACCACAGCTCACTGCCTTTTGGCTCCTTCTACATGTTTTTAAACTCCTTCATCATGCGGATCATGTCCTTCTATAAGGCGTGGACCTTCTTGCTACTGCCTTCATCGTCACTGCTATCTTCTCCGACGGGCTCATCGTCATCAGAATCAGATGAGCTACTGTTCTTCTTTGTTTTCTGCTCACTTTCGAGGTCCAATGCTCTGTTATAAGCTTTCGTGTATGACCACGGTGGCACAATTTTCATTTTCCTCCGCAACTTCGAGCATAGGCCTTCCACGAACCATCTTTTCTGAAGTCCGTCTGCTGGCTTACTTTCCATTTTATTTATCAAATCTTTTAATTTCCTGGCGTAAACGCGGATGGTTTCGTTCTTCCCCTGCTTAGTATTGAAAATCTCTACTACAATTTCATTATCATCCCGCAACAGTTTAAATTCTGCCAGAAACTCCTTTTTAATGTTATCCCAACTGTTTAGCTTTTGTGGATCTGTATAAGTGAACCAATCAATTGCTATGCCTCGTAAGGTGGCCGGAAATTGTTTCATCTAGTCGTCTTCATCAGTTATGCCATTTGCCCGCCAGATCGTTTCACATGTTTTGCAATGTCGAATGGGATCGGTCGTACCATCACCATCGAACTTCAACAGTTTCTCTTTTGGTCCCGCCATCACGATTGGTTTCTGTAAACAGGCGTTGCTTAGTCCTGCAACACTGGCGCTCTGCACTCCCACACCAGCGAACTGCACTCCCACACCGACAGTCTACACTCCCACACCGACGGACTGGTCTCCCACATCGACGGACTCAACAGCTTCGAACCTTGGTGAAGAAGGGTGTTCTGAAGTAGTCCCCTGCGGAAGTATATCCCAGACGAAGAGTTCACTCCACGCTCTTGCTCTGTCGGCACTCCGAGCCGTGCGATTCGATGCTCTTCCGCCTGGATTCTCTTCCCTCGGCGAACACAAATTCAAAAACTCCTCTTGCGCTTCTTCTACCAATTCCACCCATTGTCAAGTCTCCTCCAACAATGCCTCTGCACTCCTGTTTCCGTCGACAATCTTCTGGAATCTCCTTCGACGGTCTGCCTGTTGTGCTAGAATTAAATGTTCTTGTGCAGTACGGATTCCATCTTTTCCCTTCGCCTTATTTTAATCCTTGTTAAGCTGATTTGGCATTAATCTTCATTCCTCCCACCTTCCAAATCCATAAGGCAACGGCGCCAAATGTTTACCATACTGGTAAAGAAATCAACGCATACAGACAATGGAACAGAATAGCAGAATTATATTCGCATATGCCAAACATACATTATGCTTCATAAGATGAATAATAATAGAAGATGATTTACAATGATCCAAGACCGGATATAAATACTATTCGCCGAACGTTCCCGAAGGAGTCCGTCGGCCATAAATATTATGTCTGCTACAAACTATTTACCCGTCAGCTACAAAATACAGAAACACCGACGACAATCATCCCGTCGGCTATGGAAACATCGACGACAATCCAGTCGGCTAACAAACATCTTATTTCATGATTTCTGAATCACAAGAATGTCTTAATGGTAGAGTTGTTTTATCTCATGTTTTCAGCTGAGAGTCAGCAATATACTGGTAATGGAGGAATTCCATGCTTAGTGGCATGATCGATCACCAAGGATTCACGCTGGTCGGAAGGATCAATGAAAGAAGGTGAAGAGGTAGAGGAGATCCCTGCAAAAGGAAGAATAGAAATCAAAACTATTAAACATGATAAAATATATAATTAAACTATAAGAACGTCCAAGTAAGCTCATGTTGTCCAATTCATATACCCTATTGTCAAGTCGAGCGATGGTGATCAGGTACCATAAAACCTATCTAAATCCTTGGCCAAGGTCGTTAAGGCATACTTGCCTTCTATGGATCACATGATGTCAGTGGCGCCAGTTAATCAAGCATGCCCACCTATTACTGAGCAGACATTCTAAACACTGTTATTGCTTGGATGGCTGGACTAATAGTGCCCCAAGCCTAACCCCAGGGTAGGGAGGGTCTATCTTGATAAAAGATTGCATGGGAAAATGATAAGGTCTTGGTTGGGAGGTTAAGCCTAAGCTAATGCTTCTCCTCTTACCCGAAAGCCAAGGCTTGCACAACATTATAAGACACCTTAGTCAGATTATGTATGTTCCTCTTCAATTCTTTATTATGCATTTCTTTTTCTTCTAATTATTAAATATCATAGAATTGATGGTAATGATTTAAATTCTTTTGTAATGCTATAGAAATCAGTTATTTAGTTGATCGTTATTTCAATTAATTTCACATGAAATGGATTAAAGATGTTCACTTCGGTAATATGGTTTCAAGTATTGCTTTCATAACTGCTTTATTTCAGAATGTAGTTCTTCTTTTCAAGACTAGAAAATTCATATGTTACAGGAGACTTGTTGAAATTGGTGTCATAATGCTATCAAAGTAATTGTCTATTCATTGTCGGACTTCATGGTGAATTTCTTGGAGCATTGCATAGTTTCTATGTTTTCTCATTTAGGATTTCATTTCATGTTAAGTAGAAGTAGTAGGTAAATGGGAGAACTTGTTGAGTGATGATCAATAGTTTGGCACTTGTTGATTGTAAGTAATAGTGCAAGGTTCACCTAGGCTTAAATTGCAAGCGTTAAACTTCTATTACGAATGTTCATTTAGATTGAGCCTTCATAAGGTATTAGAATGAGTATTGACAATGCGAAAACCATTCTTGCATCCTTGGAAGATGGCATCCTCCAATGCCTAGTGGACACAGTGAAGCAAGGACTCTTTAGAGGCTCAACCCATCATCAATATTGTCTCACATGGTTAGAGTTAGATTAGTTTCTAAACCCTTATCCTTTGTAGTTTATTTGGTTGGAAGTGATTAAAGAAGTTAAAGTCAGCTAGGTATCCCCTAAATGAACAACGTAAGTCCCTTTTTAATAACCAGCAAATCATGTTATTATAACTGAATGAAAGTCCACAACTAAGAAGCAACCTTGAGGTTGTCTCATTTTATCATGATACATTGTTTAGCGTATAAGATTCCTTATTCAACACACAAATGGAGATTTGGTGTTTCATCTTGGAATACTAAGTGTTCAATTTTGCATGTTGTAGGGGAACAAAACTCACGTCAACAAGACTGATCATAAGAAAGAGAGCAGAAGTAAACAGAATATATATTACTGTTATAAGAATCGTATAATAGCAAAATGATTTGTTGTGAATTACTTATGTATTGTCACTAATTTACAGAATATTATATATGAATCCCTTTGCACATCTAGTGGGATTGAGGGGAAATAAGGTTGAAGGATCCTTTGCCTCTCCCAAGTGAAGGAAATTCTTATTTTGACATATGTTTTAAACATAGTTACAAGGCTTGCTTGAACTCACCAAGATTTGGTGAATTGCAAAACAAGTGGATCAAAAAGAGTCATAGGGAATCATGAATTGGATACCTAAAAAATCCTTAGGACTCACCAAGTCTTCCAAACTCACTAGACACCGTGAGTCATGCATCTACACATACACACGGCCATGGTTGGGGAAAAAAGTTATAAAAGAAAAGATAGTAAAAAGTGTAAAATGTTCATTTGACATTCTGGTTTCTTTAAAACTCACAACCTTTCAATCCTTGTTTGGTGTATGACATGCCCATCTAGGATTTTTCAAAAAGAAATATGAGAAGGATGTGTACATGACAGCCCGTGTGGTTATGAAGGCTTTCATTTGGGCTTGGTGGCAGAAGCTCCAAACCTTAAACCTGCCCTATATCATGATAGGGCATGCACCATAGCTGTTGCCCCAAAACCCACAAGGGATATTGCTCTTACCCCACTAGAAGTATGTTAATCCCAGACCCCCATGAGGGGCACTATCCCTCAGCCTGATTGGAAGTGTTGCCTACAAATTCCTAGCAAACTATAAGTCTAATCAAGTAATAGAGCAATAACGAAGCATGATCATAGTTTGCAAACTCTCCAAGTACTCCTCGAGTTGTTGAGTACTATCTACTTTTTTTGTTGAGCAAGTACTCAGAAGTTTAAATCTCACATTTTTAAGAAAATTGAGCCAAACACTTCCTATTTCCTCCACATTAGAGTAATCAATCTGTTCGTACACCATAAACAAGATAGTGGTCACTGAACTATTACAACTTTTCTTCAAGTGATTTTGCGCACTCTAAAATGGGACTCGTACCATTAGCAAGTATGAGATGTTTGAGTTCTTGCAAACATTATTTCATTAATATGAATATATTATTGTTTGGATTAAATATTATATGAGGAACTACATAGTGTGAAACATTTTTGAAAATCAAATGTTTCTTTACCAATTGAAAACCCAATCTCTATTGCTCCATTCGAGTGTTAAGATGTGGCAGAGGTGACTTTGCAAGCCACAATTCTTGAAAGGTAATTATATATAATGTATTATATTTCATGTTACTAAGGAATCTATTGCTTTAAGTGTCTTAGAGGGTAAGAGATATGTCACCTATGAACAATTTGAGGGAAAGCCATCATAAAAGGAGTAGAAAATAGATATTGAAAAGAAGGTGATAAGTAATGAAAATGAAATCTACCCCTCATCAAACTCAGAACTCATACGATTTAATGGTCAACAATCGTTGAAGGTTTGAATTTGAGGTTCTTTTCTTTATTACCAAGGTTTACGATGGCTAAACTATTATAATAATTATATTGATTATTGAAATAGAATTAATTCATTATGAATTAATTCTTTCTAATGTTTTTGTAATAATAATATTATTATTGAAAATAATTATTATATGTGATTTTATATTTTCTAAGAACTATATGCCTTGATTTTTCCTCTGAGAATGTTCTTGCAGAAAAAAGAGGGGGATCGAGATTCAGAGGGAGATTGATATTTCAGACAAACTTGAAAGAGAGGGAGCAAATAGATCATATGTTTTAGTCACCTTCAGTGATCTCAGTCATATTGACTCAAAGGGAGTAAACCAAGTTGAGATGGATTCTCTAGTAATCAATAAATTGTAGCAATCAAGAGGACTATAATTCAAATATACCTCATGATTGTCATTTTAATGGGCCTACCCCTTGTGTACATCATGAGGAAGTGACAACTTCCAAATGATGTCACTTGTATTTGCAGAAGTTGTTGAAAGATGACAATTTTACAATAACTTAATTTTCTATTATGATGGATATCTTACGATATCTATGTAGATCATGATAGAGTATACTTTTGCACGTTGGATATTTATATGGTAAGCATTATGAGAATTCGTGTGCACATACCTTATAAACATTTTTTGGGTATATGGTGAATGTTATGCAAATTGATGTTCTTGAGGCCATTACACAGAGTACGTGGTGAATATCATACGACCTGATGTTCTAGAGGCCATTACTCATAGTACTCGGTGAATATCCTGCATCTCATTTTGGAGGCCATTACTCAAAGTATTTGGTGAATATCATATGCTGATAATTTGTAGACTAATACTCAAATGTGATAACAAAGTGGTGAATAGCATATGTTGATATTCTAGAGATCATTACCTTCTTGAGTACATGGTGACTATCAAGCATTGATACTCTGGAGACTATTACTAAGAGTATTCGGTGAATATCATATATTTTGAAGGCCGATACTCATGATATCAAATGTGATGTCAAAATGGTGGATATCTTCTAATTGAAGATATCCTTAAAATTTATCATGCCTAATATTATTAATGGTGTAATATTTGTATTGTGTTTATCCTCCCTAGCTAAAAGGGAGTGTTGATGTTGTTTGGTAGCTCATGTCGGATAAACCTTTATATAATTATATATGAGATATAATTTATGTGTTCTTTGAATTGAGATATAAGGTCATTGTTATATGAGGAAAATTTATAAACATATATATGAGATTAAATTTATTATTATTAATTGTCTAATTAATGAATAGACATGTCCCATGAAGGGACATGTCTATTCATGGCCTATTCTCAATATATATATATGAGGATGTTGCATTTGGAGCACACATACCGTATAGGCAGTGCTTAATACATTTGCAATGATTCTTGGAAAGTTGACAATAAGTAACAATTGAAAGAACTTATAACTATAAAGAGTTTAGGACACTGAATCAAGATTTAAGGATTACTTGAAAGACTAGCAAAATCCAAACACTCGATACGAATCTCACTAGCAATCTCAGTATCATACATCCTGGCAATGCACCAAAAGAACCCATTCTTCACCTCATCATACTGAAGTGGTGTGACTCTACTAGGCCTAGGCATGTACCACTTCGAGTTCAATGCATAGACAGCCATGTGCAAAGGAAGTGTTCAACTTGTCCCACCTGCGGTGAATGATAGGCTTAATGTGCTCCATATAGAATGCTAGAGGGGGGTCTCTCTCATGCACAACAACCCTCATCTGCCCAAGTATGGAATCAATGCGCTCATAAACCTCTCCAAGGCTAGGTGAATCTTCATCTCCATATCTAATCGCCTAAAACACTAGAGTAATGATGGAGACTGTGTATTTTGCATCGATCCAAAACTGATCACTCTTCACTATCTCCTTTACTCTCTTCCCCTACTATGTTTTGGACTCAGGCCATTGGCTCCATTCTTGTGTCATAACCATGAGTTGCAATGGCTCTTACAACTCAATCATTCTCTCCAAGAGAATATAATATGAGGCGTATCTGGTCTCAACTAGTCTCAGCAACTGCTTCTTTGCGAAGCTCCTGAAAAGTGCATGTGATATATGGTGATTGTAAACATTTGTACTTCTCTCCCATCATTAACCACCCGTCTAATCCAGTCAATTTTCCCCATGTCTTTGAGTGCATTGTTCATGGTATGCACACAACATGTAGTCCACCAAATACGCCTATAGGCTGCCTCAACAAGCCTCCCTATAGCTTTGCACACATGTGTTGCATCTGTCACACCTTGAACCACATTTTGTGGCCAAACCTCCTCAGTGACTTCCCTAAGCACATGAAATTGAAAATTAGCATCTTTACGATGCCCTGAACAATCAACTTCCTTCAAAAAGTATGGGCCCTCGGTGCATGTGAGCATAATGTTGATGAGTGGACGATGAGTAATGTTCATCCACCCATCCATGATAATGTTGCAGCCTGAATCCATCCAACATGCCTTCATCTACTCCATCAAGATCCCAACCTTGTCATAGGCCCTATCTAACACTATGGTCCTCAACTTGTGGTCATTCGGTGGCACATATGATGGCTCTCCCTCTTTCACTGCCATGGAAATCATCCTCACAAAATAGGGAGATCAAGCCATGTGTGTAGGGATGCCATTGGCAACGAAGAAACCACCAACAACATCATCTAACCTCTCCCTTGCGTGCATGTTAATGTGCGTAGGTGAGGAAAAGGATGGTGTAGATGACATAGTCCCTGCTCTCTGTTGCAAGATACGTGTAGATGTATCTCGTTGCCCCTGTAACTGTTGTATATTTTGTACCTATTGACTAGTAGCTAAAGATTTAGGCATTACAACTTCAATATCATCAGAAATGCCCCATAGTTTGCTCACTTCAATTATTTATTTCGCATTCTCAGGATTTTCCAAGAATATGCATGAGGTCACTCCATAACCAATCCAAAAACAGTGTGCACTAACTCTCATAATTTTGCCAAACCATTCATCACCACACATATTACACTTCTATTTCCATGTGCCACCACCTATAGGTGTAGAGCGTGTGATTTTCATAGAAAATTGTTATAGAGGGGACTTTGGATCATAAGGACCCCTAGCAAACTCTGTCAAAATCTGTGAAAGGCAATCAATAGAAGGCACCCCTGGTGCAACATAAGGAGGCTCTTCCTCAAATTGGGCATCTACATCAGCCCCATGATCACTTCCCTCAGGATCAAGTTCATAATCAGATGCACTTCCCTCATTAATTTCCATGTCTTCTACACTTTGACTGGATCTAGATGCCATTTAAAAAATTGCATTTCACAAAATAAAAATGATTATGAATCGTGATACATTTCAGCCCAAGTAATTAATAATTATTTTTAAAAAACATTCAAATGAACTACTTTCACCCTATTTTAATAACAAAAAATTAATATAAAAAACCTACCTTGACCTTGATGAGACACTTGCCAAATCAAATCTTCTTGCTCCTCTTGATCTTGCAATCCCTTGCAAAATCACTGACCAAGCTCTCACAAACTCCTTCAACCTCTTTTGTTCACTTTGATCCTTGCCTCTCCAAAACAATAAAATGGAAATGTAAAATGAAAATGAGGTGTATTGGCCTTATTAAGCCTTGAAATAGACCTCATGGGACCCACACCCCATTAGGGTTCCTATGCTTAAAAAACAATAAAAACAAAACCAAAACCAAAATTTGACTTTTCATTCAAACTTGTCGGCCGCACCCTGGACGCAGCCAGATGCGCCAACTGCTGCAACTACGTTTTGGCCGCGATGGGGGTACTCAAGTGCGCGACATACCCGCACCAGTGACATACGCGCACCCAGTGCGTGGAGTTTTTGGGGCGGGTGCGTGCACCCAGGTTACGTTGTTTATAATTGAATCATTATATATATATATATATTCAAGCATACTTATATACATATAGATTAATTCAGTTATAATATACTATAAGCTTCAATCCGAATGAAGTTATTTCTTTAACACTCCCTCTTAGCAAAAGAGGATTGAAACAATACAAGAATCTCCTCATGATGTTTTGAGAATAACATCATAGAAGTGTTCTCTTGGTACATACACGAGCATTAAATTTGTAATGCCAAGCAAGAGAATACATTATATCTTGGATATGAGTTATCTAATCTCCGACATGTCAGGACCACAACTAAATGAAGTCTATTAGATAACAATCTTGATCTCAAGGACAACAAAGTAGTTTCCTACATAACAGTTATCACAATCTCCGGCACATTCCGGGACATCAACTTAATATAGTCCATTGTGATACATTAATTATCATGATCGCCAAACCATTCCAAGACAACAATTTAATGTAATCTATCACGATAACAGATCAAGAACTCAAGTACAGCAATTTCAGTATCATGATTTCCGGGACAACTTCTTAATGTAGTCAATCATGATAATAGGTCAAGAACTCAAAATAACAACTGTCAATATCATGATTTCCAGCACATTCCAGGGCAACTTATTGTAGTCAATCATGATACGTTTGTTATCACGATCGTTGGCACATTTCGGGACAATACCTTAATGTAGTCTATCATGATAACAAGTCAACCTATTGCTACGATCGTCACCTTACAAGAGCGATCTCATATATACATCAAATGAAAGATTGTCACCTTTTATTGTATTTCTTTTAACGTTTAAGATATGAATATAGATTAAATTTAAACATGAGTGAGACTCAATCTCATGAATTACGATTACATTTTTGTCACACCAAGTTTACCTCTAAAGTACTCCACTTTCAACTTTGCAAGAGGTTTCGTAAGTATGTCAGCATTTTGCTCTTCGGTGCTGATGTATACCAACTTGATGACATTTCTATCTACCATATCTCTTATGTAGTGGTAGGGAATTCCGATGTGCCTGGATCTGTTGTGGAAGACTGGATTTACTGACAGTTTAATACAGCTTTGATTATCACAATGTATAATTGTGGGGTTCAAGGACTTCCCAAATAGTCCAACTAATAACTTCCTTAACCATACTACTTCTCGAGCTCCCATAGAAGTGGCTATGTATTTGGCTTCAATGGAACTCTGAGCAACAATTTGTGAGGCCTCACCCTGACCCATCATAGCAAAGTTGATACATTCACAGTTTGACATTTCATGAATTGATATTTTGACACACTTGTGATTTAGGTAGACGAAAACCTCTATGGTTAAATTATTCAATATTACATTATAATGACGCTCACTTATGTTACATGTCTTAATGATTGCTAATACATGTTTCAGTATTTCACTATTTTGATTTAAACTAATTTGAAGAAATGCTTGAAATGTTAAATTTTAATTTTAGGATTTTAACTTATGATATGTACTAGGATCTAGTGCACATGCTTAATGATTCGATGGTTAGGGATTCAATGTTTCACTGCTAGGATAGAAAATGGAATTATAATGATATTCAGAATGTTAATTTGACTATGTTAAATAGAGATTAATGTTGATATGCAGATTTTGATATTATAATATTTTGAATATTCCTTATGAAAATGATTAGAAGGAAAGTTAAATGTGATGAGTGAATATGCTAATTAATGTGAATTATGCAATATCAAATGCTCATCACATATATACATGTATTTTTATATGATTTTCATTGGATTACTCATGCTCGAGTTTAGTGTGCAGGAAATTAACAATCGAATTAAACTGGGGAATCAAGGCTCAAACTTATGTGAACACAATTAAACTAAGGTTGAATGTGTCTTTTTTTTCATAAATTTGAATTGTATGTGTATGATAGAATTAGTTTAATGAGAAGTTAGAGACATGTCATTGTGAATTGTAATGTGTTTAAATATGTCACTTGACACTTGTATTGTCCATGTGTAGATAACATGTCATTTAGGGTTTTGGCAAGAACCAACCTAACCCAAACCTAACCCCAATGTAGTACCCAAGTTAGCCTCACATGGAAAAATGTTAGGAGAAGTCTCCAGCCATTTGAAATTCGAATTCCAACTTCCTAGTGACTTTTGGGGATCTAAAAGTGGTCCCAGGGGGTTATTTTGGTGAAAAACTAGTGCCCACATGATAATAGTATGGTTTGGGGGTTCAAATCTCACTATAAGTTGGTTTAGATGGCTTAGGAGACCCTCCAAACAAGTCACTTTCAAAGCATTTCGAAATTAGGAGTGTCACATGACATCTTCCACACTCACCTAGTTTGGTCAAGGCTATAATTTTAGAAGGAGACAATGGTGTAAGGAAGGGAGGCTTATGTTATGCCCATTTTTAGATAGTGAGGGTTTTGGGATCCTTTTTAGAGGACTTGGGATCAAATTAGGAGGTTGTCTACCCACTCTCTAACTTTAGAGACACTAAGGGTATTGGAAACTTGGAGGGAAGGAAAAGGAAGCTCTTCTTCAACTCTTCATTTGCCATTTGCAAAGGATCAAGGTTGGTTTTCTTGAAAATCTTGCATAATGATGTTGCATTCATGAGCACAAAGGAGTGTGATCTCATATTATAAGTAGATTGCATTACATTGTGTTGTGTTGTGCGTGAAGATTGGTTGCATTGGTTTCTTGCCCCTTGTTTTCTTTGTTTTAGAAATGAGTGTTGTTCATGGGTGTGAGGACTTCACTCACCCTTTGGGAAGGGAAGAGAAGTCCAAGGTGAAAGGGGTTAGTTGGTCTTGACAATGTAGTTGAGAGTCTTGGAGTATGGGCTCCATTGTAGCCATAATCATTCATATCTTGCTTGGGGAGTGATAAGGGAAGTATGGTGGAAAGAGGAAGTTTATGGAGTATGAGCTCCAAGAAAGCTATAGTTGATGGTAGTGTGTTTATGAATTTATTGTGAAGAGGAGGATGATTGTGAAATCCCCGAAAGGGCATGGAAATTGCTTATTGCAGATATTGTTTGATATGGCAAGTCTCCTCTTTGAAAATACCACCTTCACCATATGTTTATGGTTCCATTTGTGAATCATTGTGAAAGCCTTTGGATGGGATTGTTCAAGTGTTGCATTGTGGTGTTTATGCATTTGCAAGATTGTGTGTGGTATCCCGTTTGAGCCTTGTTTCCCCTAGCTCGAGGGTGGTCTCTTTGGAGGCCTATAGTTAGGAGGAGAGTTTCCATGGTTCTTGTTGTTTTGTTTTATACAATTGCAGATGTTGCACTCAATGGACCAACGGGGAAAAGCCTAGATTGCTCAAGATGTGGATGTAGCATGAGAAAGGATCTCATCATTATGTGATGCATTTAACTGAAGATTTATCCATCATAATATGCATGTTGTGATGTAGATATGCAAGAAAGCCAAGTAGAGAGAAATACCTTGTGAATGTCACATATGAAATGTCCCATTTTGGTATTGTATTGCATTTGCATGTTCATGAAATGAAACATTGGATTATCATGGATAGGGTAATTGCAATGCATTATGGAAACACTCTAAGAAGTTATTTCATTATTCTCATTTTTCAATTGAAAGCAAATAAGAGTGTAATTGATGTTATTTCAATGTAGCTGCATGTAATGTTATGAAGGAATGTATTCAGAAAGGCTTACCATTGTAAAGGATAATCATAATGTATTTGGTTTAATATGCAATTATGTCCATAGATTATAATTAGTTGCAAAAAGATGAGCAAATGAATTCTTTAGTTGAATCTTGTATAGATCTATTAACTATATGTAGATAGTGATTCTAAATTTGACATCTCCATTATGTAATGTCCCCGATTTGGTAGGTCAACACAGTGGATGGAGTTAGCTCATCATAGCGACCCTCATGAGCTGACATGGTATTTTGGGGGTCTCAAGTTGTGGACTTACTATTTTTAGTAAGTCTATTTTTGGCAGTTGCTATTTTTGGAAGTGCAGTGGGTGGCTTCAGCAGTTGGTCGTCACCTACAGTTAATAAAGTAATAATTGCATGAGCTCTTATTTTTATTAATCATTGAGTTGCATTATTATAATAATGTTTATATTATTATAATAATCACTTTAAGAGATGTTTCTAAAAAAGCGAGTTGGAAGGTTTCTAGTGTTGAGTTCTTTTGGGAAACTTCCACAATTTCCGAAGTGGACTTTTAAGGAAACTTTGGCCAACGAAAAGCTTATAAATAAGAGCTCATTTATTGGGAAAGGCACGCTTGGATATTTTATTTGCTTTTGATGCCTTTGTGGCTTTTTCTGAGGTTCTACCTTTATGCCCTTGCTGAGGTAAAAGGGTCTGATTTCTGAGTAGTATTTGTGCAAGTTTACTGATGAAGTATAGCAAAATTGCCATCATTTCTCTTCTGTGTTAGCTGTATCTGAGAGATGATAAATGTGGAAGGAGTTTGACTGATTTTTGGAGATAATTTATTCTGTTCATGGTTTTGAAGATTGTTGTTTTGGCCTGGGTGAATTTGTATGCATATAGGAGGCTGCCGTTAACTCCTAAGGCAGCATTTGGTCTCCCAACACTTCTGTGGCCTTGCGATATCATTTGAGGAATCTGCAGACACCATTGCAGGCTGCTATTTTCTGTGACTTGCTGGGCAGTACATGTATGTGACTGATTTGTGTATTTGGGTCGTTTGCGGGCATCAATTCTGAGCAGCTAACTCTTCTACATGAGACAGCAGGGAAAGGAGATCAGTGAGTGAAATTTGGGGTACAAGAATCTGCCTGGGCGTCTATCCAATTCATTCATAAATTGGCAAGTACAACAGCTGCAAATTAACCCTGAACCGAGAGTTACCAGGTGCCAATCTAGTCTATAAAGGATTTCGTTTGTGTAGCATTTGAATTTAATGGTATGGTCACATTCTAATTTTCTGATTTATGAATACCAGTGAACATTATATAGAGTCAGATTTAGAAGTCAGAAAGAATCTGAATCACAGTCCCATCTCATGTTGAAATGTGATATTTGTTATGCAAGCAATAAATAGCAAATTTCAAATACAAATGTTTTGTTTGTAATGGCAATATCAGTGATAGGAATAATCAGATTTAATGCTGCAAATATTTGAGCTAATATTTCAAGTTACAAAGTTGCAAAACTTAAACAAGATGGCTTACATTTCTTCCAAGTGAATACAGTAGTAAGGAGCCAACTGGGATTATTTTCAGTGGTAATAAGTATGCCTGACAAGTGTTTTTTTAAATGTCAAACATTTGATTAGTGAGAAAATTGGTAGGATTAGTATTTATCTAAGTTATAACCAGGCAAGGTTATTACACATTATTCCAATAGATCCTCATAGCTAACTAAATAATACACCTAACCATAATAACTTGGTAGAATAATGATTCTAACTTGTAACTCAAACCTCATAATTATGCCAGAGAACAATAATTAGGATAATTGTACATGAGAAAGACAATGGAAGGAGCAAAATATACGAGCAAAAACATAGGTTGGGTGTATGCATTAAGCTCTCTGGAAAATGTATTGGGAGTGAGAAATAATCCACTCCCCAATTACAGAGCAATAAAATATTCACCAAGTATATCCCCTATTAAATAACATACATGGCCTATAGAAAATATATATAATAATTAGTGGATGCATCCTATGGTCTAAGGCTATAATGTAGTGAGTAAGCAAAGTCGAGAAAAAAAAGCAACTCTCTTATCCCACTTGACATCCTAAGGACGCATGCAGACATGACTTTACATTAAATAAAACTAAACTAGAAAGCTCCTACCTTAAACAATATATATATACTATACCATCAAGTACTATTAAAAAGGGGGGCCATTCAATATGTTTGGGGAGGACAAAGGGGAGTCATGTGACTTCCACACCCTCTCCTCTTCCCTTCTCCCAAAACTTTTCAAAGGGCACCCATCTTGCCACACGTGCCAACAAGCTCCCTTCGTTTCAGAGCATGCAGAGTCGATGTAGGGTGGCTGTTTAAAAAGAAACAATATTATATTCTAAACCCCCTCTCCAAGACCTAGCCGACCCCAAATCTACACCACCCTCAAAAAGTAAATAAATATAAACAAATGTTATCCTCCCAAGGTACCCTGTCATAGCCACCACTTTCACAAAGACCTAGGAAGTTGGGTGGGGTGGCCAGGTCTAGGGGCAAATGAATGGGATCTTAAGAAAGGGTTTAGGGAAGATAGCATGACATATTAATTGAGTATACGGTGTTAGGAATTAGAAAAGGGGGTGTGTGAAATGTTAGTATAAGTTAGGAATTTAAATAGTATGGGGTTGGGAATAGTATGTTTAATATAAGGTGTGGTTATAAAAGTTAGGAGTTGTGGTATAGTCTAGGATTATTAAACGTATGTTTTATTTAGTGACATAGTTAGTGTGTATGTTTGAGTTAGTGTTGGGAAGTAGAATTAAATAGTAAGATAAATAAGGGGTTAGTTAGATGGGTAACTGGGTACGTAATAAAGTAAGTTAGTGGAGATTGGTTAGCAATTAAAATCTTTAGTTAGTAGATTAAGCAAGTTGTTTTGTTAGTGGTTAGGAATAAGTAATTTAGGTAAAATAGTAAGATAGATGTATTGTTTATTTATTTTTTTAACTTAATAAGATGTTGGTAAGTAAGAAATTTATAATATTTGTTAATTAGGTAGGTAAGATCATGTATAGTTAGTGGTACTAAATGCATTTGATTAGTAATAAGTTACATATATTAAATAATGTATCTATATAATTTATTCTTCTTGTTACTATTTTCAATGCACTAAATATGTAGAATGTATTGAAAATTTAGTATAGATATTAAACAATCAATATTTGTTTTAGGATATTGAATATATAATTAATTCATACTTTGTAATATGTAGATTTTGTTCGAATTTAAAACAACCCTATAGGTTTATCACATTTAGTGGATAATGGTATATAAAACAAATATATTTATATTATATGGATAAGTTTAACAATTAGTTATTGATAGTCTATATATATGGGTATGATAAATATATACACATGTAATAGATATTAAACCCAAAGGTATATAGTTCTCTATAGTTAACCAACTTAAGTGATACTTACGTAAATTATGCATAAATCAATACCATAGATTGTAATGACCCGTTCCCGTAAGTGAATCAAGAAAATTTCTCTCCAGACACTTTGGCATCTAGATGGAGTTCGTACTGCGATGTGGTACTAGTACGGAAGGAGATTGGGGTGGCGTACGGTATGGGCAGTTGGAGGACCGTACAGGACAGTCCATATGGTGTGTTGGAGGGAAGCAGATACATCGTACGATGGCTAAAGAAAGGCCATACAGACAGGTTTGTGCAGGCCATACGGTTGGCTTGAATTGTCGTACGGATGGCTTGGTAGGAGAACAGTGGGGGAAATGAGGAGGATGAACGGTGGGAGCTAGGAGTCCGTACGAAAGGTCGTACTTGGTGTGGGGGAGTGACAGGGCAATGTACGACAATGTGTAAGGGGCAGTACGGAAATGATGGGAGGCCACACGGTTAGGTATCTGAACCTAATACAGATTACAATCTGGTTCATACACAAAACACAATAGATCTTGACAAAATCCACACAATAATAGAGATTTGAATGCGAATAACAATTACCGAAAGAGGTGCTCCAATTTGCCAAGTCCGAGCAAGGTAATACATGCAACAACGGAATAGGGTGAGGGTTGAATCCCACCGAAATTGCATGAGCTAAATAGGGAAGATCTTTCACTTTCAAAATGGCGAATTATAAAGAACTACAACAGGAATTCGCAGTACATAGAAAGTAATCCGAAAGCATACCGACTACAACCTACAAGCCGTGCTTAAAAACCCGTCGGAAAACTTTCCGAGGGTGTACAAAGATAGCTGACGGCGACACAAACTACGAAAACAATAGTAAAAATGGGTCTAAAATATATTAAATCAATCGGCCCGTTACAAAAATTTGATTTATTATTTATTTTATAACGGGAACATTACAGTCCTCCCGTCCCAAAATTTGCTTGTCCTCAAGCAAATGCAAACCCGGTTCTAAGAAACCTTCCATAATCAACTCCTTCAGTTTCAAATCAGGCACAAAGTAGATCTTCCCATCGAAGTAAATGATATCATCAATAACCTTGTATCTTTCATCGTGTACATAACCATCCATCAACTCACATGCAAAAGTGTTCTTGGAATACTCGGCCAATAGATGAGCCCGCCACGTATCCAAGGAATGCAGTGAGGTGTTGACTATCTTGTTTTTACTTGCAACGTCTAGGGCCAAATCTTGTTTAAAAATTGCCTCCATCTTCTTGATTGTGACTTCCCTCGATCCTTTATTTGACATTCCTCTTAGCAACACCTTCTTGCCCTCCATTTTGAATGAAAAGTCCATCCTTTTGAAACTTTGAGTGTGTTGGTCAAGAGTTTCCAATCACTGGATGCCCAAAATGATATCAATATCAACCAAATCTATGACAAAGAAATCATCTGCCAGGGTATAGTTTCCCATGGAAATTTGTAGCCGTGGGATCACATGAGTGCAAGGTAACAAGGCTCCTCCTGCAACCTTAACCTCAAATCCTCCGTCCTCAACTGCATGCAAGCCTTTACTAGTGACCAAAAATGAATTGATGAAATTGAGTGTAGCGCTACTATCAATCATGATTGGGACTCGTTTTTCGTTAAGTGTGCTACGAACTCTCAAGATACCACCTCTAGTTGATGTAGTGAGGGTAGCAATGGAACCCCCTTTTTGTATCAGGGCATTTATTCTCTCCTGCTGGGTAATTTCTTTGTCAATCGCTGCAGGTATTTGTTCTTCATCATCATCAGGCATCACCTCAATGTAGTGAATCTTTCCCTTTCTAAAGTAGCGATGACCAAGACCCCATGGTTCTTTACACATGAAACAAAGCTTTTTCCTCCGAAGTTCTTGTCGAGAATCTTCATCAAACTGAGGTTTTTTTTGAATTGGCTCCTTGTCTTTGTCTTCTTGTGGGGATGGTGTTGGTGTAACTGCGTGAGTTTTGGAGGAAGATGCAGCCATGTCACGCACCTTCTTAATAGCTTCATTAAGTGTACCCGTGTTGAACCCTTTGATCTAGCCTCTCAAAGGCTCTCTCAACCCATCCATGAATAACACAATTCGATGTCTTTCAAAGATGTCTGTGACTAATACTGACAACCTTTGGAACTCAGTGACATAGTTGTCTACCTTGCCCATTTGCTTTCGCTGAGCTAGATCTTTGAAGTTTAGCTCAAGATCCTTCCCATCGAAACGATCAATGAGTCTCTCAGTAAACTCAACATAAGAGGTCACTTGATCGTAACCAAAAGTGACCAATCCATGATGCCACCACTCATGCGCCACTCCTTCCAAATGAAGTGTTGCGAACTTGATAGCTTCTGGGCATTGGATTGAGTTGGAAATAGGTATCTGCCTTTAGGACCCACGACTATGCGGTAATGACTCCAGATCCATCAAATGGTGATAAGTTCACCTTTCCGATCTTTCTCCTGAGATCATCATTAAAATAACCACAATTTCCTCCGCCAGAATATCTCATTCTTAGATCAACATAGTCTCTGTAAGATATATCTCCTTCCATATTTGCGTTCCGCCAATCTTCCTGAGGTTTTTCTTGCATTTCCTCAAAAGTGGCCTCTCTTCCTTTGTGTGGTGCTTCCGTCCTTGGAAGGAAGATGGGTATCGAGGTTCGAGAGCGAGAGGGTTGAAAGTTTGTCCTTCCGGAAACAGAATCTTCGCATGCCCATTTTGTTCTCCTGTTGTGTTTCCCTCAACCAATTTTTATAGAGTTTCCTGCATAAGCCTTTGGGTTTCGTTGATTTGCATTTGGTTTCTATTCAGCTCTCTTAATAGATTCATGAATTTTGTAGTAGGATCCTGATGATTTGCCATTCTATCAATAGGGTTATTTTGTCTTCTCCTCCGAGTGTAAACTTGCATTCACTTCCACAGGCGGGCAAGATCAAAAAGCTTTGATACCACTGTAATGATCCGTTCCCATAAGTGAATCAGGAAAATTTCTCTCCAGACACTTTTAGTGTCCAGATGGAGTTCGTACTGCAATGTAGTACTAGTACGGAAGGAGATTGGGGTGGCATACGATATGGGCAATTGGAGGACCGTACAGGACAGTCCGTACGGTGTGTTGGAGGGAAGCAGATACACTGTACTGTGGCTAAAGAAAGGTCGTACTAACAGGTTTGTGCAGGTCGTATGATTGGCTTGAATTGTAGTACGGATGGCTTAGTAGGAGTACGGTGGGGAAAATGAGGAGGATGTATGATGGGAGCTAGGAGTCTGTACGGCAAGCCGTATTTGGTGTGGGGGAGTGATAGGGCAATGTACGGCAATGTGTAAGAGGCAGTATGAAAATGACGGGAGGCCACACGGTTAGGTATCCAAACCCAATACAGATTACAATCTGGTTCATACACAAAACACAATAGATCTTGACAAAATCCACACAATAATAGAGATTTGAATGCAAATAATAATTACCGAAAGAGGTGCTCCAATTTGACAAATCTGAGCAAGGTAATACATGCAACAACGAAATAGGGTGAGGGTTGAATCCCATCGAAACCGCACGAACCAAATAGGGAAGATCTTTCACTTCCGAAATGGTGAATTGCAGAGAACTCCAACAGGAATTCGCAGTACATAGAAAGTAATCCGAAAGCATACTGACTACAACCTACAAGCCGTGCTTAAATACTCGTCAAAAAACTTTCCAAGGTACTTAAATACTCGTCAGGAAACTTTCCAAGGGTGTACAAAGATAGCCGATGGCGACACAAACTACGAAAAACAATAATAAAAATGGGTCTAAGATACATTAAATCAATAGGCCTGTTACAAAAGTTTGATTTATTATTTATTTTATAATGGGAACATTATATAGATGCACGCATCATAGAGATCCCTAGAGAGTAGATTGGATACAAAGACGAGTGAAGCAGATTTATAACTCAAGTGGAGCGAAAAGTATCAATAGGGTTTTAATTATTAATGTTTGAATTGAAGATTTAACCAAGATATCTCACTTCCATACCATAGAGTAATCGACACTATAGTATATATTATGTAACTGAGAAAGTGAGTTTGGCACATTAGTCCAGTGAAGTGTAGTGTGGTGGATTCAGCTTATCATAATTGAATTTACCACATGTGCACAAATTCATACATCCTAGTGAGACCTTCACCCTTATACTATAGTACAATTAACAAGAATAACCAATAGTTCCAATCCTTGACATAATGACAAGGATATCATATATCGTAACCCTACCCTAAAGGCAAAAATTCAATGTCAAACGTATCTGAAAATGCAATCACGTACATTCACTTAAATACAATGCTACAATGGATCTATGCCAATAGGATCATTAACTAGCCTATATGAGACAACTGACAACCTACAAACCCTAAGAAATACTAGTACTAAGGGCTTCTAGAATTAGGTTTTCTTCCACATGGATGTTGTATCATCGAATTGTCTCTTCCAATTCATGATGCAAACTCGAATTGAACTTTTATCCAACCTGATTAGAGATCACTTCGGTTAGCATATTGCAACCTTATAATCATAACTGTTAAGCATTCCAAACTCCTAGCCATTCGAAGGCCTAGTTGATTATGTAATGTTCCTTGTTTGAATATCCTACACTTTACTTTCAAAAAAATAAAAAAATAAAAAAATTGTAGTTGTGTTTTTGCCCTATAAATTTTGGGCATGACACAGTTGATTACTTCCTACTAAACCAAGATATCATAACAAATCCAAGGCTGAAACAACATCCTATAGTACTTTTACAATTGATGGAACTCTCGGCCTAGTCAAAATCTGAATACCCTTGTATTGTCATATTTTAGACCAAGTCCAATGGTACCACACAAGTATCTCAAGATGTGCTTGGCTTCCATGAGATTAATTTTCTTCGGTTCACACATGAATTGACTTAATGCATTTTTTGCATAGCAAATATCAGGGAGAGTATTCACTAAGTACATTAGAGATCTGATTATCTATCTATAGTATGTAGGATCTGTAGGTTCAGATTCAAATGCATCACTTTTAAGCTTCTGAAGATTTGTTTCCGTCGGTGTGGATAATGGCTTACAATCCATCATTCCAAATTTGGTCAAGATGTCAATGTTGGAAACAATTCTTCAAATTGTATGTTGCCATTGATGTTACACAAATGTCAGTATTAACCGAGCAATGGAGGACTTGCAATATTAATCAAGCATATTTAGTGTTGACTGAGCAGTCGGGTAATGAAGGGCAGTCAGTGTTAACCAAGTAGTCAGGCAAAGAAGGATATTCAGCTTTTAGTGTTAACCAAGTGGTCAGGCATCAAAGGACCTCCAGTGTTAACCGAGTGATCAATCTTAGTATTGACCGACTGACAGTAGAATACACTTGTCATATAATTAACTAATTGAGGCCGACTATTTGGATGTTTAATGATTATTTGGAAGGGTATTCAAGGTGACTTATCAAAGCTTTGATTTATAAGAAAGGCCAAGTAGTGAAGATAGTGTGTAAGTGGTAAGATGTGGAATAAGATGGATATGTGAGGGAAGGCAGAGCAGGAAAGTGTGAAAGATAAGCTGCAAAGAATAGTCTGATCAGTAAGGATTCAGAGGTCAAGCTAGAACAGAGATCTGAATCTGCAAAGGACATGTCTTAAACTATGATTTATCAGTGTTCAACTATTGATCACAATTCACATTTGCAGTAAGGGGGATAATATATGTGTGTAAAATGTATATGTATGTATCTATGTATATGTATATATGTATGTATGTGTATATGTATATGTGTGTGTGTGTGTGTGTGTGTGTATATGTATATGTATATGTATATGTGTATGTGTGTGTGTGTCTATCTGTATGTATATATTTCTATGCGTATATGTTATATGCATGTGTGTCTATATCAGACTAGCACAGCAAAAGGTGGATTGCGATTTAGATTCAATCATTGCTTGTGGACAAGCAATATTGGAAGTGCGGACTGCCATGACCCCATCAAAATTGCACTGTATAAACAACATTTATATAAAGGCCATACAGTATAAACAGAAAATCAATAAGTGGTAGAGCAGTCAAGTAGAATATGTGGTCAAACAGGATAATTATTAGCAAGGAATGATTGACATTAGAAGAGCAGTGTTTATCATTACTAACTGGCACAAATCATTCCATTGTTAGTTGTGAGCCTTCCATACCCCCCATGAGATGATAAACTTAGGCACAAGTTATTATTGTACATGTGTTATTCAATTTACCCTTGAATTGTATAGCCATTCATCAACAGAAGCACTTCCCAGATGGGATAGAAATGCAGACCGATTGGCTGCAGAGGTAGGAATAATAGCACCGGAAATAATATTATTTCCATAAAGAAGAGAACCGGAAACAGGTTCACGAATACCATCAATATCTACTGGAGGAGCGGCAATGAAAGCGATAATGAATACAGAGGTTGCAGTCAATAGGGTAGGAATCATCAAGACACCAAACCATCCAATGTAAAGACGGTTTTCAGTGCTAGTGATCCAATCGCAAAAACGATTCCATAGGCTTGCACTTTCACATCTTTCTAGAATTGTGGTCCTGGTTATAACTTGGTTTATTTAATCATTAGAAGCTCCCAAGCATACACATAAGGCTTGTTATTCAACAGTATAATATGAGTCATATCGGTATGTCAACCAACATTTTGACATGGTTATAAATATTCATAAAATTCATAGTATCCTCTTCCTTCATAAACTATATGCACATATATTGAAATGGTTTTCAATAGTATCCATAGATATTAATACCTACGGTATTAATGCGCTCTATTGGCATTCCTTCTTTCTTTATGATTCAAGGTAATAAATATTATTACCTTGGAGTTAAATGTGATTAGACAAAACTCTTTCGATGGTAAGAAAGACCCTTTCATTTCTTAAGGATGATTCCCGAATAGTGGGATGCTACCTATCTTGCTTGTTAAGAGCAATGGATAACATTGAATTGCATTGGATCTGCAATAAGTAGACAAAATACTTTTAGGTGCTAGATTCTGGTACTCTGGGTTGCCCGGGACTTGAACCCGGAGCTCATCGGATGAAGTGGATTATCTGCTCTTTTTAATAGGAGCAAGAAATCTCTCCTCAAACCGTGCTTGCAATTTTCATTGCACACAGCTTTCTCCATGTAGTGATTTGATCCATCATTTGGTCGGATTTCCGGTTCGAAAAGATCTATAAGGCAGGTCTTAAGATCCATTCTCTTGGCACCAAACTACTCGTACTATTTATATGGATGGCACGGGTGTGTAATCCTTCATATGGATATTTTTGACAATTAGAGATTTAAAAAAATTATCAAGCAATGAGTTGACAATGCTGTGCATAAATATCTCAGCATATTGAACACAGTTCATTGTGTGGAGCTTTAATACAAATTTTACTGCAACCGTATTGTTGTTATAAAATGAAAAGATACAAATACAAACGGTGCTATATACAATGATCTCAACCATGTTGTATGCAGCTATGAGTTATGACGATATGAACATTGATCAAGCTAAACAATAATTACTCAGTGGTCAAGATAAAGTAGTCAATAATTTGTTAACCAATAATGAAGAGGTGCATATAAAAAAGAAGCATATAATTGAATAGAAAGGAGCATGTCCCTTCTCAAAGGATTCCTCTCCTCAAGGAGTGATAGGACATAAGTAGAGAAGGCTTGTTATAGGGAGAAGGGCATGAAAAAAAGAGGATTCCGATGATTATTAGATCAACTTGAAGCAACCGACATGACACTAGAAATCAAGAGATAAGTTCAAATCGAAATTCATTTTGAATCAAAGCTTGAACATGTCCTCCTATTTTGTTCTAGGAGAAACTTATATTGAAATTGTAATCCACCATGCCATGGAATGGTGGCATGGAAAAGCAATTTCCATAATGCCAGCCTAGCCAAGTATGCTCCCTATGTTAAGACCACTATATGAATTCAAGTCAAAAATCCTAGATGAAATTTGTGAGAACACAAAATACTCCGGTTACTCTTCACAGCCCAAAGGTGTTCTAAACTTCAGAGCTTCATGGCACACTCCTAGTGTTTAGCGGATGGCAAGAATGATAGTGAGTTGCCCATAATTAATGGTTGGGGGTTAGTGTTTCAATTCCGCCTATAACGAAACCTTAAAAAACCCATTCATGAAATTTATAAATCATTATCGCATTTGTCATTTTAGTCTGAAAGTGTGCACTAATGAAGATTAAAAAGAGTTGCCCCATAGATCATTTTATTTGAAAGAATGGCATTTTGGGATAATTTGAATCTAAACAAAGGTTCCTATAAAGCAGTAGAACATTATAAGCTCGATGATTTTGATTTTTAGCTAATGACGTTCAAATTCAAAGACTTGCACACACTTCCTAACATCGTCAGAGTTTAAACTTTGGCCTCTAATGAAGTTAATTAAGCTTAAAACACAGCTCGCCATAGCCAGTGCGAACTATTGTCGCATCCAAAGTGAATGCAATGCCAGACAACCAGGGCAATTCTCCAGCTGCATTCGAGAACTGTATCCTCCGCAGAACGAATCGCTGCAGGTGTGAATGATGAAGACCAATAACGTAACCCCTGCATACCAGGAAAAAGGATTTTCGCTACCCGAATGGAGTTTGGCTCGGAATTAAAATATATTGCTGCTTCCGCAGTATAGCCCCAGGTTCAAACCCAGGGAACATGTTAAATTGTTGAAATTAAATGCAAAAACAGCATTCAACTTGCCAAGTGTAGCATATGCCCAACAGATAAGAACCGTTACAAGTACTCTGTGAGTTTTATGGAGGAGTGATACTCTTGGCCGTGAAAACCAAGCAAAGCTCATCCTAAGGAAGCGGTAGTTACTAAGTCAAAAATAAAATGCCCAAAATAAAAAGTTTGCCAAGTTTTTTACAGTCTTGAGTTTTTTTCTCAGGTATGCCTAGGCAGTACCCGTTGGTGGAATCTTGAAAACCCGGCCAACAGAATGAAGCGTATATTCAACTTAAAAGAGAACAAACAAATATTCTAACCTCGGGAACCTGAAACTTGTGAGTGATTCCTCTGTGTCTGTCATGTACTGTAACTACGTACTGGTTTGGGACTTGACCTGGCATTCTTGGATTGAATGGTATTCCACTTTCCTGAATCTCTGTTAAAGCTCTGGTTCCGCAAATTCTGTTCACATTGATAATACTACTTCTACTCTTGCCTAAATTTCTGTATGGCGTTTGAATTGTTGGCTGAGAAGGAAAGTAGGAGCAACAAGACTGCTGCAACAGTCCGGCCATTGACATTATCAATTCACTGGCAGAAGGTAAGAACAGCTTGAGTAAGTTGAAGAGAGGACATTATCTTGAATTACGAATTTGTGGGTGGTGCTTTTTTCGTCCCGCGGCTTGTTAACGCTCGGAATCCCCCTCTCGTGCAATTGGCAGGCTGATAAGATTGATAAGGTAAGGGAAATGTAAATTAAATTTCTAACATTTTATAATGGAAATACAAGAGTGTAGTTGAATTTTGCTGTGTAGAAACCTTTTCTTTTGTGGGATAATAGAGCTAATATTATATTTAATCAATTTATAAATAAAAGTTATAAAAGTTAGTGTGAAGTTTAAGTGGTGGTTGAGTGGAATTTTTAACTTCCAATTCAATCAAGCATTGATGTAATGACATCATAAGGAGTGAGTTCTAGAATACATTAGAAACGAAAAAAAAGAGGTTCAAGATGAGTCATGGAGGAATTCCTCACGCCCAAGACCATTGCCTGATGGCGGTGGAGGATCAGATTTGTCATTGCAACCTCCCCATTTGAGAGCCTCAGTAAAGGAGTGTCCAACCATTTGTTGCATCATCTTCAATCTCCTTCTTTATGTCTCGTCAAGGTGAAATGGCTAAAGAGAACCAAGGGAAATCCTTGGTGAAGGCCTAACCATTGGAACCAGCAACAAGCCAACCAAAGGTGGATGTTGAGTAGAGTTTAAATATATAAGAATGTGTTGTTTTTTTATGAAGAGATGTTCATTCTTCCATATGCTACATAGGGATGGAAGGGGGTAGGCTTGGGTTGGCTTCACATATTAATGAGGTGTCCAATGTATGCTATAGAAATGTGGGTGGGAAACAAGAAATTTTTAGAACATTAGAAATAGGAAGTATATGTGTGCTCTTTACAACATTAAAACATTGAATTATAAACTATGATATATTCTTATAATTAAATTTATTTGAAAGGAACATGTATTTTAATTTATAATAAAAAATTATAGATTTATTGGTTTATTAGGAAAGTTAAAAGATTTTGTATAAGATAAAGATACAATTTTGTTTGTTTTTGTTTGTAATTATAAATTTTGTATTAGTTATAAAGTAATTTTGTTTGCACATAATAACTCAAAAAATTAATTACTATAAAAAATAAAAAATAAAAGTAGTTAAAGAAGCAATTTTTTTTCCTAAATGATTTACTTTTAAGTTTTTATTAAAAAAATTAATAAGCAAGAGGCCAAAGCCATATATTAATATGAAAGTAGGTAGAACCCAACTCAAGTGGCCCTGAGAGGACGAAATTGGATGATAGTCCTTCAGTATAGTCATATTAATCCATAATGAAACAAAATTGACATCCTCTAACAAATTTTTTGAGTATTTTGTGTGTATCAGATCAGCTTCTTGCTTATAGAAGACTGAAAAGATACCATAAAACCAAAAACCAACCGAACATACAATACTATTATATTCGTTAGAGTTAGTAACAAAAGATCTAAGAGTCATATCCATGCGGCAATAGAACAAACAGAACTAGTAATAAGTAGTAAGAAAATATAAACTCAATAAGAACATATAATGAAATAATCATCCAAATACAGAATTCATCATAACATCCTTAATTCATAACCAAAAGCCTTAGAGTCATACCAAGAGCCATGTCCATGTAGTAGAAGAACAAACAAATCTAGAAATAAGCAATGAGAACATAATAAAATAAGCAATGAGAACATAATAATTGATAAAAAAACTAATTATGAGAAAAAAAACATCGCTATACAAAACACATCACATTTGTCCTCAAGGAAAGATGAGGTGAGAGATGAATTTCAGAGAGGAACAATCAAGGAGAACCTGACTCAATGCACAAATGCCTCTCTTAATCAATTAGCTTATGAGCCAAGGATGCAGGGTCCTCCACCTCTGAATCCTCTTCCTCAACTGAAGGGGGGAAATCAAGGCACTCCATACTGACTTCATTTTTAGTTTCCCAGGCCTCGATATGCTCCTCTATTACGTAATGTTCCAGCCAATTGGGAGCTCGAGTTCTCTCCACATGTAGGAAACATAGGAGGAAGAAAATGTTTCTTTGAATAAAAAGGAACCAATCTATCACCATGATAGAATCAAAGGAAGATATGATCGGATATAGTGGAACTAGTTGTCTACCATGTTGAGGTATGTCGTAATGACAAGATCTGCAAATCAAAAGATCCTCTCTTAGATTGACCATTACTTTTTCCAAGTTCCCTAAGGGCCCATTTGGTGAGCGGAATAGGAATATATATTCTAGAATACGTATTCCAAAAATTTCGAATTCCTTGTTTGGATGCACCAAAACGGGATTGGAATACGAGGCAAAAATGGAATACGTATTCCATTTTTGGCCCAAAAATGGGGTTTTGCAATTCCACCAAAATAGGTGGTATTGGAATACATATTCCTATTCCATTTTTTTAAATTTCAGAAACCATAAATTTTTGGGTCCGCAAATTCCCATCAAATATTGGCTGAACCAAATGGAGAACAGGAATACATTCTATTCCAGAATACGTATTCCTATTCCGCTCACCAAACGGGCCCTAAGAGTTCAAGTTTAAAGAGGTGTCTGATCATTGTGTTCAAACTACCTTTGTCAATGTCCACCATGCTTGCCATTGCAATGAGCATAACTGGAATATCACTCAAGACCGGATACCAGTTTGTATTCATTATGAATGTTTTACCTAAAATATGAAAGACTACCTGGACAAATAGAAAGTGAGTATTAAGGAAGGCCTCTTTCAAACGAATACCAGAAATTGGATTATCAAAGGCAATTTGTGTTGGAGGGCATTTTAGCTTGATAATGGTATTCATCCTAAGACTTGGTGTTCTAACCTAACAGTCTACTATTATAGAGCTAAGGCATGGTGTTAGAGATACCATTATTTATTTCTTGGCGTTCATTCACTTGGAATTGTCGTTGCATCTCCTTGACAAAATGGCTTAATATTTCAAAACCTGTAAGACTAAGCGATAGTCAACCAAGGGGTGGGGAGAGGGAAGGAAAAATAGAAGATATAAAAAACACACGTCTTTACCAGCTATGACAAACCATAGATAGTATAAAAGAGATGAGACATCGAAACAAAGCAAATCTCGTAGATCTAGTAACTTCCCTAAGAAAAAATTGATACCTTAATCATAGCAAACTATGTATGTAGTGCCATAGAAATTTAGCCAAGCTTAATTTTCAAAATAACAAGCTATATTGTGAAATATAAGAGACACGATCTACTAAAAGATGAAATTGTATCTTTTCCATATCTACATAATACATGCTTCATCTTTGAATCAATTGCATAGACCTAATTCTTTAAACATACAACATGAAACAGGGAGGTCCCAAAATAAAGAAAACAAGGATCCCATACTAAAATTAACAACAAAACATTATTAATTTAATATGTCCACTTATGAGACTATTAATCTCATGAGAGAGAGTCTGATTGTCTTTGTGAAGACAAGTAAAACTTAGAGAGACTAAAAGATCTGTCAACTAATTATAGATCATCTACCTACTGAAATACAATATCATTTTTTAGTTAAGTAGCAATTATCAAGTATTGTCCAAAAAACCCACATGCCTAAGCTGGACTAACCTAAATCTTGAAACAAAAATCAAAAGAGTGACTACCTAGACCCCCACAAAACCCAAAATGGGCCATATCCCCTATTTCTCCAATCCTTCACTAGTCCTTTTCCCTTGCAATCTTCTCCAAAGCTTTGGCCTTCCAATCCTTCCCTACCACATTTCTTGATTTTAAGCTTACTAGGGCTTGCTTCCTCTTCTAAATTCAGGAATGTTACATTCCTATAATCTAGAATATCCTCCTAGCCTTATATTCCTTCTTCCTTCAAATAACTAGCAAACTAATTAGGATTGTCTAGTCATTTGACATGGAATAATGTCATCAAAAAATTCAAGCTTCTCTTTCTTATATCTATTTTATCCCTGAAGGATTCCCAATCTTCCAAAGTCAAAATAGAGAATTTAGGAATTGGTTTACCATTAGTCATTGATGTGTTGTAATTATTTAGCCTAGGAGCCATCAGATTTGAGTGAATGTTGCAAAGGACCTTCTCCAAATCAATGAGGTATTTCTTATGAAATGGGCTATTACAAAGATCTCTTGTCGCATCTTTATCTCTTTCTAAGAACATTGATAGTGCCAAGAACATGGAAGTAATATCAAAGTCCACTTGCATCATGTTTGTATTCTCCAAGTATGCTCTCTAAATAATTTAACCACAACATCCATTACCAAAGAATGGGGAAAAAAAACCCCCTAAGTCTCTCCTTCATAATGAATTTGATGTAGCGAGAATCCAAGCTACCCCCATGGGAGGTAATTTGGATCCCTACAAATAATCACACAATGGAAACACAACAATAAAGCAAGATCCAATACCAAATCACGATACTTTATTCATAGATACAATTGTTTACATGTAATATGCCTAGTTGTAAGGCCTTCTAAGTTAGGGTCAAATACAACAACAATTACAAAATAGTTCTGCAAGATCCCACAAGATCCATCTCACAATCCTAATCCCAACTAGTCTAGATCTACACTCTAAAAGAAAACCCCAAGGAAATCTCAACTCATGCTCACAAGCCCACCAAGCAATCTCCTAGTTTTCCAAGCCATAGCTACTAGCCCTTATCAAAGTTTGTTCCTACACTCCATCCTCTTCTCCAAGCTAGATGATCTTACTTAAGACTCCACAACACCCCCTATTTATACCCAACTAAGCCATAGGTCAGCCCAATTCATTACAAATTAGATAACATCCTTACATTAAATATATGTTGACCCATAAAGTCATCCTCCAACAGATATTAAATTCCAAATGCCTTAAAAGGCTTACAACACTTATTAAATACATCAAGTATAATTAAGTAAGACCAAAATAGGTCCACACAAACTCCCACAATCACTTCACAAAATGATCTCACACAACATGCATTAAATACTCCAACTCAATCAAGAAAATTAACAAGAACTTCATCCTACAAGCCACACTATCGAGCATTAGCAAACCCACAGGTGTTGTTGAGATCCCATAAGAATTGTCGAGTTCCATAGGCATCAAGCAACCAACACATACTGAGCACTATAGTGAATGCCAAGCAACCGTATCTACCAAGCTCCTTCAATGACCAAACCCCTTCAATGACCAAGCTCCTCAGCCAAAACTATACCCAATAAAAATTGAGCACCACTCCTTTTGTCACCGAGTCTACATTTCTAATCTAAAATCCCTCCAACATGCAGGATTGTCAGCAAGCCCAGGATGCTCCTACGTTAGACACCCTAGGTTCAAAAAGCTTTTCTTAGTAGCTAGAAGAATATCTTCTAGGATTCAACACATAAATCCCAAACAGTTTCTTCACATGCATATCCTCCAAGTCCTCAACCTGTACACTCTTTCCCTTTATCTTCTTCTACTTATTCACATCCATCCTCAGTGTGCTACAGGTCTGCCTTCCACACCGATCTCTAACCCTCTTAGAATCTACCAACTCAACTCAGCTGCCAATACTCAGGTTACTCCTACTAAGCTTTTCATTCTGCAAAGGAATCAGGGAATGTTTCTTACCACTTTTCACAATTGCAAACACATTTTTGACATAATCATGCACAACCCTACAATCATATTGCCAAGGTCTACCCAGCAACACATGACAATTGTTCATGTCCAAAATACCACACAACACTTGATTCTTATACTACCCAATCTAAAAATCAACAAGCCACAGCTCCCTTACTTTCAAAGCATGCTCACCTTGCAACCAACCAATGCTATAAGGATAAGGATGTATCACTCTCTTCAAACCAAGTTTCCGAACCATCTCCTTAGCAACAAGGTTACTAGTACTACCACCATCCACAATCAAATTGCAAACTTTACCACCAGACTTACAATGTAAGTCCTAAATAAACTAGTCCTCTAACAAGAATCTAATGTCCTCTGACCAACCAGTACTCATCAAGCCAATGACTCTCTCCTTGCTTAGGTTGAGTGTCATGGTTTTCAACTTCATTCACAACAGCAACTCTTATGTCACCAGTCTTAGGAAATTCATAAAATATATGTCCTACATCACCACATTTGTAGAAAATGCCCTTAAAATCACCTCTACCAATCCTCCTCTTCTGATCAATGGGTTTGGGTTCATCTTCTACACTTGATTTAGCTTGTGCAGAGCTATCTTGCTTCTCCTTCCCTCTAGCATTACCTTGAATTTTCCTCTTCAACTCATCTTCTACCTTTAGGGCATATTGATAAGCATCCTCAACCAAATCAATCTTCAACATACCAACCTCATCTTGGAAATTGAATCTTAAATCATTAATGTACTAAGCTACCTTCTCCTTTGATAATTCTCTATGCCCAAACCAAATAGTCAACTTGTAGAACTCCTCAATATAAAATTTCACAGACATGTATTTTTGTTTCAAATTCTGCAACCTCATAAACAACTCAAGTTCATAACCAACAGGAATGAAAATAGCCTTCAACTTAATCACGATCAACCTCCATCTAGTGATCTTCATTTCACCTTCCTTCTCTCTATCTCTTTGTAGTTCTTTCCACCAAAGAGCAGCATGTCCTTTCAACTTAGTTTGTGCCAACCTTACTCTAAGTGGATCTTCAATATTCTCAAGCTCAAAGTAGTCTTCCAATTCACCAATCCAATCAATCAGGTCTTCAAGATTCAAAGTACTTGAGAAATTAGAAAACTCCATCTTATGCTTCAACTTCAACTAAGATCCAGGTCCAACAAACTGACCAACCCTAGTTCCAATAGGTCTCTCACTATGATCAGTCTTGTCCTCACAACTTGATCCAACAACTTCAAAATCTTCAACAACTTCCTCATAACTACATTTAGTACCCACATGCTAAGGTACAGCACCCAAAGCACTCACAATTTCAACAATCATGTCACTCTTCATCAATGTCATCTTCTCTGAGAACCTTGCTTCTATAGCATCACGAAGATCATCGATCGACCTAGGGTCTAATCTTGTTAGAGGAATCTTCTAATATCTTTGCAAACCCAATTCTTGATGCAAATTTCCTCAACTTTGGTGATCTGTCTACACACTCAGGAACAACCTTCACTTTGATACCACTTGATGTAGTGAGAATCCAAGGTACCCCCAGGGGAGGTAATCAGGATCCCTGAAAATAATCACATAGCAAAAATGCAACAACAAAGCAAGATATAATACCAAATCATAATACTTTATTAATAGATATAACTATTTACATACAATATTCCCAACTGTAAGGCCTTCTAGGTTAGGGTGAAATACAATAGTAATTACAAAATAAGTCTACAGGATCCAACTCACAATCCTAATCCCAGCTAGTCTAGACCTACACTTTGGAAGAAATGCCCAAGTAAATCTCAACTTGTGCTTACAAGCCCACCAAGCAATCTCCTAGTTTTCCAAGCCACGACTGCTAGCCCTTCTCTACACTTCATCCTCTTCTCCAAGCTAGATGATCTTACTTAAGACTCTATAACACACCCCTATTTATACCCAACTATGAAATAGGTCAACCCACTTTATTAAAAATTAAATTAAATCCTTACATTAAATATATGTTGAGCCACAAGTCGGCCTCCAACAGATATTAAATTCTAAAGACCTTAAAAGTCTTACAACACTTATTAAATACATAGAGAACAGTTAACCAAGACCAAAATATGTCCACACAAACTCCCACAATTGCTCCACATCATGATCTCACACAACATTCATTAAATGCTCCAACTCAATCAAGAAAATCTGCAAGAACTCCATCTCGCAAGCTACACTACCAAGTGTCAGAAAATCCACAAGTGTTGTTGAGCTCCTATAAGCATTTTTGAGTTCCATAGGCACCGAGAAACCAACGCATGTCAAGCACTATAGTGAAATTCAAGCAACAGTATTTGTCAAGCTCCTTTAGCAATCGAACCCCTTTAATGACTGAGCTCCTCAACCAAAACTATACCCATTAAGAATCGGGCACCACTCCTTTGGTGATTGAGTCCATAACTCTAAGCTAAAATCCCTCCAACATGTAGGATTGCCGGTAACTCTAGGATGTTCCTGTATTAGAATTCATTTACCTATGTTTTCCTCTTCCTTCTATGAAGATGCAGAATCATGTCTATTCTAACTACAAGTGTCTATTACACCTTTCCTTCTTTTTCTTGATCATCCATGAATAGTATGAAGTTATTGCATTGAAAAGGCAATATCATATAATGATAATTTCTCAAAAGCCTCTCTGGGAAAAGATGTTAAGGTATTATTACCCAGAGTGATTTGACACAAAGTGTTAAAAGCTATGTTGTTGCCTTCACAATTTTTTGTAGTGTGAGAGGGGGATCTTAAATTGGGAAAGAAGATTTAGGCGAATATATTGTTTAACTTACCATAATTTATCTATTTTAAACTTTATCCGAACAACCTTTAGACTAATGGTTTAGCAATTATGAGGAATGATTAGAAATTAGTCACAAGGTATGAGTTGATACGTGCATTGGCTAATTCATCCACCTTTTTATTTCCCTCACGATAGATATGATTAAAAGTGGTTTTCTTGAAAAATTCACATAACTCTAAGATTGATGCTAACTTAGCATTTAACCTCAAGTTAGGAAGTTTTATTTTCCTTAAACCATTAATAATTATAGTGGATTGCTAATATGCATAGATTTACATAATCCGAGACATTCTTTCAAAGCACTAATTTATGTCCAATTGTTTGTGGCTTCCCTAATGAATTTTGATATGGTAGCAACTTCCACACCCTTTTCTTCATGGAGACAACAACCTATCCCAAATTTTCCCAGGTTACCTGTGGAAGCTCCATCAAAGTTTAACTTGAACCAACCCTCTTTTGGAACTTGCTAGACACATTTAGCTCAAATATGTTTTTCTAAACTTTCAACTTCTCCTATAAAAGAGGGGATTTTTAATCTTATCCATTTCTCTCTCATCTTTCCATCCCAATTTGTCATCCTTGCATTTTTTATACCAGAGGTTGATAGTTTGTTGTTCATAAGTTTAATAACGAAGGCTTCAATCTTATGAATCAATTATTTTGGGGACATATATTTATCTTTAAAAAATCTACCTATTTCTCTTCTTCCATACTTCCCACAGAATCGTGGAAGGAGAAGAGATCCATATGTTACAAGCAAGAGTTGGCATTACACCAAAAGATCGACTTGTCAATTCTAATACAACTACTAGACTTATCATAGGAGGTGGTTAAGCCATGTCACAAGTCCCAAAGGGAAACATTGGCGATTAGTCCAACAATCCCCCCTAACATTACTTGAGGAGATTTGAACCTATTACCAAGCTCTAATACCACTTGTCACAAGCTAGAGTTGTCATTGCACCAAAAGATCGACCTGTCAATGCGTGATACAACCACTAGACTTATGGAACACATGAGGTGGTTAAGCCATGTTTCTAATCCTAAAGGGGAACGTTGGTGGTTAGTCCAACACCATAGGCCATGGAAAATGCTATCAGATCTTAGTAGAGGCCATGAGGGTAACATATTTTTGACAAAATTTGGAAAGGCCATCAAAACTCCAAGTTTCTTGCAAAGCCATTGCCAACATGATCTAGAGAAAGGATAGTGAAGGAAGATGTGTTCAGTTGATTCCTCCTTTGATTCACATAGAGCACACCTACTCGGGCCTAAAATACCAAACTTCCTAAGTCTCTCAGTAGTGAGAACACTCTGATGTAGGACTAACCAAAAAAAAATGAATGCCTTAGGAATCCCAACATAATCTAACATGCAGAGTAGACTTAGGGAAATCTTGAAGGGATTCCAAATACTGATAACCCAATTTTTAACTATACTCTCCAGTCTTGCTACCATCTCATATTAGGTTATCTTATCAACCTTTAAAGGTGATGACCCTAGAATAAATGTGAGCTTTCAAGATATTAATCTCTTCTGAGGGACTACCTTCAAAATCAAAGTCCCTCCATTTCCAAGTAGACTTATGATGTAGTGCAAGGTAGGAGAATCCCCAAAGGAGATGTCCTAGCCCCCAACAAATAACTACACAATAGAAACACAATAATAATGCAATACAAATGCAAGATCTAATACCAAATCACAAATCTTTATTTATAAAATAACTGTTTGCATGTAGTATGCCCGACTGTAAGGCCTTCCAGGTTAGGGCCAAATACAACAGCAAATACAATAATAGTTTTGCAAGATCCCATAAGATCCAACTCACACCATTAATCTTAGCTTGTCCAAATTTACACTCTATAAGAAAACCATCAAGGAAATCTTAACTTGTGCTTGTAAGCCTACCAAGCAATCTCCTAGCATTCTAAGCCTCAGTTAATAGCTCTTCAAAGTGTGCTCCTACACTTCATCCTCTTCTCCAAGATGAATGATAATGATAAAAGACTCCACAAAACCCCTACTTATACCCAACTAAGCCACAAGTCGGCCTAGCAATTACAAATTAAATAAACCCCCTTGCATTAAATGCATATTTAAGCCACAAGTCAACTCACAAAAAACATTAGATACAAAATATTAACCCTCTTGTTAACCCCTAGTTAATGTGTGATAACTACACAAAACACTTAGGACAAGCCCCAAGTTTACAACACAAATTAAATGCACACAAAAGAGATAACCAAGACCACAAATAGGTCCACACAAACTCTTAGATCGATCCACATCATGGTCACATTCTAAATGCACCAAGAACTCCAGTTGGTACCAACACACTACTAAGTGTTAGCAAACTCCCAAGCATTGTCAAGTAACCAACACATGTCGAGTAGCCAACACAATCCGAGCACCTAGTACATGTCGAGCAACCAACACATGCTGAGCACAATAGTGAGTGTTGAGCAATAATATCTGTTGAGCTCTTTAGCGATCAAGCCCCTTTAATGATCGAGCACATTAGCTAACACTACATTCAATCAGCAACTGAGCACCACTCCTTTGGTGACTCAGTCCATAACTCTAAAGGAAAATACCCCCAACATGCAGAATTGCAAGCAAGCCTAGGATGCTCCTACATCAACTTATCTTCTTCAAAGACTACATAGTTGCAAACTTTAGATCCACACTTACCCTCCAAAATAATTTTGGCATTTGTAAGGGAGGGGATGTGATCGAGGAGTGTATATTCACCCAAAGAATCATTCTAAAACCTAGTTGGCTCACCATTCCCCATATCCCAAGAGAGCTTATCCTGGATGAATCTTCTACATTTTAGAATGAAGTTCCAAAATATGGGTCCTTTAGGAGAATTGGCCTCCTTAAAGAATTTGATAGGGTTAGAGGAAGAGAGATATTTTTGAGAGAGAATTCACAACCCATATAATGTTAGGAAATCTTATCATTATCCATAGCATCCTAGCTCCTAAGGCAAAACTTTGAAGTTTGATGTTCTTAATATCTGCTCCACCTAGCCTTTTGGATCTACAAACTTGATCCCATAAGAGAAGGGAAGCTTTTTTTGTTCCCTCGAGCCTTTGCAGAAAAAAGATCTTAGATGGCTATTGATATCATTAATCTTACTAATTAGGATATCCATGCAAGACAATTGGTAGCTAGTTTGGGCAACCAGAAGCAATGAAACCATGGGTCTTCTTCCTATTGAGGAAAGCCATTTACCTTTTCATCCAAATATTTTATTTTTTAGTTTATCAATCATGGGATCCCACAACTTTCAGGGATTGTAACCTCTATTAAATGGGAAACCTAAGTATTTACATGATAGTGATCCCTTGTTGAATCTAGTAATTGATCCTATTTGATTTTCCAATTCATTGGTAGTATTGAAGAAGATGTCAGATTTGTCCTTGGTTATCTCTTAACCTATTACCTTGGTATAGTCATCTAGAATATACTTTAAGGACTTAGCCTCTTCTATTGAGTTTTCTCGAATAACATAATATCATCTACAAAATTTTGGTTTGTAGAGGAGTCTTCCCCCTAAGTAATTGGGATGCCTTTAATGACTCCTTCAATTATTGTTTGAGAAATAGACCTACCTAGCTCATCCACCATCAGAATAAAAAGGAAGAAAGAGATAAGGTCTCCCTATTTTAAACCTCAGGAAATACTAAAGAAACCAATGAGAGTATTGTTAATTAGGATAAATAGTTTTAAGGTACATTCATAAATCAACTATATCCATTGTTTAGAAAAAACATATGCATTAAAACATTCGTATAAAAATTGCCAATCTACCTTATCATACACTTTTTTAATATCTAGGTTGATTAATATATTTGGGGTCTCATTATTCTAAACCGGGTGAATTGCTTCTTGGGCTATTATAAATCCATCATATATTGATCTTTCCCAAAAAAATTGCATGGAGAAATGGGTCTAAAGTTGTTGAAAGATTATTTATTGTCTTTCTTGGGAATTAAAACTATAAAGGTATTGTTTACCTCTTGAAGCAATTTTCCCTAGTTCCTAACTACCTCCCTAGCCTTAGTTATGTTGTCACCAACAAAGTGTTAGCATGAATGCTAATGGTATTCCTTTGGGGGAGTATCTCAAGTATTTCCAGAGCATGTGGAGATTTTTAGTATGATTTACATGTTACATTCATGACTATGTTTTTCATTGATGTCAACATAGTAGTGGATAGAGAACGAGGTCATAGAGATAGAGAATTGATGACAAGGAAAAAAAAGGTTAAGGACATGTTTTACATAGTATCCTAATGATGAGGTTAAGTGTACATTAGGTAAGTTAGAGATATTGATGTAGGAGCATCATGGGTTACACTGCTATCCTACATGTTTTCAGTTTTTATCTTGTTGTTGAAAATGGGTTCTATTGAAACTACATTTTCTAGTTTTTGGGTGACTATTGAAGACCATGTAACTAATTTTTCAAAATTAATGAAGGGCTATTAACTTCATGCATTCAAGAGGCCCTAGACTACTATCTATTTTCTAGAGTGAAAGTCCTAACTCCTTATAGTTTGGTAGATATGGAAATTCTCCCAGAACATCGATTTCTGGTAGTTTTGCACAATAGTTTTCTGTTCTCAACTTTCAAAATTGATATACAATTTTCCTTAATGAATTAGATGTTGCATAATTAAGGGGTTGTAGAGGACCTAGATATATACCCATAGTTCAAATTCACAATTCTAACTCAATTGGAGCTAGGAGATATCGTTATTTTGCTTAGACATCGATTTTAGGATAGTTAATTGCTGATGTAGGCTGACTTGTGTATTTAATTATGGTTTATTTTTATTTAATATTTGATGAGAGATGCCTTGTGGCTTATCCATGTTCTAGAATGATCTATAAGCCATTTTGGCTAGTATAAATAGAGTGTTTAGGCTTAGACCTAGGCAGATTAGGGAGTGGGAGAAAGGATCGCAGAGTAGAACTGGAAACTTCGAATTTGTTGTTGGATCTTTGAATGTGAATGCATTTGTATTTGGCCGTAACCCAAAAGGCCTTATAGTTGGGCATGTATATTAAATATTTTAAGAATCAATGAAAGCATTTTACTCTTCTTCCTCCTTGGTTGTTTTTCTTTGTGTTTGCTTTCGTTGTGTTAACTCTTCCAGGGTCATTCAGAGAGTTGGGTGTGCCTTTGGCCCTAGTTTTCCCTATCCTTCCTTGCGTCAGGTGGTATCAAAGCTTAAGGTTTATCCTTGTGAATATTGGATCATGTAGAACCCTGATTTGATTTGGTTGTAGGGTGGCCGATCTACAAATTTGACCTATAACTTGCAGAGGGTTACAATCTTGCAGGAACTTGATTTGTAAAGATGGTTCGTGGTAGAAGAAATGTCGATGATGCTATATTGGATTAGTTGAGACAAATTGCAGCTAGATTAGATGCTATGGAGATAGCCTAGAGGAGAGGAGAACATCTTGATGATGTAAGTGATGATGAAGTAGTAGCACCAAACCATAATCCAGAACTTGAAGAAGATCAAGATGAGGAAAGATTGTTGCGAGTGTTATCTAGGGAAAATTCAAAGCTTGTTGTAGAAGTTGTTCCTTATGACGGAAAATTGAATGCAAATGTTGTGTTAGATTGGATCTCAGATATGGAGAAGTTCTTTGAGTATGAAAACACTCCTGATAATAGAAAGGTGAAGATTGTGATTACTAGGCTGAAAGGTCATGCATCACTATGGTGGGAACATTTGCAAACTGATAGATAAAAGAGAGGAAGGGAGAAGATTAGAACTTGGCCAAAGATGGTGAACAAGGTAAAGAACAAATTCCTTCCTATTGATTACCAAGTTAGCTTATTGAGAAATATGCATAATTTGAAACAAAAGGACATGATTGTGAAAGAGTATACTGAGAAATTCTATAAATTGGACATTAGATCTAGACATGTGGATGATGATGTTGAGAAATTTGCAAGGTACATAAATGGATTGATAGATGGAATTCAAGATGAAATAAGTTTTATGAAGTTGGAAAGTGTTGAAGAAACATATCAATATGTCATGAAGGCTGAGGAGATCTTGACAAAGAAGCATGAACAAAGAAAAAGAGGTAGAGGTAGATATTATGGAGAAGGTGATAGATTTGAAAATTTTGTGTAGGATAAAGGAAAATCAGAATGGAAGAATGATGAAAAAGACAAGACCGAATGGTTTCCTATGCTGAGGATGGATGACATAATGGATTGTTTGAGTGGATCAAAGTGTTTTACCAAGATTGATTTGAAGAGTGGCTATCATCAAATCAGAATTAGAGAAGGTGATGAATGGAAGACTGCTTTCAAGACAAAAGACGATTTGTATGAATGGTTGGTTATGCCTTTTGGTTTGACTAATGCACCTAGTACTTTCATGAGGTTGATGAATGAAGTTCTAAAAAGATTTATGGGTAAGTTTGTGAGTATTTATTTGGATGATATTCTGATATTCAGTAAGACTAAGGAAGAACATCTTAAGCATATAAGAAAAGTATTATAGAGGTTGAAAGAGGAAAAGTTGTTGATTAATCTAAAAAAGTGTTCTTTTATGCAAGAGGAGATTGTATATTTTGGATTTGTGAGTTTAGTTGATGGGTTGAAGATGGATCCAAAGAATGTTAAAGTAATATTGGAATGGCCTACACCTAGGAATGTGGATGAGGTAAAACCATTTCATGGTTTGGCTAGTTTTTACAGAAGTTTTATAAAGAATTTTAGTTTTGTTTGTAATGCTATGACTGAGAGAGGAGATAAAAAAGAATTCAAGTGGACACATGGAGCTGATAAGAGTTTTGAAACTTTGAAACAAAAGGTTGATGAATTACCTATATTGGCTTTTCCTGATTCCAACAAAGTATTTCAAGTTGAATGTGATGCAAGTGGTGATGCAATTAGAGCTATATTAAGTCAAGAAGGTAAACCTGTTGCTTTCGTTAGTGAGAAGTTGAATGATGCTAAAAGGAAGTATTCTGTGTATGATCAAGAATTTTATGCTATTGTCCAAGAATTGAAAAAGTGGAGACATTATTTGGTTCCTAAGGAGTTTGTGTTGTATATTGATCATAAAGCTTTACAATACTTGGGAAGTCAACATAAATTGAATCAAAGACATATGAAGTGGGTTGAGTACTTGTAGAGTTTTACATTTGTCATTAAGCATAAGAGTGGAGTTAGTAACAAAGTTGTTGATGCATTAAGCAAAAGACATTCTCTATTGATTGAAATGAAGGTTGAAGTTCTTGGTTTTGATGAAATGAAAGAGGTGTATGATGTTGATCTTGATTTTTCTGAGGCATGGAAAGAGTGCAGAGCACCAAATCAGACAAATCATGTAACTGAGTATGATGCATATTTCATTCAAGAAGGTATGTTGTTCAAAAGTACTCAGTTGTGTATTCCTAGAAGTTCTATGAGGTTGAATCTGATTAAGGAAAAGCATAGTGGTGGATTAGCTAGACATTTTAGAATTGATAAGATATTGAGTTTGCTGAAAGAGAAGTATTATTGGCCACAAATGTATAAGGATGTTTACACATTTGTAAAGAGTTGTGGAGTTTGTCAAGTTGCAAAAGAGGTGAGTCAAAATATTGGTTTGTATACACCTATTACTGTTCTTGAGAAACCTTAGAGTGATATCAATATGGATTTTGTTCTTGGATTGCCTAATACATTGAAGGGGTATGATTCCATATTTTTTATTAATAGATTTTCTAAGATGGCTCATTTTATACCATGTAAGAAGACATAAGATGTTGAGCATGTTGCTGAAATTTTCTTCAAAGAGATTGTGAGATTGCATGGATTACCAAGAAGTATTGTTTCTGATAGAGACAATAAGTTTGTTGGATGTTTTTAGAAGACTTTGTGGAAGAAGATGGGTACTGAATTGAAGTTTAGCTCTACATTCCATCCACAAATAGATGGATAGACAGAGGTGGTGAATAGAAACTTGGGTAATTTGCTGAGATACTTAGTTGGGAATAAGCCAAATAATTGGGACATGGTATTGGCACAAGCTGAATTTTCATATAATAATTTTGTGAATAGGAAAATGGAAAGATGCCTTTTGAGATTGTTACTAGAATGAAGCCTAGAGGAGTATTAGATTTGAGAGATATTGTTGGTGAAGAAAAGAGAAGTACTGCAGGAGAAGAATTTGCTAATTATATAGAGTCTTTGCATAAGGAAGTGAAATTGAGGATAAAACAAAGTAATCAGAAGTATAAGGAGAATGCTGATTAGACTAGGAGACATCATTATTTTCAAGTTGGTGATGAGGTGATGGTTCATTTGAAGAAAGTAAAATTCTAGTTGGAACATATAGTAAGCTAAAGATGAAGAAGTTTGAACCTTGTAAGATCTTGAAAAAATTTGACAGTGGAAATGCTTATGAAGTTTAGTTACCTAATGACATGAATGTATCTCCTATATTCAATGTTGCTGATTTATACAAGTATCATGAGTCAGACGATGAAGTTTTTGTATTAAAGGACTATCATAAGAAACATATTGAAGAAGTTAAACAAATATTGGATCGGAAAATTGGTAAGAGCATAAGGGGAAAAGATTATTATGAATATCTGGTGAAGTGGAAGAACATACCTATGGAAGATGCTTCATGGATTTCTCAATCTAAGTTGGATTCAGCTCAAGTTGTGACATCTCAATGATTCAAGGGAATTATTTCTTCCAACCTTGGTTGTCTAATGTAGGAGCATCCTAGGTTACATTGCTATCCTGCATGTTTTCAATTTTTATCTTGTTGTTGAAACTGGGTTCTATTGAAACTGTGTTTTCTAGTTTCTAGGTGCCTGTTGTAGACCATGTTACTAATTTTTAAAAATGAATAAGGGCTTTCCACTTTAGGGATTCAAGAGGGCCTAGATTAATATCTATTTTCCAGAGCACAAGTCCTAACTCCTTATAGTTTGGGAGATATGACAATTCTCCTAGAACATCAATTTCTAGCAGTTCTGCACAATAGTTTTATGTGCTCAACTTTCAAAATGGATGCACACTTTTCCTTAATGAATCAGACCTTTCACACTAGAGGAGTTGTAGAGGACCTAGATATGTACCCAAAATTCAGAGCATGAGTTCTAACTCAATCATAGCTAGGAGATATCACAATTTTTCTCAAACATCAATTTCAAGATAGTTAATTGTTGATGCAGGCCAACTTGTGTATTTAATTTTGGTTTATTTTCATTTAATATTTGATGAGAGCCAACTTGTGGCTTCTCCATGTTCTAGAATGATCTATAAGCCATTTTGGATAGTATAAATAGAGTGATTAGGCTTAGAACTAGGCAAATTAGGGAGTGGGAGAAAGGATTGCAGAGCAGAACTAGAAATTGCAAATTTGTTGTTGGATCTTTGAATGTGAATGTATTTGTATTTGGTCGTAACCTAGAAGGCCTTATAGCTGGGCATGTATATTGAATATTTGAAGAATCAATGAAAGAATTTTACTCTTCTTCCTCCTTTGGTTGATGTTCTTTGTGTTTGTTTCTGTTGTGTTAACTCTTGCAGGGTGGTTCAGAGAGCTGGGTGTGCCTTTGGCCCTAGTTTTCCCTATCCTTCCTTGCATCAAATATGTAGAAGATAAGATTAATTTATAGAGAGTAGTAAATAAATAGAGTATCTAAGAAGTAGTTTCTGATGAATTAATTATATCTCCTAACATAGATAGAATCATGATAGACAAAGTTAGACAGTGATAGAAGACAACCTAATGGTGATGTCAAAGAGTGCGCAAGGTCTAAAGTCACACATGTGAGAAGTTGTAAAGACTATGAGTTGACAATGTTGTGTGATTGTGATATATTTAATTATCTAAATGTGGTCCTATTATAATTAATTGGGAAATCCTCAAGGCCAACTCAAAGAATTATCTTGAGGACACGATATAAAGGAAGGTTATTTTTCTTTTGATGAAGTGTGAGTTTGTGATTGGTAAATGCAAGTAAGAGATCCAAGCGATTATTGGATGTAAAGTTGACGATTTGGTATTGAGATTAGAAGAAGAAGAGAAGTCCAACTAATGAGATAGAAGAAGAGAAAGAGGAAGTACAAATATAGTTCATTTCTATTATTCTGCAATGAATAATAGAGAGCTTAATTGGACAACGAGTTCAGTGATCTTACCCCTGAAGTTGTTTGGACAATGGGTTCATCTGCCTTCTACAACTCCTAATAGGGTTAGAATCTCCAAACAAGGTTTCAAAGTCTCCTAACAGGGATTGGTATGTACTAAATGTATTTCATTGGCTCCTAACAAAGTCCATTCCCTAAGTTTTCCCTAATGTCAAGACTTTCCCTAGTTAACATATCTGGTGTTATTGTGTATGAATATCTTGTTATGGTTTTTTATTATATTTCTCATATGGTTAAGAATTAATAAGGTTGATAATTTGTTATTGTAGTTGGATAATTGATTAACCCCCCTAGTTATATTGGTGGACTTTAATTTCTAACAATTGGTATTAGAGCATCAGGTCCTTGAAGAGAAAGCTTAACAACTTTGAGAGATCAATGACGAGTCACTTTAGAAAAGAAAGTCTTGAGTTTGATGGAGTTAACTGTGATAGTTGGAAGGAAAATATGAAGAATTTTCTACTATGTATGGGTCCAAGATATTGGCTTTTGACAAAGAGTGATAAAGCAATTATAGAAGAAGGCAAGCTAGAGGAATGCACTGAAGTAGAAAGAGATCTATTTATGTATAATATGAGAGATAGAGAAGTCTTACTGATTGTTCCTCCTAAAAATGAATACATTCAGTTAAAATAATTAGAAACATCTCATAATATTTTGAAAGCTTTAGAATCTACTTTTGAAGGAGATAAGCATGCAAAAAGAGTAAGATTACAGAATTGGATATGATTATTTCAAGATGCTAAAATGGTGGAAGGTGAATCTGTGAGAAGCTATATTGGTAGGAAATCTGAGATTGTTGTAGGAATCAAATAATATAATTAATCCAAAGAGGAGGATGAGATTGTATGGAAGATTCTAAAAACCTTGCACCACCATTCAAGAAAGTAGCATATATGATCAAGCTTTTGATACCCTATACTGAGAAGTTCACCAGGGATACTTTTCTTGGAAGACTAGAAGCAATAGAATCAAGTTTGAGATAGTCTAGAGAATTGAAAAGAGTGGAGACAAATTTTAGTGCCTTGAGTATTCATCCCTCCTTATCTAGAAGCACAAGCACCCATGGAGATTATTGATGCATGAGCAACTTTGGTTTACTGAGTGACTACTTTGGAGTTCATGGGAGGAGGCTCAGTAGTTGCTTCTAAGAGTACTTGAACTGGTACTCAGTTGAAGAAGGATTAGTGCTTAGCATGCTCTAGGAGCTTAGAATGGTCTTGGAGCTTGGCATTATCTGTGGTGCTCAGTTTGCACTACTCGATAATGCTTGGGAATTTAATGGTGCTTGACTTGGTTTTGGTGACACTCACCTTGGTCTTGGTTTTTGTTGGTGTCGAGTTGTTTGCGAGCCAACTTTTGGAATTTAATTTATGTATGGGTATTTAATTTGTGTTGTAGCTGACTTGTGGCTTGACCTATATTTAATGTAAGGGATTTAATTTAATTTGTAATTGCTAGGCCGACTTGTGGCTTAGTTGGGTATAAGTAGCGAGTCTTATAGAGTCTTTTAATCATCCATGGAGGGAGTGATTAATTCATTTAAATGGAGTGGATCTTGAATTCAACGATGAGTAGTTGAAGGGAAAGTTTTCCTAAGTCTGTGGATAGAGTGTTGAATGTGAGGCAGTTTATAGTAGGATTATGGTGGAGTTATGAGTTTGTGAGTAGAGCTAGGGCTGTGGCTTGAGAACCAAAGAATAGCTTGGTGGACCTGAGGGTACAAGTGTGGATTCTTCTTGGTGTTCTTATCCAATTGTGGATCTGGACTAGCTAGGGTTTGGATTGGATCTTGAGGGATCTTGTAAAACTATTATTGTAATTTTTGTTGTATTTGGTTGTAACCTGGAAGGCCTTACAATCGGTCATATTGCATGTAAATAGTTATTTTATAAATAAGAGTTGTGATTTGGTATCAGATCTTGTTTCATAGTTCTTGTGTTTCCATTGTATGGTTGTTTGCTGGGGGCTAGGACATGTCCTTTGGGGATTCTCCTACCTTGCACTACGTCAAGTGATATTAGAGCAAAGGTTATTCCTAAGTGTGTAGATAGATCACCAAATTTGTGGCAATTTACACCAAGATTTAGGTTGAGAGAAGTGGATCTGAGAAGATCTTGATCTGGTGGTGAATTTTCCTTTCTAGAGTCCTAGATCTCTTGGTTGTGAGGTGGCAGATCATGGTTTTGACTTGCAATTATAGAGGGCTTGTAGACGGATCGATGGATGCAAAGATGGAAGACTGGTCTTGTTGAGGCATGATCATAGAGAGTTTGTGTATTGCAAATCTATATTCTTGGACTTGTGATTTGGTTCCTATTTTTTCATGCAAGGTGGCAAGTTGAGATTTGACTTGTAAACAATTTGGTTTTATCACAAGGAGCATGGGAAGGATTTGTTGTAGAGGGTTTGCGAAGATCTTGGGAGATGGTTTCTGTAGAACCAGAATCAGTATGCAAAGAACATTAACAAATAAAGTAAACATTCACAAACCAAAAACTAAATTCACATATATGCTTAGACAAAGAAAGAGAACAAGAAGTGCAAACCTCACAAGAGAAAACACTCCATGCTTTCTTGATTCTGTAGATGTGTCCTTTTGCTGCGGATGTATGCTCAAGATGCTCAAAAGCTGCTTCAATGGAGATGGGTAATGGCAAATTGGTAGCTTTGTGAGCTCTCAATTTGGCATTATAAGGGTATGGTTGATGGCTTTGGTTCTCAAAATAGCATGGTAACTTTAGCTCAAAGATTGTTGATGAAATGGCTTGGGATGGGATTCAATTTATAGGCTAAGGGGTAGAGGGATGGAGGGCTTAGATGCAAGGATGGATGAAGGCTTAAGGAGGGCTAAGATGCACTCAAAGGGGAGCACATGGATTGTGCTTGTTTAGCACCAATGGAAATGTGACACTTGTCACAAGGAGGATGAGTGTGAGAGGGTAGGGTAAAGGGTTGGTTAAAGGCATGATGAGTGGGGTTGAGTATGTAAGAGGGATGTAAGAGGAATGAGTGTGGAAGAGGGAAGAGTGTGGAAGATGGGTGTAAGAGTCATGAGTGGGCTTGTAAGAGTCTTTATGTTTTGTAAGAGCACTCATGACTTAGTGGTTGGGTTTTTTTGAGGGGAGACTTTGGTTTGGATTAGGAAAGTCTTAAACTTGTTTAAGGAATGTGACAACATTAGGGGGTGGATTAGGCTTGGGTTTAGGATTAGATTAGGGATGTTAGAGATGTGCAAGTGGATGGCATTAATGAGGGTGGGTGAGTTAGTGGCTAAGCTTGGTTAGTATGGGTGGATGGGGTGGATTAGGCTAAATGGAGGATTAGAGATAGGTTAGGGGTTTTTGAATTTGAGGATTTCATTTATCAAATAGATTTATTTAATAAATGGGGATTTTTGAAATTAGATAGAAGAATAGGATTTTATTGATAAATAATAGATTATTTTATTTATCAATTAGGACTATAGATGATTAATTAAATTAATCAACTAGGGGATGACAAAGGATTAATTAAATAGAAATTTAATTAATAATGCCCTTTTTAGATAACTAAATAGGATTACTAAAATAGTGTAATCCACTTTGAGAATGTCTAATGTCCATATCCAATAACTTATGTTTCATATTTTGAGTCATTTTGAGTTCGTTTGACTATGTTTTGAATCCCTCAAAGTTGGTAGTTTACTATTTTCATGCATATGCACATTGCAAATAATTCTGGAAGGCCTTGTTTGATGAGTTATAACTTTGACCCAATTGACCAAAATACTAAATTTCTTTTGCATTAGATTATAGATGTCAGAGACTTGTTATGTTTCAAGTTTCAGCTTATGACAAATCCATTTGATCAGTTTTCAAATGCGATTCCAAATGCAATTTCTATCTTTTTACTAGTGTCATAATTTATAGATTTTTTAGGACCCCTGTTCGTGATGCTATATCTTGAAATCCATGATAGGTGAGTGTGAATGGATTGTACCATTGTGTTGTCCCCTAAAAATACTTTAAGTGTGCCAGTTTTTACATCTTGACGAACCCATTTGCATACTTTTCTAGGTCAATTCCATTTGCAAAAATCACTTTCTGTCAGTGTTTCCAGTTTGCAAAATCCAAGTAGCCTAATTTGATCATTCGCCATTTGCATCTTGTTATTCATCTTGAGCCCAAATCATAGATCCGTACTCTCCTCATGACAGAGAACCAATGTCCCAGTTTTTGTTTCCCCATGTGCTCATTTGCCCAATTTTCAAAGCCAAATCTGAACCCAATTTAGTGTTTTCTGACAAGTTTTCTTGCAAGCAATTCTGAGAAGGCAACTTCGACGGCGAATATTTTTTGACTAGAAATTCGTCATGAGATGAGATTTGATAGGGTGCAATTATGTAGAACAAAGATTCAATGTGCTAGTTTTCAAAGCCTGGTTAGAGGTTCGAATCAATTTTTAAGGCTAGTCAGCGGACCTCCCGATGCAAAATTGACAAGTTACAAGAAAGGGTAAAAATGAGTTTTAATGATTTTTCGATGATGGATTTTGATTCTATCTATGTCAGATAATCAATGGGCTAGTTCGAAAGTTCAAGTGTTTGACTTCAAAAAATTTTTAGCCGAACCCACTCTGGGGCCCGACTGATTCTATTAGATCAACATGTGGGAGGGAAATATGTAGCAATAATGATGAGGTAGCTAAGAAATCTTTAGATTTCGAGTGTAGTCAAGTGTCCAATCAGTGGCTCATCATTATCTATTAGATCGAGCAACCTCAAACATATAAAGCTAGAAGAAACACATGTGTGCAGTATTTCATGTTCTACCCATTTAGATACACTTGCAGTCTAGACAAGTCATCATTTAGAGGAGATCAAAGAATTCCCAATGACTCTCAAAGGAATAATTTTGGAAGACTATGAAATGATGAAGAAAATTGGGAGCCTTGCAAGATTAGGCTTGGTCCACCAGCCTATCTTTGAGTGGTCTTGGTTAACACCTCTTATCTACCAGTTATTCAAATCAAAGAAGTAAAAAAAATATTATATTTAATTATATTTAAATGCTTGATATTAAATATTTTTGTTTCAGTTTCCTGGGCCAACTTTGCCTCAAGTATGATGGGGGAACCTTTCCTCAGGCTAACCTTTCGAGGTGTATGTATGAATATGGTTCATTTTATTGAGGGCAGCATTGAAGTATTTTAATGAAATTGATTTCAGTAAATATAGAAACTTTGAGACACCAATCTTGGATGCTTAATTTTTGGTTTGAAGGTAATACACCGAGGGCATAACATATTATGTGTTATGTGTTTTAAAATGCCAATAAAGCTGGGTCATACCCACGTGGACCCTGCTCTTGCTTTTTTATGCTACCAAGATGCCCTCTCAAGATCAAAATGGGGAAGATCAAACATCCACGCCATAGCAAAGTGCATCCCAGCGAATAGGGGAGGAGCCCCACTTGAATAAAGGAAGCAGCATGAGGCCTGGATAGATCAGAAGCCCACTCACAGGAAATTTTGAAGGGACAGGACAAACATATGTTAATAAGAAGCTTCATGTGCTAATCAAAAGAAGACCACTATGCTATGTGGAAAATGAATAGAATAGAGCGGCATAAAAAAGAGAATCCATGCGTCAAAAGAGGCAGACCGTGCTAAAGGACCAAGCCACACACTGAAGGAGAGTCTTCCACACTAAAGAGGATCAGTCACAGGCATAAGAGAAGTAAATTAGAAGGAAATGTTGAAGATCCCACGCAATGGAAATGACCAAGCAGCCCACTCACACAATGTTAAAAAGGCAATGTTTTGAGTATAGGCAGAGAGACGCCATGAAAGAGCAGTGGTGTCTTTGGACAATCAAAGGCAAGAACAAAAAGACCATCCATGTTTTCAAAGGAAGCAAGAAAGTGTGAAGAAAAACACACGCCAAATTAGAAAGTTTTAAAACCCATGCAGATCAATGAGGTGTTTTGTGCATTAAGAGGTAAGAAGTGCCACCTGGAAACAAAGAGATCCATGCCTCTTAAAAGGAGTCCCATGAAATGCCTATGTGACAAGCAAAGAAAAAATGTAGTCAAAGGAAAGCCTGCGCCAAACATTGAGGAAGTGAGCAAAACTCAATCCACACAACCAGCCTAGGGAACATAAAACATTTTAAAGGAAAATCGTAGGTCAAAGGCACCATGCAATGACATAGATGTTCATGATTAAAAGAGGGAAAAAAATGTAAAGCAGTATATCCCACATGGGTCGTGGGATAGAAATTTTAAAAGTTTAAATACTAATACACACCCAATGTTTAATGTCTAGAAGACACACACCTTTTGAAGGCAGGCTTGCACGTGGGCCCCTATAGCCGACCTAGCTGATGACACTAGGTAGGTGATGATGTCACAAATTTTAATTGAAGCTGTAAGAATGATGATGTGGTGCCAAAGATGCAAATGCAACGAGATTGCGAAAAGTGTCCAAATTTGGCAGTGGGCGCACGCCCGCAAAACCAAGGTGCACGCATGATAAAGAATGTAGGAATGCGAGATGCCACCATGTGGCAGCGAGTCCCGCACATGGTGAGGTGGCGTTGCAAAGCAAGCTCAAGAAGGAATCACCCAGATGTTGACATGTGGCACATCGAACAGACTGCATATTTCTACAAAAGAAAGATGCCCGGAAGATAAGTAATGCGGGCATGCGAGAACATGACACGTGGCAGTATGGGCCTGGCTGACGGTGACGTGCATGTGTTGACTAAGCAGTGAGGTGGCAATTGTGTAGCCATTCAATGAGTGCCATGTGGTGATGAGGTGGTAGATGTAATGGGTGGACCAATAGGGTGTCGCTACGTGGCACACTTGGTCAAACCTAGTTTGACAATGAGATTCAAGGAAAGGAGAAATTTTCAAATCATAAAAAGTTTATTATTTTAAATTATTTCTCAAAAAATGCATGTTCAATCTTTTAAATTCAAGAGGGCTTTTAATCTATAGTTAAAACTTTAGATTATTTAAATTTTTGAAAATTCAAAATTAGAGTTGTAGACTCAACTGAGTGTTCTACTAGAGGGGCGATTTTCAAATCGAGATTTAAGGAGTTTCTGGAAGGCAAAATATGTGATATTATATATCGTCGAAATCATGAGAAGACGAACTTTCTAATTATGGAGTTCATTTCTACATAGGAATTCATGGGTTCAAGTTATAGCCAAAAACATGAAATTTGGGGCCTTCTCAATGGAATGAGCCAAAATTGAAAATGCAGTTACAAGATCTGTAACATGTTGAGATAATGGGTGTTGCACACATTGCATAATATTGTTATTTTATTATTTTATTTTATTATGTAATGTTGTACCTAGATGGACGTGCAACATGTAAAGATTCCCATGGAATATTCTTGATGAGTTGTATTATAACATTGTGAAAATATTTCATGTAATTATTTAATATTGGGAAAAAGAATTAAATGCCCAATATTAAATGTGGGGTCAGTGGGTTAGGTAGCACATGGTTTTAGCACATGGTTAATGTAATACCACTCGGTGGTTTTGTGGGACTTGCTACTATATAAGCAGCCACAAGGGTAGTTGTTGTATAGAAAGAGTGACAAGGAGAAGACAAAAGGCAAGAGTCGAGCGGGACAAGGCTTGAAAGGTTAGCCAAGGTAGCATTTGTGAAGGTTGAAAGCATGGCATGGGATGTGTGGATTCATGCTTGTTCACATACTTTGCTCGGTTGTGGCTATGGCCATGAAGGCTTCCATGGTTGTATGGCAATGGTATTTTTTGCTGAATAATACATGATGTTGGATGCATAAGAAAAATTTCAAGCCTAGAAGACATAGAGATTTTTTGTATGCAAATGAAGATGATGAATCTGAGGGAAGAGTTTGGAGTAAAAGTGATGAATCAAGATTTGTAGCTATAAAAGAAGAAAATTCTAAAATTGAAATTAGAGAAGAAAGGGCTCTAGTTTCTCAAGTTGAAAAGAAACTTGATTGGGCTATAGACAGTGGTTGTTCACATCATATGACTGGTGATATGAATAAGTTTGTTAAATTTAGAAATCATTATGGAGGTATAGTTAGAGTTGGCAACAATGAAACCTATCACATCACATGGATAGGATGATGATGTTTACTTTGTTGATGGTTTAAAGCATAATTCGTTGAGTGTTGCACAACTTGTGGATAAAAGTTATCAGTTGCAATTTATAGAGACAACTTGTACTATCAAAGATAAGGATGATAAGCTGATTGGAATAGGTACAAGATCTAGAGGTAATGTGTTTCAATTGAATCTTACTAAGATGACTTTTTTGGTTGAAAAAGTAGATAATAGTTGGTTATGGCATCAAAAGTTTTTCCCTATAAACTTTTATAATATTGTGAAGGTTAGTAGCACATTTGCAATCAAAGATTTTCCTAAGATCATGAAGCCTACTAATGTTTTTTTTCAAAGAATGTATTGTGGCTAAACAAAAAAATGTATCATTCCCTAGCAAGAAGTTCACCACTACAAAGAAGTTGGAGATTGTTTATACAGATTTGAGTGGCCCTACTAGAACAAGAAGACTCTATTGAGAAAAGTAATTTATGATTTTTGTTGATGGTTTCACTAGAATGATGTGGGTAGTATTGATTAAGGAAAAGTTTGAAGCATGTGATAAGTTCAAGATATTTAAGAATAGAGTTTAGAATGAATCTAGTGTAAAGATTAAATTTTTGAGATTAGATAGAGGTGGATAATTTACTTCTAGAGACTTTAACATGTTTTTGTGAAGAAAATGGAATTAAGAGACAATTATCATCACCCAAGACCCCTCAGAAAAATGGGATAACAAAAAGGAGAAATAGATCAGTATCAGAGGCAACAAGAGCAGTAATGTTTGAGAATGATGTATCCAAGACATTTAGTAGAGAAGTAGTCAATATAGCAGTATACACAATGAACAGAGTGCATATCAAAAAAAGTACATATAAGACTCCTTATGAATTATGGTTTGGTCATACACCCTCAGTGAAGTATTTCAATTTTTTTGGAAGCAAGTGTTACATAAAGAGAGATGATGATATTGGTAAGTTTTATCCAAGAAGTGATGCAGGTATGTCCCTTGGTTATCCATTAAAAAGAAAAGATTATAGATGTTTTAATCATAGAACTAAGACATTTGTTGAGTGTGAAAATGTGAAAGTGGATCAAAACTTTGGAGTTAAAGAGATGATGATGGATCATAATTCTAATGAGAAAGAAAACAATCCTAGATTTGTTTGAGAGAAAGTAGAAGTCTTATTTGAGACTAACAATGACTTTTATAATGATGTACAAATTGTTGATCAAAGAGGAGAAAAAAGAGTTAAACCAAGATAAGAGATAAGAGTTGAGATACAAATCCCCACACCTAACAAGAAGTTGAAAAAGAATAACCCAACTAAAAAAATCATTGGAAGCATAGAAAAAGGAGAAATGACAAGAAATAGAGTACACGAGGAATTATGTTTGATTTCTCAAATTGAACCTAAGATTGCAGATGAGGCATGCGAGGATGATCATTGGATTTAAGAAATGAAGGAAGACTTATATCATTGTGAAGAATGAAACATGGTAATTGGTTCCTAGGCCTAAAGACAATCATGTTATAGGAACTAAATGGGTATTCAAAAAACAAAATGATTGAACAAGGTTAAGTTGTGAGCAACAAAGCTAGATTGGTATGCAAAGGAAACTTACAAAAATAAGGTATAGATTATGAAGAAACATTTACTCTTGTAGCCATAATGGAAGTAATAAGAATGTCTATGGTTTATGCAACAAATAGGAAGTTTAAAGTGTATCAGATGGATGTCAAGTTAGCCTTTCTAAATGAAGAACTTGAAGAAGAAGTCTATATTGAGCAGCCTGAAGGATTTCCTTTGACATAAGAAAAGGATATGGTATGTAGATTGAAGAAAGAACTATACAGTCTAAGGAAAACACCTAGAACCTAGTATGCAAGATTGGATAAGTATTTGGAAAAATGTGGATTTGCTAAAGGTATGATAGATAGTAACCTGTATTTGAAAGAAATTGAAAATGGTTTATTAATCACTATGATATTTGTTGATGACATAATCTTTGGAGGTAATGACGAAGCAAGTGATAAGTTTGTTGAAGAGATGAAGAATGAATTTTAGATGAATATGAATTGTGATATGAGTTTTTTCTTAGGTTTATAAATTGTGGAAAATAAGAATGGTATTTTCATTTCACAAGCTAAGTATTTAAAACACTTGTTGAAAATATTTGGTTTTGAAAGTTGTAAGTCTATTGGTACACGAATGGTAACTAGTTAAGAATTATCTAGAAAATATGAGACACCTACAATTGAGCAAAATAAGTATAGATCTATGATTTGAGATTTACGATATCTAACTTGCACTAGACGAAATATAGAAAATACACTTGGGAAAGTAGCACAATTTCAAGTTGATCCTAAGGAATATCATATGCAACATCAAAAAGGATATTTAGGTATTTGAAGGGTACACCTAATTATGGATTATGTTATGATAGATTGTTTAAAATATATAGTCCACCAGTATAACTGAGAGGGGGGAGTAGGGGATGGGGTGAATCAGTTATCCAACTATTATCACAATTATCAACCTTAATAAAAATTAACAATATGAAAAATTTAATAAAAAACCACAACAAGACATGCATGCACAATAACACCATATATGTTAACTAGGGAAACCCTTGATCAGAGGGAAAACTCGGTGGGGATGGTACCCACAAGGTGATGTACTAATACAAATATTTCTTGTTAGAGGATTGATCCTATTAGGAGTCTATAACAACATTTAGTACATATCAGTCCCTGTTAGGAGATTTTGAATCCCTGTTAGGAGATTCCACCCCTATTAGGAGTTGTGCCAACCTTGTTAGGAGTTGTAGAAGGTAGATGGACCCACTATCCAAACAAATTCAGGGGCAAGATCAATGAACCCACTGTCCAAATGATCTTTGTATTATTCCTTGCAGAATAATAGAAATGAATATTACCCCTCCTTCCTCTTTCTTTGTCCTATCAACTAAACTTCTCCTCCTTCTAATCTTGTAACCATATCACAAATCTCACATCCAATAATCCCTTGTATCACTTACTCACATTCACCAAACACTCTATTCTTTTTTGTACTTCACATACAACATACACTTGATACTTGTTCAACTCACTATTACAAACAAAGAAAACATCTTTCCTTTATACCATATCTTCAAAATATTCCTTGAGTTGGCCTTGAGGCTTTCCCAATTAATTATAATAAGATAATTAATTAATTTGTAATTACAATAGCACTGTCATCTCACAATCTATACAACTTCTCACACGTGTGATACTAGGGCTTGCTCACTCACTGACGTCACCATCAAACTATCTTCTTGTTGACAAGTGGCTAATAGTGATATGTATTTGTTGTCATTAATATCAACACATGATGTACATGTTGACCAAAAACCTCAAAAATAAAGATACTTAGTATTTGGTTATAAAAAATTGTCTAAGTATAGAATTTGGTTTACATCAGTGTATTGTTTTGTTTATAACATATTGTAAATGCCATATTATGACAAGAAAAGGTACATGGAGATAGTATACATGTTGGTGATGATGTGTATAACCTTAGAAGTTTGTACGGACTCTATGGAATAGAGATAATCATGTTTTGATGATGCATGATAGCATAATTGAAGGAAAGAATTGTTTTGTTTGCAAAATAATTACTTGTCCAATTAGGGCCGACATCCTAGATGTTTACTCTAAGTTGGAAAAGTGAATTGTGGTCTTAGCCGACCCAATAGTATCTTATGTAAAGGTATGGTATTTATGCAAAAGACTTATTGTGATAAGAGGTGTGCTATTTTGTGTGTGATTGTATGCAATCTTGGTGTATTGCGAAGTGAGTGAACTTTTGTGAAAGTGATATATGTGAAGTTATGTATGAACTATCTAGTGATCTAATTTATAGCTAAAGATCGAAGATCAAACAAGGAAGAAAAATAACAATAAATTACTTGTTTGAGTAGTGAGCTCTTCTTGTAGTTGAAATTACATGTTTGGGCAGTGGGCTCTTCTTGCATACATTATTATACAACTCATAACAGGGTTAGAATTTGATAGCAGGGATTCAAAGTCTCATTGCAAGGACTTCTTATACTCAATTTGCCTATTAACTCCTAATAGGGTCCATCCTTTAACAAGGAACATATATATCAGTATATTATCTAGTGGGTATCATCCCCACCAGGGTTTTCCCTTGTCCAGGGTTTCCCTAGTTAACAAAATATGGTGTTATGAGTTAACTTTGTGCATTGCTATTGTTACTATTCAACATTACTTTATTGCTTAGTTATGCATGGTTTAAAGTAAGTAATAATATCTAATTGGCGACTAAAGTTTTTAGATTAATAATTCACCTCCCCCTCAGTAATCCCTATTTCTAACAACTGGTATCAGAGCACAATTACTTTGAAGAGGCTTAACAACTTAAGTAAGATCCCTATAGATATGAAACAATTGATGAAGAGCCTCGAAGAAGCTCTTGAACGATTTGATCTACTTACTAAAGAAAGAGATAAGCTAAAGGACAAATATGAAGACTCTAAAGTATATATTGGTCAGTTGAAGGAAAAGATTGATCATCTAAAATCAAAGCCTAAATCTACTAAATTTGGAACTAATGATGATGACTATTAAAAGTTAAAAATAGAGTACAAGATCTTGAAGCATGAATTGAAGATTACAAATCTGAAGTTGACTTTGAGAAATGATCCTATCAAAGTTGAATCTAATTTGAATATTGAAAGTTCAGATCTAAGAGCAAGTCTAGCAAATAAAACATCTGAGTTTGAAACATTGAAAGAAGATCATGAAGAACTCCTTAAGTACAACACTATTGTGAAAGGTGAATTGACACAGTGCAAACAATAGCTTGAAAATATTTATTCTAGCAGAGAAAAGATTGATGATTCTATGTCTATATAGAGACCTTCTTATGAAAAGACTGGTCTTGGTCATCTAATTAACATGTTTGTGAAGAAAATTGAGATTAGATCAGATTTGAAAGACAAAGACAAATCTTATGATAAGATTGAATCTAGTAAATCTTCTGAGAAACTTGAAGAAGTTGAGTGAAACAAAGAAGTTGAAATCTTGGATGAACTAAAGCAAGTGGAGACTCCTAAGGCAACTATGTATGAATTTAAGGGTAAGTTCTTTTTATGTAATGAAATAGGTCATATGAAAAGAGATTGTATTAATAAGTCATTTAATCATGTTAAGGACTTTTATTGTCATAATTGTCATGGTATGGGTCATAATGCAATTGATTGTAGGAAACCTAAGTATGATAATGATAGAAAAAATAGTAGAATGTCTAGAAATACTAACCTTGTAGATAGAAGAAGATCTAATGATGATAGAAGTTAGATCATGTGTTATAAGTGTAGCAACTTATGACACATTGCTCAAAATTGTGATGTCCCTAATGATTAATAGAATCCTAGAAGTAGAGCACCTGTATGTTAGTTATGCAATAACTTTGGACACAGAGTGAAGTACTATAGGATGGATAGAAACTTTGGAGATAGAAGGAACAATGGAAGAAACTTCAAAAATAAAAGGAATGATAGAAGGAACTAGGAAAGGAACTTCGGAACTAGCGAAAACAATGAAGAACAAAGAAACATTGTGAGCGAACTTCAAGAAGAACTTAATGAAGCTTTCATGAAAGGAACATACATCACAAAAGAAAAGTTAAATGATGATGAGATAGAAAGAACGAGGTCAATTGTTGAGTTTGATTCAATTAAGTTGAATTAAGCTTGTTCACAGCATCAGAATTTGAGAACTTCATTCAGAGACCAAATTAGAGGTAGTAAAGTTGGAAAAGGTGTATTTAGTTGGGTTTAGATGGTACCTAATCTTGCATGTGATTTGGAGCTCATCTAAACAAGTTATGAAGGAATTCAAAGTTTTTGTTATTATATAAAGGCTAATTCTATAATAGAAGATGGAAATAGGTTTTTGCAAAGAATTTCATGATGCAAAGTTTTGAGGATGATTGTCATGATGGAAGGAGGCTATAGTAAACCTTAGATGACATTTGAAGATTAGATAGATAAGTTGGAGTAGTTATGTGATTACATAATGTAATTGATAGTTTTTTCATAATTGTGAAATACACAATAAATGCAAGTTCAAGTTGATGCATAAATGGAGTATAGAATTGAATTTTACTTCATTGTGAACACATTTGAAGCAAAGAGCATTCATAAGTGACTTGTCAAAGCAATTTTGAAGCAAACCCTATTTTTGGAAAGAGGTATTTTATCATTTTTCTGTAAATTTGCTTGGTAAAAGTTCATATTGATAAGAATTATGGATATGTTAGTGGTACATAGTGTTGAAAATGAGGATAGACCTAAGTTTAAGATAGTTTCCATAAAACCTAGTGATGAAAACCCTAACTCTGCATTGTCTATCACTCCAAACAATGTAGTTTACCTTGAAGACGTTGAAATCTCTTTGAATTGCAAGTTTGAGTCAACTGGCAGTGAATATATGAATAAAGATATGGAACTACTCTTTAACCTCGACATGACTATGAAGCCTAGATTTGAACACTTAAAGTAATTTGATTTGTTTAAGTATCATTTCTACCATGAGTTAAATATAGATGAATGGATAAAAATTATACTAAGTAGGATACATGATGAAAAATTATGGGTGCAAGATAATGTAGTAGACATCTCATCCAACCTTATTCATGAGGTAACTAGTCTTAGCAAACAAGGCAGTGTACCTATAGGTAAAAATATGGTTAAGAAGAAAGTGGAATGTTACACTAAGGCAGCATATAATGGAAAGGCTATGGTAATCAGCTCCATTGAGAAGGATGATGTGAGATTTCTTAGTAGAATTATTGCTTATTCAGTTTGTGCAAGTTCTAAGATAGATGAACTTTCAGCAAGATTTATTTATGTAGCTTATAAGATATGTGTTGAGAAAGAACAAGTTAATTTGAGTGAAATACTAAGAATGCAACTCTTGGAAAAACTTGAAAAGATTAAGAGAACAAAGAATGGTGTGTTTAGATTCCAATCATTGATAAATCACATATTTTTTCATGTGCTGAAGAGATTTCCCTACTTGTCAATAACAAATATAATAAGAAGTGATGGATGCACTATGGAAAAGATTACAAAGGTATGCAGAAGGCATCTTTCATAAAAGATACTAGACAATGGAAACCTAATAATGAAAACATTCCAAAATGAGATGAAACAAAGATTTAGGATTTCATCAGCAATTGTGGACAGATTCATGGAGGATATTTGTATTCTAGTTGATATAGATTATATTTACATTCAAGCAGTGGAACCTTGGGAAACATTTTTGGATCCCTTGAGCTATGAGTTGAGTGATGATGTTGCAGTTGGCTACATTAATTTATTGTTAAACTCTGACAAAGATAAAACTGAGTACAGATTTGGCATGTATGATGAGATTACACAGCATGTTCATCAAGCAACTTTAGAGAAGGCATCTTACAAGAAGGTTGAGTCAATCATGAAGAAGGCATTATCTAAGGCTAGAATAACAGAGAGTGAATATGAAGCTATGAAACAGATAATGAAACAAGGTGTACTAAACATAAAATCCTTGTCTGTTTTAGTTGCTGAGACAACTTTGTGATAGAGCATTCACTATATGGCAGTATTTGATGTTCAGTCTAGTGAACATAAGAGAAAATCAGAAGATTAGTTGAAGTAGTGTCAACAAAGGCAAAGAGAGTCAAACAAATGGCTATAGGACCTAGTAAGAGGAAGAAAGCATTATTGACAATTGAATCTAGTGATAATGAAGAAGTTGAGGAACAGGAAACCAAACAAGATAAAAAGGTGACTCCACCTAAACAAGTAGCAGCCAAAGTTCGGCAACCTTGGAAGCTAAATTTAAGAAGATAAACACATTGATTGCAAATGAGGGAAACTTTGTTCAAACAAACAAATTTTATGATCGATAAAATAATGCTGAGAAAGATCACATTTATATATCTACTATAAGACATTTCATTGCAAATGATCTAAGTATGAAAGATAACAAAGGAGTAGTGAACCAGAAAGTCTATGAAAGACTCATAGAGAAGAAGACTCCTAGAAGAGTAGAAGACCTTCAACTTTGGAAGTCTATGCTAAGGACCATTTGCAAGACTAATGATGAAGATGAAATTAAGAGATTTCTGAATAACCTTACTCCATTCTTAAGAAATAAGTTGAGGTCATTCTTATTTATGGTTGGTGAGAAAGATAAATTAAGAAAGGAGATAGCAGAAACTATCAGTCAGATGTTGTTAGAGTCTCATACAACATCTCCTCCAACCCCTCGAACCTTAGAAGTATCAATAAGTGGTGATACCATGAAGATTGATCAAACCAATATTACCCTTAACATTGATGATACCAATCCATTTGGTGGTTTTGAACCAAATGTACCACACACCAAAGATGTTGAGGAAAAGTTGATACAAATTGAGGAAGAGAAGAGGCTAATAGAAGTTGAAAAGAAGAAGATAGAGGAAGCCAATCAGAAATTGCTTGAGGAAGATAGAAAAAGGAGGGAAGATGAAGAAAAGAGAAGGATTGTAGAAGAAGAAAGGAAAAAGAAAATAGAAGAAGAAGAGAGGAAAAGATTTGAAGAGAAGAAAGTAAGAGAAGAAAAGGAAAGGAAAGAAGAGGAAGAGAAGAAAACTAAGGAAGCATCAAAGAAACAAAGGGAGGGTGAGACTAAACCATCTAGTTCATCTGCTTCGCTCTCTCTTGCAAGTTTGGCTACTAATGATGATGATCAAACTAATATGATCTCATCCTTATCCGAACTTTTATAGAAGAATAAGACAATTAAGAGTTTGTAGAGAAAATTAATGGAAGTGACTAACAGACTACATAGTACTTTGACAGTACATCACACTGAGTCAGATCTCGAATAGAGAGCATAGATAGTGCCAAATTCTTTTGATGAAGATTTTACTAATTTTTTGAATGTTGCAGAGGTGAAGGCTTAAATTTCCCATGATGCTAACCTATTTAGCACCATTTGCCACAACATCAAGAATGACTTAGTAATCTTGATACATTCATCAAGGAACTTTGAAAATGTTAGCAGGAAGGGAAAGCTTTGTATGTTAAGTCTACCCTATCATACAAACTGAGTAATGACTTGGATAGATAGATAGAGGAAAAGATGAATGAGTTAGAGGCTTTATCTAGCCTAATCTAGCACCATCTAGAAAAGTTGATGATATTGAGAGTCAAGTTGCCAGTGTTCAAGATATTGAAGAGAACATTTGATTTTAGAGCATCTATTGCTCTGAAGCCATCATTTGTTGAGAAGTAGCTAGAGGAATTTGTCAAGGCCAAGGACACATATACAAACTTTTTGTATTCAGATATCAATGCAGTTGAGATTACATCATATGCATTATGTGCAATTCTCACATCAGTAGAGTCTACCAAGGAGACATGGAACAAAGGTATGGAAAGTTTGAAGATTATTTTTTATGATTGTATGAAGATAATTTCAGCATAAAGGGAAGGAAAATAGTTTTTGGACAATTTTTGGATAGAATCTTGACATTTTGACCTTTATCATTGATGTCAAAGGAGGAGAGATTTATTTGAAAATTGTATACATGTCATTGTTGAGAAAGATACAAAGGGGAGAGATACACGTGGAGATTGTAAAAGTATGAAGTATATTGTAAGGGGGAGCATATATGTAAAGTTGAACAAATTGTAATAGATGTAATGGTTACGTGTTATTTATTTTTGTTTTTGTCACTTAGCTAATTTTCTCTCTTTTGTTTCCATCAATGCCAAAGTGGGAGATTGTTGAAAATTGGATAATAGTGATATGTATTTATTGTCATTAATGGCAACATATGATGTAAATTTTGATAGGAAACCTCAAAAATAAAGATACTTAGTATTTGGTTATCAAAAAATTGTCTAAGTATAGAATTTGGTTTACAACAGTGTATTGTTTTGTTTATAACAAGTTGCAAATGTCATATTATGACAAACGAAGTTACATGGAGATAGTATACATGTTGGTGATGATGTGTATAACCTCAAAAGTTTGTATGAACTGTATGGAACATAGATAATCATATTTTGATGATGTAAGACAATGGAATTGAAGGAAAAAATTGTTTTGTTTACAAAACAATTACTTGTCCAATTAGTCCCAACATGCTAGATGTTTACTCTAACTTGGAAAAGTGAATTATGGTCTTAGCCAACCTAGTAGTATTTTATGTAAAGGAATGGTATTTATGCAAAGGACTTCTTGCAATAAGAGGTGTGCTATTTTGTGTGTGATTGTGTGCAATCTTGGTATATTGTGAAGTGAGCGAACTTTTGTGAAAGTGATATATGCGAAGTTATGTATGAACTATCTAGTGATCCAAGATCAAGCTGAAGATTAAAGATCAAAAAAGGAAGGAAAATAATAATAAATTACTTGTTTGAGTAGTGAGCTCTTCTTGTAGTTGAAATTGCATGTTTGGGGCCAAGGGCTCTTCTTGCATACATTATTCTACAACTCCTAATAGAGTTGGAATCTCCTAATAGGGATTCAAAGTCTCCTAATAAGGAATGCTTATATTGAATTTGCTCATTGACTCCTAACAAGGTCCATCCTCTAACAAGGAACATATATATATTAGTATAATATCTAGTGGGTATCATCTCCACTAGGGTTTTCCCTTGACTTGGGTTTCCCTAGATAACAAAATATGGTGTTATGAGTTATCTTTGTGCATTGGTATTGTTATTTTTTAGCATTACTTTATTACTTAGTTATGCATGGTTTAAAGTAAGTAATAATATTGAGTTGGCAACTAAAGTTTGTAGATTACTGATTCACCCCCCCCCCCCCCCCTCAATAATCCCTATTTCTAACACTTCTATCACTAATTGACCGTGCAACTCTAGACTATATCTATGTTAAAAGATATAATACAATCACCAAAAACTGCTTCTTAGGTACTCTATCTTTATACTACTCTCTATAAATTAGAAATAACTAAATTTTATGTCTTTGACTTACTTATCATGCATCAAACCTTTATATTAGGACACAATATAGAACATGTCCATGACTGTGCATCACCAAACAATCAAAACCTTGTCTATACAATCTTGATCTCTATTTGCTACTCTATCAATCTTGATAGACTTACTACTATTTTGTCATCAATGACAAACACAGCCATGGCTACAACATATAAATACTACCACATGCTCACCAATGCTTAGGATACTCCCCCAAAGGAATACCTTCAACATTTATGCTAATAATCTCCCCCTTTGGCATTGATGGAAACATAGATTAAAAAAATCTAGGTTCCAAGAATACCAAATAGTACTTTTTTGTTGTTGTTGTTGTTGTTGCTCTCATATTTTCAAATCCTCTTCATCAATCAAATATTAAATCCTCTAGAACACTGCTATATTCAACATCTTCTTGATCAACATCATGAGTTGTTCACTAAACAACATCTTCTTCTTTATGATCACAATAGTTGATCACATTAAACAACTTACCATACATCATAATTCTTCATGTTGCATATCTCCCCCATAGAGATATTCCTCATTCTTTCTTACCTGAATGTTTCTAAATCTCCCTAATAAAGTAGAGATTTCATGCACTCTTTTTGCATTCACACTTAGGGCACTCTTCTCCCCCATTACATGCGTAGGAGATTTTTTTTATGCACTCTTCTCCTTCATTGACATCAATGAAAAATGCCTCATTATGTCAATTTATTGCTTAAATTTACAACTGGCTCAAGTGTCCAAAGATATTATTTAATACCAAAATACCAAGAGTCCTCAATGACTCATCTCATCACATATACTCTGCCATATGGGAAGCATCAACATTCAATCCAGTCTAACAATAGTGTTATGTACCACTTGATTGATGCAATCTCTACATCATCTATTCAGAAGTAGGCAGGGGCATAACCCCAAGCATATCTCTCAAGTACTCAAATGTATCTTTAGGTAAGGGCTTCGTAAAAATATTTGCAATCTAATATTTACTACTCACATAATCAAATCTAATCTCCTTTTTTGATACCTTTTCTCTGAAAACATGATACTTGATAGATATATGCTTAGTCTTAGAATGTAATACAAGATTTTAAGACATACTTACTGTACTTGTGTTATCATAGTATATGATAATAGGTTCTAAAAATTCTATCCCAATATCTTTCAGAATTTTTTTCATCCACATAACTTGGTTACAATTATTTGTTGATGCTACATACTCTACCTTAGTTATACTCTATGAGATATAATCTTGTTTCTTGCTTAGCTAGAAAACCAATCTTCCTCCAAGAAAGAATGCTCCACTAGTGGTGCTCTTTTTGTCATCCATTCTACCTACCCAATCCACATTAGTATAAGCACATAAATTGAAATCACTTGATCCGTCATCCCAAATTCCATAATAAGATGTTCCCCTCAAATATCTAAATATCCTTTTGACTGCTACACAATTATTTTCCTTAAGATCATCTTGAAATCTAGCTACAATCCCAATGTATTTTCTATATTTGGTCTAGTGTGAGTAAGATATTGCAATCCTTCAATCATCAATCTATACTTCTTCTACTCAAGTATCCTTTTTACTACTACATAATTATTCTCCTTACTAGATAACTTGTGACCAGTTATCATATGTGTACCAAAATGCTTACAAATTTTCAAGCCAAATCTCTTTAACAAGTGCTTCAGATACTTGGCTTGAGAAATAAAAATGACATCATTGTTTTGTACAATCTACAAACCTAGGAAAAACTTCATTTCTCCTATCATACTTATTTCAAACTCATTCTTCATTTCCTTAGCAAACTTATCACTTGCTTGATCATTACCTCCAAATATTATGTCATCAAAAAATATTACTATTACCAATAAACCATTCTTAATTTCTCTCAAATATATGTTAGTATTTTTAGTACCTTTAGCAAATCTAAGTTAACAAATCCAAGTTTTTCCAAATACTTATCCAACCTTGCATATCATGTTCTAGGTGCTTGCTTCAAATCATATAGAGCTTTCTTTAGTCTACATACCATATCTTTTTCTTTTGTTAGAGGGAAACCTTTAGGTTGCTCAATGTATACCTCTTCTTCAAGTTCTCCATTTAAGAAGGTTGATTTGACATCCATCTGATATGCTTTGAACTTCTTATTTATTTCATAAGCCAAGAACGTTCTTATTGCTTCCATTCTAGCTACATGGGCATATGTCTCATAATCTATTCCTTCTTGACATGAATATCCTTTGCACACAAGTCTAGCCTTATTTCTTACAACTTTACCTTGTTCATATATCTTGTTTCTAAATACCCATTTGGTTTCTATAACATTCTTGTCTTTAGGTCTAGGAACTAACTCCCATGTTTCACTCTTCACAATCTACTATAATTCTTCGTTCATTGCTCGAACACAATGATCATATCTACATGGTTCATCTGCCCTCTTAGTTTAAACTTAAGAAATCAAACATAATTCCTCATTAACTTTGTTTCTTGTCATCACACCTTTGTCTTTGCTTCCAATTATTTTTTCTAGAGGGTGATTCTTGGTCATGCTCTTGTTAGAGGTAGGAGTTACTATTTCAACTCTTACGTCTTCTCTTGTCTTAGATCTTTCTCCTCTTTGCTCAACAATATGTACCTTCATCACTTCTTGGATCAAACTTACCAATATCATCATCTCTCTTAATGTAACACTTGCTTCTAAATATTCTAAAATAATTGACTGATGGTGAATGACCAAACCATAATTCATAAGGGCTCTTGTTCATGCCATTTCTAATTTGTACTCTAGTCATAGTATACATTGTTGTATTGACTACTTTTCTCCAAAATGTTTTGGATACATCATTCTTAATAATTGTTTTGTCACTAATGTCAAACCTACTACTTGTGAGTAAGATAACTACTTATATTATTTAAGTACTATCACTTATTTGATTGATGAAGAGGATTTGATCAAAAGATGTAACAATAGCACCCAGAGGAAAGGTTGAGTTATGATTATGTAAAGGAGTAGAAGAATCAGTTAAGATAGTGGTAACATGGTGTATTGATAATCTACTTAAGGTTATAAAGGCTGGTTACACTAATAAATTTTAGAACAACAAGTTACACAAAGTTTGTTTGCCAAGCTTGACCGAGTGGATAGTAGGTGTTGAGCAAAGTTAGTGCAAGCCGAGCAGAAAGTTAGTTGGAGCTGAGTGAAAGAAAATTCTAGTGGAAGTCAAGCAAGACAATTTATGCTGAGTAAAGTTTAGTTGATGTTGAGCATCGGTCAACTTTAGTTGATGCCAAGTAATTTTATAGTTGATGTCAAGAAACACAGTATGTATCGAGCATTAGAAGATTGATAATGTCAAGCTAATGCATTATGTTAAAGATCAAAGATTCATCGAATCTAAGTCGACAAGTTTTTTCTTGAAACTCCAGGAGGAAGATAAGGTCGATGAGCTGGTGGCACAGAACTTGATGTAAATTATTTTTAGGTGAATTCAAATGGATTCTAGGAGAAGTTTCTAGAAGAGATGAAAGATATGGGGTAGATACATTGTATCCTACCTAATCCATCTAAACCCTAAATTGGATGATGAAAAATGAGTGGGAAAATATCCTAATTTCCTATTTATAGCAATGTTTGGTTATGAAACAAAGAAGGTCATGTGCGATAACCCAAGGAAGAGAAGGAGTTAAGAGTTTTGCTTCATCAAGTGACACTAGAGAAGAGTTTTCAATGGCATGTTAATCAAGAAGGCTTAAGGAGATGAATTCTTGAAGGGTGAACAAGCTATCAGAGCTGTGAAGTATGAAAGCCAAGTAGAATTAAGGACTGAATAGAGATCTGTAATCCACAAGAGAAGTTGTAAGTTGTATAAGATCAAATTGTTACTCTCTAACAATTGTAGCAGTCTTGAGTAAATCCTTTGGATTAAGGTTGACCTAATAGTCATTTGTAAATCCTTTAACTGGGTGGCATTCCAAGTGAATGGCCTAAAGTCCTCTAAAAAGGCTCACTTCTAATAGGGTGATTGAAATATTTAAATTGGGACACATTTAACAGTGTGTATTATAACCTTTAACAGGGTTGGCCTTTCACAAGGCATCACTTCAGAAGAGTGAAAAAGAGTAGCATGTTACTGGTGGTTTTTCTCAAATTAGGTTTACATGTAAATCATTGTGTCAAGTGTGTTGATGAATCTTTCATGTTTCATGCTTTACATTTCTACAATTTGATTTGACAGTAACCTTCAAGTTTTAAGTGATTTCATAATCTTGTGGATGCATGCATGGGTATAAACGTTTTATGGGTTCACTAAGTTGTGAAAAGTTTTATTTATACATCTGGACTTTGGATAACTGATTCACCCCTCCTCTCAGTTATTCTAAAGAATTTCCAACATGTGACTTGTGTAAACAAGAATGATGGATGGATCATTGATAGTGGATGTTCACATCACATGACTGGTGACAAAAGTAAGTTCATTACCCTGAATTGTTATGATGAAAATAGTGTAAGATTTGGTATGATGCACCATGTTTGATTAAAAAAAAGGGTTCTATCAAACTCACAGATAATATTTTATATGACAATGCTTACTATGTTGAAGGTCTTAACTATAATCTCTTGAGTGTGTCACAACTGAATAATTTGAATGTAAGGTTGAGTTTGAAAAAAAGATTGCTAAGATATATGACACTAATGGAATTTTTTTTGGAAAGGGTAATCAAACTAGGAGTAATCTATTTTATCTTGACATAGAGGATACTACTTATCTAGTTATAAAATTTGATGATGTATAGCTATGGCACAAAAGGTTATGTCATGTCAATTTTGATAACCTAGTTAGTATCAGTCATATGAGAAAAGTTAGAGGTTTTCCTATGTTGAAGAAGCTTGATAATATAACGTGCAAACAATGTCAGTTGGGAAAAATGACAAAGTCAAGTTTTAAGAGTAAAGCTCATACCCCTAGAGAAATACTAGATATTGTTCATACTAACTTGTGTGGTCTAATGGATGTGCAAAGCTACAAAGGAGATAAGTACATTATGCTGCTTGTTGATGATTATTCTAGAATGATGACAATTATGTTTCTGAAATAGAAATCTAATGCTTTCCCAATGTTTAAGTGGTTTTTAGTAAGAGTTGAGAAGTAAATAGGTAAAAGTCTAATTTTTTTGAGATCTAACAAAGGAGGAGAATTCACATCAAATGAGTTTGAGATGTTTTGTAATGACAGAGGAATCAAGAGATAGACATTTTCCCCTAGAAAACTTCCACAAAATGGAATTGCTAAAAGAAGGAATAGGTCTATAATGGATTATGCTAGAACACTCATGATGGAGAAGAATGTTGCTTTGGAATATTGGAGAGAAGTTGTAAGTACAACTGTCTATACCTTGAATCATGTACAAGTCAAGAAAGGTACTCATTCAACACCTTTTGAACTATGGTATGGATACTCATCCAATGTAAAATATTTTAAGGTATTTGGAAGCAAATGTTACATTCTTAAAGATCTTAGGAATGGTAAACTTGATGCAAAAAATGAGGAAAGTATATTCCTAGGATATTTCACAAGAAGTAAAGCTTATTAGTGTTTAAATACTAACATTAACAAAGTTGTGGAAAGTACAAATATAAATTTTGATGACTATATAGAAGTGTATGAAGCTTAACCTAAGAAAGAACTAGAAGAATACAAATTATTTGTATACTTTTATGAACGTATGCCTTTTGAAGAAGATGCTACAAATCAAGCTACAAACCAACAACAAGTTTCCGTGACTATCGAGTCACACCCTATAAATGTTGAGTTTCATTAAGGAATTAAGCTACATTCAATTGTTGAGTTACAAAATGAAGTTGGAGCACATTCTGATTCTAAGATTAGTGTACATGGAATAGATGCCTGATAGAGATGTACACAATGATTCAAAAGATGGAAGACAAAATAAATAAATAAGAGTTGAACCAAGATTGTTCAAATATCTCAAAAGACATCATCCTGTTGCTCAAATCATTAGAGACAAAGATGCTAGACCAATGAAAATAAATAGATTGAGAAATGATACATGTTTGATGAGCATGAAGGAATCCAAATAAGTGGGATATGCATTAGAAGTGTAGACTAGAGTAAAGTCATGGAAGATGAGATTGAACAAATAGAGAAAAACAAAACATGGAGTCTAGTTCCTAGACCAGAAGAAAAAAATGTGATTGGCACTAAATGGGTATTCAAAAACAAGTTAGATGAAAATGGTGAAGTCACAAGGAATGAAGCAAGATTAGTTTGCAAGGGATATGCACAAGAGGAAGGAATTGATTATGGAGAGACATTCGCCTCTGTTGCTAGGTTGGAAGGAGTAAGAACTTTACTTTTTTATTTTGCATACAAATGTTTCAAGGTTTATCAAATGGATGTTAAATCTGCATTTCTGAATGGTATATTAGAGGAAGAAGTTTACATAGAACAACCATAAGGTTTTTTTGATGTTAAAAAAATGAATATGGTATGTAGATTACACAAAGCTCTATATGGTTTGAAACAAGTACCAAGAGCATGGTATGAGAGACTTCATAATTATATTGTGAAGATTGGATTTGAAAGGATTGATGATAACAATGATCTGTACATGAAGATAGAGAAAGGTAAAGGTATTTTGTTATCTAAATTTTTTTTTGATGATATTATATTTGGAGGTCAAGATGCTTTCTGTAATGATTTTGTAAATTAGACGAAGCAAGAATTTGAGATGTCTATGTTTGGAGAGATCAAATTCTTTGTGGGTTTGCAAGTATATTAGATGAAATATGGTATATACATCACTTGGTCAAAGTATGTCAAGGAAATATTGAAAAATTTTGGATCAGAGGATTCCAAACTAGTAAGTACACCTATGGTGACAGGACACAAGTTGTCAAAGAATGATTATTCTTTTGAGGTGAATCAAACATTGTGCAGGTCTATGATTGGTAAACTATAATATGTAGTACATAGTAGACCTAACATTACATTATCTGTAGCAATAGTTGCAAGATTCTCTGCTAGGGATAGTTGCAAGATTCTCTGCTAATACCAAGGAGAATCACTTGATGGTTGTAAAGAGAATAATGAGATGTCTGAAAGGAACAAAAGAGTTTGGTCTATGCTACAAGAAAAATGGGAAATTTGAATTAAGAACCTACACTAATGTTGATTGGGCTGGAAACATTGATGGTAGAAAGAGCACCAGTGGAGGAGCTTTTTTCTTAGGTAAGAGAATGGTTACATGGACTAGCAAGAAACAAAACTGCACTTCACAATCTACTACTAAAGCTAAATACGTTGTTGATGTTGTAAATTGTACAAGCATTGTGCAGATCAAACAACTACTCGAAGGAATGAAGAGATTGTAGAACTAGTGATACTTTATTGTGATAATATATGTACTATAAATATATCAAAGAATTCTATGATGTACACAAAGACTAAGCACAGTGCAATCAAGTATCATTACTTGAGAGAATTGGTTCAAGATAAAGAGGTGAAGATGGAATATGTTAACATAAAAGAGCAAATTATTGATATCTTCACAAAATAATTACCTAAGGATGCTCATGAGTCTCTAAGAGGTAAACTAGGGGTGATACCCCTATCAAAGGCTATTTAAGTAACAAGAGGAGTGCCCTACATCAAACAAGTTGATGTTCATATGCTACAAATTGATGTAGAGGATCTTACTTTAGGAGTTGCATAAAGTAATCAGAGTTCTAAAATTTCAAATTAGTCACAAGAAAGGTGATAGAGGGAGAAAACTAAAGAAACTGAAAAAACTTATATCTGCATGTTAAGATGACAAGTTTTTGGCATAAGTCTTTAGCATTATTGTTAAAAAGAGAGATAATTAATGATCAAGCCAATATAATTGCTGAGATTAACTGACCAAGATAGATGATAGCATGGAGAGATTTACTGATCAGAGGGAGAAATATTCCTAACATCTACGTAGTAAGAGGAAGATACAGTAAAAAGGGAGATACAAGAAGTAGTTCAGAGGGATTTATAAGGAAGAGTTTTGTAACCTATTTAGAAGATGGAAGTTGATGATAGAGGGAGAGATTTCAATACAACAAATTATTTTCTTTTTGGTATTTTGTTGGTCTTACTATTTTAACTTAGTTTGATTGAACAAGATGTTTTCCATTTGGCTGATCAATTTGGTTTTCCATCAATGCCAAAGAGGGAGATTGTTGCTAATAGATTAAAGAAGCTAATCAAAGAGGGAGATTGTAAATGGAGATTGTTGAGAACATACAAGAATGACCAATATGATTCAATCATTGTTTTGTCACTAATGTTAAACTTGCTACATGTGGGTAAGACAACTACTTATATGATTTAAGTACTATCACTTATTTGATTGATGAAGAGGATTTGATCAAAAGATGTAATAATAGCACCTAGAGGAAAGGTTGAGTTATTATTATGTAAAGGAATACAAGAATTAGTTAAGACAGTGGTAACATGATGTATTGATAATCTACTTAAGGTTACAAAGGCTGGATACACTAAGAAAGTTTAGAACAACAAGTTATACAAAGTTTATCCACCAAGCTTTTGGATAGTAGGTTCCGAGAAAAGTTAGTGCAAGTTGAGTAGAAAATTAGTTGGAGCCAAGTAAATGATAATTATAGTGTATCCTAAGTAGAACAATGGATTCTGAGTAAAGTTTAGTTAATGCTGAGCACTAGTAAACTTTAATTCATGTTGAGTAATTTCATAGAAGATGTCAACCAACATAGTATGTGTCGAGCATTAGAAGCTAGATAATGCCAAGCTATTGCATTATTTAAAAGATCATGAATTTGATGGATCTAAGTTGAAAAGTTTGTTTTCTTGGACTGTGTGAGCCACGTAGAAGATAAGATTGATGAGCTAGTGGCACAAAATATAAGGTAAACCATTTTTAGGTGAATACAAAGAGGATTCAAGGAGAGGTTTTTAGAAGAGATATGGAATGTGGGGTAGATACATTGTATCCTACCTAATCCATCTTAACCTAAAATTGGACGATAGAGAATGAGCGAAAAAAGATCTTAATTTCTTATTTATAGGAATGGTTCATTATGAAGCAAGTTTTTTATGTGTAAGAACCTAAGAAAAACAAGGAGTCAAGGGATTTGCTTCATCTAGTGACCTAAGAGAAGATTTTGCAATAACATGTTAAGCAAGGAGGCTTAAGGATATGAATGCTTGAAGGGTGAACAAGCTATCAGAGATACAATGAGTAAAAGCCAAGAAGAATGGAGGACTGAAATAGTGATCTATAATCTACAAATGGAGTTGTAAGTTGTTATTAGATCAAGCCTTAATGTTACTCTCTAATGATTGTATTAGTTTAGGGTAAATCTTTTGGATTAAGGTTGACCTAATAGTCATTTGTAAATCCCTTAACCAGGTGACATTCCAAGTGAATGGTCTAAAGTCCTCTAACAATGCTTAATCCTAATAGGTTGATTGGAATCCTTTAATAGGGTTACATTTAATAGTGTGTATTGTAACCTTTAACAAGGTTGGCCTTTCACAGGGCATCACTTCAAAAGAGTGAAAAGAGTAGCATGTTACTAGTGGTTTTTCCCAAATTGAGTTTCCACATAAATCATCGTGTCAAGTGTGTTGATGAATCTATTATGCTTCATGTTTACATTTCTGCAAGTTGATTTGATAGTAACCTACAAGTTTTAAGTGTTTGCATAATCTTATAGATGCATGCATGATGAATAATGTTTTATGGGTTCACTAAGCTATGAAAAGTTTTATTTATACATCTGGACCTTGGATAACTAATTCACCCCACTAGTTATTCTAAATTATTTCAACAACATTATTACCAAATCTAACACTCCCTCCATCATGATTCCTAAATTTAACAAACTTATTCATATCACTAGTCATGTGATGTGAACATCCACTATTTGTAGAAGTTAAGAAAAACCAAATTCATAGTTTTCCAAGAACACCTACATGCAAATAACCCGTTGCTGAAAGGAAACAAAGAGGGAAAAAGAACAGCTTAGAAATCTCAACGGAGTGAGAGAAAAATGTATTCCAAGTTAATGAAAAATAAAATACAAGAGTTCAACCTTAAAGGTGAATGAAACTCTAAAAAGAGAAAAGAAACTAGGTTGCACATTATAATTAATATAAAATATTAATTATATGCACCTAAGAGATAGTTTAAGTAAACTATAGTAATAAACAACTTAATTAATTAAATCAAGATGATCTAATTAATAAGTGTAAATAAATAATTACTCTAACACCCTCCCTTAAGTGAAGCTCGGGAGGTAAGCTAACCTAGAAAATCTATGAAAGTAGGAAAATGGATCCTAGCAACAAGGCTTGATCAGGTACCTAGAACAAGGAAATTTTTGTAAATCGGAGACAAAGGAGAAAACCTAGTGGGAAAAAATCCTTTTCAAAAATTGATAGTTTAAACATGTTGAAAAAACATGAAGGAGGGAAGCCCTCAACAAGACCCCCCAAGGAAAACTTCTGTAACCCCAAGCATAGACTGCAATTGAAGATAGTGTGGCGATGAAAAAGATTTGGTGAAGATGTCAGCAACCTATGCGTCAGTGGGAATATACTCCAAAGAGAGAACACCATCCTTAATCTATTTATTGATTAAATCTATATATGAAGCTCAATGTATTTAGTGCACTAATGCTCCATCGGGTTACGGGAAATATGAATATCCCTTTGATTATCGCACCACAGAATAGTGGGATGATTAGGAGGAAAAACAAACTCAGTCATCAACTGCCAAAGCCATAAAATCTCTTGATTAGCATGTGATGCTGCTCTATACTCAACCTCTATAGATGAAAGTGCATGAGCATGCTGCTTCTTTCACGACTAGGTGATAGGACCAGAGCCAAGACAAAAGACAAAGCTAGAAGTAGACTTTCGATCATCAACATCACCAGCCCAATCTGAGTCAATGAAGCCAACAATGTGAGGAATACTTGATGTGTAATGAATGACATGAATAAGTGTGCCTTGAATGTATCTCAAAATATGCTTGGAAGCTTGCCAATGACTCTCATGAGGCTCATGTGAAAATTGAGAGACAAGACCAACTACAAAGGAGAGATCAGGACTAGTATGTGTTAGGTAAAACAAGTTGCCAACCAGCTATGGATACAATGTTCAATCCATTGAAGGAAAAGTGCAAGAGGTAGACAAGGTAACACCTGAATAAAAAGGTGTGGGAGTAGGCTTGCAATCAAGCATGTCAAAGTGTTGAAGCATGTCAAGAGCATACTTCTGCTAATAAACAAAGATCCCAGTAGAGGACTGAATAATTTGTAGACTAAGAAAGTAGTGTAATAGACCAAGATCAGTCATGTCAAACTATTCCATCAATGCTCACTGAACATCCTGAAGTATAGAGGAAGAGCTACCTGTGAGAAGACGGTCATCAACATATAGCACAAGGATCAAAACCTTAGCCTCAGGATGTTGAATGTATACTATAGGATCAAAATGGTAGTGTGTGAACCTTATAGAAAGTAGGAAGGAGTCCATCTTCTCATACCAAGCCTAAGGGGCCTATTTGAGACCATACAATGAGTGTCAAAGTCTGCAAACCAAGGAGGAATCCTGCACAAATCCTTGAGGCTACTCCATGTAAATCTCCTCAATAAGACTACTGTGCTAGAATGCACTCTTCACATCCATCTAAAAATTAGGCCATCCCTGAGAAGCTATGAGGGATAAGACAAGGCAACTAGAGTTCATCTTGGTGACAAGGGATAATGTCTCAGTGTAATCAATACCCTCAACCTGTGAAAAACCCTTCACAATAAGACATGCCTTGTACTTATCAATAGAACCATCAGCAACAAACTTAGTATGATATAACCATTTTCATCACACTTACTTTCTTCCCATAGGAAGAGAACAAAGATCCCAATTATGATTCTTCATCAAAGAAGAATAATCTTGCTCCATGGCACTATCCCACTCAAAATGTCCTATCACTGCTGCAAATGTCTAAGGATCATCACAAATAGCATGACTGAGAAGACTAGAACCCACTGTATGAGATTGGGTGTGACAGGAAGTGGAAGGGTCGCTAGCTAGAGATCTTGTAGCCTCAACTATCATGAACCCATTTAGGCATCTACGGAGGATTCTATGGTAGAGGTAAATGAGGATCACCAAGATCATCATCCTCATCATCCAAAAAAGAAACTAGAGAGGATGAGGGAGTGGTGGTAAGTGAAGTAGACTCTAGAGGTAGGGTATTTACAGTAGGAAGGCACTCATCAAATTGGACATCCCATCGAAATAGGACCTGTCTGGAATTAGGATCAAACAACCTTTATGCCTTAACATCCTCGCAATAGCCGACAAAAATGAGGTGTTGACTCTTCCAATCCATTTCTCTCCTCTAAGCATCGGGTACAAATGGCCATGCTTCACTACCAAAAAATTAGAATGAAGATACATTAGGCTTGACATGAGACCAAGCCTCCTTAGGAGTCATATGTCAAACTACCTTGTGAGGCATATAATTATGAATATAGTTGGCACAATTGACTGCCTCTGCCCAAAAAGATGAATCCATGGACCTAGACTGTATCATATAATTAGCCATCTCCTGAAGTGTTACGTTCTTTCTCTTTGCCACACCATTCTATTGAGGGGTGTAGGGCATTGAAGACTGATTTGAAGACCATGTTCAGAGCAAAAATCCCTAAAAGATTGGTTCACATACTCCCCCCCATTATCTGTTCATATTTGTTGAATAGAAAGACCAGATTGCTTCTCCACAAATGTTTTGAAGACTTGAAATGAATCAAAGACATCAGACTTGTATTGTAAAAATTACACCCATATGTGCTTGGAGAAGTCATCAATGAAAGTAAGCACATATTTGGCACCAGAGTGACATGAGGTCACTATGAATCAATTCCAACGGTGCCAAAGGACGAGTAGCTCATCCATGTCGAAAAGGATCCCTATGTTGTTTTCCAAGAGCAGAACACTAACAAACACCATCTATGCAATAAATCTAGGGAAGTCCAAGAACAAGTGCCTATCTGCTCATTTACTAAAGATATCTATAATTGACATTGCGCAAACACTCATGCCAAAGTTTTCTTACTAAATCTACATGTGCTACAAGATAGGAACATGTGCCATCAAAAGACTCAAATCCATCAAATTTGTACAAGTGAAATGTAGAGTCAACACTCCCAGTAGCCACAATCAACTCAAAATCATGTAAGTCCTGAATAACCACATCATGTGGTGAAAACTCAATTGTCTTACTAGAGCCAAAGTAGCAAATCTGATAAATAAACACTAGGTTCATTGAGATGTCAAGGACAAAAAGAAAATCCTAAAGAGAATGCCCAACTAATGCAATAGAACTAGAACCCAAGACTAAAAGATGTGATGAGTTCCCAATAGTAATTTGTGAAGTGGCATAAGGAGCGAGTGAGGTGACCAACTGCTAAGTGTGAGTCATATGATGAGAGGCATCAGAATCAAGAATCCAGGTAGGACCAAAAGTTAGTGCTCGTGCAGTAAGAGCATGACCTTTCCCTACAAGGGGGGATGAAGAATTAGGAGTAGAAATGTTATGCTCTTGCATGGCTTCCTCTAAAGCCTCCAAACATTTCCAACACCTAGAAATGGGATGTCCATCTTTCCAAAAAAATAATGTCTCAACTAATTTCTTCTTAGTCTTGCAAGAAGACTCAATAGACTTAAAAGAAGATTTACCCTTGGAAGGGTTAGCTAGAGGTTTAGGATCAATTTTTGGCATATCTTTCGTTAGTTTAACTTTTAGTTTTGGTTTCCCCTGAGAAGACTGAGAAACCAATGCTTGGTTGGAAGAGCCAAAAGCATCCACCTATTGGATCTTTGCTTGTTCCTATGTCAATCAATCATAGAATGTCTCGAAAGAAGGCATTTGATGTCTATTACCCAAGGCATCCATATTGGAGTAGAAAGTGGAAGAAAAGATCTGATACTACCCTCGCAACTTTAAGAGTATCAAAAAAATACACTCATCATCTATTTTGTTTTTTCCACATCCCTGCAAAATTTAACGCAGAGATTTGAACTTCATTAAGAAGTCCTAAATGGTGGGAAATTTGGTAGGTTTCAAAGAAGTCAACTTTGCATCAAGTTGTAGTTCCTAAAACTCATTCAGTGTGCCAAAAAAGTTGTGCAACTTGGTCCAAATTGCCTGAGGAGTGGCCAAAACATCCAGGTGAAATAGGAGACTATCAAAGATGTTTAGTGAAATCAAGCCCATGGCTTCATCCATTTTGTTTTTGTGCTGAAGCACCTCAAAGGAGCACTGCAGGATAGGTTGATTTTCATCCAAACATGACCATAATCCATGTGACATAAGAAGTCAAGTCATGTGTGCTTTCCAATTGTGGTAGTTGTGTGGTGTCAGCCGAGTCATAGAGGGGTCCAACATTGAGAGAAGAAGATGGAAGTAAAAGGGTCAATTCTAAATTAAATTATAGAAAGGAAAATGCATCCCCCCCAAAAGTATAAATTTATCCCTCATAAACCAAAGAAACAACTAAGGAAAGCCCAAAAACTTAGAAGAAAACTCAGATGCCAAATGTAGAGAGGGAGGAAACTGAAGCCTCTACTTCAACACCAAAAATAGGAGCTCAAATGGCCAAGTCATAAACTGAAACTAGCATCATCATCTTTGGCTTAGAACCATCTCTCTAGATCTTCTTTCAGATTGAGAAAAGACCTTTGTATGCTCAAGTTATGGCCAAAAAACTAACTGCTCCTCCAAAAAATGACCTCTGTAGAAAATTATAGACATTGGAAAAAAATGGTCATCTACTGAAAAAAAATCTAGTCACCAAAAAAATGATGTCACTATCATAAAGATGACATCACAACATGGAGCACCGAAAAAAGGTCCAGCTGCCAATTTGTTGACATCAATGACCGATGGGATGACAGAGTTATAGAGGTGGCAACTAGATAGTGGCTAGGTGATGGGTGGTAGTGGTGGTGGTTGCTAGTCGACGTTGCGGCAGTGGCAATAGGGCATGGGTTAGGTTACAGTGTCTCCCGATAGTAGCAAAGCATTGGCTGAGCGTGGGTAGTGCACTAGTGGAGCGTGAGTGGCACACAGGTGGCCACCCAACAGAGCTGCCAAAAACATTTTAAAAATGTTTCTTTTTATTTATTTTTATTTTTTTGATCTGTACGGCCTCAGGAAGCCAATTTTTTTTAGAGACTACTATGGCCAAAATTGATGAATTTTATATTAATTTTGACTATACTAGGCCTTCTGAGTGCAATGGTGACATCTTTTTTTGCCCAAAATATGCTAGAAAAAGGTGCCTCCTCTAGATTGAAGAGAAAAAACCACAAAAAGTTGGGTTTTTTTACTTTGAATCACGACTTCAAGATCTCCAAACTAGGAAACAACAGGGAAGCTTTGATACCATGTGGAAGTTGAGAAAAACCAACTTCATAGTTCACCAAGAACACCTACATGTAAATAACATGTTGCTAAAAGGAAACCAAAGAGGGAAAAAGTGCAACTCGAAAATCTCAACGGAGTGAGAGAAAAATGTATTCCAAGATAATGAAAAAGAAAATACAAGAGTTTAACCTTAAAAGATAAGGAAATCTCAACGGAGTGAGAGAAAAATACAAGAGTGAACGAAACCACTAGGTTGTGCATTATAATTAATATAAAACATTAATTATATGCACCTAAGAGATAGCTTAAGTAAACTAGAGTAATAAACAACTTAGTTAGTTAAATCAAGATGATCTAATTGATAAGCAAAAACAAATAATTATTATAACATTGTCTATTATCCAATCAAATTTCTTTTCAACTTGGGAAACTAGAGCTTTTTCTTCTCCAATTTCTTTATCAAGATCATCTTCCTTGATAGCTAAAAATCTTAACTCATCATCATTTTCACTCTGAAATTTTTCATCAAATTCCTCTTTGTTATTAGCATACAAAAAATTCCTAGGTCTCTTAGGCTTAAACTGTCCCTTATACTTTTTCTCTCTTTTAAGGCATTTAGATGCATAATGACCAAACTCATTACAAGTCCAACATTTAAAGATATTCTTAGCATCTGGTTCTCTTCTTGCAAGAAGGGATATACCTTGTTCAATCTTCTTATCTTCATTAGATCTTGTTCTGCTGCTACTATCAGAATCTCCATTAGTGCTTGCACTCCTACACAAACTTGGCCGAACACTTAAGGCACTAAAAGATATCTCCACTCTTGTAAAATATCCATATTTTTTCAATCCTACTTCTGTTGCTTCCAATCTTCCAAGCAAGATGTCCCTGGAAAACTTCTTAGTATAGGGTATTAATAGTTCAATCATCTAAGCTACTTGCTTGAATGGTGGTGTCAATGTTTTCAAGATCTTCCACACAACTTTGTCTTTGTCCTTGGTTCCACCATAACATTTAATTCTTACAAAAATATTTGATATCCTACCAGTATAGCTTCTTACAAATTCATCTTCCATCATTTTAGCATCTTGAAATGAACATATCTAGTTCTACAATCTTATCTGCTTTGTATGTGTATCACCTTCAAAAATAGATTATATTCCTTTCCAAATCTCATGAGATGTTTGAAGTGACTTTACCTGAGTATAATCATTCTCTGGAAGAGCTAATAGTAAATATTCTTTGGCTCTTATGTTACACATGAATACATATCTCTATGCTTCACTACATTCTTCAAGTTTCTCTTCTTTTAAAATTTCCTTGTTGCTATTTTTCAAAAGCCAATAACTTGGACCCATACATAGTAGATGAGTCTTCATCTTCTCCTTCCAACTATCATAGTTGGTCCCACCAATTCTAGGACTATCCTTTTCAAAAACATTCACCATTGATCTCCCAAAGCTTTTAATTTTTTTCTTCAAGGACCTGATGCTTTGATACCAATTGTTAGAATATATAGTCCACCAATATGATTGAGAAGGTAGGTGAACCAGTTATCCAACTATTATCACTATTATCAACCTTAATAAAACTTGACCATATGAGAACTATAATCAGAAACCAAAACAAGATGTGCATGCACAATAACACTAGATATGTTAACTAGGGAAACCCTTGATCAAAGGGAAAACCCTAATGGAGATAGTACCCACAAGGTGATGTACTAATATAAATATTCCACGTTAGAGGATAGGCCTTGTTAGGAGTCAATAACAACATTCGATACATATCAGCCCCTATTAAGAGACTTTGAATCCCTCTTATGAGATTCTAACCCCATTAGGAGTTGTGCCAACCCTATTAGGAGTTGTAGAAGGGAGATGGACCCACTGTCCAAACAACTTCAGGGGAAAGATCAATGAATCCACTATCCAAATGATTTGTATTATTCCTTGCAAAATAATAGAAATGAATAGTACTAGTCCTTTCTATTTCTCTGTTATGTCAACTGGACTTCTACTCCTTCTAATCTTGTAACCAGATCACAAATCTCACATATAATAATCCCTTTGATCTCTTACTTGCATTCACCAAACACTCTACTCTTTTTCATACTTTGCATACAACATATACTTGATACTTGCTCAACTCGCCATTACAAACAAGGAAACCATCTTTCCTTTATTTAATATCTTTAAAATAACTCATTGAGTCAATCTTGAGGCTTTCCCAATTAATTATATATAATAAGATATTTAATTAATTCATAATTACAATAGCATTGTCAACTCACAATCTATACAACTTCTCACATGTGCAATACTAGGGCTTGCTCTACTTGTTAATCTCACCATCAGACTATTTTTTGTCACTACCTGACCATGTAACTCTAGACTATATCTCTATTAAAATATATAATACAATCACTAGAAACTACTTCTCAGGTACTTTGTCTCTATACTACTCTTTGTAAATTAGGAATAAATTTTACTTATCATGCATTGAACCTCGATATTAGGACAAAGTATAGAACATGTCCATGACCACGCATCACTAGAAAATCAAAACCTTGTCCATACAACCTTGATCTCTATCTTCTACTCTGCTAGTCTTCACAGACTTATTGCTATGTTTTCATTAATGAAAAACACAATCATGAATGCAACATATCAATACCACCACATGCTCACCAATGCTTAGGATACTCCCCCAAAGAAATGCCATCAACATTTATGCTAGTAAGATCAAGTGATTTCATTTTATGTGCTTATATTGATGCAGACTGGGAAGATAGTATGGATGATAGAAAGAGCACCAGTGGTGGAACATTTTTCCTCAGAGGAAGATTGGTTTCTTGGATGATCAAGAAACAAGATTGCATTTCACAGAGTATAGTAAAAACAAAGTATGTAGCAGCAACAAATAATTGTAATTAGATCATGAGGATGAAGTAGACACTGAAGGATATTGGGACAGACTTTTCAAAATATGACGATGATCCTAAAGAAAGAGATGCAGAACAAAGTAGTATTCTACGGGATTTTAGATTTGATTGATGAAGAGGATTTGTAAAGGTGAGAATAGTAGCAGAGTGTTGTTTTTGGTATTCCTGGAACTTAGATGTTTTTCATCTATGTTGCCATCAATGCTAAAGAGGGAGATTGTTAACATGAATGTTGATGGTATTCCTTTGGGGGAGTATCTCAAGTATTTCTAGAGCATGTAGAGATTTTTATTATGATTGACATGTCACATTCATGACTATGTTTTCCATTGATGTCAACATAGCAGTAATTTTGTGAGGAGTGGCAGAGTAGCTGACAAAGAATGAGGCCGTATAGATTAAGAATTGATGATTAGGTGAAGCATTATTAAAGATGTGTTCTACATTGCATCTTGATGATGAGGTTAAGTGTGCATCAAGTAAGTCAAAGATATGAAAAAGATATGCTTAATTTACAGAGAGTAGTATACAAATAGAGTATTTGAGAAGCAATTTTTGATGAATGGATTGTATCTCTTAATAGAGATAGAACTATGATACAAGAAGTTAGACAATGATAGAAGACAACTTGATGATGATGTCAATGAGTGTGCAAGGTTTGGATTCACACATGTGAGAAGTTCTAAAGACTATGAGATGATAGTGTTGTGTACTTGTAATATAATTAATAATCTTAATGTGGTCCTATTATAATTAATTGGGAAATCCGCAAGGCCAACTCAAGGAATTGTTTTGAGGACATGTTATAAAGGAAGTTTATTTTCCTTTTGATGAAGCATGAGTTTGTGAGGACATATGCAAAGTATTTGGTAAATATGAGTAAGAGATTCAAGGGATTATTGGATGCGACGTTGGTGATCTAGTATCGAGATCAAAAGAAGAAGAGAATGTCATGCCCAAAATATCAAGGTGAAAACATACTTTTTTTTTTTGTAAAGAAAGTTAATTAATATACTATGTTAAAACACGTCACCTAAAAAGGTAATGAGAAGGTTAGAAATGAATTCCAATTGTGATTTCAACATGATGCAAAGTTGACAACTAAGTTAGAGAGTGATATCATAATTCAAGCAAGGCATTTGGTTCCTTGGTGCTTGGGTGACATTTGAATCGATATGCTCGACTAATTAGCTAAGTCACATTCAGTTTTGACATTATTCAATATATTCATTTTACAAGTTAACAATATAGGTGTGTTGAAATGCATACATAGGTTTCCCTAGCAGTGCCTTAACACTTTGTCCCAGTTTATGACTAATCGTGTAGGATTAAATCATTATGTTTAAATATTTGTATTTCAATTGATTTCGATATCTATTTCTATCACATTAAACCCTGTACAACTACCACTTATAAAATGTGACCCTTCAATACATTATTAATCTACCACTTTCATTGTTAATAATAATTACAATATTTTAAAAAAAATTAAACATTTACAACTTATTTAAATAAATTTAAATAACTAAAACAAAACAATAATAGTTAAATATAAAATATTAATATTAAACAAATAAAAAATAACATTACTTTTCTAATCACATTCTATTTCTAACCCATTTACTTTAAAACATTACATACAATAATATTAAATTATACTATAGTAAACTAACTAAACTAACTACTAATTCCTTATTAACCATTCCCCACTAATATTTTTTTACCTAACCCCTACCACCTAACCTTACTCATCCCCTAACTCCCTAAGCCACTTGAAAAGTGGCTTCTCCCTTCCCTAGGTCCATGAGCCCTTCCCAAGAGTGCTACCCAAGGAGGATGTTTGCCTTCAAGTCTTTCTATGCATGCGTAGAAAGTCAATTTCCTACACAAGGAGAGGTGGGTGATTTGATTTTTTTTTATAACACCAAAATTTTATTGACAAACTCTATTACAACACCTCTCCTTCACCCCCAAACCCCTAGGGGAATGTGCCAATCATGGCTCACATGGAGAGTGAGGTGCGTTGTTTCCAATGTGGGAAATAGAAGGTTTGCGTTGGAGGATGGGAGTCAATAGGGTATGTTGCAGAGGTATGTGCATCAAACATTTTGATTTCTCATTAATTGCATTGATGACTACAGCTTATGACGACCATGACGTCCAATACTAAGTGTGTGTACTACTCTTGGGGAAAAGTGTATTGCCAAGTGGGTGGATGACATCACCCTACCTTCATCTACCTGGAAAGAATTTGAAAAGTTATGCAACAAAGTTTAATAGGCGAGGGATAGGATAAGGCATAGATTTTTAAAAAAAAAAATTGTTTATCTATTTTATTTATTTATATTTATATTTTTATTGTAATTTATATGTGCAAGTCTATTATTTGAATTATGACAAGGATTCAAAAGGGAATCATTTAAAGTATATTCTCTATTCCAAAAGAGGATTAAAAACTTCTACATACAAAAGGCAGAGAGCATTTTGCTCTAAAAATGATAAAATTTCTTAAGGATCTTTTCTCACCAAGTGTTGAGTTTTCACATATAATTTTGTTTAAATGACATAAGGGGGATTATTATTTTTTGTTCATTTTCATGGAAGAATTAAAGACATAGATTTTTTTTTGATGTTATATTATGCATTCGAGTAAGAATATATATTTTTATATAATTACTAATCAAAGAAAAATGAAGTAACATCCATATAAATCAATTTTCATCTAACACCTAATCATATTCAAATTTCATAACTTCATGTAACATTATTGTATCTAATCACAATTGGTCATTAGCATATGAAACAAATTATAAAGAATGCCATAAGAAAGGAATTGCTCTTTTTTAAAACATATGTGGGCTAGCCACTTCATATTTATTTTATTCAACAGCTGATTCAAAGACTCAATTGGGAAAGAATCATGGAAGAAAACTTAATATCATAGTCATTTAAAAAATAAGGTTAACAATGAATTTTACATTAGGATCATTATCCCAAGGATAAGTCTCCATAACATTTGAATCAAGAACACCAAAACTCTGAATCTAGTTTGGCTCCATATCAAGGTATCAACTACACAATCTACAAATTTACAATAGGGTAACCATGGAGAACTAAAACTGTTTGGGTGACAATAAAATTCAACACATAGACACATTCAAACATCTAATCCCATCCCAAGTTTACACAATAGGTTCCTTATTGAACCAAGACTAGGGAGAAGGTGGATTTTTTCAGGGTAGGAGATGTCAATCACAACACCAAAATAGATGCCTCTTCCAAGGATAATAACTACAAAGAACTTTTGTTATTTCACTCCTTATCTCCCCAAAACAAAAAATAGTTTGTATTGACAAGTAGGGGCCCATAACACCCTACTTTCTCCCTCTCCTCATCATGAGGAGAGACTTTGCATTGACCCAAAGTCCAACTGAGGCCCTCCTCTAGTACATGGCCACTTCTATCCAATTTGAGCATGAGTAATGCCAACAAAACCCTTACAGTTTTCCACACAAAGAAAAATGTAAAACATACAAGGAAAAAAAAAAAAACCCCATAATAACCCATCACTCACATGTTTCATCAAACATACAAAATACGCACACATGTAATAGGTCTACTTAAGCAAATAAAACAATAGAACATGACAAAAAAAGCCACGAAGGATTCCTACCTTCACAAATGGTTATGGCAAATGGAATTTTTTGAGAAGAGATAATCCTTCTTCCTCCTTAAATCCTAGCTTTACTCTCTCTAAATATAGAGGGTGGGTGAACATCCTTCAACCCTCAAATTGGCAACTAAATAGGCTTCTAAACTCAGCCACCTAAAATTGCAATAATTCCACACTTGACTACGGCCTTCTAGGGTTTTCCAACTTGATCCTACCATTAAGACAACCTTTTTGGTAGAGTGTGAACTTGGAAAATTGAAGGATAAGTTTAGTTTTCACACTAAAGAAAAAATGAGATATTTAAGTGGTAATAAAAGTCAACAAAAGGATCTAGAAGGGTGGAAAATGTCCCCAACCTGTACACATACCCCTAAGGCACTTGGATTTCATTAATTTTGGCTGCTAGGATCATTTTAGGACCTATTAATTAGCTTGAAATATTTGAACTTTCTAAAAATCTTAGGAATGCAACTTACCACTAAACCCTAATTATGGTAATTAACCTAGGTTACCAACTAGTTAGTCTTGGGTTACTAACTTAATCCATCTCAGATTATTAGGTTACTTAGCTAACCCTAATTATCATGCTGACACACATATATGAATTGTGAGTGTTAAGCGACACCATAAGATTCATTGTTACACAACTTAAAACACCTTACAATTACATAATGATACACACATTCAAATTATGATACAAAGAAAATATGAAACAACGATCTCTACATCTCTTTATTAGACTCAACCTTGGGTTTCATAGATTGTACATAGGGTCAATTTTTAATTCTCTTCTGGATCCCATGGTTAATAATCCCACACACTCAATTCACACATCAGTAGCTTGAGAAAAATCACATGCATATATCTAAAACTCATTTGGATAATCACATATCTAGAACTCATTTAGATAATTCACATGAATTAAAACATCAAACTTCCATTTAAATAGCCTTTATTTCTATTCTACTCACATATTTAACCATAAGAAATTGCATAATTAAAGTATTAATCATATTCCTAATCTTGAATTCATTTACTGTAATACACCATTATTATGCATACTTATAAAACATCAAGTAACACAATTAAGAATTTTAAAATAAAGCATCACACGACATAAAATAATATAATATGTCTAATCCATCAGACAATGTCTCAACATGTTGAGTCATAATGTATCAAAATAAAAATGTATCAGATGTGCTATGATGGATTAAGGTGAGGCCTTATATAGAAGTCCAATAGATAGGATAGAGGAAGAGGAAGTACACATATAGTTCATTTCTATTATTCTACAAGGAATAATATAGATCTTAATTGGATAGTGAGTTTAGTGATCTTACCCCTTAAGTTGTTTGGACAATGGGTTCATCTACTTCTACAACTCCTAGTAGGGTTGGCACAACTCCTAACAAGGTTAGAATCTCCTAACACGAATTCAAAGTCTTCTAATAGGGACTAGTATGTAATGAATGTATTTAATTGGCTCCTAATAGAGTCCATCATCTAACAAGAAATATTTATATTAGTACATCATTTTGTGGGTACCATCCACACTAGGATTTTTCCTCTGATCAAGGGTTTCCCTAGTTAAAATATCTAGTGTTACTGTGTATGATTATCTTTTAATAATTGTTGATTATATTTCTCATATGGTTACGGGTTAATAAGGTTGATAATTGTTATAATAGTTGGATAACTGATTCACCCCCCCCCCCCCAGTTATATTGGTGGACTTTACTTTCTAACATGAAGTCCCAATAGTGTCAAAAGAAGAAAGCAAGAAAACCATCTAGACCACGTGACTTTTCCGGGTTCATTTGTTTAAGGACTAATTCCAACTTTTGTTTGGTGATCTTTCCCAATAGGGTTTTTTTTATGGTCCTCACTTACTAATCTCAAAATGTTTGAGAGAACTTTGCATCAAGTTACTAGGTTCAAGCTATAGTCATTATTGTAAATTCCTTCAAAATAAGAAATAGCCTTTGAATTAATTTCTTCTAGCAAGCTCTTTAGAACCCCATTGAAACCTTTGATGGTGGTGATTTGATTAAGCGTCCTTTGTTTGGAGTTGTTATGAAAGAATTTTGTATTTTTTTCTCCACCTTCTAACCATACCTCTCTCAATTTTTTCCTCTAGAAGAGCTCTTCTTTTGCTAATACCTCTTCATATTGTTGCATTAAATATTTTTCTTGTAAGAATTCCTTTATGCTCATTCCTTTTTCCAAGACTTCATTATTCAAAGATTCTATCTTGTGATCCACCAATTCCTAATAATATTTATAAATTTTTTGTTCTTGGGCTGCATTTGTTTGAATTTAAAAGGATGATTGCAAGGGCATTTACTATCCATGATTCTTAGCTCTATTGGGAAGTGATATGAACTCAAAATAGGTTTCACTTCAGTTTGGAGAAAGATAGATACCCCTAAAAGATCTCCATGACAAAAGAACCTAACCAATTTTTCTTCTATATTACTAAAACCTTTCCTCCTATTATTCCAAGTAAAGGTGTTATTCGAGCATAAAATTTCCATTCAACCAACCCAATTCACCCAATTTCCTAAATTCTTTAGAGGCTGATGAGAGGGTTATGTTGCCTCCTCCTATTGATTAATCTCACAAGATAGCATTGAATTCTCCTCCTAGAATGGACAACCCTTCTTGATCTTCATTTAACCTCTCTTCCAATTCTGCCCAAAGTCTAGCCTTCTCTTGATTATCTATTTGGCCATAGACATTAAAAAGATTATAACATAAATATGCTTGAATACGTTTCACAATACCACTAATCTAGTGCCTATGAATTTCAATAGATTAAATTGAAATGTTCTTGGGATCCCATATTAGCGTTAGACCCCCCTAAGGATCCTACAGATGGACAGTCACTAATTTCCTTCCAACCTAAAGATCTTCTTAACTTACACATTTCTTCCTTATTAGGTTTTGTTTCCTGAAGGAGTACTATATAAAGATTTATGTGTCAATGCCTGAATATCAAATCTAAGCTAATAAATGCACACAAAATGAAGGATTGTAAATAAAAATGAAATCTTTACCTTTCCTTACTAATGCAACATGCCTCCACAATCCTCCTAGTCTCAAGTCCTCTTGATTTGTGAGCCCTTAGATTTTGATCAGCTCCCTTCTACAAGATTGCTTCTAGATGTTCGAGATTTATGAACTTCTATGCAAGATCAAATGGAATGATCCTAAAATAAATAAATGATGAAGATGGATGATGATTCAATTGAGATGCAAATGGATAATGATATAGATAACTAATTTCTTGAAAATGCTTCTAATGCTAATATTGAGTATGAATCTAGATGTTGAAATGAGGAAATAGAGGTTCCTTTTATAGACTCTAGATAGAACCTAGCCTAGGTGGCAAAATATGATGGTGGAGAGATAATTAAGGACACATGGATGGATGAGATTGACTTGATTGAAGAGATGGAGGAAATCAAGGATTTGGTTGAGTTATGAGAGGAAAGTTAGGAAATGGAAAGACATTTGGCAGTCATCTCATCAAGAACTTTTTAGAGGACTCCAACTCTAGAGAAAACTCCAAGGACAAGTGTCTCATGATCCCTTGTTGACTGTATGAGGTGGATTGACTGACTCCAAGTTAGTAGAGGAGGAGGAAGACAACTTAGTCTCCCAGAGACATGTGTCTCAGAGGTTGAGTTAATCAAGGCCACATCTCCTCTTTTAATCCCATAAAATAGGACAAATTGGTGAGGATAAATAGGATTTTTAATAATTAATTAAAATTTATTATTGGTGCAACTATGAGGTGGCACATGACTTGGACTGCTTAAGTGGACTGAAAGACTTAGTCATTTGGGCAAGTAGATAATTAAGTAATTTAAATAATTTCCTTAACTAAATTAATTAAGAGAGTTAGGATAGTATAATTGAATTAGGTGAATTAGTTTAATAAATAAAATAATATATTAATACTAATCGACTAATAATACTAATTAAATATAGAAATATTTAATTAGTTATTAGAAAGTGAATTAACTTAATAAATTGAATAATTTATTAAAGTTAATAGAAGAGGTTTTTATTAATTAAATATTAAAATATTTAATTAATTGACTTGACAATTTTTAAGTGTATAAATTTTCCCCTCTTTGTAATAATGTGTGGACAACACATTATTTCAAAGACAACTAGCGGTTGACTTTGTTGCCCTTGCCCTCTTCAAAGATTGATCGGGGTATGAATATGAGAAATGTTTGGATAAGCGACAAAAAGAAATGGACGAGGTGATAGGGAATGATAAAAAGTGATGTTGTTTTATAACATCCCCAAGCAAAAAGGTTCCAATGGGTATATCTAGGAAAAAGACAAGGTGGATGTGTCATCATTTGCACATGTGGTGATAGGAGATTGATGGAGAGCGAGTGAAGTGAAGATTTCATTCTCGATTGTAAAGAAACAATTTAAGCGAGTCCAAAGATATCAATGACCAACCTACTATGGAGAGCCAGTAGGTAGTTTATCCCTCTTAGTCAATTGATAGGTTTCGCTAGAATTTGTGATAGAATGGTAGATTTAATAGGTTTTTTAGTAGGATTGAAGGATAGGTAATTTTTTTTTGAATTATCTAATTTTAGTGGACAAATGCATAGCTTTAATGCTTGTTTGCATGTTTTTAGCTGTTAAAGCACATCCATAGAAGATTGTTGTGCAATTTTCATTTGTATGGTCACATTTTTGATATCTGTGCATATGTGAAATGATAGTACACATAGATTTAGGGTTATTTCCCATTTGTTAGAAATGTGCAACCCTAGTGTGATGTAGCACATTAGATTAGGGATCATGCACATTTGTTAAAAATGTGCAATCATCGATAGATTTATCACATAGGTCTAGGATTACTACACAAATGCATTAATTGCGCAAGAGTTGAATTATATTGCACATCTATGGAACAAAGTTGCGCATCTATGTTATTGGTAGAGATGGCTAGGTAGACGACATAATATGATAGAAATTATCAAATAAATAGGAAAGGACTGTGTTGGAATGTTCAGGTAGGATAACTGATGTGACCCACATAGACATCATTGTAGCAACGTTAGCCAGAAACCCACATAGGTATCAATAAATGGTAAATTTGTCGATAGTCATGTGATAAACATGTGATAGTTGATTGATAGAACATGTACAACCAAGAATTTACAAGATAGTTGATTTCATGTTTTTTTAATTTTTGTAGGAAAATCTTTTAGATATTTTGATGGGGAGAGAGAGAGAGAGAGAGAGAGAGAGAGAGAGAGAGAGAGAGAGAGAGAGAGAGAGAGAGAGAGAGATTTCTTGACACACAATTTTTGAGGTTGTTATTGACTGAGAGTGATCAGGTATTGATTTCCACTAGCAGATTATATCATGTGATGTTTTTCCCAATGATCAGGGCCAACCTTGGCTTATTAACATCTCTAGAAGAGAGATGGTATCTGAGATGATTACTTTTCATCTTTTGATAGGGGATATGAGTGTGACACTCAAGGACGTATAAAAGATTTTGAGAATCTCAATCAATGGAGAGTTAGTACAGTATGACCAGCATGGAGGATTAGAGGAGTATCAAGATGTGTTTGAGGATGAGGAGTTAGATTATTATGAGATTAGTTGGGAGATTGGCAGGGCTAGATCATTTATAACAAGGCGACAGGATAGACATGCAGAGTTAGGTGGCGGTACTTCTTAGACATTATGTATACACCATAGATAGACCTGTTAGACTCTAACAGATTTTGTAATGATGGAATCTATATGAAATGAAAGTGTTTTGATTAATGTACCAATAGCTTCAATTAGGATAATAATAAATCACACCTTAAAAGATCAAGAAAAGAAAAGAAGATGCCAGGATGAAAAGGCTTAAAATCTATAAAAGAAACCTCACATAATCACAATGAAATACAAGTGGATGAATAATGAAAAAAAATGTGGATATGAAAATATAAACTACAAATGCAATATTAAAGTTCAAATTCTCCATTTTCTTGTAATATCTTTCTTTTGAAGGCAACATGAATTTTTATCATCATTGGGCTCTTTATTGTTTTAAGAGAACACAAGCATTTTGGTATAATTAAACTAGGATGACCATAGTATTCCTTACATGGATTTTACTGTTGCAAAATTGACAAGCATCTAGGTATAATTGAACTAAGATGACTTGAGCTTCATTTGTGTAATTAATAAACAAGGAATGCTTTCCCATTTCATCATGTGAACAAGTATTTGAGATAAAGATATATGTGACTCTTTATGATTGATGTAATTGATCCATGAAGACCCTTAGGCACAAATAAACCCAAAATAAATTTTCAATGAATACAATAAGAAAATAGACCACAAATAACAAAAAAATAAAAATATCATGTTCCATCCCAGTTATTCTAGTCACAATGGTAAATAGGAGTGATTATCTCGTACCAGTGAGACATGTTGGAATAGCTGAAGAGCATGATAATAGTGAAGTCAAATTGATGAATGAATTTACTCTAATAATCAATCAAAAAAATTATCATTGGATGCACAAATATCTTGCCAAAGATCATGTTTTTACTTGATGTGATTTGTTTTGATTTTAGATGAATCAAGGCATTACAAGTTTTTGGGTCAACAATTTGAATCCGTTGATAAGAACCACATGATTGTTGTTTGTTTGTCTAGAGATTGTTAAAACCAAATCCTTTTTTTATGTAGACATGGTTTTCCAAATATCCACTTCTAGAACAAGGTTGAGGACATGCCCCCAGTTAGGTATTAGATTGACTTATTGATGGAGAAAGAAATGAAAGAGGGGAAAATGTGAAGATCCAGTCCAATCCAAGCTATCATGGAAGTTTATTATGGATATGTACATGATCAAAAAAAATTTGTGGTTATGTATAGGGCATATGATTAGGGACTGACAAAAGGGATGAGAGAGATAGACTAGGAGATGGAGAAGTCAAAGGAATCTTAATAAATAGAGGAGCTAGTTTTGTCACAAATGATGCATGTTACCAGATTTTCACCATTTTCTTTATTTATTTATTTTTTTCTTTTTCTTTTTTTGTATTTTTTTTTTTTTTTTGATTTTTTTGTATTTTTGTCCCTTGCACTGGGATTTTATATATAGAATTTCTTAAGGTGTATGTTGTTGATAGGTTCATCCAATAGCTCCTCGTCAGAAGTTGAAAATCGATATGCCCTAGATTCAAATATTGTTGTGATCACAAAAGGACCTAACCAATTTTCTCAAATTTTCCTTTCTTTTCTCTGTCAGCTTGATTCTTTAGATTTTCTCTTAGGACTAGGTCACCCACTTGAAATTCTCTAGGTTTCACTTTGTTGTATTGACAAGACATATTTTGTTTATACACTTTTAAATGTTCAAACACTCTCTATCTCTTTTCATCTAGCAATTCTAATTCTTGTCAGCGTGATACCCTATAGTCCTCATCTGGAATAAGATCCCTTAATGACACTCTAAGAGATGGTAATTTGACCTCAAGGGGAAGCATAGATTCATTGCCAAAGACTAGGGAATATGGAGTGGCTCTAGTAGGTGTGTGAATGGATGTGTAATAAGCCCATAGTGCTAAATTGAATTGAACATGCTAGTCACAGCTAACATCATTGACAATATTTTTAAGGATTTCAACAATGGTTTTATTTCACACCTCAACTTGACCATTTCCTTGTGGAAAATAGGAAGAATGATGGGTGATGTGGAATTTCTCGCATAGTTCTTTGATATCCTTGTTTTGAAATTGTTTACCATGGTCTGTGATCATGGACATTGGGATACCATATTGACAAATGATATAGTTGAAGATGAACATGGAGACTTGTTTGCCTATGGCAGTTATGAGTGGAATGGCTTCAACCCATTTGGTAAAAAAATTTGGTTGCTGTAATAATAAATCTATGGCCATTGGAAGAAGATGAATGAATTTCCACAACAAGGTTGAATCCCCATTGACTGAATGCACATACTATTGTAAAAGGATGAAGCTCCTAAGCTAGTGCAATAATTAGATTCCCATGTATCCAACACTTTTTAAATTTTTGGCATATTGATAGGAATCTAACTCCATTGTAGGCCAATAATAACCCATACGTATAAGTTTCTTAGCCAAAGAAAAACCACTCGAGCGTAACCCATAGATACCCTTGTGTACTTCTCATAAAGAAATTTTAGATTCTTCATGTTTAAGAAAATGTAAGAGAGTATTGTCAAGACCTTGTTGATAAGGTATCAACAATTAAAATTTAATGAGGTGTTTGGCAAAGGAAATTTCCCTTTTGGTTGCGGGATAGATCAAGTAATATGATGTTTTCTTTTAGATGGGCATAGATTTTTCAATAAATTGGGGAACCTTGACTCACCAGATGACATATGATTAATGAGTCAAGATCATCATGAGAAGGATAAGATAAGGGTTCCACTAAGAACTCAAAATGAGCTTGTATGTTTTCCATATCGAGCAAAGAATAAATTATTGCAATGACATCTACAACTTTGTTGTCTTATCGAGGAATCTGTTCAAATGTGATCATTGTGAAATATTATTTGAAGTCATCTTCCATCCACTTTTACGGTAATAGTTTATCATCTTTGGTTTGATATTCATCAATAATTTTGTTAATGATCAATTGGGAGTCTCTGAAGACTGTAACTTTGTCACTTTCCATTGTACTACCAATTTGAGTCTTATGAATAAAGCTTCATATTCAGCCATGTTATTAGTACAAGGGAATAATAGCTTGTATGACTTGGGTATTTTTCATCCTTGTGGTGTAACAAAGAATACCCCTACCGTCGAGCCATTTTGAGTAAATGAACCATCAAAATATAATTTCCAAGTTTGTGTTAATATTTGCATGATTTCAACATCTAGAAGCTCAACATGTATTGGTTATTCTACTAATAGTGGAGAATCTTCTAACTGATCTACTATTACTTTCCCCTTTATGGATTTTTGATCCGCATACTCAATGTCAAATTGACTTAGTATCATAGCCCACTTTGCTAGTTTTCCTATTAATGTTGATTTACTAAGAAAATATGTCAAAGGATCTATCTTAACAATTAGTGTGATCTTGTGGGATAACATGTAGTCTCTCAACTTTTGGGATGCAATGATCATTACAAACATGCTCTTTCAATTGATGGATTGTTAAGCTCATATCCCACCAGAGTGTGACTGATATAATAGATAGCCTTTTCTTTCCCTTCATGGTCTTGTTGTGCCAACAAGGCTCCCAAAGAATTTTAAGTCACCAATATGTATAACAAGAGTGATTTTCCATGTATGGGTGACATCAAAGTTGGTGGGTTTGTCAAATACTACTTGATCTTGTCAAAAGCTTCTTCACATAGGGCATTCTAATGAAATGGAATATTCTTATGTAGTAGATGCATTAAAGGATGACTTCTATCAGCCAATTGTGAAACAAATCTCCTAATGAATTGCAACCTTCCTTGTAATGATCTTAACTAACTTATGTTCTTCAGGGATGTCATTTCCATAATTTCCTTGAATTTATTAGGATCCACTTCTATTCCTTTTGCATAAATTATACATACCAATAGTTTTCCAAATGTCATACTAAATGCACATTTCTTGGGATTTAATCTAACATTGTACTTTTCCAGTCTCATGAATATCTTGCCCAATATTTGCAAATGATCTTGCTTGGTTTTTATTTTCCTAGGATATCATCAACATAGTCTTCCATGATGACATGCATCACATCATGAAAAATTGTAGTCATTGCCCTTTGATGCATAGCATCCACATTTTTTAGACCAAAAGGCATGACATTCTAGCAATAAGTACCCCAAAACACATGAATGCAATTTTCTCTTGGTCTTCTAGTGCAATTTTGATTTTTTTATAACTAGAAAAACCATCCATTAAAGATAGATTTTATACCCAGTAGTAAGATCTACAATGATATCAATGCTTGGTAAAGGAAAATCATCTTTTGGACAAGCTTTATTTAGATCTCTGAAGGCAATGCATGTCCTGATAGACTTGTTTAGTTTTGAAATAAGAAAAATGTTGGATATCCATTCTACATAATCAATTTGCATAAACTATATATCCCAATAGTTTTCTAGATGTCACACCAAATGCACATTTCTTGGAATTTAATCTAACATTGTACTTTTCTAGTCTCGTGAATATCTTGCCCAATATTTGTAAATGATCTTACCTGGTTTTTTATTTTCCTAGGATATCATCAACATAGTCTTCCATGATGACATTCATCATGTCATGAAAAATTGTAGTCATTGCCCTTTGATTTATAGCATCCACATTTTTTAGGCCAAAAGGCATGACATTCTAGCAATAAGTACCCCAAAAGACATGAATGCAATTTTCTCTTGACCTTCTGGTGCAATTTTGATTTGTTTATAACCAGAAAAACCATCCATTAAAGATAGCTTTTGTGCCCAGTAGTAAGATCTAAAATAATATCAATGCTTGGTAAAGGAAAATCATCTTTTGGACAAGCTTTATTTAGATCTCTGAAGGCAATGCATGTCCTGATAGACTTGTTTGGTTTTGAAATAGGAAAAATGTTGAATATCCATTCTACATAATCAATTTTTCTAGCAAAACCAACATCCAATAATTTCTTTATTTCACATTTTACAAGAAGTGCCACATGTGGATGCATCTTTCTGAGCTTTTGTTTCACTGGTTTTATTCCTAGAGATACATTTAAATGATACATTGTAAGATATGGATTTAAATCTGACATATTAGCATATGACCATGTCAAATTGATTTGTTTTGATTTTAAAATTTGTATAAACTCTTCTCTTTTTTATTTTGATAAAGATGTTGCTATTTTAGGATGCGTTGAGATTCTTCTGTCCCAATATTGATAGGCATTTTTGGTTCAATGAATAATGTTGATTGCTCTCGATATAAATAAATAGGAAGAGTTTCAATCCTTTCATCTTTAGATGCCTTAAAGAGGTTTTCACCCTTAGATACATCCTTTATTTTTACTATTTTTTGATCTAATACTGCCACAATGTGGTTTTCACCATTAGATCTATTGATTATTTTTACATTTTTACAACTAAAAGGATTGACACTCTTACCAAAGTAAGACATGTCATTGAGTTCAATAGGAAACCCTTTCTTATGATCTCCTTGTGGGATATGATCTTTGATCACAAGATAATCTACGATTGCATCATCGTTATTGAAAACATCCAGTTCAGGAATATGAGGTGAAGCCCAATTAATAAGCTCATGATATAGTAGTGGTAAAGGATCATTTGGGTCATATACAAAGGCATTGATGAAATTGATAGAAAAGATTTTGAGATTTAGGAATGTATTGATAAGGTCTATTTTTGTACTTCCATTCGAAATGTCATGCTTTTGATAAATCTTTCTTCACAACTGTCATGATTAACATAATATGAGATTAACTCTAATGAGTCTAACTGTGAACTTTTTCCCTCATGGTATGAGTCACTATAAGTCATAACAATATCAATTTCTTTATCTTTAGTGAGGGTATTGGAATCATCTTCATCAAAACCATTATCTTCTTGCCTATCTCAGATTTGATTTAGAAATTCTAGGTTGACCTTTTGTTTCCCTTTCATTTCAGATGTTTGATCTAACCTTTATCTCAATACTATAGTATCTCACTGATATTTTGGATTTTTTAAGATGGGTTGTAAGATGCTTTCTCTTGGTAATAAGCCAAGAGGTCCACTTCCTTTATACCCCATTTAAAATAAAATATCATATCATTTTCCATAATGCTTGAGAGATATATGTTCATATTTAATGATCTCTTGTTTCTTTTCTTTGTACATGAATTGTTTAATATTGTCATCCTTTGCTTCATTAGTTAAGGTTCCCCCACTCATAAAAGTGCCAAGAATAGTAGAAGCTCTAATATGGATATTTGGGCTGGTGTTTTCTTCAATTGGTCCAAGATGTTGTATTATTTTGATGTTTCAAACATAGACTTAGATACATAGATAGCTTTGGTTTGAGATGTAGATAGTTTTGATGAAACACCTTGCAATGTAACCTTTGCTTGATTTCTAGTGGTAGAATTAAATTTCTTAGTTTCATCCTTCTCATGAAAGGTAATGATATTGGCGTAGTATTGAGAAGGATCACATTAAGATAGGTTGTTAATGTACATATAGGATGTATTATTGTAACTAGCTTGTTTGTCTATCTTATCATTGGAGGAATTTCCTTTATCATGATCTAGAAGTGGATATTTGAATGTGGTATGTGTCTTATTTGAGGCATGCCCATCAACATTAACTTCACCACTCTCCACTAGGTCTTGTACGGCATTCTTTAATCTTTGACAATCATTGGTTTTATGTCTTTTACCTCTATGGAATTCACAATAGTAATAATCATTCCACCATGATGGTTTCACTCTTGGTTCATAATCTTTTACTTAAAGAAGCGTGATAAGTTTTTGAGTGATTAACTTTCTCAAAGCTGATTCAAGAGATTCCCCTATAGGCATGAATATCTATTTCTTGGGTATAAGAGATCTCCTCATGAAAGATTGATTATTTTGGACATCTTGAGCATTTTGATTTATTTGAAGAGTAGTAGATTTGCTTCCAAGATTCAATATTGGTTGTGATGTTTTGACATTTCAATTATCTACTACTCCATCACTTATAATGTTTCTATTCTTGTTCCAATATTTGGATTTATCATTGTTGCTATTGGAATTTTTGTTGTTATTTTGATTTGAAGAACTAGCATTGACTTTCGTGTACACTTTGAGTTTTGCTTTTTAGACCATAGTATCTTCAATTTTTACACCATTTTCTATGAGCTTTTTGAAGTTCGCCACACATTACAGTTGTACGTGATAGTTCATGTCTAGTGTAAGGTTTTGTATAAGGATATCCACCTTTTCATGTTCAAGAAAGACTAGTGGATATTTTGATAAAAGGTGATGTCATCTTTGTAAAAAGGTGAGGAATTGTTCCCCATTCTTTTTTTTTGTGTTGCAAAGGTCTAACATAGTCACTTCATGTCTAATGTTGTAGGAATAGTGTATTACAAACATATCAACCAACTCATTAAAATACTTAATGCTAGGCAGCAACTTAGAAAACCATTCAGTAGCATGGCATCCCAAAATTTGTGTAAATAATCTCATATGGTAAGTCTCATCATGAGCTGTTTCAATGCAAGCAACAAAAAATACTCTAACATGGTCTTGTGGATCCGTATTCCCTTTGTATTTATCAAATTTGGGAACCTCAAAATGAGGAGGAAACAAAATCATGACCAAACTTTTGTCAAAAGGATATAACATATGTCTTCTAAGGTGTATCTCTTGGATGAAGATCTAATTTGAATTTCATGGATTTTTTGTTGAAGAATTTGGATCCATTGTACCAAAGGGTCTAATGATAATGTATATCCATGTAGGATATTTCCTTGAACATTGATTCCTTGAGGGTTTAAACTTTGAAAGTTCATACTAGGAATCTTATGTCCTTGTTGATGAGATCCTTGGAATGTTGAGTTGAGTTGTTGAAAAGGATTTTCTTGACTATGACCTTGAGAAGAAACATGTTGAGGATAACCTTGTTGTGTTATGCCTTTCAATTTCATCCCTAGTTGATAAGATCCTTGATATGTGATGTTTAGTTGTTGAGTAGGACCTTGTAATGTTACCATAAGTGGACTAGACCTTTTTTGAGAAGTACGGATGTCCTTATAATGTTACCATAGGAGGACTCAGATCTTGTTGGGTTACATCTTGTTGAGGAGTACTTTGTTGGGTATAACCATGTTGAAAAGGTTCTTGTAATGTTACCATAGGAGAACTAGGATCCTATTGAGGAGGTCCTTGTAATGTTACCATAGGTGGACTACGACCTTGTTGGGTTACACCTTATTGAGGAGTAATTTCTTGGCTATAACCTTCAGATGTTGTACCTAATAAAGGACTTTGAGAAGAAGAACTTCATTGAACGAGTCCTTGGGAAGGAACAACATTTTTTTGCAAAAGATAACTTGATGGAAAAATAACTTGTGAGGTTGAGCCTTGTTGAAAAAGGTATTGTGGGTTTAATCCTTGTTGAGGAAGTCTTTGATCACTAGAGGTGTCCTTAAGTTGACTACAATCAAAATCAATAGGAAGCTTGACACCTTCTTTTGCAAGTACCATTAAATATCACTCTTTATCTAGGTTTAATATAATTTTTATTATTTTCTAAAACCTAGGATCTTTCATGGATTTTTTAATCTCTACCTTAGTTGGTCTATTGGTGTTTGAAACTAGTGAAAAAAAAATGCCCAATACTAGAGTGATAATACTCACATAACCTAAGTATTAGCCAATTCCTATCAACAATTACATGTGCAATCCACTTGGGCCCAACATCAACAAAACCAAGGATGGTTTTCTACTCTTTAGGCTCTACAAAACCAAGGTGGGTGTACCTAGGGATGATTCAAAGAAAACTATTGTATGACAATTATCTTAGTTTCATTCTGATTCTCATCTTCTATCCTCAAACACATACACAACTCATCCAATTCCTAAATATCTTAAAACTTATAGACATCCCTCACAAGCAGATTTGGTCATAAATCTCCTATGGTTAGCAAATATTTTTTGGAAATAGTAGCTACCTAAGGCTCAGAAAGTAGATGTAAACGAGTGGTGACCAACATTTGTAATTTTGAACAAAGTAGGATAAAAATAAATTTGATTTTATAATTGATTTGATATGTAGTGACAAACTTTACCTTTACTCACTTATGACTTATGTGACTAGTGCCTTATCCATTGGGCAAAAAATTAACTATTGGTTGGAGATCTAATTCAAGTAACTTGTAAATGAATCTATCAATTGTAATCGCCCATTCCCATTCTTATGAATTATCCATTTGATAAACTCACAAACTTTACTGATCTACTACTGAAGCATTTACTTAATCCTTTGAATTAAAAGCAACAATAGAACTAGTATATAACCCATCGAGATTGCATTCAATAAATTAAAAATTTGTTCAAATGACCTCAAAGTAAAAAAACTCATAAAATGGAGATAGAAATTGGTGACACAAATTTGGTACAAATATCCCTTTGTATTATCCTCTTAGATGACTAATACAATGACCAATAGATATTCAAAGAGAAACCCAGAATATCTTGTTGATTCTATCATTTCTATATATTATCAAAGAGTACAAGTTTGATAGTAAACTCAACACATCTACATAAAACTGGACCAACTAAACCTTTTTGGAACAAAAACAAAAATTATACAACTTTTAGACCCTTCTCTAGCCCTGGAATCTCACTTATATAGTGTGAGATGCAACAAGCTTTAGGCATAGAGAAATTGACAGGTGTCTTTAAAAAAAGATATTTACATCTTAATTCATAGGAAAAGACAAAGATTTATGTAATAGAAAGGTAATATATCATGATATTCTCTTGGTATGCCCCTCTTCTATTAAATCATCAAATGTTACAAATCCCATGATTTGCCTTTATTTATTTTGATTCCTCAGCATATGTAGCTACTTTACTAGCCAATGATGAGTCTTGTTGTAATACTTGCAAATCAATTTTTACCCATGGGTTTCATTATCTTCACCTTGAACTGACATAACTACTTTTACCCTTAATTGTTCCTCTCTCATGTCCACATCCTTAGCCTATGAACCTATAGATGAAACCAATTGGTGACATTTATCTTCCTCATCTTTCAGATTTGGTGTTGTTGTGTCAATAATATGCACCTCATCCTCCTATACCTTATCATCATCTATTTCAACCTCTTCAAAGTACTCACTAGAAGCAATATATGCCATCCATGTGCCGAACAGTGCATTATTCGGCCAGCTGAATTGTAAAATATCATTTTGCTTTCTAAGTACATAGTCAGCCTACTTATCAATACTAACAAATTCTTGTTGCAAAGAATCAAAGAATAATTGGACTTTCACCAAATCTTCTATCGTGGTGGCCCACCAAGCATGCCCTTTTTCATTGATAACCTTATTCATTCTCAAATAGAACACGTCATCCAATTCCTTGGCCCACTCATCCTTATTCTTTAATTTATTTTTTCTATCTAGAGCATGAGGGAACAAATCAAATTTCTCATTCTTGTATTTTCTTGGATAAGAAAAAACTTTTAGTTGTAATGCTGCCCTTCTGTCATCAAAATCTGATAGATCATTAGAAATATCATATGTTTTTTCTATATGGTCATGGGTAGACCTTATAACAGAATAACACAAGAAGGTAATTTCTTTCCTTCTCTTTCCCCACTTGTTGAAAATAGGTTTCAAAATCTCTTCAGGGGCTTTCAATTCTTCCCATATACTTATTACCTTTGCCAACTGATCATAAAACAATGGCCATTCAATTTTATCTACCAGATATATTAGAGCCTTTCTTAATTTTTCTTCATACTGTACATTCAACTCTACATGCAGTGCCCATAACTTACTCTTTTCCTCTTCAAAATCCTCAGCTATATAATACTCATGCCTCTGTGGTGTATCTAATATTTCTATAAGTGGAGTGGATTTAAAAGGTTCCACTAGAGGGTGAGGATATGTAATCCTAGGTTTAGAAGAGATTCCTAACACCTTATTTTCTAGCTCAATCCTCTTTTGGAACTCTTTATTATAATCCTTCAAAATTGCCTCATACTTGCTTTGCAACTCAAACATTGTCTTTTCTTCTTTCTCAGCAGTGGCTAAAACAAACTAAGATGTTCCTACACCCATGTGGGCAGCCTGCACATGAGAAGTTTCAACAACTATTCTTACAACAATATTTCCCATAAATCCAGATTCATTTGGCTGTGATGAGGTAGCTCTTGATCCTCTCCTTAATGACCAAATTACTAACACAACTTGGTCTTCATTGAATGCAGTGCCCTGAAATTCCTTCTTATTTTGGTCTTGCAAATCTAGTTTATTTGAAACAAAATTGAATACTAGAGCATCTATTATGTCCCAATTGGGTAGCAACAAAATGTTTGATGCTTTCACCATGTGCCTTCCCTCTTCAACGCATATATTCTAAAATTCTTTCATAATTTCTTCCTTTATCTGATTTTGTAGGGTAGTTTCATCCATCTCTAGATGTTGTGTTCTCAACTTATTACACCTGTCTTCAAATTTTCTCATATTAGCCCTCAATGGAAATTGGTGAAGAGCTCTAGATTTAACAAATCTAGCATCTAATAAAAATTGATGACTAACCTACTCTATTACAGGGTCCAATTCCATACCTCTATAATCTACCACTATCAATTCAAGGCTTGGCACATGAGGTTCTTGAGGGTTTCCCACATCCAATTCTGCCTGAGTAATAAACACACCTCCTTGTGACCCTATTTACTCAATTTTCTCTCCAGTGAGCTGCCCCTCTCCAATCCACAAAGGGGATTGAGTAGGTGAATAATCCTCAACATGAGGACCCTACTCCTTTATCATCTCTACCTCTTAGGAGAAGGTTCATTCGATATCTCTTCTAGGACAATACTGGTGGATCCCATTATTTGTTTTCCCTTACCCACAGTGGCCTTTTTTTTTTCAAATTATGGTATAGTCTGGCCTCTTTTGAACAATCAGATGACCAACTCCTACATTAGGAGTGAAAGCCAACCCCATTGTGACCTCTCTGGCCTTATTTGGGTATATATCAATAAAAAATTCTTTCTTCTCATTCATGGCTTCTATTATCTCAGGGAAAGTCTTCATGAGCTTATTTATTTTATCTACCTCTGTAATAGCATTATCTAGAGGACTATAATCCATATCAAAAAAATGAATGAATTCCAAAACCTTGGAGTAAATTCTCCATTTTTTCTTTTTGGTTTCTTGTTCCTGCAATGAGAACTTATATCTTATGATGTCCTCTGGATAATATGAATCATGTTTTACCTTTCCCAATTTAATTCTAAGCCTTAAGGTCAAATTATAAAATCCCTCAGTATCACATAAATGGGGATGGGAAACAACCATTTTGTACTGATCCAAAATTTTATGTAAAAAGAGACAACCCCCTTTAGTAATTAAAAATTTATGGGCCATAGTACAAGTAGGGAAAATTAACCACAACTACCTTTTCAATAGATACATTTCTTCCAATCCTCCTAACTACCACAAAACTTCAGCGATTCATACCTTTAAAGGTACTTTGTAGGGCAACACATGAGGGCTTCCTTTAAAACCATAAATTCTAATAATAGTAGAAATAGAGTATGGTATGATATCTCCCTAATTGTGTGAAACTTTCAAACCACTGGGATTATCCATAGGCCTAATGAGACTCATTAGTGCCTTAGGAATTCTAGGATTGTCACTTAATATGAGACATCTCAACTTGGAAGTGAAATACCTATCAAACCTGACAAAACTAGCATTCTCTACATCCCAGGTCATATCTGCACCCCATAACTAGACCGACAATGCTTCTCCATCCTACTCTCTATTCAACTCCATTTCTTTACCAAAATATGTCACTCCCTTAAACAAAAACATGTGCATCAACAAAGAGTAATGGCCAAAAGTTTTTTTCTACTTTTCCTTTTGCAATTCCAACTAGGCCAGTATGAATTTCTTCAGCCAAATAAGAGGCAAAATCAAAAATAACATCTACACCAAAGGAAGCAATTTGAACCATCATATACATTAGACTAACAAGCATGACATTTTGTTCATCTTAACCAAAACTCGGCATAAGGTCATGTATGCCTCTATAGCCTGGGAAGTGAAAAACTCTTTTTTGAAAGGTTCCCTAGAAGTAGTTGTGATTATTGGAAAAGTTCCAATTGTGCCAAAATGTACCCTCAGTGCACCTCCCCTAATAACATCCTTCTTTGCCATGTATTCATTTTCTAATTCTTGCAAATTAATTAGCACATGATAATCTATCAATGGCTCTAGGCAAAATACTTCTCTAATTTTCTTAGGACTAATTGTAACCAGAGGCACACCATTAGTTCTTCTTAATACTCTAATTTCTTGGTCATAATTTTTAGCAATGAATTCAGGAAGGTCATAGTCCATAAAAATACTGGGAACCACTAACTTTCCCAAATCAAAATTCCAAATGTTGGCATGTGGGGAAAACAGATTCCTCTCTGAAAACCATTTCTTGAACAAAGAAAGACCAGTCTGAGAAGTTTTTTCATCCCTAACCCAGTTCCCCTTATCATATAGGTCATTCGCAATTTATAGCTTAGGGTTTAAGGAAGTTAATTTCTTAACTTTCACAACCTCAGTGGTGGATTCTGGGAGTAATTCTAGAAAATCACCCTGAACATTTCTAGCTAAATAGTCCTTTTTCCCTGAGAAAACCTTCTTTGGAGGCATTTTGACTATAATTCATAGAAATTAAAAAGTTGCAAAGATTATTGTATATAGGAACTTACTTGATCTCTGCTTGTTTGCTCTATAATTTTGCAATTATCTCGCGAACACTGGGGAAACTGTTTCACCTTTTACTCAAGCTTGACACAACATTCTCAATAATCTTCCCCTGCTCAGAAAGCTTGAAATTTTGTTTGTGTAAGATGAAAATCATGCAATCTTTTGCAATATACTCTATTTTTTCTAGCACGCGAAGCCTTCATACCTCATAAATGAACTGTAAGGGAAAAATAGAGTGGCATCACCTTCGTTTTTTAAATTTGCACCATTGATCTTCTAAAAATCCTATTATCCAGGAGTGAAAATAGGAATGACTCATCTTCTCCTTAACATGCTGGTAGTCAAACTAATGCAAAGTCTCCATGTGTGCCTTTCTCTCACATTTGGCACTTCAAACTAGACCCACTAGTCTTCAAGGACACATGTCACTTTGTTGCTATCTCGTTATGCATAAAGAGTGAGCACATCGCCTATGCAAGATAGTGATAACCATTGATCTTACCTTGATTGAGCAAAGGAAGATTAATTCATTTTATTAATACAAAATGGTGGGTCCACTATCCATTGGCTTTTCTCTCTATGTCGCTACTCTTAAACTTCAAGCACTTCTCCATAGCGACTATGCGATAGTCATAAATCTTAATTGATCTAATGGCAAGGAACTTGCACTTCAACCATATAAACTATGGTGGGTCCCTTAGTCACCAAGTCACGTTGAGTAAATAGAGTACAATTCATTATAATGAATTGGTGATGATCATTGATCTGCCTTTAATCCAATGATCCTTGTTCATCTGCCATCTAACTTGGAAGTGGATTTGCATTCTTGATGATGTTGAATTGTCCTGACATGCTGGCATATATATTACTTTTTAATCCACATTGTGACATCATGTCTACTAGGCCTCGTTGTGTTTCTTATTTTTAGGCAAGTCGCTACATTGCTACCGACAAAGTGTGAAGCTTTTCTGGTCATGACATAGTGCCCTCCGACGGATTTAGAGTTTTCAGCGCATATGTTCTTAGTCGAATGCCACCGTGTCTTGGGAAGATGAATCACTTCTGATGCAACATTCATTGGGACCCACCTTCTGGAACTATTGTTACATTATAACATTCTGATGAGTTTCTGTGTCATTACCGGTGAAAGCCATTAACTTTCTGGTCGCGACATAGCAACTTTCAATGATCCATTAAAATCTAGTGCCAGGGAAAAACTCAAACATGGTAACAATAATCAAAATGACTGACACCGAAGTAAAAGCACACTTTCCAGAATATCTTTCTTGGGATCTTCATAATCACCACCTTTTCAAAAGAGCGTAGTCCTTTACATTATTTGGCAAATTGCTATGTCACTACCAGTGAGGCGCAATGATTTCTCAATCGTGACATAGCGACCTCCAGTGAGAATTATATTTTGGTGATGGAGAAAAGATGATATGTCAATTATAATTATACCAATTTGTACCACTATCAGAATAGTTAACATGGACGTTTATGATATTATGTGGCAATTCCAAAGTTTCCATCAATTTTAAAGGTTGCCATTTTCTTTATTTTTTGGTTAATCACTACATCGCTACCAGTAGGGAAGATAGATTTTTCGATCATGACATAGAAACTTGCCAGAAAAATTTGAGTTCTGGTGACACCGCTTACAACTTTCTCCACATGCATTCTTTCTAACACTGACAACTCTAGGATGGAGCATATGACTAAAACTTGTCCAAATCAATGCACATTTCTGGCATCGGTTCTCACTTTATGATACCACAACTCAATTTTTGACGATTGCTATGTTGTTGTGGTAAAAAACCTAGCATTTTATTAAATCAACTATGTGACAGCAATGGATCTAGCCAAGATCGGACGATGAGAAAGTCTTTGAAAAAAGGTACTCAACATGACTTCAAAATTAAGCGAGAAAGGAATATTCACTCTTTTAAAAGACTTCGCGCTAGGATAAATCCAAAGGGAACAAAACCTAGGGTTAACAAAGATTTTTCAAAGGGTAATAAAATTGCAAGACCAAAAACCAAAAACCCTAGCCTCTAACAATGGACTCAAATCTGATTTTTTTTACACCTAGATTGGGAAAATTTATTGTGCAAAAAATCAGACCAATAGTGGCTCTATCTGGGGATGATAGACTACTTGAGTCTATGCAATAATTCAAAATCTTTGGTAGAGTAGACCACATACTTGATACAGCTATGTCAACTACTCAAAGAGAACAAAACAAAACAACAGAAACAAGAAACCAGACTATACAGTGACATTTATAGAGATTTACAAAATATAAAAAATGTACAAGAACACAAGGAACCCTAAAACTACTGTTCATGGAAAACAGATACTTAAAAAAATACCTCTTCAAGAATTATCCATGAACTGGAAATTCAAGAATATCTCCAATCAAATCCCTTATAAAATATGAATCTTCTCCATTTGTATCACAAATTTTATCTGGGCCAAGCCAAATTGGGTCAAATTTACCATGCTTTCCTTTATCTTACATTCTAGCATTCCACATCAATACCATATCACCTATCTCAAATTTCCTCTCAATGACCCTTTTCTTGTATAAGTGCTTCATTTGTGATTATAACTTGGCATTCTAAATAGAAGACTCTCTCCTTGCTTCTTCTAATTGCATGATATCATCCATCCTAAGCTGCATTTCATTAATGATATCATCTTCATAAAGTTGAACAAATTTATACATCTCCTTTAGGTTATTATGTGGAAGTCTAGCTTGTATGCCATAAACTAAATCAAATGGGGCACATCCAATGGCCTTTTTCATAGTAACCCTATTAGTCCATAGAGCTAATTGCAATTTGGAATCCGAGGCCTTCTTGTTTTCTCTTAAAATTCTTTTGATAATCTTCAATATACTTTTATTGCTTGATTCTGCTTGACCATTTCCTTGAGGATGATAAGGTGATGAGGTGCATTTTGTAATGCTATATTTCTCACAAAAATCTTTATATTCCTCAAATTGAAAACACATAGCATTATCAGTTACAATCTTCTATGGGCATCCAAACCTAGTCACAATATTATTTACAATGAAATTAATCACTACTTTACTTGTTGCATTCTTAGTAGGAATTGCTTCAACCCACTTAGTGAAATAATTAGTAGCTACCAAGATCCAAGAATGTCCACCACTAGATTTGTTAGATATCTCACCTATGAAATCAATTCCCCATTGTTGGAAGGGTGCTCGTACTTCAACAGGTCTCAATGGTAAATTTCTAGAGAACTTTAGTTTTCCACCAAATCTCTAACAAGCATCACATGTTTTAACAAATTCATGGGCATCTTTGAAAAGTGTTGGCCACAAAAAACTAGATCTAAGGACCTTGTGAGCTTCGGTCTTAGTCATGTAATGACCTCCACACACACCCTCATGCATATCTCTTAAAAAAAATTCAAACTCAATTTCATCTACACACTTCAAGAGTACCCCTTCCATATCTCTCCACCATAACTGCCCTTGCACTATAACATATCTTATAGCCTACAATTTCAAGGATCTTTTTTGGTTGTTTGTTAACCTTGGTGGGGACTTCATATTCTACAAATAATAAATCACATCCTTATACCAGTTAGAAGTATCCATATCACAAAGATCATTCCTGCAATTATCATCAAGCTGATTAATTGGGTTTGCCTCTAGATTGGCTTCTATCATCAATATGGCCAACCCTTGACCTCTAACTAGTTTGGTGATCTGAATATCAATGTTAAACTCTTGTATTTTGTTAATCCACCTACATCTTTTGTTAGATACTTCTTTTTGTGAAAAGATATCCTTTACAACAGCAGTAGGGACAAATGCAATAACAGTGGCTCCCATTAGATAACACCTAAAATCTTTTACCCCTTTTACCATTGCATATGCTTGTTTTTCATTTATATCATACTTGAGTTTTGCTACCTACAAAGATTTGCTAAAAAATGCAATGGGCTACTCATAACCTTCCTCATTCTTCTGTAACAATATTGCAGCAACAGTGTGGAATGAGGCAAAAGAAAATATATGCATTGGTTTGTCATAATTTGGTGCTCTAAGAATAGGAGCATCCTTAATAGCTTTTTTAATCTTCTAGAATGAAATACTAGGTTCCCCATCCCACTTTATCTCAGATCCTTTCTTCAGCATCTTGGATATAGGCCTACTAATCTCTACAAAATTAGTAACAAATCTTCTAAGAAAGTTGATCTATCCAAAAAATGACCGAACTCCCTTAACACTCTTAGGCTTTTGGATTTTTTCTATTGCTTCTACTCTTTCAAGGTCAATCCTCATCCCATGCTTACCAACTAGGTGCCCTAACAATTTTCCTTCAGTGACACCAAAATGACACTTTTTGGGATTTAAAGAGATACCATACTTAAGGGCTCTAAAAAATACCTTCTCTAGATGCATGCAATGATTATTCTCATCCTTAGAGTAAGTAGTTAGATCATCTTGATATACAGCTAAGAATTTATCAATAATATCAACAAAAGCCACATCCATAACATGTTGAAAAGTAGCTCTAGCATTGGTAAGCCCAAACAACATCCTGACATATACATAAGTACCCCATGGAGTAGTAAAAGCAATCTTAAATTACTCTGATTCCTTCACAACTACTTGATTGTAACTTAAAAATCCATCCATCATAGACATAAGTTTTGAGCCAGTGACCTTTTGCAGCATAGCCTCCATGTTTGGCAACCCATAATTATCCTTTAATGAAGATATATTAAGATTCCTGAAGTCAACACACAACCTTATATCTCCATTTTTCTTCCTTACTGGCACTAAATTGGATACCCAAGAGGAATTTCTGATAGGCTTTATGACCCCTGCATCTCTTAACTTGATCAATTCTTCTTGCATTTTGGGAGCCAAGGTTGGATTTATTGGCCTCTATTATTGTCTAAAAGGCTTAGTATCTAGTTTCAAAGGGATTTCATGCTAAAAAAGATCCTCTCTATAAACCTTTAGGTCATCATATGACCATGCAAACACAAGCCTATATTTCCTTAACAGATCTATTAAACCTTGCCTTATTTTAAGAGATAACTTCTTGCCAATATATACCTTCTTAGGTGCTTCTGTAGTTCCTAAATTTACCTCCTCTAGGTCTTTAGCAATATATTCACTAGTATCCATTTGTGACCTATCTTGGTTGTCAAAAACAATTTCTAAAACAACTAGACCCTTTGGGATTTTGTTTGTCTTTAATTGCACAACTTCCTGCCAAAAAAAAAAATCTTTTCCATTTATATTTTCTACATAGGTTGCACAATCAATCTCTTGCCCAGACAACATATTTTCACAGTTCAAAAATCTTAGAATATCTTTGTCATCTTCAAATACTTGCCAATTCTGCACATTATCAAGAATAGAAGTCCTAATTTGAATCTCAACTTTAGATATACCAGTAAATGTAATGTCATCAGGTTTTATTGCTATATTTTCCAGCAAATGTGCCATCTTATTGTTAGTTCTATCCTTCCAAACTATCCCAAATCCATCAAAACTTTCAATCATGTCCCATACAACATTTATGTATTGTTTTAACCTTTTATTCTTTGACACATAAGCATTCTTGATTTGGGATACAACCAATTTATAATCTCCTATAACATGTAAACATTTTATCCCATGTTTATGAGCCTGTCTAAGTCCTAATAGTAAAGCCTCATGTTTTGCTATGTTGTTAGTACAAGAGAAACTCAATGTAAAAGAAAATTTGTATGTTACCCCAGTAGGAGAAATTAATAAAATACTTGCACCTACTCCATCTTTGCAGTAAGCACCATCAAAGAACATAGCCCATAAATCACCTTTATCTATTTTTGTGTGAGCTTCTACTTCCATCTGAGATCTATGCTTGCCTTTCTTCAAAGTCAGAACCTTAGCTCTAAATGCATTGACATCTATATCCACAAAGTTTTTCATATCATCCTCAATCTCCTCTTCTATCATGTAAATGCTCTTTGGTTCTCTATTTATGTTTACCAAATTCCCATCAATATTAAAAGTCGCAAATGATAAATCACATTGCAAACTTCCTCCCATGGCAGCACCCCACTTTCTGGATAATAACATACCATAATGGGGTGGAATATCAACAACCAACACACTCATAGTAAGTTTTTTGTCAGGATAGGCTATCAATCTATAGGGTAAGGCATTGATAGTGCCTATGATTGTCACTTCTCTTTTATCCATGGCACAACATTTTCCCTGAGTAGTATCAACTTTCAAGCCTAATTCCTTCATTATTTCAAAAGGCATGATAGTATTGGAAGCACCAGAATCAATCATGCAATTTTTTACTGTTTTAAACCATTCACTAAGATACTCAAGAAAAATGGCTCTACACTTCCTAAACATTCATTTATTGAGTTATCCAAAAGCATCTGAGGAATTTGGGATGCAACCACTTTAGATTCTTTGTCTTTTTCCTTTTCTTTATACACTTCCTTAGGGTCATGACTTTCATTAAAATCTTGTCTTACCCTTATATCAGTATTTCCCAACCATGCTATGGCCTTATTTCGGTGTTCAGGGATCCTTAATAGTTTAGACAAAGGAACCTTCATAGTAATCTGTGATAAAATAGTAAGCATATCTAGAGAAGAATCTGAGGGATTATCAATAGTCATGTTCCCCTTCTCATTATGTTTATCAAAAGTATTTACAGTACCTTGATAATTCTTGTCACTTACAGTGATCACTTTTCACACCTTCTCATCTAATTTCTTGGGAACATTATTTGAGAACTCTGTATCCTTAGGATTGCTCCCCTTCTTTGGTTCCCACCTTTTATTTGTAAATTTAACCTTTATAGTAGGGGCTTCTTTAGGTTTCACAATTTCCCCCTTTTTAGGATCAGTTCTTTTATAAAGATACTAGCTACCTTATTACTTTCATCTCTCTGAGCCATGTTTCTAGTATGAACCTGAGCTGTCATACTAGCAGTAATTTGATCAATCTCTTCCCTAGAAGGTTTTCTTAAGGTTACTTCTTCTTTTGCATTTACCATGTTACACACATTGTCTTCAACATCACTCTCATCAGAAAATACTTGTTGTTGTATGCCATTCTGAAATTGCCTTTGCTCATTTACATCTCTGTCCTAACTTTCATAGTTAGAATAATGTGATTCAAACATATTAGATCCTACATCATCGTTGTTTTCTTCATCTTCATGACATTTTTCTACTACAGTTTGATTTCCTGGGAATGAAAATGCTACTGCACAAGACTCAGGAGCATGGGGTAGTTGACATACAAAGCACCATGTAGGCTCAATAGTAAACTCAGGATCATCTACCAAATTTACAGAATTTTTTGATAGAGGATCACTTGTCACCTTACTGTTATTGTTTTTAGGGGGAGGAACATTAGGCTGACCATCTTTCCAAGTAGTGTTGTAGGAGAAATTTTGCAACCTATTCTATCTATTGAAATTTAATTGATAAGGGATCCTATTGTCAGTGGGATTCCTGTCATTCTTTATCTGAGGCAGATTCAAGCTCTTTATAGCATCTAAAACTTGGCTTATCTCACTAGGTTCTTTCTTTTTTCCACCTATACTTTTGTGATCCTCCTTCCTATTTCCCTTATTACCAAACAACCTAGGGTCATCTCTTTTACTTTCTAATCTCCCTAAGATCCTCAAATTATTTTTTACATTTATAGCAATTCTGAGAGCATCTCTTAAAGTCATAGGTTCCTCATCCCTAAGCTGGTATGCCATTTTACCATCAAATGCATTTAGATAAGTGATTAGACATACCTTGTCATCAATTCACATGGCATACATTAGCTTGCACATTCTCTTCTAAAATCTAGTATTGAATTCAGTGACAGACTCATTAGGCAATCTCTTGATTTTATTGAATTCACTCAAAATGTAGCTCTGATTTTGCTTGTCACCATTTTGCTCTTTGAAACAATATTCAATGTCTTTCCAATCCATAATGGACAATTCAGGAAGTCTCTTGAACCATTCTCTAGCATCTTCAGTTAATGACTGAATAAACAACTTCATTATAAGATCTTCAGCTTCAACCTCATAGTCACTCATCATATCTAGAAAACTCCTTAAGTGATCCTCACAAGTGATTGCATTGTTCCCAACAAACTTAGGAAAACTTTTTCTCATTTCTTGTGGGATGGGGTTAGGAAAACTAGGGATTCCATCAAAACATATCTGCCGATAACCCTCTAACTAGATAGGTCTTCTTTGAAAATCAATCTTAGGATGATAGGGAACATTTCTCTTAGCATTATCCATTGTATTACTAGTACTAGCATCACCAAAAGGCTTATTTAGATCCACATTATGTGAAAAAGAAGATAATAAAGAAATAGGTATCTTAGTGGTATTTTGATTTACATCATCAGGTCCACCATCTATATTATCCTTAGGCATATTTGTAGACTATTTCCTGGTATTTTCTAGGAATGTAATCTTATTGTTCATCTCATCCATAGCTGCCTCATTTTCTGCAATTTCCAATTTCTTAGCTAGAGCATCCTTTTTTCTCCTTTTCTTTTCCAATTCAATATCAAAAAGTGACATGGAATCATGGATCTGGACAATCTTTTCTAGATCATAAATCTTAATGCCAATCTCCTTTTGTTTTCCTTTGTCCTACACCTATAGTAGGCTCTACATCTTTTACTCTATTGTTATCAACTTCTAGAGCACTATAGTTCCTAATTTTTTGTATTACAGTTTCTTCTAGATTCATTCTTTGAGTTTCAAACAATTTTTTCTCTTGCATCTTAAGCTGTTCAACTTGACCCACAATCTTAGGATATTAAGCACTAGCTGCTATCTCATTCTTCTTCTTCAAGGTAGCGATTCACCTAAGTAATTCTTGATTTTCTTCATAAGCTTTCATAATATTTTCTTCCCTTTCCTTTTGAAATTTCTTATTAATAGCCTCCTGCTCAGTAAGCTGCATTCTCAAGATTTCATTCTCAACAGGGTCAGGAATGGTAAACTTAGAACTAGAGGTCTTCTCATCATTGAAACTTTCAAGTTCTAAGTGTTTAGGTCTTACCCTTTTAGGAGAATAATCTAACATGAAAGGGTTTATCCTATGCTAGAAAAGATTATTACTATTCCTATCATCCAGACTAAGTGTATGTGGTTGCACAAATTTCTTTTGACATATCATTTCAGGAGTAGTGTAGAAATCATCATCAGATAAACTAGGATGAGATCTAGGACCCTTGCAGAAGGGTTCCTTTTTAATAGCAGAAAGGTAAGTATTATTTTCCCTTTCCATTTGCTACTGCGAATAATTTCCTTTATGCACCTGAGCTCCTTTAAATAGCCCAATTTTTCTTTCCCTTAGGAGGAAGATCAATTTGTAACTTAATAGCTAGGTTTTTCTTCACATTTGCCCACGTATTTTTCACACTTCCCATGATCTAAAAACTTCTTTAAATTTGACACTAGTTAAAATCTTTCTGAGTCACCACCCACATAGGGGAAAAGTAATGCAATAATCTTGTTGACCTAGTAAAATATCATGGGATTATCAAGAAGGAAACTGACAAATAGAATGCAACCAATCAGAATTTTTCTTAGGACTACAACTCTTTCTTGATGGATAAGACACCTCTACAAGGACCATACATACAAGTGTACACTTGTGGCATGGGGGTTTTCTCTCTTTCTTTTCAAATTCTCAAGGTTTGTCACTAGAAAGGCCCACTAAAACCATAGGTAATTCCCAAAAGATCTGACAATTGCAATACTGACATAGCCAAGGAAGGTATAGTAATTTAACACCTAAGATTATGTTGTGCACTTGTCCCCAGCAGAGTCGCCATTTTGTTGGTGTTTGAAACTACTGAACAAAAAAAAGCCCAATACTAGAGTGATAATACTCACATAACCTAAGGATTAGCCAATTCCTTTCAACAATTACATGTGCAATCCACTTGGGCCCAACATCAACAAAACCAAGGATGGTTTTCTACTCTTTAGGCTCTACAAAACCAAGGTGGGTGTACCTAGGGATGATTTAAAGAAAACGAATGTATGACAATTATCTTAGTTTCATTCTGATTCTCATCTTCTATCCTCAAACACATACGCAGCTCATCCAATTCCTAAATATCTTCAAATTTATATACATCCCTTACAAGTAGATCTGGTCATAAATCTCCCATGGTTCACAATTTTTTTCTAGAAATAGCAGCTACCTAAGGCTTAGGAAGTAGATGTGAATGAGTGGTGACCAACATTTGTAATTTTGAACAAAGTAGGATAAAAATGAATTTGATTTTATAATTGATTTGATATGTAGTGATCGAATTTACCTTTACTCACTTTTGACTTATGTGACCAGTGCCTTATCCATTGGGAAACATATTAACTATTGGCAAGAGATCTAATTCAAGTAACTTGTAAATGAATCTATCAATCGTAATCACCCATTCCCATTCTTCTGAATTATCCATTTCATAAACTCACAAAATTTATTGATCTATTGAAGAATTTACTTAATCCTTTGAATTAAAAGCAACAACAAAACCAGTAACAACCCATCCAAATTGCATTCAATCAATTAAAAACTTTTTCAAATGACCTCAAAGTAAACAAACTCATAAAATGGAGACACAAATTTGGTGCTAATACCCCTTTGTATTATCCTCTTAGATGACTAATACAATGACCAATAGAAATTCAATGAGAAACCTAGAATATCTTGCTAATTCTATCATTTCTATATATTATCAGAGAGTACAAGTCTGACAGTAAACTCAACACATCTACATACAACTGGACCGACTGTACCTTTTTTGAACAAAAATAAAAAACTATACAACTTTTGGACCCTTCTCTAGCTGTGGAATCTCACTTATATAATGTGAGATGCAACAAGCTTTAGGCATAGAGAAATTGACAGGTTTCTTTTCACAAAATATATTTACATCTTAATTAATAGGAAAAGACAATGATTTATGTAACAGTAAGGTAATATATCATGATATTATCTTGGTAGGCCCCTCTTTTGTTACATCATCAAATGTTACAAATCCCATGATTTTCCTTTATTTATTCTGGTTCCTCAGCATATGTAGCTACTATACTGGCCAATGATGAGTCTTGTCGTAATACTTGCAAATCATTTTTTACCCGTGGGTTTTCACTATCTTCACCTTGAACTGACATAACTACTTTTACCCTTAATTGTTCTTCTATCATGTCCACATCCTAAGCCTCTAAACTTATACCTGAAACCAATTGGTGACCTTTATCTTCCTCATCTTTTGGATCTGGTGGTGTTGTGTCAATAATTTGCACCTCATCCTCCTGTACCTTATTATCATCTATTTCAACCTCTTCAAACTGCTCACCAGAAGCAATATTTGCCATCCATGTGTTGAACGGTGCATCATCTGGTCAGTTGGATTGTAAAATATAGTTTTTCTTTCTAAGTACATACTCAACCTCTTTATCAATACTAAAAAATTCTTGTTTCAAAGAATAAAAGAATAACTGGACTTTCACCAACTCTTCTATCATGGTGGCCCACCAAGCATGTCCTTTTTAATTGATAACCTTATTCATTCTCAAAAAAAATATGTCATCCAATTCCTTGGCTCACTCTTCCTTATTCTTTAATTTATTCTTTCTATCTATTTTATGAGGGAGCAAATCAAATTTCTCATTCTTGTGTTTTCTTAGATAAGAAACAAATTTTAGTTATAATGCTACCCTTCTCTCATCAATATCTGATAGATCATTAGCAATATCATATGTTTTCTCTATATGGTCATGGGTAGAACTTATAACAGAATAACACAAGAAGGTAATTTATTTCCTTCTCTTTCCCACCTTTTGACAATAGGTTTCAAAATCTCTTCACGGACTTTCAATTCTTCTCATATACTTATTACCTTTTCCAACTAATCATAAAAAAATGGCCATTCAATTTTATCTACCAGATACATTAGAGCCTTTCTCAATTTTTCTTCATAATGTACATTCAGTGCCCATAACTTTCTCTTTTCCTCTTCAAAATCCTCATCTATAAAATACTTAGGCCTCTTTGGTGTATCTAGGATTTCTATAAGTGGAGTGGATTTAAAAGGTTCCACTGGAGGGCGAGGATATGTAATCCTAGGTCTGGAAGACCTTCTTAACACGTTATTTTCTAGCACAATCCTCTTTTGGACCTCTTTATTATAAGCCTCCAAAATTGTCTCATACTTGCTTGACAACTCAAACACTGCCTTTTCTTCTTTCTCAGCAGTGGCTAAAACAAACTGAGATGTTCTTACACCCATGTGGGCAGCTTGCACATGAGAAGTATCAGCCACTATTCTTACAACAATATTTCCCATCAATCCAGATTAATTTGGTTGTGATGAGATAGCTCTTGATCCTCTCCTTAATGACCAAATTACTAGCACAACTTGGCCTTCATTGAATGCAGTGCCCTAAAATTCCTTCTTATTTTGGTCTTGCAAATCTAGTTTATTTGAAACAAAATTGAATACTAGAGCTTCTGCTATGTCCCAATTGGGTAGCAAAAAAATGTTTGATGCTTTCACCATTTGCCCTCCCTCTTTAGGGGTTATATTATGAAATTATTTCATCATTTCTCTTTTTATCTGATTTTGTGGGGCAGTTTCATCCATCTTTAGATGCCTTGTTCTCAACTTATTACACCTATCTTCAAATTTTCTCATATTGGCCCTCCATGCAAATTGGTGAAAAAATTTAGATTTAACAAAGCTACCATCTGATAAAAATTGATGACTAGCCTACTCTATTATAGTGTCCAATTCCCTGCCTCTATAATCTACCACTATCAATTCAAGGCTTGGCATAGGAGACTCTTGAGGGTTTCCCTCATCCAATTCTACCTGAGTAATAAGCAAACCTCCTTGTGACCCTATTTTCTCAATCTGCTCTTCAGTGAGCTACTCCTCTCCAATCCACAAAGGGGATTGAGTAGGTGAATACTCCTCAACATGAGGACGTTGCTCCTTTATTACTCATTGCCTCTTGGGAGAAGGCTCATTAGGTCTCTCTTCTAGGACAACACTAGTGGATCCCATTATTTTCTTGCCCTTATCCACAGTGGCCTTTTTATTTTCAATTATGGTATAGACTGGCTTCTTTTGAACAATCAGATGACCAACTCCTACATTAGGAGTGAAAGCCAACATCCTCATGACCTCTTCAGCCTTATCTGGGTATGAATCAATGAAAAATTGTTTCTTCTCATTCATGGTTTCCATTATCTCAAGGAAAGTATTCATGAGCTTATTTATTTTATTGACCTTTGTAATAACATTATCTAGAGGACTATAATCCTTATCAAAACAATGAATGAATTCCAAAACCTTGGAGTAAAATCTCCATTTTTCCTTTTTGATTTCTTGTTCCTGCAATGAGAACTCATTTCTTATGATGTCCTTTGGATAATATGAATCATGTTTTACCTTTCCCAATTTAATTCTAAGCCTTAAGGTCAAATTATAAAATCCATTAGTATCAAAAAAATGGGGATGGGAAACAACCATTTTGTATTGATCTAAAATTTTATGTAAAAAGAGCTAACCCCCTTTAGTAATTACAAATTGATGGGCCATAGTACAAGTAGGGAAAATTGACCACAGCTTCCTTTTCAATAGATATATTTCTTCCAATCATGCTAACTGCCACAACACTTTAGCCATTCCTACCTTTAAAGGTACTTGGTAGGGCAACACATGAGGGCTTCCTTTAAAACCATAAATTCTAATAATAGTAGAAATAGAGTATGGTATGATATCTCCCCAATTGTGTGAAACTTTCAAACTACTAGCATTATCCATAGGCCTAATGAGACTCATTAGTGCCTTAGGAATTCTGGGATTGTCACTTAATATGAGTCATATCAACTTGGAAGTGAAATACCTATCAAACCTGACAAAACTAGCATTCTCTACATCCTAGGTCATATTTGCACTCCATAACTAGACTAGTCATGCTTCTCCATCTTGCTCTCTGTTCAACTCCATTTCTTTACCAAAATATGTCACTCCCGTAAACAAAAACATGAGCATCAACAAAGAGTAATGGCCAATTTTTTTTTTCTACTTTTCCTTTTGCAATTCCAACTAGACCAGTATGAATTTCTTCAGCCAAATAAGAGGCAAAGTAAAAATAATATTTACACCAAAGGAAGCAATCTGAACCATCATATACATGAGACTAATGAGCATGACATTTTTTTCATCTTCACCAAAACTCGACATAAGGTCCTATATGCCTCTATGGCCCGAGAAGTGAAAAAATCTTTTTTGAAAGGTTCCCTAGAGGCAATTGTGATTACTAGCAAAGTTCCAATTGTGCCAATATGTTCCCTTGGTGCACCTCCCCTAATCACATCCTTATTTTCCATGTATTCATTTTCTAATTCTTGCAAATTAATTGGCACATGATAATCTGTCAATGGCTCTAGGCGAAATACTTCTCTAATTTCCTCAGGACTAATTGTAACCAGAGGCACACCATCAGTTCTTCTTACTACTCTAATTTCCCGATCATAATTTTTAGCAATGGCTTCAAGAAGGTCATAGTCCATAAAAACACTAGGAACCACTAACTTTCCCAAATCAAAATTCCAAATGTTGGCATGTGGGGAAAACAGATTCCTCTCTGAAAACCATTTCTTGAACAAAGCAAGACCAGTCTGAGAAGTTTTTGCATCCCTAACCCAATTCCTCTTATCATATAGGCCATCTACAACTTTTAGCCTAGGGTTTAAGGAAGTTAATTTCTTAACTTGCACAGTCTTAGTGGTGGATTCTCGGAGTAATTCTAGCAAATCATCCTGAACATTTCTAGCTAAATAGTCCTTTTGCCCTGAGAAAACCTTCTTTGGAGGCATTTTGACTATAATTCGTATAAATTAAAAAGCTACAAAGATTATTGTATATAGGAACTTACTTTATCTCTGCTTGTTTGCTCTGTAATTTTGCAATTATCTTGCGAACACTGGGGAAACTATTTCACCTTTTACTCAAGCTTGACACAATGTTCTCAATAATCTTCGCCTACTCAGAAAGCTTGAAATTTTGTTCACTTAAGATGAAAATAATGCAATCTTTTGCAATATACTCTATTTTTTCTCGCATGTAAAGCCTTTGTACCTCATAAATGAACTATAAGGGAAAAACAGAGTCGCATCACCTTCCTTTTTTAAATTTGCATCATTGATCTTCAAAAAATCCTATGACCTAGGAGTGAAAACATGGATGAATCATCTTCTCCTTGACATGTTGGTAGTCAAACCAATGAAAAGTCTCCATGTGTGCCTTTCTCTCATAGTTGGCATTTCAAACTGGACCCACTAGTCTTCGAGGACATGTGTCACCGTGTCGCTATCTCGTTTTGCATGAAGAGTGAGCACATCGCCTAAGTGAGATAGTGACAACCGTTGATCTTACCTTGATTGAGCAAAGGAAGATTAATTCATTTTATTAATACAAAATGGTGGGTCCACTATCTATTGGCTTTTCTCACTATGTCGCTACCCTTAAACTTCGAGCACTTCTCCATATCGACTATGCGATAGCCATAGATCTTACTTTATCTAATGGCGAGGAACTTGCATTTCAACCATATAAAATGTGGTGGGTCCCTCGGTTAGCAAGTTGTGTTGAGTAAAAAAAGAGCAATTCATTATAATGACTTGGAAACAATCATTGATCTCCCTTTGATCCAATGATCCTTGTTGTTCATCTGCCATTTGACTTGGAAGTGGGTCTGCATTCTTGATGACATTGAATTGTCTTGACATGCTGGTATATATATATATATATATATTACTTTTTAATCCGCATTGTGACATCATGTCTTCTGGGCCTCGCCGTGTTTCTTATTTTCAAGCGAGTCGCTACATCACTATCGATGAAGCACGAAGCTTTTTCAGTTGCGACATAGCAACCTTTGACGGATTTAGAGTTTCTAGCACATATGTTCTTAGTAGGATGCCACCGTGTCTTGGGAAGATGAATAACTTCTGATGCAGCATTCATTGGGACCCACCTTCTAGAACTATTTTTACATTATGAAATTTTGACGAGTCGCTATGTTGTTACCGGCAAAAGCCATTAACTTTCTAGTCACAACATAGTGACTTTCAGTGATCCATAAAAATTCGGCGCTAGGGAAAAACTCAAACATGGTAACAATAATCAAAATGACTGACACATAAATAAAAGCACACTTTCTAGAATATCTTTCTTGAGATCTTCATAATCACCACCATTTTGAAAGAGTGTCATCCTTTGCATTATCTGGCAAATCACTGTCTACCAGTGAGGCACAACGATTTCCTAGTTACGACATAGTGACCTCCGGTGAGAACTATATTTCGATGATGGAGAAAAGATGATACGTCGATCATAATTATACCAATTTGTACTACTATTAGAACAACAAACATCCATGTTTATGATATTACATGGGAATTCCATAGTTGCCATCAATTTTAAAGGTTGTCACTTTCTTCATTTTTCGGTCAATTGCTACATCACTACCAACAGGGCACACAGATTTTTTGGTCATGACATAGTGACTCGCCAAAAAAATTTGAGTTTTGGTGACACCACTTTCAACTTGCTCCACGTGCATCCTTTCTGACACTAGTAACTCTGGGATGGAGCATCTGACTAAAAATTGTCCAAATCAATGTACATTTCTAGCGTCAGTTCTCACTTTATGATACCACAACTCAATTTCCTATGGTCGTTATGTTGATATGGTAAAAAACCTAGCATTTTATTACAATGATAATGCGACAGTCGTGGATCTAGCCAAGATTAGATGGTGAGAAAGTCTTTGAAAAAAGGTACTCAACATGACTTCAAAATTAAGTGGGAAAGGAATATTTTCTCTTTTAAAAGACTTCGCGCTAGGATAAATCCAAAAGGGACAAAACCTAGGGTTTAACAAAGATTTTTCAAAGGGTAATAAAATTGAAAGACCAAAAACTAGAAACCCTAACCTCTAACAATGGACTCAAATCTGATTTTTTTACACCTAGATTGGGAAAATTTATCTTGCAAAAAATTAGACGAACAAGTCCATCATCCATTGATTGTCTAAAGGACCTCTTGGTTTCAATGGGCCAAGGATTCTCATATGTATTTGTTTGTTCCATGTTGGTTTGTTGTTGTTGGGCTTTCAATTTTTTTGAGCTCTAATTTGAACTGCCATATAATGACAAAAGAGGAAATTTTTGGTTGAAGGTTTTACTAAAATATTGAAAATTTGGATGTAGACAATGATAATCTAAGTCTATAGAAGATAGGGACTCACTATGATATAGACAAAGAGGTTTCAAGATGTCAAATCTAGGTAAGTTTCTAGATGAATGATGATAAATCCTAATAAGGAAACTCACTAAGAAAAAATTGTTCAACACTAGAATTTTAGGGATGCAAACTTTTGGGATGGTAGACTAGAAGTATGAAAAGGAGGTTCAAACTATTTTTCGTTATCTAAAAGCTATAATTTTTTGTTCAAACTGGAAGGACAACTCATATGGGTACCTTGAAATGTTCTTTGATTCTTCTGAAAAGGTTTTAATAGCTCTCTATCACAAATCTATAGCCCAGGTGAATTTTGAAAAAAAGATTTGGATTTTCTGATTTTTCTAATTTTTTAAAAATTATTTTCTTATTTTTGGCAAGAAAGATATGCACACAAGTGTTAGTGAATAGATTGTCCTCCGAAGAAATAAACAAAAATTAACTCTAAATACCCAGATAGGAAGACTAAATCAGCACTAATAGTTGGATAGGTCATCATTGAATTGATAACCTTCCTTTTAATTTTATTGGGTATAGCTCCCCGTACATGATTTACAATGAATTATAAAGCTGATATGCTTTTAACTAGAAAGCAATCAAGGTGATTAACATTCATCCATAGCTATGAAAATGAATCCCAGAGCTTTAATAAGTAGATACAAATGAAGACCATCAACTCAAAGTTTAATTGTCTACACTTATGGACAGCATATAGGTTTAAAAGAAGTAGAAGATTTGTTGTTCCAACATGGTTTAATCCCAAGCACAATGTTTGGTAATAAACTTATGTAGAATTCTTTATAACAAAAAGCATTAATAAATAATTACAATAGCTCAAAGTCCATCCATAATCATGACAAAGAAAATATTAACAACACAGAGTTTGAGAATATCTTTTTCCATTTTACTCATGCCTAAAAATCAATCTAAAGATTGGTATTTGTTGCATAAAAGATTTCTTAAAAAAGGCCTGCAATCCTTTTTTTTTTTCCCAAACAAAAACAACCATCTTCTTTCTATAGCGCCCAACTCATGCTAATAAAATCCTACCAAAAAAAAGAAGAACCCTTTCCTCCTCTTCCATTTACAATATATAGTTTTGTTGGGTGGTTATTTAGTTATAAAAATAGTTATAAAAACTAACAGGTTCGAAGGTGGTTATTCAGTTATAAAAACTAACATGTTCGAGTATGGGAGACATAACTAATTATCCCACCATTGGATCTCCTTCATTTTTGGATATGTTGGTGATATCATATTCATCTATGTTTCCATTGGAGCGATTGGTAAAATTATTCCTACGTAAAAATTTATTGGTTGTTGTCTGCAGATATATAAAATTGTTGAACCATCGAACCCATTCAAACTCATTTGAACCTATGGGATGAAACTCTTATGAACTTGTGGTTGCATCGTTGGATCATCTTCATTTTCAGATATGTTGGTGCTAGACTAGTTATTTATGTTCTCACTGAAGTGATCTATGAAGTTATGCCTAGGTGAAAAGTTACAAGTCACTGTTTATCGATATACAAAACTATGATTTTGAACTGTCATGCCACTGAATCTGTTGAACCATCGAACTTGGCATTTGAACCTGATCTCTAAATCACTATATCTCTGTACTAAAATTGATCATTTGGAACTTATGAACATGTCATCCTTTGTACCTATTAACCTTTTTAAATCTATCAAACTAGTCTGAACCATAATGGACCACTGAATTGATTGTCTTGGCTGAATTTGATGAACTCTATCATAACAAGTTGAACCTTTTGAACCATCACAAATAATAATGAATCAATTAAACCCCTTAAACTACCAAATTCATTTGAACCTACAATATGAACTTCTTTGAACCACTTTGAACCGCTTTGAATCACTTTGAACCAAGTTCGAAGTAGTTCAAAGAGGTTCAAAACCCAAAATTGAAAGGTTCAAGACTTGAAACTAAAAGTTTAAAATTTGGGTCCCAATTTTAAAATATGGGTCCATATGTGTACCCACAACACGTAATGTAGAAGTTGATGAAGCCAAATTCATAGCTCGCCAAGATCACCTACATGAAAATAACCTACTGCAGGGAAACCAATGAAATGAAGAGATGGAGCTTGCAAAAACTAAACAAACTAAGAGAGAAGATATTGTAAACAATAAAAATTAAATTGCTATACAATATGCCTTGCAAAAAATGAGTTGTGAAATACAATGAGAGAGCCCGACTATAAAGGCCTCAAGGAGCCTTTTAGAACAAGCTAGAAGGTGCTAGGAGATAAGACTGAGAAGAGGTTCAAAACTTGAAATTGAAAGGTTCAAGACTTGAAACTAAAAGTTTAAAATCTGGGTCCCAAGTTTAAAATATGGGTCCATATGTGTATTGACAACACGTAATGTAGAAGTTGATGAAAGCCAACTTCACAACTCGCCAAGATCACTTGCATGCAAATAACCTATTGAAGGAAAACCAAAGAAGGAAGAGGTGGAGCTTGGAAAAACTAAACAGACTGAGAGAAGATATTGCAAACAATGAAAATGAAATTGCTATACAATATGCCTTGCAAAAAATGAGTTGTGAAATACAATGAGACAGCCCAAATTTAAAGGCCTCAAGGAGCCTTCTAAAACAAGCTAAAAGGTGCTAGGAGATAAGAATGACAACTAAGCATACATCCACAAAAGGTGGAATATCCTCTATCAAGGTGAGGAGATAAGTATGACTAGTTAGGAACAAACTCCCATGTTGTCAACAACTCCTAGACTACAACTAATAAATAAATGCATTAACCTAAGTAAACTTAAGTAAAAGAATAAATAATTATTTACTCTAACACGTAAAACAAGATGAATTCCTAAAATTCTTTCTAAAATGCAATGCACGAACACACCACAATCATAGGTTGGCTAGAATAGCATTTTTTGAATTCTCACTTGGACTAGGTCCAGCCATGCTAACTCAGTATGGATAGAATGGCAGCTTGGAGGCACAAGCTCCCCCTTACAGTGCACTCACTTCTCAGATACACCAAGCTATGAATTCCAAGGGTGATGAAATCCCAAGGAACCACTACCCCACAACAAAGCCATGAGAGGTGTGGAATGTCTTTAGGAACCCTTAGTGACAACAAATAGAAGGTTTTTGGCAATTTATAACACAATAAAATTTATTCAGTGCATCCGTTTGAAAGGTTATGCATTCAACAACTTATACTCATTAAGGGGATTCCTTAGTCCATGGAGGTTTTGCTTCGTAGATTTTAAAGCACCACGTGGGTACTAAGAGAGAATCACATCCCAACATAAGAATACTACAACCATTCGATGAAACTTTCATCCCAATGGATTTCTATTCATAGTGGATTAGAAGAGCTTGGCGTTAGCCCATTGCCACTTGGGTCATTCCCTCTCACCAGCTATGCTAAAGCAAATCTCGAGAGACATGCCATCTAAAGATTAGTACAAATTTCCTCTTACACCCAAGATCTATGAATGGCAAGGTGAGAGGATACTTCTTTGTACTAAAATTGGGAAAATATAGAATGTAGCTATTCTACAAGACATAATCGACATGATGATCTAATCTAAAGAGGACACACAAAAATGAAAAGCGTGTTGTAGTTTAAGCCCAAATGAAGGTTATGGTTTTCATTTAACAACCCCTTATAGCAACCTATAAACAAAGGGTCAATAAAATATGTTTTTGAAGGGCCTTCGACACAACAACCTACCAAACCAACCTAGAGGACTACCAGAATGAACAACAACTCATTAAAATGTTAGAAATCTAAAAAAAATTGGAAAATTTTCGTGAAATAGAATTTGCTAAAAATAGAAACTTGCTGAAAATGGAAACCTGCTAAAAAAGAAAACTTTCCCGAAATGGAAACCTATTGGAAATGGAAACTTTTTAAAAATGGAAACTTGCTTAAATGGAAACATGTTAAAAATGGAAGCTTTCTAAAAAGAGAAATTTGTTAAAAACGTAAACTTGTTAAAAATAAAAACTTTCCAAAAATGAAAACCTCCTACAAATAGAAACTTTCTCAAAATGGAAGCCTGCTAAACACAAACTTTTCAAAAATGGAAACTTGCTAAAAATAGAAACTTTCTCGAAAAAGAAACTTGCTAAAATGGAAACTTTCCCAAAGTGGAAACTTTCTAAAAATAGAAACCTGCTAAAAATAGAAAATTTCTCAAAATAGAAACCTACTAAAATGGAAACTTGTTGAAAATAAAAACTTTCTTGAAATGGAAACCTAGTAAAAATAGAAACTTTCTAAAAATAAAAACCTGCTAAAATGAAAACCTGCTAGAAATAGAAAATTTCCAAAAATGGAAACCTACTAAAAATGGAAACTTTTCGAAAATGGAAATCTGCTAAAAACAAAATCTTTTTGAAAATGGAAACTTGCTAAATATGGAAACTTTGTCGAAACAGAAACCTACTAAAAATGAAAACTTTCCAAAATTGGAAACCTACTAAAAAGAGAAAAACAAATATTGGTTAAAATGAGGCGGGGCCCCATGGTGGGTGCCAAAGATGTATACAAATTTATGTGTCAATGCCTGAATATCAAATCTAAGCTAATAAACACACACACAATGAAGGATTGCAAATCAAAATTAAATCTTTACCTTTCCTTACCATATGTAACATGCCTCCATTGTCCTCCTAGTCTTGAGTCCTCTTGATTTGTGAGCCCTCAAATTGTGGTCAGCTCCCTTCTACAAGATTGCTTCAAGATGTTGAAGATTTATGAACTTCTATGCAAGATCAAATGGAATGATCCTATAATTAATAAATGATGAAGATAGATGATGATGCAATTGAGATGCAAATGGATAATGAAATAGATAACTAATTGCTTGAGAATGCTTCTAATGCTAATTCAAAATGCTAAAATTGAGCATGAATCTAGATGTTGAAATGAGGAAATAGAGGTTCCTTTTATAGACTTTGGACAAACCCTAGCCTAGATGGAAACATCTAACGGTGGAGAGATAATTAAGGACACATGGATGGATGAGATTGACTTGATTGCAGAGATGGATGAAATCAAGGATTTGGTTGAGTTATGAGAGGAAAGTTAGGAAATGGAAAGACACTTGGTAGTCATCTCATTAAGACCTTTTTAGAGGACTCCAACTCTAGAGAAAACTCCAAAGACAAGTGTCTCATGAACCCTTGTTGATTGCATGAGGTGGATTAACTGACTCCAAGTTAGTAGAGGAAGAGAAAGAGAACTTAGTCTCCCACAGACATGTGTCTTAGAGGTTGAGTCAATTAAGGCCACATCTCTTTTAATCCCATAAAATAAGACACATGGGTGAGGATAAATATAATTTTTAATAATTAATTAAAATTAATTATTGGTGCAATTATGAGGTGGCACATGACTTGGATTGCTTAAGTGGACTGAAAGACTTAGTCATTTGGGTGAGTAGATAATTAAGTAATTTAAATAATTTATTTAACTAAATTATTTGAGAGACTTAGGATAGTATAATTGACTTAGGTGAATTAGTTTAATAAATTAAATAATTTATTAATATAAAGAGACTAATAATATTAATTAAATATATAATATTTAATTAATTAAGGAAAAATAAATTAGCTAAATAAATTGAATAATATATTAAAGTTAATAGAAGAGGTTTTTATTAATTAAATATTAAAATATATAATTAATTGAGTTGATGATTGTAAGTGTATACAAGTACAATGTCAACTTTGGTGTTAGAGATGTAGTGCTTAAGAAGTTGTTGCTTATTAGGGGCATTTAGGCCCCCTTACATTCCATGTTACAACATTCATTGCATCAAGAGAAGGAGCTCCCCCTTCCCAAAATTAAGAAAATATATTAATTTACCCTAACCTTTAGCGAGCCCTACTTTCAAATGCAATTCCTGTAAGGATTTATGACCCCTTTTTTCTAGGTACTTTTGCAATGTCTAGTCCTTCCTTGCCTAGGAGTATTACCCCTAAACCTAACAACCCTTCACTATCCTCCCCTCTTTAAAAGGAATCAACCTTAGTTTCCTTTGTTTCATTTCCAACTCTTTAATTTTATATATCAATACAGATTTTTGCAACTTCAACTCTTCATAATCACAAATTTCCTCAATAAATTGATTCATTAGATCCTCAACTACCATATCATTTAGGGCTTCTACTAATAGATTAACTTCCACTTCCCTTCTTTCAGGGGTTTCACTCTAGTTTTTAAGAGGCTATGAAAGATTTGCAGGAGAATCCCCTTCAGCCTCTAAGGTTTGCACTTTTCCTAAATCATTCTCCTATGATGAATCCTTCATAGGATTTTCTACCCTAGGAAACTCGACAATCATTGATTTAAATGGGGAAGGATACTCCTCCATTTTCCCTTCCTCTAATGCCTCTTCTTGGAGGATCATGAATTCCCCCTCTTCTTTATTCAAAATAACTTGAATATTCATAGGGGCCATATGCTCATCTACTTTTAGACGACTCATGGATGTTGTATCTAGACTGTAACTGAGGAAACCCTCTGCTAATACATGTTTAACTATAAAGATTTTACCCTTACACCAAGGTCAATGATTTTGAAGTCAATAACATTTACATATGTTTTGACTACTATAATCAGGCTAGAGTTTCCCACCTCTAAATCATAAGTACCAACAAAATATTCTAATTTAGAGCATGTAATTATGAGAGAATCCTCCATCAAGAATTCAATCAGGAGATTGGGAAGAATAACGACCTTTTCTACTTCACATTTCACAGTTCTTTTTGGATCAAAATTGAGACTCCAATCCATAAATTTTAAGGGATAACCATAAATTACTAAAGTGTTACCATACAAGAGTTCATATTTAAGATCTAAATTATCACATGCTAAGTAGATAAATTCATTTTCCATAACTATAATATTAACATGCTTACCTAGATAATTTTTAAGCCAATTAATAATATAACTAACTTCCATGCTTGGACTTTTCCATCACACAAAAAAGGACATAATCATGGCATCATTGATGAGCACAATCAACTAGATGTGAGAGCAAAAGGATTTCTTCCCGATCTCTTTGTCTGCTATCTAAATCACTAATTGTCACTTTCTTTGATTCCCAAGGTAGGGCATCCTTGCTACTAGTGGAGAGTCAAAGATTTACCTAGCTACTCTTCCTTTCTATCTACTGTTAGAATTAATCATTTCTAAATTCTATTCTCAAATTAATACAATATACATGCAAGATTTTTAACTTTGCAATTTATAAAAAATATTGGGTGGATTTCATGGATTGTAAAACTAATACTTTATAAGAATAATTTTTGATTATTTAATATTGTTAAATGTAAATAAGTTACTTTAGATTTTTTTACTTTTAACCTATTATACATTTTAGAATGTAATTTTTTGTCAGTCAATTTATAATATTAAAAATATAATATATATTTAAATTATACAATCTTTAAAGAAATATTATTATATATTAATATTTTAGTATTATAATTCATTTATAATATACTAGTATAATATGATATATATATCTACTACAAAATATATCAATAATTATATTTACCATAAAATTAAAATTAAGATTAGATTAATCATATTTTATAATTAATAATAAATAATTATTTATATAATTATAAAAAAATATTTTGTTACTACAATTAAAATTATATAATATTTTAGTTAATTAAAATATTTATGCTGAGAAGCATTCTATACAATCACAACACAAATCCCCAGCACAAGAATATGCCAAAATAGATTCTTCGTCAATAAAAAACAAATGGGAGCGGTTTCACACTAATTTAATAAAAAATGATTTTATAAATGCATTTTCAATTTGCATTTGCATTTCGTTTCAATTTGTGTTTCCATTTTCTTTTTTCAATCAATGGAATGCAAATCGATTGTCAATCTTGTAACGATAGGAAGCCATAAAGTCATTCCAAAAACTTTAAATATGTTGCCCTTGTCATATTCGAACATACATAGAGATATCTGACTTCTGCTTTGCTTTACAATTTCTCTTGATTCCCTTGCTCAGATACAGCGTTCTTAACACCCAAAATTATACATATTTGCATGCCATAATCCATTGCTTCTCGTGGAGATCTAAAGAAGGCATCTGAAGTTCAAGTAATAGCCAATTCGACTGCATAGCATTGAGTCAGGTAAGGAGACCTTTCTATAATTCTTTCATTTTGATTTGGTACTAGTTATTTTATTTGGATTATTCTGTGCTATTATCAAAATATATGGATGTAATTGGGGTGGGCATTATGGTTGCACTTTACATATGACAGGCACATAGATGTGCCCAAGTGGGAGACAAGCGTCAAGCGTGATTAAAAGCAATACGATAAAGACTCTTCTTGTGTGAACATTCGCAAGAAGGAAGCATTTTTATTTTATATTTATTCTAATCATTTTCTGATGATTTTAGTGTTTATTCTAATTATCTTAATTCTATTTACCTTGATTCTCCATCAAGCTTTGTCTTATGCCTGAACTGACTACTTTAATATCTCTTATTCTTCTTTATAACTTTCGTTTGCAGTAGTTGGTTGTATCAGGCTTCTGAAGATTCAATTTCTTTGTATTTCTTGCACAGAATTCCATTGATAATGATATCCACTAAACTACATTCAAAGGTGTAGTTTGACCATTCTAATTAATTAGAGGAATAAGCTCGGGCTCTGTATATTAAACAGTAGGCTTCCAATTGAAATCTTCATTAAATAATAATAACAATTATATTAATGAGGTGAATTTCAATTGAAATTTTTATTAGATAACATTTCATGAAATATAAATTTTGAATTTCGGATGGTTCATTTTATTAATCTTTCTTTTAGTTTTAATTAATAGTCCTAATGGAAGGTTTTTGTTTTAAACTAATAGTTATGGAAAGATTCTATTTTAGTTTTATAGAAATGTGATTCTATTGTAATTTCATACACAATTGATTTAGTTTTTAGTAGATTCAATAGAAAGTTTCCTTTTTTATATTCATAGAATCTGATATTTAGATTTATTTTAATCTCATAGAAATCTAAGTTTGTAGTGGACTTGATATAATATTGAAGTGTTGTTTGATTCTACCTTAAGTGAAACTTGCTTTATTTAACTTAAATTATGAATCATGTGTTTCTAATATGAATAAATCTAATCAGAATGAATGCCTTTTAATTTGACCACTAATGCAACTAAATTTTCAAACAAAACACATAAGAGCCGAAAACAAGACTGAAACTATGATGTTAGATATAATTTCATTCAAATATTGACAAACAATAGGAGTAATCTTCAAAGGTTCAAAGTTCATAAAATAATTGTTAAACGTGAAATTTGTCCTTCATTCTTTCTCTACGACAAGTCTAGATTAATTATTATTCTTTTTTAACATTTATTATATGTATGTGTTCACTTTAAGAAGATTCAAACCCAAGACCTCCCACGCAAGAGGCTCACAAGTTCCCATTATATTGTAGGCTCTAGCCTTTTTCAACTAAAATTTATTAATAATATATTTAATGATTCATGACTTAGATCTAACACACCTTTTTGGGGTGTGATAAATGTTGGATACAATTGTTCAATTGTGTGTTGTCTTTGATGTCACACAAATGTCATATCAGTTATCAAACAGTGTATACCGAGCTCAGAAGGTCAGCAAGGCAAAGAACAGTGTCTACCGAGCTCAAAAGGTCAGCAAGACAAAGGACAATGTCTACCGAGCTCAGAAGGTCAACCAAGAAAAATGCAGTTCTTACCGAAGTTCACTCAGTAATCAAAGGTAATATGGAAGAAGCAGTTCTTACCAAGTTCACTCGGTCATCAAAGGAAAATTGGAAGATACAGTTCTTACCGAGCTTTCAAGGTAATCAAAGAAATTTAGTTCTTACCAAGATTTCAAGGTAGTCAAATAAATTTAGTTCTTACCAAGTTCACTCGGTCATCAAAGGAAATTTGGCACAAGCAGTTCTTACCGAGTAAAACTCAGCAGAGAAAGGATATTTCAATGTTAACTGAGTCAAGATGGTTAACTCGGGAAATTCTTGAAAGCAGTATTTAACTAGCAGGGTCGGCCAGTAAAGTATTTCATTGTTTTATGAAATAACGTTTAAGAGTAATATTTGTAGCCGATTGATGAATGGTTGTTGGTAAATGTAACATGTGAATGGGCCGACTTGACAATCTGAATGATATAAGTAAGAGGTGAAGTTGCGAATTCAAAAAGGTATGGAGAGGTATGAGAAGTTAATGTGATATGAAAACTTATTGTTGTGGAAGTGAATTTGAAGGATGATTAGAGATCACTAAGGAGCAGCAGAGCCATATTTGATCAAGGAGGATCTAATATTGTTGAATAGAGACCTGTATCAAGCAAACTCAATTGCATCTTATTTAGGTCAATTCATTGTTTCTTTCTAACCATTGTAACAATGATTTCAAACCTCTTAATAGAGTTGGTTTAACAACCATTTTGTAAATCCTCTAACAAGGTGACAGTTCAGTTGAATTGTTCTAAAGACCTCTAGCAAGGCCACTCCTAACAAGGTGATTAAATCCTCTAACAAGGTCACACCTAACAGTGTGTATTGTAACCTTTAATAGGGTTGGCTCCTAACAAGGCTCACTTCAGAAGAGTGAAAAATTGGTGACTATTTACTTGGTGGTTTTTCCCATATTGGGTTTCCACTTTAAATCTAGTGTCTCTTGTGTTGATTTATTTGCATGCATATTAATAATTTTGAATGCTAACTAGTTAATCTACCGAGTTACAGTATTCTTGCATTGTTTACTGAGTTCCAGTAGTAAATAAGCATTATAGACATCTAAGAGATTTGTTGAAATGTTTTTGGAATAACTGATTCACCCCCCACCCCCTCTCAGTTCCTCCATCTATAATTCCAACAATTGGTATTAGAGCTTCTAGTGCTTACAAGAAAAGATTTCAAGGATCTAAGCCAAAGGTCAGGATGTCTTATAAGAAGGAAATTCCAAGACATAACAAGGACAACTTCTCAGCATGGCAAGGGTTGATGAGACTTCATCTAGCTTCTATTGGAGATACAAGACTAAAATACTTTGATAAAAAATATGCAGAACTAGCTGGTACACTATTTGTCAATGATATTGTTGAAAAGAAGACTCACAACAACATGATGATAGATATAGCATCTACTCTGAGTTATGAAGAATTTGATGACATCAAAGATTGCAAAACTACCTTTGAAATGTGGGAAAAGCTGAAAGAAATCTATGGAGGAGATGATAATGTAAGAAGAGCCAAAGCAGAAAGTCTGAGAGGACAATTTGATCAAATGAGGATGAGAGAGGATGAAAACATTGCAAAATATGTTGAAAGAGTCAAAGCATGTGTTAGTGCAATCAAAGCATCTGGAGGAGATATCAAGGAGGAGATAGTTATAAGTAAAGTTCTTAGAACTCTACTTCCCATTTATGCAATCAGAGTCTATGCAATCCAAGAAAGAAAATGTGAAGCAAATCATAAGATAAATCTAGAAGCCATAGTTGGAAGATTGACTGCATTTGAGCTAGACAACTTTGACAATTATGTGCCAACTGCCAAAAATTTTGAATCAACATTTGAAGCCAAGATTTCACTCAAAGAAAAAGGGAAAAAATTGATGGATCTACAATCAGACAGTGATGAAGAATCAAAACAGAGTTCAGATAGTGATCTTGAAGTGGTTGAAGCTCTACTAGCAAGGAAATATTCTAGAGGCAAAGGAAAATACAAAGGTAAGGTTCCTCTAATCTATTTTTCTTGTGAAGAAATTGGACATATTGCTGCTAGATGCCCCAATAAGAAAAACAAGGATGAGAAGAAAGGTCACAAGTACAATGGCAAAAGAGACTTTAAATCATTCAGAGATAAAAGTAAGAAAACATGTTTTATAGCTAAAGATTTTAACGATTTTGATGATGAAGAAGAAGATGAAATTATTTACATTGTTGTGAAAGATGAGTCTGATAATGATGAGGAAATGGCACTTATTTCTCATATGAGCAGAAATGATACATGGATTATAGATAGTGCTTGTTCTCATCACATGACTGGTGATAAAACTAAGTTTAAACACTTCGAAGTCTATGATGGTGGCAGTGTAAGATTTGGTAACAATGAACCTTGTTGTATAAGAGGAAAAGGAAGAATCTCACTAACTAAGGAACTTGTATGTGATAATGCATACTAGGTAGAAGGACTAAAGCACAATTTGTTGAGTGTGGCACAACTACTCAATAATGGATTCAAAGTAAATGTCACATTTTGAAAGAATCTAGAAAAGGAAAATTTGATGTAAAAAGTGATGAAGGAATATTTTTGGGATACTCTTGCAAAAGCAAAGCATATAGATGTTTGAACTTATCTACTTACAAAGTCATAGAAAGTGCACATGTGAAAGTTGATGAGTTTGCAGAAAGAATAGAAAAAGAAAGAAAAAAGAAACCTAAAGACTACAGAAGATTTATTTACATTGAACCAGATACAATGCCAGGTATATCTATTAATCAAGAATCCTCAACTCTAGAGTCATCATTAACCGAGTCACAAGAAGTTCAAACCAAGTCAGCATCTACCGAGCTGCAAGAACTTGAGTTGAAAGAACCCGAGTTGCAAACTAAAGCTACCGAGTTAGCATCTACCGAGATCGAGCAACTAGATCTAGGATAGGAAGTTGAGAATCAGAATGATAACTCAAAAGGCAGGGAGCCCATGCTATCCAAGTATGTCAGAAAGCATCATGCACTAGATCAGATCATTGGACATAAATCAGAAGGAACAATGAAAAGAAGTAAGTTGAAAGGCACTTGTTTACTTGCTGATTTTGAACCTAGAAATATCAAAGATGCACTAGACAATGAAAGTTGGATTGAAGCTATGAATGAGGAGATAGAACAGATAGAGAAAAACAAAACATGGACTCTTGTACCTAGACCCAAAGACAAAAATGTGATTGGAACAAAGTGGATATTCAGAAACAAACTAAATGAAGATGGTAAGGTATCAAGGAACAAAGCTAGACTAGTATGCAAAAGAAACTCTCAAGAAGAAGGTGTAGACTATGGAGAAACTTTTGCTCCTGTTGCAAGATTGGAAGGTGTCATAACCTTACTTGCATATGTTGCATTTAAAGGATACAAAAACTATCAGATGGATGTCAAGTCAGCATTTCTCAATGGCATATTGGATGAAGAAGTCTATATTGGACAACCTGAAGTTTTTATTGATCCAGACAAGAAAAACATGGTCTGCAAACTGCATAGAGCATTATATGGTCTAAAATAAGCCCCTAGAGCATGGTATGAAAGATTGCATAACTATCTTATTCAGATTGGTTTTCAAAGGACTAATGATAATAGTAGTTTGTACATAAAAGAAGGACCAAATAATAAGATTGTTTTGGCAGAAATATTTGTAGATGATACTTTGTTCATAGGAAATGATGATCTTTGCAAGGAATTTTCAAAACAAATGAACAAGGAATTTGAAATGTCAATGTTTGGTGAAATCAAATTCTTTGTTGGTCTTCAAATTCAAGAAAGTAAGAATGGCATCTACATCACTCAATCTAAATACATCAAGGAGATACTGAAAAAGTTTGGTATGGAAGAATGCAAACCAGTTGGGACTCCCATGTGTACCGGATTAAAACTTACCAAGGATGATGAATCAAAGGAAGTGGATCAGACATTGTATAGATCTATGATTGGAAAGTTGCAATATGTAGTGCACACAAGACCAGACATTGCCCTTGCAGTAGGAATTGTAGCAAGATTCTCAGGAAAACCAAAATAAAATCACATGATGGCAATCAAAAGGTTCATGAGATACTTAAAAGGAACTGAAGATTATGGATTATGGTATAAACTTGGAGGAAAACTAGATTTAAAGGTGTTTACTGATGCAGATTGGGCAGGAAATATTGATGACAGAAAGAACACAAGTGGAGGAGCTTTCTTTGTTGGAAAAAGGTTAGTTTCTTGGACAATTAAAAAGCAGAATTGTGCATCTCAATCCACAACAGAGGTTGAATATGTTGCAGCAGCAATAAATTGCTCAAACATTGTATGGTTTAAACAATTATTGGAAGGTATGAAGAAAGAAATCAAAGAACCTGTTGTTATGTTTTGTGATAACACAAGTGCAATTAACATCTCCAAGAATCCAGTGATGCATTCAAAAACAAAGCATATTGCCATAAAGTATCACTTTGTTAAAGAATTGGTGCAAGAAAAAGAAATAAGTTTGGAATATGTGCATACAAAGGAACAAATTGTTGATATATTCACAAAACCTTTACCTAAGGATGCATTCTTGTATATAATAGGTAAGTTAGGGGTTATTCCCATATCTGAAGCTCACTAAAATATAGTTTTAGTGATGCATCAACAGTAACAGGATTGAAGATCTATCAGTTGATGCAACAAATCGATGAAGACATTGCATATGAATCAATACGTCAGGGCTATTTAGTTGTTTTGAGTTGTCTTTGGCATGTGTTGTCAAAGAGGGAGAATATACTGTCATATCTTTTTAAAATTTGCAAAAAGATTATTATGAAAGAGAGAGTTTTGTATTCTATCATTAAAAGACTTGTTTTCAAATTTGATTCTGCTATGACATGTTGTGTTTCCATCAATGCCAAAGAGGGAGATTGTTGGATACAATTGTTCAATTGTGTGTTGTCTTTGATGTCACACAAATGTCATATTAGTTATCAGACAGTGTATACCAAGCTCAGAAGGTCAGCAAGGCAAAGACCAGTGTCTACCGATCTCAAAAGGTTAGCAAGCCAAAGGACAGTGTCTACCGAGCTCAGAAGGTTAGCCAAGAAAAATACAGTTCTTACCAAAGTTCACTCGGTAATCAAAGGTAATATGGAAGAAGAAATTCTTACCAAGTTAACTCGATCATCAAAGGAAAATTGGAAGATACAGTTCTTACTAAGCTTTCAAGGTAATCAAAGAAATTTAGTTCTTACCGAGCTTTCAAGGTAATCAAAGAAATTTAGTTCTTGCCGAGCTCACTCGATCATCAAAGGAAATTTGGCAGAAGCAGTTCTTACCAAGTAAAACTCGACAGACAAAGGATATTGCAATGTTAACGGTGTCAAGATGGTTAACTCAAGAAATTCTTGAAAGCAATATTTACTATGCAGGGTCGGCCAGTAAAGTATTTCATTGTTTTATGAAATAACGTTTAAGAGTAATATTTGTAGCTGACTGATGAATGGTTGTTGGTAAATGTAACATGTAAATGGGCTGACTTCAAAATCTGAATGATATAAGTAAGAGGTCAAGTTGCGAATTCAAAAAGGTATGGAGAGGTATGAGAAGTTAATGTAATATGAAGACTTATTGTTGTGGAAGTGAATTTGAAGGATGATCAGAGATCACTAAGGAGCAACATAGCCATATTTGATCAAGGAGGATCTAATATTGTTGAACAGAGACCTGTATCTAGCAAATTCAATTGCATCTTGTTTAGTTCAATTCATTGTTCCTTGCTAACCATTGTAGCAGTGATTTCAAACCTCTTAACAAAGTTGGTTTAATAGCCATTTTGTAAATCCTCTAACAAGGTGACAGTTCAGTTGAATTGTTCTATAGACCTCTAGCAAGGCCACTCCTAATAGGGTGATTAAATCCTCTAACAAGGTCACACTAACAGTGTGTATTGTAACCTTTAACAAGGTTGGCTCCTAACTAGGCTCACTTCAGAAGAGTGAAAATTTGGTGACTAGTTACTTGGTGGTTTTTCCCATATTGGGTTTCCACATTAAATCTGGTGTCTCTTGTGTTGATTTATTTGCATGCATATTAATAACTTTGAATGCTAACTAGTTAATCTACCAAGTTATAGTATTCATGCATTGTTTACCGAGTTTTAGCAGTAAATAAGCATTATAGACATCTAAGGGATTTCTTGAATTGTTTTTGGAATAACTGATTCACAACCCACCCCCCCCCCCCCCCCCCCCCCCACTCAGTTACTCCATCTATAATTCCAACAATAAAAGCTACCGTATGTTTTGTAAAGGTGGAAAAAATGTATTATGCAGCTTGCCTCTTAAAATTTGAAGATAAACAATGCAAAATAAGGTGAGCAATGATGGAAATGATAAATGGTATTGTCAAAGATGTGATAAGAGTTTTTCTAAATGAAATTTCATATACATGCTTCAATATATAGTGCAAGATCACACAAGTTTCACTTGGGTTACTATTTTTGGAAAAGTAGGAGAAGAGATTATGGGTATTGCAACAAAGGAATTGAAGATATTGAAAGATGTCGAACAACATGGTGTTAAGCTAGGAGAAATCATACACAAGTTCATTTTCAATAAATTCATATTTAAAGTTCACATGAAAGAAGAGACTTACAATGATGAACAAAGGATTAAGTGTTATGTCATCAAAGTAGAAAAGTTTGACTATGCATTCGAAAGCAATGTATTATTAGATTTATTAATGATTCCTAGGTTCTACTATGTTTATTCTCTTCTATATATTTTCTTCTTGCTAAATTTATTTTCAGATATTCAGATAAACTAATTTCAACATGTGCAAGTTAGCACATCTAAATTTTGAGCAATGGAGCCATCATTTGAGAAACAAATGTTGGATCTTATGAACTTGAAATATATTGTAGATATAAAATTGTAGAATTGATAATTTTGGTAACTTTTTTGGTTCAAATAGGGGGAAGATATTATGAGAGGAGGGAGAGGAGAGACTTGAAGAGATTAAGGAGGTGGGAAGGGAAGAGATGAGAGTGTAGAGATGAGGGGGAATAGGAGAGTATATGGCAAGTAGGGATGGAAATAGGAGAAAGGGAGAAATAAGGGAAGGCATAAGGTAGAAAGTGACAATGTTGAAGGGGAGAGAGATGAGGTAGAAAGAAGGAGAATAATTAGGGCATCAAATGGATGGAAATGGTGATGTGAGGGGTTGTGGGGGGGGGGGGATCTGTGTGTGTGTGTGAGAGAGAGAGAGAGAGAGAGAGAGAGAGTAATTAGGGGATGGATGATAATCAAGGTCCAAAAGAGATGGAGACATGATGATGATGAGAGAGAGAGGGAGGGAGGGGAGGGAGGGAGGTATAGGTGGGGACATACATTAGGTAGACAGAGAAAGATAAAGAGACATTAGGGAGGGGACATATATGTGTGAGAGTGAGAAAAAAGGATATAGGATAGGAGACATGAGGTCGACATAAAGAGAGAAATTGTGAGAGGTAAAGAGCCATTTGAGTGATTGAGGGTGAGAAACATGCGGTAGATATCAAGGGTAAATAGGCTACGGGGTGATATTGTGAGAGGAGCAAGGGAAGAGAGTTAAAGAGTGCATTTAGGGAGAAAGCAAGAGGGAGAGAAGAGGGAGAGGTTGAAAGACATGATGTAGAGATAAATAGTAATTGGGGTCAAGGAAGAGATGAGGTAAAGAGAGAAAGAGGATAAATAGGGTCTCACAGAGAGAGAGAGAGAGAGAGAGAGAGGAGAGAGATGGTAATAATGGGGAAGGAATATTTAGAGTTGACGGAGATAGAGAAAAGTGGATGAGGGAGATAGGAGGTGAAAGATGATAACTAGGTTCCGAGAGAGAGGGGGGGTCCTAATAATTGTAGAAGGGGACATAATAGATAAAGAGTGAGGGTGAGAGCATGTGAGGCATGACATAGACATAGAGAAATATTGTTAGAGATGATGAGATGTGAGAGAAAGGACATGTAAGAAGATAGTGTAAGACAAGGGGATATAGAGCTATTCACATGAGGTTGACATAGAGAGAGATTGTGTGATAAAGATATGGGAGAGATAGGAGGGTTAAAGATATTAGATAGACAAAGAGGGTAAATAGGGGGGAGGGGGAAGAGGGGACATGTGTGAGAGAAATTAAGACAAGGGGATATAGGGATAGAGACATGAGAGAGAGAGAGAGAGAGAGAGAGAGAGAGAGAGAGAGAGAGAGAGATCCTAATATGACATAGATATGACCCTTTCTCCATTTCATGTAGATATTAATCTAATATATCATGTGTATATCATATTAATCTACCATTATTTGATTTACTAATGATGTATTTCATTTTTTTTCATGACTCCTACTAGCTTATATATATATAAGTCGAGAGATATCCTTCTCAAGGTGCCTATTTTCATAATCTCACTCAGTGCAATAGGCGCCTCGAGAAGGATATCTCTAGGCTTATTTTATATGTATAAAATATATATAAGCTAGAGGGACATGAAAGTGAGATAAGAGGAAATATGGTGAGAGACATGTGCAAGAGAGATTGTGAGAGATAAAGATACATGAGTGAGAGATATGGGGTAGATAGAGGGTAAATAGGGGGAAGAAATTGTGAGAGGAGGGAGAGGAAACTGAAAGAGATTAAGAAGGTAGGGAGGTAGAGAGATGATGTAGAGATAAATGGTAATAAAGGAGAGGATATGGGAGAAATGTAGGAAGGTATGAAGTACAAAGAGACAATGCTGAAGGGCAGAGAGATTAGGTAGAGAGAAAGAAAATAATTAGGGCATCAAATGGAGGGAAATGGTGATGGAGGGAGGAATTTGGGGGAGGGAGAGGGAGAGAGAGAGAGAGAGAGAGAGAGAGAGAGAGAGAGAGAGAGAGAGAGAGAGAGAGGAGTGCCTAGAGGTTGACAGACATGGGCTAGGGCTATATGGTAATCAGGATATAAGAGAAAGAGGGAATGGGAGAGGGAGAGGGAGAGGGAATAGAGTAGAGATGTGGTAAATATAATAATTAGGGAATATGATAGATGGACATGGTAATGAAGGAAGGAAGAGAGGATAATAGTGATAAGTGGGTGGAGGGGGGTGGGTGGCTTAAATAGGAGAAGATATGTTGAGAGGAGGGTGGGGAGAGAGGCAAATAGAGTAACTATTGGGGGAGATATATGTATTATATGTTTGGGAAAGAGAGATGTGAGAGAGAAAGAGACATGATGTAAAAATATATAAGGTATTTAGTGGGAAGCAATCATTAGAGGAGCAAGGAGATGGAAGAAAGATAGAAGGGAGAGTGGGGAGAGATATAGGTAAATATAGAAAGAGGATAATTTAGGCCTCAGAGAGAGAGAGGGGGGGATGAAGGTAAGGCATGAGGTAGACATAGTGTGAAGGATGCAAGATAAAGAAACGTGAGAGAGTTTAAATTAATGAATAATACACAAACTTCCCTCCTAAATGTAACTCTACACACAACACTAATCATAACTCTAATCACGGTCCTACTTTATCCCCTAACCCTAACCTTAACCATAATTATAATGCTTTGTCTACTCCTAACTCAAACTATAACCCTAATTATAACTTAGACTCTAACCCTAACTTATATTCTAATACTAAACCTAACCCTGACCCTAACCCTTTCTCTACCCCTATCTCTAACCCTAATTGTGATCCTAATCTTAACCCTAACCCTCATCCTAACCATTTCTTTACCCCAACCCTAACCTTAACCCTACCCCTACCCCTAACTCTAACCCTAAATCTAACTCTACCATAATTAGACTCTAACCCTAGCCCTAACTATCATCCTAACCTTAACCTTAACCCTGATCCTAACCATTTCTTTACCCTTATCTCTAACCCTAACCCTAACCCTAACTCTAATCCTAACGTAACCCTAACTCTAATCTTAAAACTAACCCTAACCTTAACCCTACCCCTACCCCTAACTCTAACCCTAAATCTAACATTAACTGTAAATCTAACTCTATCATAATTAGACTCTATCCCTAGCCCTAACCCTAAATTTAATTTTGACTAAAACCCTAACCCTAGCCTTAACTCTAAACTTAACCCTGACTCAAACTCATACCCTAACCTTAACCTTCATGTAGCTCTATATATAACCCTACCCCTAACTCTAACCATTAATCTAATTCTACCATAATTGGACTTTAATATTATACCCAACTCTATATATAAATGTAACCCTAACAATAACCTTAAGCCTAACCCTTTCTCTAACTCCAACACTAAACCTAACTATAACTATAACCCTACCCCTACCTCTAATTGTAGCCCTAAATCTCACTCTACAGTAATTGGACTTCAACCCTAATTGTAATGGTAACCTTAACTCTAACCTTAACCCTGACTCAAAACTCTAACCCTAACCCTAACTGAAACCCTGACTCAAACTCAAACCTTAAATCTAACCCTAATCCTAACCATAATTCCTATGCTCTGTCTACCCCTAACTCAAACTATAACCCTAACCAAGCTAACTCATATTTTAACCCTAACCCTTTCTCTACGACTATCTCTAACCCTAACCCTAACCCTAACTCTAGTCCTAACCTTAACCATAACTCTAATCCTAAAACTAACCCTAATCCTAACCATAATCCTACCCCTAACTCTAACCCTAAATATAACTGTAGTGTCTGCCCCTAAGTCACATTTTTTGCTATCATTATCGAACTCTTTTAGGGCTAGTTTTATGTTGACGGTTAGCAGCATTGTTTTGAGACTATCAAATATTGTGCTATGGATTCAGTTGATATGTGATGAGATTACTTAGACTCTACATTTCATGTATGCATGATGATTATTACATTGTTTTCAATTGTTGATGATAATTAGTTAGATGGTTTATTATCACATGTGCTTTCTTATGGATACTTACCCCATACTTGCATGTGTATGGTGTGCGTGTTTGTTATTTTATTGTATGGTGTTTCTGATGTGGTTAAGGAAGGGAGTCGTAATCACCTGCTAGTTGGGATCTACATGATGCACCATTTCCTGCCATTGCCTGTTTAGCTTAGCATATATATATATATATATATATATATATATATATATATATATATATTGTATGTACATGCATGGTTTTTATGTAGGTTGCAGGGATCGGGTATCGACTTCCTTGAATTGCCAGGATGAGCGTACCCTATCGCATCATCTCAATGATAAGAGAGGGGAGATAAATTCTCAAGTCCAAATCTCAACCCTTTAAGTCATTTGTTCTAATTGGAAATTAGGACAAGTATCTGAGTTGAGTACCCTCTGAATGCGTCAGATGACGTAATTCGTGATATTAACCCTTTTGGTTTGATTTTGTATGTGCTTTGCTATAGTGGGTTTTTTGTATTTTATTTTATGAGTCTTTGATGTATTTTCTATTAATTAAGCCTAATCAAAAGATTTAATTAATGGTTTAATTTAATGAAAAAATAATATAAAATTTTAATATTTATTTTATTTAATTAATTAGGAAATTAAGTAAATAAAATAATTAAATTCGAAGATAAAAGTTATAATTTTAAAGTTGGAATGTGATAATATTTATTTAAGTTAATAAATATTTTAGCAATTAAGTTTCGAAAATAAAATTTAAAAGTGGAAAAGATATTAAAATTATTAAAAGATTCTAAATTGCATGATGTGTGCATGTGATTAAAATATAAATATATTAAGATAAAACAAGTGGAGTTATTAAAGTGAGTGCATGAGATTTAAAAATTAATAAATTAAATTAAAAAGAGTAAAGTGAATATTAAATAAATTAATGTGCATTATTTTAATATTTAGGAGTTTGTGAATTCTCGGGAGTTGTCATGTAGACAACACAAGAGTTTGCACTCTAATTATGCACGTGTTGTCAACAACACAAGAGTTGGCACACAAATTAAGCACATGGTGTCTACAACCTTATGACTCATCTAGAATGTTGGAAAAAGCTCGTGCTTAGTTGTCGACACCTTCTGGTTGCTTCTAGAGACATACTAGGTGCTTCCTGAGAGTTTTTAATAAGGAGGCACTCTTAGAAGCTTAGGGAGAGCATTTGAGAGCGTTTGGAGCATGGTTGGAGGACCGGAAACGTGGGAGAAGGAAGGAGCTTGCTCTGCAGATTTTGAGGAGAAGTGATTTAGCATTAGTGTCCGGGTAGACACTTGTGACTTTGCTTATGTTATTTCCATTTCTTGCACTTCCTGTCTTCTTCGTGTCTTCTGAATGCTTTCTGAGGATTTCATGTGTTGGAAATCTTGGTTGTATGCATTTTGTCATGGGTAGTTAAATTCTATATAAGAAATATTTATATGCGTAGATCTGAGGAATATATTATACTAGGGTTTAGATGCTTGAACAAACCTATTAGAAGGATTTAATAGGTGAATTCAAAAAGGGGATACGTTGCATGCATATCTCAGAATTGGTCTTGAACTCGTTATATATATACATATAGTTAAAAGATTGTTGTTGTTGAATGAATTATATATATATATATATATATATATATATATATATATATATATATATATATATATATATATATATATATATATATATATATATATATATATATATATATATATATATATATATATATATATATAAAAGAGCTCTGAAGATTCTACCATATATTATTACCGATATTAAGATAGAATATATATATATATATATACTGAAAATGTTTTGCGAGTGAAATTATTTTATAAGATATAACGTGCAACGTTATTAAAAAAAAATTATTTGATAACATATTGGAAAAAACATTTTATAAAGTTTATTTTTATTTCAAAATTTGGGCGAATTCTTTTTCAGAAAAAAAAAATTTATGTTGAGGCGCATTTTGGGAAAAACGTATTTAAAAATGTTTTAAAGAAATTTATTATTGAAGTTTGAGTGCATGATAAAAAATGTTTTAAAATATATATATATATAAATCGGGGAGGGTGGAATTTATACCCACCACACCCGACATCCATAACTCTCGGCGGGTGGCATGGGTATCTGCCCTACGACTATGCCCAATTTGATTGAGAGACTGCACGGCCTTAATAATTAAGGTGGGTGGTGTAATATTGGCATTTGTAGCGAGATTTCAATCACAACAGAGGTTTGCATTTTAATATATATATGTTAAAGCTTTTGATAAAAAAAGAAAATATATTGGGGAAGGACGCGCCGACCCATACTCCCCCTTACTTTCTCATCTCGACGGTATTACACGTGGTATGACTGCAAAGGTAGTATAACGTATTTGCAAAGGGTGGCGGGTACAATATTACTGCCGCACGACCTGTAATCATAGACTGCACGGCTTAGAAAAGCCTTCAACGATGTAAAATCGCTTCAAACTTTGTCATACTTCCGTTTGTTATATGTATATTAAATTGCAATGTTTTATTAAAAGCCTTATGGAAAGTTTTTTTTAAAAAAAGTTTTATAAGGTTTGGTTTAACATTGATAGGTTTTAATAATATAAATTGTATTAATCATTTGTGATTAAATTATATATATATATATATATATATATATATATATATATATATATATATATATATATATATATATATATATATATATATATATATATATATATATATATTCACTAATTAATATTAATATTTGTTATAAATAATATACGTTATTTAATATATTAATATTAATGTATTGTAATTGTTATTATTATATTAGCAATGTTGGTTATGAACTTTCAATTTAATAATAATTTGTCAATTGATATTAAATTGAATAAAGATATTAATTTCAATTAAATAATAGAGAATCTGTTATCATAAATTTATAACTTGTTATTAGCAAGTTATTACCAATTCAAATGTTAATGAGGTTGTTAATATAGTTATGTAATGGTTAATTAATTTAAATTAATCAAATTTATTTAATGGATAAAGTTAAGCAATGGGATAAAATTGAATAATTATTGATAATACCAGTGTTAGGGAAATTGCAAATTAGTTAATTGAAAATGGATAAGTTTTATTCTAATGATTTGAATGATGGAAGTTGTTCTTGGAATCAACAGAGTTTTATTTAATTGTTAGTAATGCTAGTTATTGTAAACTATTGCGAGTGATATTATTGAAAGTCAAAGGAAATGAGTTCAATGGTTTAATAAGAGAGAGACTCCTTGCTTGATAAGAATCATTTTAACAGTTATGTGATTATTAATTAAATTTAATTGATAATTAAGTTATACTATGGGTTAAAATGATATGATTATCGATAATACGAATTTGTTAAAGAAATATTAGTATTCATTGAAAGAGTGACGAATGTGTTCATTATAGATTATTAATAAGATTTCCAGTATAACTTGTTATTAAATAATAACGAGTCATTATTGAACTATTAATATTGGAGAATTGGATTATAGTTGACTTTTAACTTATAAATTATAGTTACTTATTAATCAATTGATATTCATTGGGTTATTGGTGTAAGGAAACTTGGCAATAAAGAATATAACCATTTTCACATAACCCATAATAGATCTAAAATAAACACGGAATTAAAATCCACATGCAAGAGAATAGACAACATACCCACAAAATGTAACACAAGATATACGCTGGGAAACCCTCATTGAGGGAAAAAACCCAGCCTCCAAAAGCATCCATCACCATGTATTATTCAGCAAAAATATCATTGCCATACAACCATGGAAGCCTTCATGGCCATAGCCACAACCGAGAAAACTATGTGAACAAGCATGAATCCACACATCCCATGCCATGCTTTCAACCTTCACAAATGCTCCCTTGGCTAACCTGTCAAGCCTTGCTCGACTCTTGCCTTTTGTCTTCTCCTTGTCACTCTCTATCTATACAACAACTACCCTTGTGGCTGCTTATATAGTAGCAAGTCCCACAAAACCACTAAGTGGTATTACATAAACCATGTGCTAAAACCATGTGCTACCTAACCCACTGACCCCACATTTAATATTGGGCATTTAATTCTTTTCTCCAATATTAAATAATTACATAAAATATTTTCACAATGTTACAATACAACTCATCAAGAATATTCCATGGGAATCTTTACATGTTGCACGTCCATCTAGGCACAACATTACATAATAAAAAATAAAATAATAAAATAACAATATTATGCAATGTGTGCAACACCCATTATCTCAACAATCTCCCACTTGTTGTATACATTGCATAGGGTCAATCCGTAGCCACACAAAAAATGAACAAGGGAACAATCCCTCCTAGCACATCCACCATCATGGATCAAAATACACCAAGTGCTCCATCCTGGTACCCGTGACAAAATCAAAGTATCCAACATCTCAAACATGAATGATCTCACCTCCTATTATGCCACTTCCACTGGACATACATAGAAGCCATCCAAAGAGAAAACTACCCAACCTGTCGCATTAGAATATCATAAAATCCTGTACCAACTGAAATTCCAAGCACAAAAACCTGATCCAAAGGTATTCACATGTATCCGTAGTTGTCAAAATATCCATAGCTGAAATAGCACCCACAACAAAGTGCCAAACCCATCCAACTATCCATACCTAAAAGGTATAACAAGTGAATCTCATAGCACCGACATATCCAATCTGCAACCTACAATCACAAGCCTCAAGAGCAATACCTGCCACATATATACCAAGAAGCTCCCACTGCAAAAGATAATGTCAAATCTATAACCAATCCACTCAACACATCTCAAAGAAGTGAATCCATGTAGTATCAAGGACATCCACAATACATAAATTGATATCTTGCAAGAACAACTCTCATAACAAGTCTCCAATGCTCTCCCAAGTTCACCACAACCAACAGAGGAAAGAGATAAAGTAATAACCATGTCATCTCTCACATGACATACATGAGCACAAACTAGTGATCACAATCTCCAACCAATCTCAAATCCAATGTAGACAAAAATTGAACATCTATGAAGATAACCAAGACCAGAGAAATCATGCAAATCATAACCTGTATCATGTCCTTCTACACACACCTCTAGATGTAAACTGTACAAGTATGATCTCCTCCATAAAACCCCAACAAGAAGCCTCAACAACACCCAAACCATATCATATAACTAATCATGGATGTAAGCCTCTCATAAGAAGATCAAACTCAATAAAACCATTTCTAAACCAAGGAATAAACATTCCTAATCCAAGGAATATGCCCAATATAAAACCATCTCCCAAACTCAACCAGCATAATAACATATGCAAATGGAGATAACCAATGCTAAACCATCTCTCAAATGAACCCTCTAGAACTAACTCATGTACCATAGCTCAAGATCCATATCCATGAAAGACAAGCATAAATATAATGCAACTGAGAGAAAAAAACAATGGGCTATACCTCTCAAGTAGCAAACCGCCGAGTAGACCAAGAGTGGGGAATGAGAATGCTCATCAAGATACCCAAGTCTCCAACCAAGACTCATCTAAGAACAATCTCCTCTCAAGTCCATATCAGGTGACTGCCCCTCGGACTTTCTGCTAAAACCATCAATCGTCTCAACAAATACTTCTCTAATCCAAGAGAAATCAACATCACCACCGTCTCTAAGTATCCATGAGCACCTGTAACCAATCAATCCATGCCAACTCCAAATGCAACATAGCAATATCATGAAGTATCCAGCTTATGATCAGTGTACTCAATACCAAGAAACTAAACCAAGATCAATGTCAAAGTTTCAACCATGGCCTCAGAAACATAAACATGACAACATGATCTTACCATCTCAACTAAAGAGATAACATGCTCCACATGAACATACCATAACATGTCACAACTCTAAACGCGTATCAAGAGTATACCATGACATAATAATGAAACCATCCTCATACCAAGGATAACATGCCAAATAAAAGCATAAACCACACCTTTATCAAGAACCCTATGAGTCCTCAAAATGCAACCATCTCCACACACCATGAAAAAAACCATCTCCACATACCAGGAAGAACCATCTCCACATACCATGAAGATAACCAAGAACTCCATGAGTCCTCAAGATCTAACCATCTTCAAACACCATGAAGATAACAAGTGCACCATGCAAATGTCAAAGACGCTTCTGCAGCAACAGGATCTAAGACAAACCTCCAACATTTGCAAACACTCGATAAATATATCAATGCCAACAACTCCCACTCAACCGTGGTACCAAGTCACCTATGGCATCATAAAATCCATCCTCTCCAAACTAAGAAGATATAAATCAAACCAGGAACTAATCCTGCACTGTCACCTCATCACTGTCATAAGCTCCCACTAAATCGTGTATCCAAGTTATCCATGACATCATGATGAAAACCCATCCTCTAACCATGAGAATCAACCAAGGCATCAAACCATCAAAGAACTCAAAGTGCACATCATGAGCTCCTCAAAAGAAGCCAAATAACCATGATCCTCAACCAAGAAGATATACCACCATAACCAAATCAGAAATCCAAGCTAATGAACATCAAGGATGTACCTGTATAACCAATCATGTCATGCCAAAATCCATGGCACCATGATCACATCCATGAACCAAGCATCTGGCTCTCAATATGTCCAACCTGTCAGCATAGTCAACCACAATCCTCTGCCATGACTGTACCTGGTAACAACATCTCATCCCTTCTACATGAAAAAAATAGTAAATCATGTGACTTAGGGCATAGAGAACTCAAATCCAAGCCACCAATCTAAATATGCATCAATAATAAAAGATCAATGAGCAAAGACAACCCATAACCAAGCTATAAATGCAACCTGTAAGTATAGACCGCTTACAACACTGCACAACTTGTAGACCCAACAAGTCATCATGCATATCCAAATCAAACATTGATAACCATATCATCATGAGACCAATCTGAATATGAACTGAGTATACAATGACATCAAATCTTAAATCTCCAATGCCATAAACTCGCAATGTTACCATAGTCAAAATATACCTATAAGCTGTTCAGATACATATATCACCAAATAAATCATGCCAAACCTGCACCAAATATGAACCAATGTATAGAGCTCTCCAAGATCTTTCCGTTGACTACTCGAAGTCCAAAATCCGACTCCGTATGCCCAAGTTATGCCCTAATCTGTGCTCAAAATAAACAACATCTGACTTTAGGGCTCTTAAAACCTGACAAAATCTCAAAATCATGGAACCAAACCTACACCATCTTGTAGTGCTCTAAATTAGCTTTCCAACGCCTGTAAGAACTCTGAAATCCGATATTCTGAGAGAAAGTTATGGCCATTTTACTAAGACAGTCTTTTTACCATTTTCAGTACGATTTTTAATTTTTAATTTTTTCAGTGATGAAAATTCCGACGAGATTAAATTTGACGGCCATCATGGGCTAAAACTAAAAACTCTTTCATTTCCTTTGAACATGGCCAAACTAGGGCATATTATATATCAAATTTTATGAAAATGTCGACCCGGATCCAATGGTAAGGTCTATTTTTACCCAGGTGGTCATTTTTGCAAGCTACCCCCAAAACCCTCATTTTAAATGAAACATCCGAAAAAATCCTTTTTGTCCAACAATTTCACCTGCCCAAATCTTTTAACATCCCATCATAACAGCAAATCCAAAGTCCTCAGATCTACAATAAATCATTCATATATCTTGCCCTTTTCTTTTATCCTCTCATGCATTCCCATGGATTCAATCTAGGGTTACAATAATAAAACCATAGCTCTGATACCACTTGTAAGGAAACTTGGCAATAAAGAATATAACCGTTTCCACATAACCTATAATAGATCTAAAATAAACATGGAATTAAAATCCACATGCAAGAGAATAGACAACATATCCACAAAATGTGACACAAGATATACCCTGGGAAACCCTCATTGAGGGAAAAAACCCAGCCTCCAAAAACATCCATCACCATGTATTATTCAGCAAAAATATCATTGTCATACAACCATGAAAGCCTTCATGGCCATAGCCACAACCGAGCAAACTATGTGAACAAGCATGAATCCACACATCCCATGCCATGCTTTCAACCTTCACAAATGCTCCTTTGGCTAACCTGTCAAGCCTTGCTCAACTCTTGCCTTTTGTCTTCTCCTTGTCACTCTCTATCTATACAACAACTACCCTTGTGGCTGCTTATATAGTAGCAAGTCTCACAAAACCACTAAGTGGTATTACATAAACCATGTGCTACCTAACCCACTGACCCCACATTTAATATTAGGCATTTAATTCTTTTCTCCAATATTAAATAATTACATGAAATATTTTCACAATGTTATAATACAACTCATCAAGAATATTTCATGGGAATCTTTACATGTTGCACGTCCATCTAGGCACAACATTACATAATAAAATAAAATAATAAAATATAACAATATTATGCAATGTGTGCAAAACCCATTATCTCAACAGTTGGTATGGTTATGTAATTATTAATTAAATTAATTAAATAGAGTTAATTTAATTTAATTAATAATTGAGCTATGTAATAGAGTTTTAATAGATATGATTCTTTTGATGAAGTTGTTGAGTATTTACATCGAAGTTGATAAGTCTTATTCTAATGACTTGAATAATGACTTTAGATATTTTAATGGTTGTTAGTAATGATTTAATCAAGAGACTTAAGTTTTAGTGATATTTAGTTGAGTTTTAATTAAGTATTGTTAGAATGATAGAGAGTCATACCTATGTTCATTATTAATTGATTTAATTAAGATTAATAAATAAAATGAATGATTTTATTAAGTGTCAAATGATTTAATGAGTAAATATTTATCCTTCAGTTATTCTTAGAATATAATTTTAAATAATGAAAGGATAATGTTATCGAGGGAACAAACGGGTTGACTTGTAGGTCAAATGATTAATCTTATATACTTTAAGTATACTTGCAAATAGAAACTGAAACCTCCATACTCACTTCAACTACGTAATTTTAGCAAACCAAAACATGTGCTTGCATTGTGTTTTCTTTATGTTTATGTTTTGGGTTTTGAGTTGACTAGCTATTGACCAATTATAGAACGTCTACCGGAGGCTCAGGGGTTATGAGATGTGATGGCATGTTGATGTTATTTGGTCTCGATCTTTCTAAACCAACCAGGGTTATGTGATGGTATGCTCTATGAGATGTTTGTATTTACTGATTGTTATTACTCATCAGTCTTCTTGAGTGAAGTTGAGTTATATGTATCTGAGACACTTAACTTAACCATTTTTGAGTCATCGATCAGTTATCCTTGGATTACTTTCCAGTTGCCAAGATGGGACTGAAATGTTGATTTATTTATTGATGATGTCATGTTGTGACATGTTTTGACTCAACCATTTTGGAGTCTTCGATCAGTATGATTTTGAGATATATTTTGGTTATTGAGAACCAATGGATACTTTTGATTATCAGTGATACCTTCAGTTGCCAATAGAGAACTGTTGTGGTCATGATTATCTATGGATGCTTTTCATTTGCTCATGGAGATTTGATGATTTTATTATGGATATTTGATGTTCTTTTTATGGATTATTCTTTTGATATTCCTTTCCAGTCGCTTGTACAGGACTGTGGTGATTTTGTGGTTTATGATTCCATGAGCTCAGAGTAGGTTATCTACTTGTAGTGTTGAGAAGTGGCTTGCAATGGGGGCCAGGGCCCTAACTGACTGCCAGGGTAACTCATTGTAAGTTTTGTTAATAAGTGATAACATTTACACTAAATGGGGATTAAATGAACTTAAAAAGATAATTGTTTTGTTCTCACCCATGCCTCGAGTGCTAGTATAGACTAGGATGGGAGTAGAGAGAACACTTGGTTGCGACCTTGCATTCCATAGTATGCCTTGTCATTATGAGAGGATACTAGTGGCCGCATAAGGATCAATAAGGACCCATGGAGTCCTAAGCTAACTGCCAGGGTAACTTCTACATGATATATGCGATGGCACTTGCCCGCTTACAGAGTAGGTTTCCTACACGTCATTGTTGTGCCTCTAGAATTAGATGTCGATTATGTGATTGGAACCTTTGAGTTAGTATACTTTTAAGATTCTTAGACTTAGAGAGTATTTACGCTATGTGATTTTGATAGCCTGTTTGAGACTTGAGATTATCTCCTTAGTGCGATGGGAGTGGACCATTTAGGTTCCACGTGGTCGGGTGGTAGCGCTTTATCACTCTTATCATTTGAGATCCGTCTGTAGATACCATGGCTGATGCATTCTCTTGTTGGCGTCTATTTTCTGTTTGTGGTTTATGATGGTGGATATGTATCATTTCATTGGTGATTTGCATATGTTAGATGATGTTATCTTATTCTTTACTTTGCATGTTAGATTACTTTCTGCATATGATGTAGGATGTTTTAGGAGTGACATTCCTACTATGTTAATACCGATGATCTCTTCGGTGATTTGGAATGTTACGCACAAAGGGATGGCTAGGATCCATGATGGTCTAATGATGCAATTAACAGTTGGGAGGAACCGTGCACTTAGTTATGTTTGTAATTTATGGTTATCTCTTATGATGATGTATCATGTATGGTTGTGGATTCATTTATGTTATTGCATCATGGATTAGATTTAGTATGATGATGTAGTTTATTTATACAGATGTATATTCTTTTAAGCCTATCATACCCTGTGGCATGTACAGTAGATGATTGAGCAATCGGAAATGTAATTTAAGAACATTGGACTTTTCATTATTATTTTATGTGGATGTAGTATTAGATGGAAATATAATTAGTTATGTTAGATGTGATTCAACGTTAAGGGATTCTTAAAGAATGTAACATATTATGTATGTTTATGTTTACTTTCAGTTGAATTGATGCTAATGCTTCTGTTACTATGTATAAGTTGTGAATGGTTTATCTTTCATGTTTAAAAAAAGAAAAAAAAATGCTACCAAACTTAGTGAAACTTTAGGTTAATTCTTTGGATCTCTTGGCGGGGCATTACAATAACTCTAACTGTAAATCTAACTCTACCATAATTAGACTTTAATCCTAACCCTAATCCTTAGTTTAACCTTCACTAAAACCATAACCTAACCCTAACTCTAACCTTAATCTTGACTCAAAACTCTAACCCTAACCTTAAGCCTTACTTTAATCTAGACAAAAACCATAGCCCTAACCCTAATCCTAACCTTAACCCTGACTCAAACCCTTACCCTAACCTTAACACTGATGTAACTCTATATACAACCCTAACTCTAAATATAAATCTAACCTTAACCATCACCCTAAAACTAACCCTTTCTCTACCCCTTTCTCTAGCTCTAATTGTAAATCTAATTTTAACCCTAACCGTAATCCTAATTTTAACCCTAATTATAACCCTAATTTCAACTCTAACTCTAGCCCTTATTCGAGCTCCAATTCTAACTCTACCTCTAACTCAAACCCTCACTCTAATTCTAATCCTAACCCTAATTATATTTGTAACCTAAACCTTTATTCTTACCCTTGCCCTTACCTTAACTATTTTTGTAACCCAAATTATAACCCTAATCCTAACATTAACTCTAACTCTAATTCTAACCCTAACCCTAACTATAACCCTAACAAGATCCGTAATCCTAAAAATAACCCTAGCCCTAACCCTAATGCTAACCCTGACTCTAAGTGTAACTCTATTCCTGACCATAACTCTAACCCTATCCATAACTCAAACCCTAACAATAGCCCTAACCCTAACACTAACCCTAATTTAAATCTTAATGCCAACCTTAACTCTAATTCTAACCCTAACCCTAACTATAACTCTATTCTTCGATATAACATTTTACGTAACAATATGCTTAAAATAAAACTGAACTAAACTGATGCAAATAAACACCATATATAAAATTGAAAAATAAAATGTTCAAGAATAATTTTATAATAAGTTTACACTATTACAATTTTATAGTAAGTTTATACAACTGTATTTAAAAAGAAATAAATAATTCGGCACTAACCTTTAAAAAATAAAAAAAATTTAAAAAATATTTTTCCCATTGCATCGCGATTGCCACTAGCTTATATATATATTACGCCGAGAGTAATCGTTCTCGAGGCACCTATTTTCATTTTCATAAATCCTAGCTGTGATTAAAATAACTTTGAGATTAAATGAAAATAGACACCTCGAAAAAGATTACTCTCAGCGTAATATATATATATAAACTATTTTATAAACTATAATAATTTTATTAAGATAAAATAAAAATTAAAGACAAGTACTAAACCACTATGTGGTATATTTCTTGTACATGTATTTCTTAGATAGCCACTGGTGTAGTGAGGTTTCGTAGAAGATTTCAAATTTGCACAAATTGTACTGTGTATTCTGATTCGACCAACCGTGAAAAATTAGTATACCCTTATTCCATACGCTGAATCCAAAAGTGGGAAACAAGTTTTTGATTTCCAGCTGTTAAGCTCTTTTTAAGATAAAAGGAAAGAACAGGCTCAACTGATTCATTTTATTTCTTCATATAGATGCCATGAATGCTTCAACCATCAACCATCCAACCTGAACAATGTCAGAGGCCATTAATTTTCCCTGTGAAAATAAATATTTAATGGACCCTCGTCAACAAAACCCTGTAAAAACTAATTAATGCGGAATAGTTATAACGCTGTCTATCACCTTTTTTAAAAAACAAGTATCAAATTTTACGTATTTGCTCTGAATGAAAATCAACTACCACTAACGTAGGTCTTATAAACATACCATGACAATAAGACATAAGGTCGGAATTTCAACTCTGCTACATGAACACAGTATAAACTGTGCTGTTTTAGGAGTATGGATAGTAGAGACAGTTTTGGCACATGGCATACAGTGATGGTGGGTGTGTTTGCATGGAGTGCGGCGTTTGTTGTTCTGAGGAAGATGATGTGGGATAGGTCATTTGATTTCTGCAATAGACTTGTGTCAATGCTACATGTGGGTGTGGCTCTTTGGCTTTCATCAGCTTCTATCAAGGACTGGAGGCATCCCCTACATCCTTTGGCCTCTCCTTCTTCACCATTACAGGTATTTATGCTTCAAGATTGAAGTTTTATTTATATTTTTCATTCAACAGATTAACAGAAGCTTCATGTAGCCTTAGTTATTAAAGAGCTTACTTTTAGTACCCCTTTAGACCAAAATAGTCTTTATCAAAGTAAATGCCTTGTTTTGTGGAGATTGTTGCTGAGTTTTACAGTTATTTCAAAGTTTGTTTGAGTGTGTTGGTTTAAGATTTCATGTTCTAGGTCTTATTGGCAAAATTTGAATATCTCTGTTGTGTTTCTTTCATCTCAATGGTAGGTTCATATTATCTCTTACAACTTTTAATTGATCTGGGAATAGTTTGTTTTCATAACATTTTCTAAATGTATGAAAAAAACTAGTCTTGGTTGTGATCTGAATGGTAAGTACAATCCGTAGCAGAGTAGTTATTACTAGATCTTTATGAGTAAGCTTAAACAACATATTCTGGGCTTTGGCTTTTTTAAATGATTCATCTGAAAACCGAAATGACCTCAATCACGAAGAACAAATTTTCTAAAAGTTCATAATAGCTTTTCAAGCGTGAAAACTATCTATAGTAGGCTATGTCCACAAAAGCATATAAATGAATTTTCTTTGCCCTTATATTTTTACATACAAATGCCAACAGGCCGAATGATTGCATGAAACGGTATAAAGGGCATATTACAACTTACAATTGACCCACACAATGGTATCTCGTTATTTATCAAACTATAAGGTCGGAAATTGGATGCAATTTTACTTGTGAGGTCAGCAATGGGATTCTGTTTCACTGGTGAGGTTATGGGCATTTAAAGCGTCTTCCAGGGTTGAAATGTTATGGAGCTACCTTGGCATCAGGTGGTCTCTCTGTTCTAAGTACAAGTAATTGGTGAACATGATGCAATAGAATATAGACAATTACTTCTCATGGCTTCGTGGAAGAACGTGAAGAGGGGAAACCCTTTTAATCAGATATGCAGGATTCAGGTGATTCTTCCTCAGATTAAGTTTAACCTTGTAGTCATCAAGACTGCCTTCTTCTGTCTATCAAGCTCGATACTCTAGAATATCTGTACGGCCAAGATCAAACTTGAAAACTCTAATAGTTGTAGGTGAGCAATTGAAACCCTGAGTCTTCGTGGCCTCAAATGTTTTTAAAAACATTTCAATAATCTTAGGGAGGCCCTTTGCCATCAAGTGGGCACAATGTTGGGACAAAAAGAAGAAGGGATTGCATTCTCAAAATATGATGGAATAGGAGGTATGTTGGGACAAAAAGAAAAGAGATTGGAATTCTCAAAATCTTCCATGACTAGGGTTTCATTCACCATGTCTACTGACTGAATGCACTTTACAGAATTCTGATGGACCTCCATTCAGCAAGTCAGTACCTGCCTTCGCTTAGGTTGACATGAAGATTGGTTTGTGAAAAGTTTGATTCTCATTATCAGAACCTAAGAAAAGATTTTTCAAATTAAAAACTTGAATTGGAAGGAAGATAACTTTAGTCCATCACGGCCGTGGAAAAGTAAGTGCTCTATTTATATCTCACGGAACACTAACTTGAGACAGGACTATTATGCCAATCTGTAGAAACCAATCATATTCATGAAAACATCAATATTTTAGAAGTAGAGATTTATAGTCACACAGATCCTTGCAGATATAATCTTCAATCATTAGCTTTATTTTTCAAAGTGAAAGCTTCTTAAATCAAAGTGATGCACAGCTGCAAGTACAAGCCATTTGTATGTTTCTTTTATAATCTTTAGTGCTTACATATTCAAGAGATTATTGTTTCTATATTCTAATCCTAACCAAAACAAGTTCAATTTGTTTCCAAAGATTTCCCATTGTACAATTATAGGGATTGTTTCCTAACTTGTTGATATGTATTCATTTCATATGGATGTCAAATGACTTTATTGAACAGAACTAGATCTCTAGGGAGGATCGTATTTTTTACATTTGCCTAATAATTTTTTATGGCCTTCAATAGTCTTTAGTCAATAACTCCTAGTACTATGCAAAATTTCGAATGGAGCTCACAGATCTTACGAATCCTCTTTATTGATAACTTCCAGTGTTAATTTATTACAATTTTGTTAAAGTCTGATGTATAGCTCCCGTTGAATTGCAGATTCGAGCATTAGCAGTGAGTCTTTCATATTTCATTTATGATTCCATTTGTTGCCTCTTCGAGACTCCCATCAGCATTTCGAATTGCATCCATCATACAGTCAGCATATTGGGCCTCCTTGGAGGAATATATTATGGTGTAGTATGTTCTTTGACCAAATTTATCCATTCAAATTTTTATCATTTTAATATGCTAGAATACAAAAATCAAAGATTTAGCAATAGATAAGTTGAAAACTAGTCAATACCAACTGATTTAGATTTTTGGTGGTGATATTTGCTTATATTAATTCTTTTAATTACCATTTTTTATTTTGTTAGTATAGAAATTTCAATATGTATGTGTTAAAATGTTCTATTGCGGGTGAAAGAATTCTCAGTGATTTTTGTGGCTGTGAAACAGAGATATTGTAATAAAGGAGTACATTTTTGAGTGAAACATATCGGCTCTCACCATATCTTGTCCATATTGAATTGGTTGGACATAAACAGTTGCAACTCCCAAAGTTGAATCGTTTTTGTTTTAAATAGACAATTTATCCCATTCTTTAGGTACTCGGTACAACCTTTCAAGAGATTGTCAAAACTATTAGGTATTTATTAAGTTTATTCCCTTTTACATAAATTGAAGAACCAATGTCAAGCCTTGTGAAGCATCTCTCCTAACACTAATCTCTTATTCGTACGATGAAACAGTACATTACCATGAGTGCATACTAATTAGTAAACTCCAGGTAGATTTTAGTCCTAAAGATATTAGCCAACTACTTCTGGATACAAAATTCAGCATATAATTAGATGGGAGCTACCTACTAAATATCATTGGATATTCTTTTTATATTAAATATAGAGTATCGAAACAGATTATGAGGAGCTACTGCTCCAGATTGTTCCAGTATAGATCACCTAACAAAGTAACAAAAGTAGCAGTTTTGTTTATACAACTGATAGCATACTATATGAAAATACCATGCTGATCAGATAGTCCCAAGCACCTATGATGTTATTACCGCAATCTATTTTGTCACATTCATATGTCCCGAGGGGATGGCACAATCAGGTTTGGATCAATCTCATTAGGTTCACACTGATTATCTCCTTTCTTTTTTTTGGGTTCTTCATCAGGTCCGGGTCTGGTAATCTTTCTCTCGTCCAGATGTTTTTTCAGCATCTTGAGCTCCACTTTGTTCAGGCTATTTCTTCCATGTGGGAAAAAGTGAGCTGATTTAAGTTTTGTTTTATATTCTCATGATGCCCTCTTCCAACAATATAATGAACTGGTCGTTAAGTATCTCCATTGTTGCATAGACCTGAAACATGGCTGTAAGGAAGGTGAGCTCACTCTAGAAATTGGTAAATGCCTCCTTTTTCTCTGGAAGAGCTCAGCATTCCCCGCCTTCTATGACAAGCATAAAATCTCTTTAGTAAGATTAAGTCAAAATTTATCCAACTAAAAGTTAAGCGCATCAACATAACCAGCCAAAATCTCATGCCAGGAAAAAGTCAATTTTATCATTCCAAACAACTGCTGTAATAGTTCTAAACATTGCCATATAATAAATTCATGCTGTAATAGGTATATATGGTCGGTGGAATACACCATATACCTTCAAAATTTTAGCTCTCATATAATATATTATATTAAATAAGTAGTAATTATCAAAAAAAGCAGTGCTTGGAAAGGACTGTGCAACTGCAGAGAAGACCTAAATGATATCGATATAAAATATTGAGCTTTTATGTAAATGCGCCATCTAATGATGATTCTTAAAATCTGTGAAATTATAATTTATGAATTGATAACTTTAGAATTTTACAAGAATGACTTTAAAGGAAGCAACTAAAAGCTTGAAGTTCCACAGTCCATATCAACGATTTATCACAGATTCCTTGATTTGACTGTAATATTTTTATCATAGATTTTTCGGCTCAAATTTCATCATCGAGACTTTGTTGAATAGTTTTTACTTTTTTATGAAGATGTCTTTTCTATTTTTAACATCAACTATTATTTTCTATTAAGATCAAGACTTCGTTTATTTGAAAAAGGCTTTTGGTTTGAAAGGCTAAGTTATGACATAATCAATAAACTCATCTTCTCTGCATTTGTGTCAGTGCGGGTCAGAGTTGGTTGGATGTTTGTGGCTGATGGAGATATCAAATCCCTTTATGCACATGAGGGAGCTTCTAAAGGAGCTTGGTTACAAGGACTCAAATTTGAGTCTCACAAATGACGTGAGTGCCTTCACAAATGACGTGGTTGAGTATATATTAGGTCATTGCCTTCCTATTTGTGTTCTAACTTCCTATATAAATAAATAATTTACAGTTCTAATCCACACTGAACGACTTTTTTCATGAATGACAGATCTGCTTTGCCCTCATTTTTAGTGTTGCTAGACTCATTATGGGGCCTTATCTTACATATTTAACATTGACTGCAAACAATCCCTTAATTATCAAGGTAAGTACTGGGATGGCATGTCTGACTTGGGCACCTAACTTACAATGGAGAGCTTCAGCCCTTATTCTCATTGACAAAAAGTTGACAGTTTTTTCTTATGCCAATAAACATAACTGGTGTTTGATGCAGGCAACAGCATTTGGCTTACAGGTGGTCAGTATCTTCTGGTTCTACAAGATAGTCAGAATGGTATACTACAAATTGTCCAAAAGAAAGAGGATGGAACCGAAAGTTTCATGACTAGATGTTAAAAAGTGCATCATCAGTCCTTTCTAGAAACATTTAATGGGACTTATCTTTAGCCAATTGGTTAAATTTTCACACATTTGTTCAAAAATTGATCATGCCAGATGGTCCGATGAATAATTAAAAAATTAAACAATTTTAGTACAAAATGTTCAAATATAATGTTGTCACTTTGCTGAACTGATAAGAGCTTGTAGCAGATTCTACGTTCCTTGCTAAAAATAACAAATTATTACCTACATATATTATTTGATTGACTGGAGGTTCTGTTATTAAATTTAAAAGGTTTGCATTGTACAAGTAGCATATTTGTTTTTTCTGATACCAGATGATATACTGGCACAACAATGCATGCATGCTGTGATGTTGACATTATGCCTAAATTAAGTAATTCTGTTTTCTTTTATGGAATGGGTAGGCTCTTCCCATTCTTCTAGATTTAACTGTGTAGATTTTATCATTGTCAATGTTTTGGATCAAGCTTCAAGATGCATTTTCAGGACATGAGAACTGGAGTTTGAGTAAAAGACAAAAAAGAGCAGTGATATAATCTACAGAGTGAAATTCAGAAGAATATAGACAAATTATTATGGACAGTAGAAATTTCATGATTTTAAATGAGTAGTCTTACACCGTGACATATATTATGGGGTTCTGTTAAGCGAGCTAATAAGCACATTGTAACAAAATGTCTTGTTATAGTTTTTTTTAGCAAAATGCTTATGGCGTGTAATATATTAAGTAAATAAAATAGTACAATCAAGTTAAAAGTAAGAGAATTCCAGCTTAAGATCCACATAAAGAAGCCAAGTTCGTGGGAGAGAGTCCTCAAACCACCACAAATACAATGAAGGAAGACACTCCATACATCATACAGGAGCCAATAGTCCTAGCTGACAAAGAAGATATCGTCCCCAAACATTTAGACAAAAACAGCACTGGGTATGAGCAATAATAGATTTGCAATGGACAAGAAAGGTAGAATGTACCACGAACTGCATATATTAAAAACGGAAGGCACCAAATAGCACAGCAGAACACTTTCAACTATATCCGCGGGCAGAAATATATCCAAGGGCACTAAGAGTGCCAAAAACAGCAGCTACACATCCACTGTCAGCCAAGAAAATCAGTAACCTGACCACTAAGAACAAAACCAGCAAAACCCACTGCCCACTGAGCACAAAAAGTTGTCAAGAGCAAATCAACAGAGAAAATGAACACAGGAGAACGAAAAAGAACCCTGAATTACACGAGAACATCCAAAACTAAAAGACTTACACTGAACAACAAGAACCCATGATAGGAGGATGGTCCAAGCACAGACAGGAGCATATCAAATAGGAGAAACCACAATACATGCTACACTAATCAGAGGCTCCTCACGTGCTTCATGACCCCATGAGATAGGTTCACCTGGATTTAGAAGACATCCTTTGTCGGCCAATGTGTCTGCGACACCATTCGCCTCCCTGAAGCAGTGAAGAACATGATAAGAATCAAAGAGGGTAAGATGTCCCATACCTCATCATGGATGTACCTAACTTCCCAACTGAGCAGTGATAATGTGCTACAATCACCCTCAATGACTAAGCTTGCAACTTTAAGAGCAGCTGCCAGCTTCACCCCTGCTAGGAGAGTCCTGGCTTCAGCAACGTTATTAGTATTATCGGGAACCCTGACAGCTGCAGCCACCAAGAAGAAGCCATTTGCATCCCTGAGGACTGTCCACTAACCAAAAATACATGGGTTGCCTTTCGAACCATTGTCGAAGTTCAGTTTGATCATATTGTAGGGTGGGGGCTTCCATCTAGCTTGATGTATTACCGCTCTAAGAAAATGACGGAGTCAATGGAAGTGAAACACGACTGAGAACTCCTAGTGTTAAGATAATATGCATTATACAGCTTCAGAAATTCATGTTTCCAATTTTTGAAAAACCACTTCTATGGAACTATGGAACAACACTCATTTTGAAACTTCTTCTATTTCGCCCCCCACCAAATGTTCCAAACTAAAATTGACAGGGCAACTACCCAAATAGCAACAAAAAAGGAATTGTGGTGCGGTTAAGCCACACATCACATGTCGTACCGATATCACTACCAAGGGGGGCAGACCAATGAAGTTTCCCTTTCAGCCGCTCCTAGCAAGAAGTGGCAAAAGGGCAATAAAACAACATATGATTACTTCATTCCGCATGTGTTTCACATAGATTGTGTGTTGAGAATTGTTTCAACCTTGCTGAGTTTTTTTCAGATAATTCTAGAATTTGTCTATGGTAGTTTTTCACATGTTTATGAAATGGAAAAAGGTGTATGAGTTGTTAAAAATGTGTGTTGTTCCAAGTACAATACACGAGAATCATTTTTAAAGTATAAACAATTTATTATGTCTTTTATGGGGCTCTAAAGTAGAGGACAAAATTATGAATGAAAATGTTATTCTTAGAGTTACAAATGACAAATGGGTAACATGTGGCATAGTTATTTTGCTTATAGTTTTGGCCTATGGTTTTGTAAAACCACAAATGGTTTCCAAGTTGTAAATCACTATAAAAGGAGGGCTTGGGGAGGTGTTTGAATCATAGAGTTTTGTTTGCAAGACTGGGTGCTAGGAGTCTCTCTGAGTTCGAGTCTGAGTTTGAATTGTGGTGATACACTCTTGTAAGAACTTGTATTGCAAGTGTATTTTAATCCTCTTGATTTGAGAGTACATTGTGTGAGTTTTGGAAGGTGGGGTTTTTCTTCCGGAAGGGTTTCCTCATTGTAATCATTGTGTTATGTGTTCATTGTTATTTTGATTGTGTTATTATGCTTTCTTGAGATCTTTGCAATCGTTAGTTGAATTTGCATAACCATCCTCACAAGATTAGTTGTAGGAAGCAATTCCACACACATTTTCTTCCTTACATTGTGATCAAATGCAATTGTTATTCCAAGATGAACTAGCCTATCATTGGTCAATATCCTATCAGTGAGAACACACCATAGAAAAAAAAGTCAGCCTTGGGGAGAACTTTTGGATCCCATCAAAATGAATCTTTTTAGAGCGTGAAAGAACATTATTTCTTGCAATAAGGTGATGGGGTCCATATGAGTTGATCTTGTGATTCCATGTCTTTTGAAGAATCATAAAAGACTGATCTTTTGACCTTTTGGAATCGGTGTATTTAAGAGATCTTTTCATGTTGCTCGAGGGTAACTAGTGGTGTTACTGATATTGAAATAATTTTTAAATTTAGACCCCCATAAGGCTAACAGAGTCTCCTTAACCTGCCCCAAAGATTCAATAAAGTTGATTGGAGGAAAATTATTCTAGGAATCACCCCATAAATCATCTTTTGACCCATCTTATATAATCCAAGAAAGAAAGGGAAGGAACACATCCATATATTTGATCACGAAATTGCATATGTGAGACTCGCTAAAAGGGTTAGAAATGATTTTTTTTTATTTCCTGTCTATTTGTCATCCAAGTACTTATATTTTAGTATTGCAACCCACTTCAAAAGAGGATTATAAAACATTTTCCAAACAAGCAAGCTAGCACCCAATAGGAAATTCCTACACTCAATACAATTCATAGAGAAGATTTTGGACTTAGCAACTTTGATTTTTTGACCCAAACACAACCGATAGTCATCTAAAATTTGTTTGATGGCAATATATTCTCCCATTGTGACTACCCCAAACAGTAACATATCATCAACAAATAAATTGTGCATCATTGAAATGTTTGAATCTGGAATAGTAATCCCACTCCACAAGTTATCATTGTTAGCAATAGCTATGAAGTGGCTTAGGGCTTCTTCCATGATAATATAAAGGCAAGGAGATAGTGGGTTTCCTTGTTTGATACCTTGAGATGACTGAAAAAACATACATTTTTTGCCACTGATGATAATCGAGAATTTGGTCCCAAATATTAGTGCCAAAGTCCATTTACACTATGTTATGGGAGAAATCAAAATTTAGCAACTCTTAGCGAATCTAAGTTTTTGTCCACTTTATCATTTATGCCTTGTGCATATCATGTTTAATGCATCTCTTGTAAATTATGTTGTTTTATAGTGTGAAGAGTCTCATGAGCCACAAGAGCCCTCTCCGATGTCTTGTTATCATGCACAAAACCCACTTCCTCTGAGATGTATTAATTGAGGGTGACCAAACTTCTCAATAGCAACTTGAGTGAGATCTCCTAGAGTGTGAAACATAGTACATTAAATGACTTGGAAGAAGCAAAATAGTTTTTGCCAATTCATCATTTGAAATGCACGACAAATCATGATGATAGGATGTATGTTTTTCCTTTTATAGTGTCATTGGGAGATACTAGTTTTGATCTTGATTTGTACTCGTTATTATATTGCCCTTGATAGCATATTTGCATGATACTAAAGTTGACAAATCTCTCAACATTTTCATCAGGCACCATGGGAGATGTGCATCAATAATTTTGAATGTTGAGTTGATAGAAATGATCAAATAAAGTTGCAAATATGATTCAGTGTCATTGATTCCCTAGTCAAGTAGTGTTGTTGAATATAGATTGTTTGTAAGTGTGGAACCTATCATGGAACAATTATTATTTTTTCAATGATTTCAACCCTACTATTTTCTGGTGAGACAATTGCTTTATTAGTTTGAAAGCTATCGTTTGTTTGATTGATGAAGAGGATTTGAAAATATAAGATGACAAGAGGACCTAGAGAAATGTTGACTTATTTGGTGTATAAAAGGAGCACTAAGACCAAGTAAGACATTGATGATATCATGTATTGTTGATCTACTTAAGGCTAAAGTGAATGGTTGCTTTAGCTAAGCCAAGAAATAAGTGTTTTCATAAAAAGTGTCTTCCAAGCCTGGCTGAGCAAATAGTGTAAGCCAAGCAAATTCTAGTTTAGGTCGAGCAGAAAGTTAGTACGTGCTAAGTGTCAAGAAAATATTATAATTGTCAAGCATTAGGTAAATAAAAATGGTGACTAAGCTGAGAAGACATAGTTGATACCGAGCAACCCAGTGTTGGCCAAGCATCAGAAGACTGTTATTATCGAGTGAACAGAGTAGATGTCGAGTGATAGAAAAAGTGTTAAATCGAAGATTTGACAAATCTGAGCTGACTAATTTGATTTCTTGAATTGTGTGAGGCATGTGGAAGATAAGTATGATGAGATGGTGGCACATAATTCAAGATAAACCATTTTGAGGCAAATTCAAATAGGATTGTAAGAGAAGTTTTTAGAGGGACTAAAATGGAAAAGTGGGTACATTCAATGAATCTTACCTAACCCTAAAATGGATGATTGTGGTTAAACAATAAAAGACCTAAATTCTCTATTTATAGAGATAGCAAGATAGAAACAAAAGTTGTCATGTGCGAGAACCTAAGGAAGAAAAGAAGTTTAAGGTGTTGCTTCATATGGTGGCCGAGTAGAAGAGACTGCAATTGACATTAAAAACAAGAAGGCTTATGAAATGTCCCTTTTCTGATTTTTCATGATATTTCCAACCTCTAATTAGATCTTTAAAATCAAACAACTGCTATCACAAAGATCCACCAAATTCCTTAAGAAACCCCAAATCGGGTATGTTGAAAATAGTGCTAAAAGCTTCACAACTTCACAAATTATTAATGAATCTGAAAATGGAAATTTTTACAGAACTTTCAGCAGCATAACAGCCTACAAATTGATATTTCCAGATCCGTATAGCCTTTACACAAAAGCTCGAAAATGTAGGACCAAAACTATGCTCATCGGGCTCCCGAAATAGCACAAAATATGCTCGGAAACACCACAAGAACACTAATAATCTATCTCAGAAGTTTAATCACGTCCCAATATATATATTCAGCTCTATTTTAACAGCTTAAAGTATAAAATACAGCAGCAACCAAAACTGATATGAAATACTCAACCGGAAACACCAAACTCTTACAAAAATACACCCGGAAACTCACAAATCTGCACTGTTCAGCACAAAGGCAAACTCTGTATGAGCATGCACATGGAATGGCTTCAAACTCCCGTCCTTAGCCTTCCTGGAAACCTGCAAACTCTCGTTCTTGGGTCTCCCTGGAAACCTGCAAACTCCCGTTCTTGGGTCTCCTTCTCCACAGGTTTGGCAGCCTCTGAAGAATAACAAAGAATGAGTGAAAATCAAGTCTGGAATCCCCCCAAAATGCCTCCAAACCTCTTTAAAAAGGGAATAACTGTAACTCACGTCCAAGAGAGGTTAATGAAACATATTTTAATAATAATTATCATTTATTAGTCCAACGGTTTCCAAAGATTAACTCCCTTTTTCCGAAACTTCACTTTCTTGGGCCTGCCTGTCTTAGCAAAGATTATTATTTTTTTATTATTTGAAAAGGGGACATGACAAGTCCTCCCCTCCCAAACATTGCTTGTCCTCAAGCAATGGCTGAACAATAAACCAATCAATCCTCCTGGATCCCAAATGTAGTCATGAACTATACTACTACCAATTAACACAGACTCCTGCAAGATCCTCTGCAATATGACCAAGAGGAATCCATAATCAAACTGGCAATTATAGCTCAACCAAACTCCAAAATCACCATTACCACAGTAAAAAACCCATGAGACACAAACTCTTAGAATATCAAAACCCAAGTAAAATGGACTACCAACATAGTAAATACCATCAATGCATTCCACTGGCCTATATGGAATGTACAATCCAACTCTGCAACAATGGTGAATGCTCTCAAATGAAACTATACCAAGTATGGAGAATCCACACACTGTACAACTCCTGCAGTCAACACAACTCTGTAGATCATTGGCCACTGTCTCATAACCATAACTCCCATGCATCCCTGACGGTGAAAAGCCATCACAAGATAAACAACAAGAAATGGAACCCAAACCAAATTTTCCTGCCATCAACTCCTCAGCATAAGGATCAATTGTTAACTGATGTACATACCCTGCAATATAATGTTGATTAAAAAAACCAACCTCAGTCAATAGCTCACCATGAACAAGTGATACAACCCACTGTGACTGATCACTAGCTAAGTCAGGAGATGTCATAGCCAAAGGAGTAGAATCAATAACAACACTTGCTGAAGCATCACTCCAAAACTCCTGCTCTAAGTCATGTATTATCAAGCTATCAACTACAGAACTTGTCGCCATGTCGTGCCCATCACAACTCTCATCTTGAGGCATCAAACTATTCCATAACTGATGATAAGCACTAGGAACCAAAGTACATCTCTGTATCATAATCTCATCAACATGGTCATCAAAGGTAAATTGATGAGCGTACCTCACAGTGTAATGCCGATAGAATGCGCCAATCTCAGTCAGTGGCTCAGACTGTAATCTAGATGAAACTAACTGCAATTGATCATCAACCATGTTGGAACTGACTACTACCTCCAAAGATATCACCAAGGGAGTAGTATTACTAGCAGGAACCATGCCAACTGTCGACTCACCAACATCACACATGACCTTTGATACATCTCTAGTCTCTGTGCCTTTAGTACTAGAAGCCACCACCCTGTCAGGCATACAATAATCTGCTACAATACCCAACTCAACTAAACTTGACTCTAGTGGGAATGAACCTGATATGCCAATGTTAGTATCAAGGATGGATGCATCCCCATCTCCACTGTCTCTAACAATCTCAGCCATGGACATCCTCGAATCACCAAACACCATAGCTTGTGACTGTATAGAATCAGATAAAGACTGTAGTCGCTCTAACTCCATGGTCACCTTAGCCAAATGAAATTGTGACTCCTTGAAAGCCAACTGTGTACTCTCAAGAATCTCAGAAATCACCTCAAGCTGCTCAGTAAGCTCACTCACCTCATCTTCCTTGGCCAACAATGCATCATATGTTGTACTACCCCACTCCATAAGATAATCTCTGTCAGCTACCAACTGCATATAATTCTGTCTCAAAATCTGAATAGCCTCCCATAAAGAGTGGATCTCTGTCAAGGAAAGATAACTTCCTTCCTGCTCATCACTAGTAGGAGAACCCCATCCATAAACTGCTAATAACTGACGAGCAGCATCAAAATGTTGGCAAGTGATAGCAATGTCTCGATCACTAACTCTCAACTGATTAGACACATGATGGCATTGGCTTGACTGTCTCCTAAAAACCTCCTTTGATGCACTGTCTAAAGGAGTATCCTCAAAGTTACTAGTCTCTAGAGTATTACCATCCATGTCCCGTGAATCAACTCTAAAGCTCATATCAACATAGAGAGTATCAAAAACTGTAGCACTGCTGTCCAACTCCTCTGTACCCAAAGAAACTAAGTCTTCAAAATTGCCCACTACATCCTCCTGGATGTCATCAATGCCAATATGATCTTGGGACTCATCTGTACACACTGCCAAATATGAAAGATCATCAACACATTCCAGCAAGTATGGTCGACTGGATATATGAACAAAGCCCAACACCGGTGTATAAAAACTAATACCAACATCAGACAAGATACTGGCACAAGAAAAGACAACACCGTGTAATCTGCTAATCAAATCCATGATAGCACCCAAACAAACATTGCTACCAAAAAGTGTTAAAGATCTCCAGTCAACTGAATCCCAAATGCCAATATAACAATCTCGAGTCCATATCCGTAAACTAGAATCAACTGGTAACTCAAGCAAACTCCTCACCTGAGTAATATGACCAATACCAACTAACTCCACATACCTGTCATGATGAGATAATGAAGTCACAATACTATCTGTGTTCACCTTCAGCTGGTTGGACAAATCATGTGAAGTACTACCAGCCTCAACCTCATGTGATGAAGCATCTAACTGTGCCTGGTACTCTTTCTCAGCAAAGTCATGAATGCTCAATGTCTGCTCATCTCTACTAGGTATCTCACCATCCTGCACAACAACATCCTCATAATCATCATCTGAACCCACTACACTGCAGTCACTGCCTGTTGTAACTATACCATCCTGAATACCTGTGGCATCACCCTTTGACAACCTGTAAACAATTGTCTCAATTTGAGTATCAAGTTGACCCTTACTATCAATCTGTGTAATATCCTTTCCCACCACCTCCTGTGGCAGAGTAGAATCTGAGACCTCTACCTGGCTATCAGCTAGTTTCTCAAACTCCTCATGCAAGTTCTTGGAAATTGTGTCATCTGTCCTGTGAGAAAATCTGCCAAATAGAAATCCAGTCAACTTATCCACCTTAGTTGGGTCAGATAACATGTCATTTATACGGTGGTGCTCAACCAACTGTTTAGACATGTCATGGCTTATTTTCATAAGTTTATCTCGAATGTCTAAATAACCATCCTTTCTACTATTTTGACTCTGGCTATCAATTGTCCAAGATCGTTCCCTCTGAGACTCTGTACTATACCTGTCCATTCTGGATAAAGTAGAGTGTAACCCCAATAGGATATAACTTCTTCAAGCACCAAGAACTAACATGCAAATGATTAGAAGTAGCATGCAACCATAGATTTGGACATGCAACTGATTAGAAGCAACATGCAACCACCAAATTATGACATGCAAGATCTGGGTAGTTGTCAAAACTGACATGCAAACTTCTACAACCGCCAAATTCACCAAGAACTAATAGGCAAATGATTAGAAATAGCATGAAACCATAGATTTGGACATGCAACTGATTAGAAGCAACATGCAACCACCAAATTATGACATGCAAGATTTGGGTAGTTGTCAAAACTGACATGCAAGATCTGGGTACTTGTCAAAACTGAAATGCAAACTTCTACAACCACCAAATTCACCAAGAACTAACATGAAAATGATTAGAAGTAGCATGCAACCATAAATTTTTACATGCAGCTGATTAGAAGCAACATGCAATCATAAATTATGACATGCAAGATTTGGGTAGTTCTCAAAACTGAAATGCAAGATCTGGGTAGTTGTCAAAACTGACCTGCAACTTCTACAAACCCTCAGGCTGGCAAGATCATGGCTCTGATACCACTGAAATGTCCCTTTTCTGATTTTTCATGATATTTCCAACCTCTAATCAGATCTTTAAAATCAAACAACTGCTATCACAAAGATCCACCAAATTCCTTAAGAAACCCCAAATCGGGTATGTTGAAAATAGTGCTAAAAGCTTCACAACTTCACAAATTATTAATGAATCTGAAAATGGAAATTTTTACAGAACTTTCAGCAACATAACAGCCTACAAATTGATATTTCCAGATCCGTATAGCCTTTACACAAAAGCTCGAAAATGTAGGACCAAAACTATGCTCATCGGGCTCCCGAAATAGCACAAAATATGCTCGGAAACACCACAAGAACACTAATAATCTATCTCAGAAGTTTAATCACGTCCCAATATATATATTCAGCTCTATTTTAACAGCTTAAAGTATAAAATACAGCAGCAACCAAAACTGATATGAAATACTCAACTGGAAACACCAAACTCTTACAAAAATACACCCGGAAACTCACAAATCTGCACTGTTCAGCACAAAGGCAAACTCTGTATGAGCATGCACATGGAATGGCTTCAAACTCCCGTCCTTAGCCTTCCTAGAAACCTGCAAACTCCCGTTCTTGGGTCTCCCTGGAAACCTGCAAACTCCCGTTCTTGGGTCTCCTTCTCCACAGGTTTGGCAGCCTCTGAAGAATAACAAAGAATGAGTGAAAATCAAGTCTGGAATCCCCCCAAAATGCCTCCAAACCTCTTTAAAAAGGGAATAAATGTAACTCACGTCCAAGAGAGGTTAATGAAACATATTTTAATAATAATTATCATTTATTAGTCCAACGGTTTCCAAAGATTAACTCCCTTTTTCCGAAACTTCACTTTCTTGGGCCTGCCTGTCTTAGCAAAGATTATTATTTTTTTATTATTTGAAAAGGGGACATGACAGCTTAAGAGGATGAATGATGGAAGGGTAAAAAAGTTGTCAGAGATAAAGATTGTGAATGCCAAGTTGAATGGAGGACTGAACCAGAGATCTATAATCTGCAAGTGAGTTGTGTTTATTATTAGATCAAGTCCTATTGTTAGATTCTAACAACTATATCAGTTTGGATAAATCCTTTGGATTAAGGTTGACGTAACAGTCATTTGTAAATCCTTTAATCAAGTGACATTCTAATGGAATGTTCTAAAGTCCTCTAACAAGGCTCACTCCTAATATGGTGATTGAAATCCTTTAACTATGCCACATTCAACAGTGTGTATTGTAACCTTTAATAGGGTTGACCTTTAACAAGACATCACTTCAGAAGAGTGAAAATAGGTAGCATGTTACTGGTGTTTTTTTTCAAATTGTGTTTCCACAAAAAATATTTGTGTCAATGAGTTTGTCATATTTCATGCTTACATTTTTGCAAAGTTATTTTGACCTAGGATAGTGACCTACTAAGTTAAGGTATTGGATGCTCTAACGGATGCATGATATGGTTTTAAGGATATGAATCTATCAAAAATTGAAAAGTTTTATTTGTATATTTGGACCTTGGATAATTGATTCACCCCCCCGTCAAGTTATTCTAAAGAATTCCAACAAGTGGTATTAGAGTCGTTGGTGCTTATAAGGGAATAGTTTGAAGGTACTAAAAGCTAAAGATCAAGATGTAGAGAAAGGAGGTTCCCAATTGAACAAGGAAAAAAAAATTGCATGACAAAGTTTGATGAAGCTATCTACCATTAACATTGAGCATGTGTTGTGATGTGGAGCCTAATCAAACTCATAGGTTTATTCAACATGGTTTTCTCCCCATAATATTTCTATGAGGGTTATGGGGTCAAGGGGCAGTGCCCTTGCGAGGTCCTGGGGCAATGCCCCAGGTGTTCTCCTTGTCACAGTACAAGGTGGGGTTAAGGGCAACACCCTTGTAGGGGTTTTCAGGCTGCGAAGCGAAAAATGCCCCTATATTGTAAAAAGTGTCAACTGTTATTTTTCCTATTGGATGACTTATTTTATCCCTAATTTTGTAAGCGATAAAAAAACTTGTATAAAAAGGATTAAGGTTAGGGATTTCATACTGTAATGTGTGATGCAAAAATTGGTTCTTGCGGCGGTATTGAGCTGTAAGGGATTACGACTTGTAATCAGGTTGTAATCATTGGATAATAATAATATTGGACTTGTTGTTGGTGGACGTAGCCTTGGGATTGGGTGAACCATGTTAAATCTTGGTGTCTTGTGTTCTCTTATGTGCGATCTATTATTTTTTAATATTGGTTATATTCCCATGTAACTGTTATTTATGTTTGAGGTTAATCCTAACAAGTGGTATCAAAGCTAGGTTGTCATCATTTATTTTTAGCTAGACTGCCATTTTTTTAACAATCTTCTAGAGGAAGATCTCACGATTAAGTGGGAGCAATGACAGATGAGGGTAAGTTGAGGGTTGAGAAGTTTAATGGGCAGAACTTTTAGTTATGGAAAATGCAAATAGAAGACTATCTTTATCATAAGGATTTATGGAAGCTGTTGGAAGGAAAAACCAAGGATTTGGGATCTATGACAAATAATGACTATGATCTTTTAGACAGAAAGACACTTGGAAACATTTGATTACCTAGTACCATTGGTGGCATTTAGTATTACAAAAGTGAAGACGATAGAATAGTTGATGCAAACCCTAGCGAAACTATATGAAAAAACCTCTACTTCAAACAAGGTATTTCTCATGAAGCTTTTATTTAATATAAAAATGATAGAAGGTGGATATGTTGCAGATGATTTAAATGAATTTAATACTGTTACTTAGTTATCTTCTATGGGTATTAATTTTGACGAAGAAATTAGGGCTCTCTTGATTTTATGTTCTTTGCCTGAAAGTTGGAATGGCTTGGTAAAGTAATTCCATTTTTGGATCTAATACTCTAAAATATGATGATGTGATCGGTGTTATTTTGAGTGAGGAAACTTGTAGGAAAACCTCAGGTGGATCTACATCAGGAAGTGCTTTGAATGCACAAAGTAGAGGTAAAATGACTGAGTAAATAATTCTAGAAATCATAGGAAATCAAGAGGAAAATCAAAGGGCAAGAGATATCAATTCAGAGGACTGAGAGATTGTTGGTACTGTGGTAAAATAGGGCATAAGAAGAAATATTTCTAGACTCAAAAGAATAATGAATGAGATAAACCAAAAGGGAACAAGGAGGCAAATATGGTAACAAATCCGAAGAGGATGCTTTACTTCTATCTTTAGAAAGTGTTGATGATTTATGGATTTTAGATTCTGACGCTTCATTTTGTGCTACACCTCATAGAGGTTATTTCATTGAATATGTCCAAGGGGATTTTGGACTTGTTTATTTGGGGGATAATGAACCCTGTTAGATTGTTGGAAAGGGAAAAGTTAAGATTAAGTTGCAAAATGAGAATCATTGGCTACTACATGAGGTAAGACATTCCAAGGCTAAGTAGGAATTAAATTTCAGTAGGGCAACTTGATGATGAGGGTTGTGTAGTTATTTTTAATGATAAAAGTTGGAAGGTTTCAAAAGGTTCCTTTGCAGTTGCAAAAGGTTTGAAAGTAGGCACCTTATATCTTTGTATAGGTCATATTGTTCCTTCCACTTTGATTATTTTAAATAAAAATAGATCTTCAAGAATAGTTGCTACAGTTGAGCAGGGAGAACAAATAGATGCTGTAGATTCTAATATAGTGTTGTGGCACAATAGAATTGGGCACATGAGTGAGAAAGGTATGAAATAACTTCATTCAAAGAAAGTTTTTCCAAGTCTAAAATGTGTTAATATGGATTTATGTGAAAATTGTGTGTATGGAAAACAAAAGAGATTGAATTTTATGAAGACTATGATGAAAAATAGAAGTGAGAAATTAGAGCTTGTGTATATAGATGTATCTGGACTAGCTTAGGTATCTTCCCTTTGTGGGTCTCATTATTATGTTACATTTATTGATGATGCAACTAGAAAAGTATGGGTTTATTTCTTTAGACATAAATCCGATGTATTTCAAACTTTAAGAAATGGAAATGCTTGGTTGAAAATGAGACTGGAAAGAAATTAAAATATCTCAAATCTGATAATGGTGGTGAGTATTGCAGTCATGAATTTGAAGATTATTGCTCTGCTAATGGTATTCGTAGATTAAAAAAATATTCCAAGGACTCCATAGGAAAATGGAGTTGCTAAATGCATAAACAAGACTATAATGGAGCCTACAAGAAGCATGAGGTTGCCCTTAAACATGTGGGTGGAGTTTGTTAATATTGTTGTATATTTGATTGATAGACGCCCCTCTACTTCTTTGGGTTGTGGTATTTCAGAGGAAGCTTGGACTAGTAAGAAGGTGAGTTATTCTTTTCTTAAAACCTTCGGTTGTGAAACATTTGCTCATGTAGATTTTGAAAATAGAACCAAGCTAGAAGCTAAGTCAAAGAAATGTGTATTTGATGGATATGACATTAATGAATTTAGTTATAAGCTTTGAGATTTTGAAAATCGTAAAATTGTAAGAAGCAGGTGTAGACACTTAAATCTGATTACACCACTTTGGTAATTCTATTTAGCTATCTCTAAAGACATCATTAATTAAATTCCTATTTAATTAATCCTTTGCCATCCCCTAGCTAATTAATTTAATTAATCATCTATAGTCCTAATTGATAAATCAAATAACCCATTATTTATCAATTAATCCTATTCTCCTATCTAATTCCAAATCCCAAATTTATTAAAATCACTTTAATAAATAAAACCCTCAAATCTAATAGCCCCTAACCTATCTTAAATCCTCCATTTAGCCTAATCCACCCCATCCACCCATACTAACCTAAGCTTAGCCACTAACTCACCCACCCTCATGAATGCCATCCACTTGCACATCTCTAACATCCTTAATCTAATCCTAAACCAAGCCTAATCCCCCCCCTAACCTTGTCACATTCCCTAAGTGAACTTAATACTTTTCTAAGCCAAACCAAAGTCTCCTCCCTCAAAATATCCCAACCATAAAACTTTATCCCAACCACAAAGCCTTCAATGCTCTTACATACTCTTAAAAGCTCTTACAATCCATTATGAGGGCCATTTAAGGCCTTTAGCCTCCTTTGTTGACTCATCCTTGCCCTTTCCTCCACCCAATGACCCTGTGACATGTGTCATTCCCTGATTGGTGCTAAACAAGCACAATCCATGTGCTCCCCTTTGAATACATCCTAGCCCTCCTTAAAGCTTTCATCTCTCCTTGCATCTTAACCCTCCATCCCTCAAGCCCTTGGCCTATAAATTGGATCCCCTCCCAAGCCATTTCATCACAAATCCTTAAGCTAAAGTTACCATGCCCTTTTGAAATCACAATCCATCAAGTAAACTCATAATGTCATTTTGAGAAGCTAAATCCATATCAAAGCCATCATCCACACCAAAAATCCCAAATCCATTGAAGCTATTTTGAAACTTGAGCATATATCCCAAATCTACATAATAGACTCATACCTAAATCAAGTGACCATCCTCATTGGGAGAGCCATTCCATGGCTCATATTCTCATTTGAGGGGTTCACTTTGTCTATCTCATATGTTATGATTTTTATGCTAGTTAATGCTTTTGTTTTTGAATAGATTAGTATTACTTGCTATCATATTTTCTCACATACAATAGGGATGTCATATTCAATGAGAAAGTGTTGTACAAAGATCTATTGCAACAACATGAGAAGAAAAAAGATGATTATGTAGTGTTGGGTGATAATCCAAAAGTTGATGTTCCGGTAATTCCTCATAATCTACAACAATTGTAATAACAAATATCACACACCCCAATGAATGTTAGACTATCAACAAGGATAACTAGACCAACAAAAAGATTTTCTCCTTCTTTATATTCTATTTTACTTATTAATGCTGGTGAACCTAAATGTTATAATGAAGTTGTGTAGGTGGATACAAAGAGTCAGTGAGAGTCTGCAATAAAAGAAGAAGTGAACTCTTTGCTGAAAGAAAAGACATGAGATTAATGTAAGTTGCCTTATGCAAGTTTCCTCCAGGTAAAAAGGCTTTACAGAATAAATGGGTTTACAGATTGAAAGAAGAGGATGGAGGTAAGAAAAGACTTAAAACCAAGTTAGTGGTAAAAGGATTTGCACAAAAAAAAAGACATTAATTTTGATGAGATATTCTCTCATGTTGTTAAGATGACTTCTATTCGCACTGCTTTATGTATTGTAGCTACTAAAAATTTGTATTTGGAGCAGCTTGATGTTAAAACAACCTTTCTTCATGGTGATTTGGATGAAAAGATATATGGTTCAACCACAAGGATTTGAGATCAAAGGTAAGGAGAACTTAGTGCATAGATTGAACAAAAGTTTATATGGCTTGAAGCAAGCACCTCGACAATGGTATCTGAAATATGATAGGTCTATACATGAACATGAATATAATAGGTGTCATTCTGATTATTGTGTTTATTTTAAGAGGTTGGATGATAGTAGCTACATTATTTTATGTTTATATGTTGATGATATGCTTGTAGATAGGTCTAACATGGATCACTTTAAGGGGCTAAAACACTAGTTAGCACATGCATTTGCTATGAAGGATTTGGGGGCAGTAAAATAGATCCTTGGTATGAAGATTTGTAGAGATAGGAAGAATGGGAAATTGACTTTATCTCAGGCTGATTATATTGAGAAGGTGTTGCAACATTTCTCTATGGAGAATGCTAAAGTTGTCAGCACACCTTTACCTGGTCATTTGAAGTTGACTAAGGAGATGTATCCTAAGACACAAGAAGAGGAGGATAAGATGTCTAAGGTACCTTATGATTCAACTGTAGAAATCTTGATGTATGCTATGGTATGTACAATGCCGAATATTGCACATGTAGTTGGAGTTGTTAGCAGGTATATGAGTCATCCAAGAATTGAGAATTGAAATGGATTCTTAGATATTTGAGAGGAACATTCAATAAGTGTTTACATTTTGGGGGCTGTACTACTAATTTACATGGCTATTTTGACTCATATTTTGAAGGGGATATTGATACTAGGTGGAGTACGATAGATTATGTATTTACTGTTGGTGGAGCAATCGTGAGCTTGGTTTTTAGGTTATAGAAAGTTAATGCTTTATCCACTATAGAGGCAGAGTATGTTTCTACTATAGAGGCAACCAAGGAGATGATATGGCTTTAGTTCTTCTGGGAAGAATTGAGACACCCTTAGAAGGATAATTATTTGTTTATAGATAGTCAGAGTTCCATTCATTTTGCAAAGAATTGAGCTCTACATTTAAAGAGAAAACATATTTAGTTGTGGTACCATTTCATTCGATTAGTTTTGGGTGATGGATAGTTAAAGTTGAACAAGATACATATATATGACAATCTAGTGGATATGTTTACAAAGGTAGTGACAAGGGAGAAGATGAATTCCTCTTTAGCTTCGGATGGTCTTCTTGACTGAACATAATAAAAGAACAACAGAGTCCGGGGTGGTTTGATATATTCTAGTGGGAGCTATAGGTTTAGCAATGCTATGATTAGTCTACAAGTGGAAGGTTGTTGGTGTAGAGTCTGATCAATCTCCAAGTGGAAGATTGTTGTGATGTGGAGCCTAATTAGACTTGGACATTTATTTGACATGGTTTTCTCCCCATATTATTTATACAGGGGTTTCGGGGTCAGTGTACTCGTTGTCATAGTACAGGGTGGGGTTAAGGGGCAATGCCACCGCGAGGGTTTTTCGGGACAGCGCCCTTGAAGCCAAAAATGCCCTTATATTGTAAAAGGTGTTGGCTACTATTTTTCCTATTGGAAAACTTATTCTAGACCTAATTTTGTAAGTGGCAAAAAAGCTTGTATAAAAAGGCTTAGGGTTAGGGATTTCATAACGTAATGTGTGATCCAAAAATTGGTTCTTGCAGTGGTATTGAGCTGTAAGAGATTATAAATTTTAATTAGGTTATAATCACTAGATAATAATAATATTGGACTTTCTGTTGGTGGATGTAGCCTAGGGATTGGGTGAAGCACATTAAATCTTGGTGTCTTGTATTCTCTTATGTGCGATCTATTATTTTTTTGATATTGGTTATATTTGCATGTAACTGTTATTTTTGTCTAAGGTTAATCCTAACAACACATTGATCCTACTAGACCCCCTATTGCTGATGATCTAAAAAAAAAGAGAACACAATCAAGCAATGTTAGAGCTTGCATCTTCCCTAAGCTACTCAGAGTTCGATGACATCAAAGGATGTAATTCTGCTAAGATGTGGCATGTATGGAGTAGACAAGAATGTTTTGAGAGCCAAAGCTGAAAGTTTAAGAGGAAAGTTTGATGACATGAGAATGCAAGAATGTGAGACTATAGTCCAGTATTGTACAAGAATCAAAGATGTTGTGAATTAGCCTATCAGAGGAGCAAATGGTGTTATTGAAGATGAGACTATGATCAACAAAGTATTGAGAACCTTGTTGCCTATCTATGCTATTAGAGTCTCTGCCATACAAGAACTAAGGTGTGTTCTTGGTAGTGATCTAACCCTTGAAGGATTGATGGGTAGAATCAATACATTTGAACTTTCTAATTTTGATAATTTCAAAACTAAAAATGTTGAATCTACTTTCATAGCTAAACTAACAATGAAAGAATCTAAAGATTAGAAGAAGAAAAAGGTCAAGCATGTTTCTAGTGACAGTGATATAGATGAAGAGGATGTAGAAGATCTTGAAGTATTTCTAGCTAGGAGATTTCATAGAGGCAAAGACAAATACAAAGGTAAGTTACCAATCATGTGTTTCAATTGTAATGAGGTTGGTCATATTGCTGCAAGGTGTCCAAAGAAGAACAATAGAAGTGGAGATAAATACAAAGGTAAAAGAGATGAGAATATCAAAGACTATAAAGAAAAAGGAAAGAAGTCTTGCTACATTGGTGAAGAGGAAACAAAAGATGGATCTGATGACCATGATGATAAAGTTGTGTATGTTGCTATGAAAGACGAGTCTGCTGAAGATGGGGCAACTACATTAGCATCTTATGTAAACAAAAGTGATAGATGGATAATTGACAATGTATGTTCACATCACATGATTGAAGATAAAAGTAAGTTCATTACCCTTTAATATTACTATGGAAATAGTGTTAGATTTGGTAATGATGTAGCTTGTCTGATAAAAGGTAAAGGATCAATAAAAATGATAGAAAATATTATGTGTGACAATGCTTACTATGTAGAAGGCCTTAACTATAACTTGTTGAGCATGTCACAATTGAATAGTTCAGGTTGCAAAGTTGAATTTGATAACAAGAAAGTAAAAATCTATGACATTGATGGAAAAATAATAGGAAATTTAGAGATCAGACTAGAGGTAATCTATTTTATCTTAACATGAATGATGCTACTTGTCTTGTTATAGAATTTCATGATGTGTGGCTATGGCACACAAGGTTATGTTATATTAACTCTAATAACTTGGTCAGTGCCAGTGACATGAAAAGAGTTAGAGGTTTTCCAAAACTAAAGAAATTTGATAATGTAATTTGCAAACAATGTCAGTTAGGTAAGATGACAAAATTAAAGTTTTAAAAGTAAGACACACTTTTCAAAATAAATTATGGAATTAGTCTATATTGATTTATGTGGACCAATTGATGTGCAAAGCTACAAAGGTGACAAGTACATTATCCTATTTTTTGATGATTATTTGAGGATGATGACAGTTATGTTTTTAAAACAAAAATATGATGCTTTTCAAATGTTGAAGTGGTATCTGGCAGGAGTTGAAAAGAAAACTGGTTAAAGCTTGAAATGTCTAAGATTTGATAGAGGTGAAAAATTTACATCAAATGAGTTTGAGATATTCTCTAATGACATAAGAATCAAGAGACAAACTTCTACATGTAGGACCCCTCCATAAAATGGGATTGTTGAAAGGAGGAACATATTTGTAATAGACTATGCTAAAACACTGATGATGGAGAAGAATGTTGCTTTGAAATAATAAAGAGAAGCTATAACTACAATTGTCTATACCTTGAATTGAGTACAAGTCAAGAAAGGTACAAATTCCACACCTTTTGAACTATGGTATGGATACTCACGCAATGTAAAATATTTTAAGGTATTTGGAAATAAGTGTTACATTCTTAAGGACAACAAGAATGGTAAACTTGATGCTAAAAGTGAAGAATGTATATTTATAGTCTATTCCATAAGGAGTAAAGCTTATAAGTGTTTAAATACTAACGCTAACAAAGTTGTGGAAAGTGCAAATGTGAAATTTGATGAATATACAAAGGTACATGAAGCTGAACCTAAGAAGGAACTTGAAGAGTACAAAACCTTCATATACTACTATTCAAGCTATAAATCAACAACAAGTATCAGTGACTCTCGAGTCACATACAATGAATGTTGAGTTGCATTCAGGAATCGATTCCATTTAGGAGCTGAGTTGTAGATAAAAGTCGAGGTACATTCTAATACCGAGATCAGTATACATAAAATGAATGTTGATTTACATGATAGAGAAGTGCATAATGACTAAAGTTGATAGAACCATTGAAGAAAGAAGAGTAGAACCAAAATTGCCAAAGTATGTCAGAAGACATCACCTTGCTAAACAAATTATTGGAGATAAAGAAGTTAGACCGATGACAAGGAATAGGTTGAGAAGTGATATATGTTTATTAAATATGAATAAGCCAAGTCAATGAAGGATGCATTAGGGAATGAATATTGGAGTAAAGCCATGAAAGAAGAGATTGATTAGATTGAGAAGAACAAAACATGGACTCTAATACCTAGACCAGAGAACAAAAATGTGATTAGAACCAAGTGGGTGTACAAAAATAAACTAGATGAGAATGGTGAAGTCACAAGGAATAAAGCAAGATTAGTTTGCAAGGATATGCACAAGAAGAGAGAATTGACTATGGAGAGACATTTGCCCTAGTTGCAAGATTGAAAAGGGTAAGAACTCTGCTTGCTTACTCTGCATACAAAGGTTTCAAAGTTTATCAAATGGATGTGAAGTCATCATTTTTGAATGGTATACTAGAAGAGGAGGTTTACATTGAACAACTTGAAGGATTTGTTGTTCCAAACAACAAGAACATGGCATGTAGATTACACAAAGCTTTATATGGTTTAAAGAAAGCTCCAACAACATGGTATGAGAGGCTTCACAACTATCTTGTGAAGATTGGTTTTGAAAAGACTAATGATAACAACAATCTGTACTCAAAGATGGAAGGATGTAAAGGGATTTTCCTAGCTAAAATATTTGTTGATGATATCATATTTGGAGGACAAAATACATTGTGTAAGATATTTGCAAATGAAATAAAGAAAGAGTTTGAGATGTCTATGTTTGGAGAAAAAAAGTTCTTTGTTGGTTTGCAAGTATATCAGATGAAATATGGTATTTACATCACTCAATCCAAGCATGTAAAAGAAATAATGAAAACTTTTGGTATGGAGAATTTAAAATCTGTTAGTACTACTATGGTGACAAGACATAAACTATCCAAGACTGATGATTCTGCTGAAGTAAATCAAACATTGTATAGGTCTATGATTGACAAATTGCAATATGTAGTGCATAGTAGACTTAACATTGCATTAGCTATTGGGATTGTTGCAAGGTTTTCTGCAAATCCTAAGGAGAATCATTTGATGGATGTTAAAAGGATCATGAGATACTTGAAAGGAACAAAAGGCTATGGTCTATACTGTTGGTTTAATTTTTTACATATTAATTTCTCTTAGAATTGTGGTGAAAAAATTAGATGTGAGTCCTTTTGTTAAGGCCTAGGGTTTTAGGTTTTGGTTTGTGTATTTTTGATATCTTTTAAAATATGTGCTAAACCCTAAGTCTTGCCTTTTAAATTTTATTCTGGCATGAAAGTTTTAAAAAGGGATAAGCAAATATTCTTCCTGCCTACTTTGAGGTCTTTGTTGAGTCATTTTGAAAAGGGTTTTATCCTGTCGTTGGATCTTATTTGAATCTACGGTTGTTGCATACTTTCTATGGAAAGTTGTTCAAATATTACACCTAGTGAGGTACAACCATCGAAGAACTAATGTGTGATACTAAAAAGTGAATTCCAACACTGAGAAATGTGTTAACATGAAGACATGATGACCACGTGTTTATGTCCTAGGCTTGTTAGTTTTAAGAAGAAATGTACGTGAAAAAACTCGCAAGTGGTGTCACCGAAGTTCAAGTTTCTCTGGCAATTTGCTAAGTCGCTATCAAAAATCCATGCAACTTGTCAGTAGTGATGTAGTGAGTGCCCAAATTTTGAAGAAGGCAGTAACTGCTTTTAAAGGTTGATGTGACCATGAAAATTCCCATGTAGACTTATAAATATGCACGACTACCTTTTCTAACACCAGTATTAATTGGTGAAGTTTCAATTAATGTACCTTTGTTTCTTGTCACAAGAATCGAGAATCTGTCGAAGGTCACTATATCGCTAGCCAAGATAATACCAATTTTTTGGTAGCGACGTAGCGAGTGCCCAGATTTTGCAAAAGATGACATTCTTTTAAAGAAAGAAATGATTTTGAGAATCTCGAGGAAAATCTTGTGCAAACTTTACTTTTATTTTTGAGCAAGTCGTGTCACTCATAGTTTTATTTCTGGGTGTCAATTTTGCTACTTACCGAGAGGTCGCTATATCGCTAGCCGGATAGTTGGCAATTTTGCCGATAGCGATGTAGCGACTGGTCAGAAGGTTGTGATGTAACAAAAAATCCTCAAAGGTGGGCCCCGAACGAGTGACATGAAAAAGCTGAGCTATCCATATCAAATGACATGATGGCATCCTACTGAGCATTTGTAAGCTGAAATTTTTGAATTTGTTAGAACTCGCTATATCGCTAGCCAAATAGTTAGTAATCTTATTGGTAGCGATGTAGCAACCTGCTTGAAAATAATAAACGCGAAAAGGCCAAGGAAATGAGATGTCACCAAAGGTTTAAAACAATATATATATGTGTGTCAACATGTTAAGCCAGCTCAACGACAACAGTATCTTGGACCCTTTCCCCATGTATAAAACTCATGAAGAGTTTTGATCGTTAGATCAAACTAGGATCAACGACCATTGCTATCTCGCTATGGAAAGTTGCTCGAAAGTTATGTATAGCAAGGTAACGAATAAGGGCCCACCCACTATTGCAGTATTGTGTCATCCAAAAGATCAAGTATGGATCAACGATGCTCGTTAACTCACTATGAAAAGATGTTCGTAGATTATGTATAGCGAGTTAGCGAATGAAGGACCCACCATTGCTCTCTTAAAAGTTGTTTAAAATATCTATCACACGATCAAATCAAAATCAGTGGTTGTCGCATACTGGCTATGGAAAACTGCTTGGGAGTTATGTATAGTGAGGTAGCGACTTGATGACACATGTCCCCAGTCATCAATGGGCCCAGTTTGAAATGCCAACATTAGAGGAAGGGTACAAATGGAGGTAGTTTATTGGTTTGACTGCTAGCATGTTAAGAAGAAAAGTGAGTCAGCCTAGTTTTCATTCCTCGATTGTAGGATTTTTCAAGGATCAACGGTGCAAATTTAAAAAGAAGTGTGATGCCACTCTATTTTTCTATTCTGCACATTTATGATGAATGAAAGCTTCGCATGTGGAAGAAATAGAGTATAATACAAGAGATTTCATTAGTTCCAGTCCCACGCAAACAAAGAATTCACATTTTCTGAGCATAAAAGCATGTTGATCATATTGTTTTTAACTTGGTATGAACATGAACTAACTCCTCATCTATTCGAGAGCAATTACAAAGGTTCAGAGAAGAACAAGTTTGGAAAACCAAGTACTCATATTTCAACCTCTGTAGCATTTCAGTTCCTATCATTACGATCAAGATGCCTCCTAAGAAAGCATTTTTCGGGCAAGTTAATTATATGGATAGGAATGTTCATGATGATTTGTTAGAATTACTCCTAGCATCCACCACTGAACCTGCACAAGTTAAAAATTTGATTTCCTTAAACCCTAGGCTCAGAATTGTTGATGGCTTATATGACAAGGGGAACTGGGTTAGGGATGCAACAACTACTCAACCTGGTCTTGTCTTGTTTAAAAAGTGGTTTTCAGAAAGGAATCTATTTGCCTCACATGCTAATGTATGTAATTTTGACTTGGGAAGGCTAGTGGTTCCAAGTGTTTTCATGGATTATGATTTGCTTGAAGCCATTACCGAGAATTATGACCAAGCTATTAGGGTGGTGAGAAGAAATGATGGCGTGCCTCTGATTTCAATTAGTCTAGAAGAAATTAGAGAAGTTTTTCACCTAGAACCATTGTCAGATTACCATGTGCCAATCAATCTGCTAGAATTAGAGAATGAATACAAAATAAAGAAGGATGTAATTAGGGGAGGTGCAGCGAGGGCACACATTGGTACAGTAAGAACTCTGCCAATAATTACTGTAACCTCTAGAGAACCTTTTAAGAAGAGTCTTTTCACTTCCCAGGCTGTAGAGATATACAAGACCCTATGTCATGTTTTTGGTGAAGATGAATAGGATTTCATGCCCATTGGTCTTATGTATATGATGGTTCAAATTGCTTCTTTCAGTGTAGATGTTATCTTTGATTTTGCCTCCTTTTTGGCTAAAGAAATTCATACTGGTTTAGTTGGAATTGCAAAGGGGAAGGTAGAGAAAACTTTTGGACTCTATTCTCTATTGATGCACATGTTCTTGTTCAAAGGGGTGACTTATTTTGGTGAAGAAAATGGGGAAGCATTGCGAGTCCAATTGTGGAGCGTAGATATGACCTGGGATGCAAATAATGCTAGTTTTGTTAGATTTGATAGATATTTTGCTTCTACATTGAGATGTCTCATATTAAGAGACAATCCTAGAATCCCTAAGGTATTAATGGACCTCCTTAGACCTATGGACAAACCCCATAACTTGAAAGTTTCACACAATTGGGGAGATATCATTCCTTACCCTATTTCTATGATTTTCAGAATCTATGGTTTTAAAGGAAGTCCTCATGTCTTTCCTTACCAAGTATCTTTGAAGGTAGGAATGGCTGAAGTTTTGTGGAAATTAGGAGGAGTAGAAGAAATGTTTCTATTGAAAAGGAAACTAGGATCAATTTTCCCTACCTGCATAGTGACCCATCAGTTTGTGATCACCAAAGGGGGTTGGATCTTTTTGCATAAAATTTTGGATCAGTATATGATGGTTGTCTCTCATCCCCATTTTTGTGATTTTGAGGGATTTTTTAATCAGATTTTGAGGCACAAAATTAAGCTTGGATATGTCAAACATGATTCATATTATCCAGAGGACATTATAAGGAATGAATTCTCATTGCAGGAGCATGAAACTAATAAAGAAAAATGGAGAGTTTACTCTTGGGTCCTAGAATTCATTCATTGTTTTGATCAAAAATATAATTCTTTAGATAATGCTAATACAGAGGCTGACAGAATAAATAAGCTCATGAGTAACTTCCTTGAAATAATGGAAGTTATGAATGAGAAGAAACATTTTTTTATTGATTCTTATCCTGATAAGGCTAGAGAAGTCATGAGGAGGTTTGCTTTCACTCCTAATATAGGAGCTGGTCAAATAATTATACAAAAGAAGCTTGGTTACACTATAATTCAAAATAGAAGGGCTCCTGTAGATAAGGGCAAGAAAATAATGGGATCCACCAGTACAACCCTAGAGGAGAGACCTGATGAGCCTAGTCCCAAGCGGCAAAAGGTAATGAAAGAAGAGAGACCTCAAGTTGATGAATATTCACCCACTCAGTCCCCTTTGAGGATTGGAGAAGAACAACTCACTGGTGAGCAGATTGAACATATGAGATCACAGGGAGGCATTTTTATTACTCAACTAGAATTAGATGAGGGTAATGCTCCAGGACCTCCCCTCCCAAGTTTGGAGCTAACAATAGCTGATTATAGAGGTAGGGAATTGGACCCTGTGTTAGAATAGGCAAGTCATCAATTTTTGGCTAATGACAATTTTGTGAAATCTAGAGCTTTTTAGCAGTTTGCATGGAGGACAAATATGAACATTTTTGAGGAAAAATGTAAAAGGTTGAAAACAGAGCATCCATAAATGGATGAAGCTTCCATTCATAACCAAACTAAAGAAGAAATAATGAAAGAATTGCAAAATATAAGCCTTGAGGAGGGGAGGAAAATGGTGAAGGCATCTAACATTTTATTGTTGCCCAATTGGGATATTGCAGATGCATTGATTTTCAATTCTGTTTCTAATAAATTGGAGTTTAAAAACCTAAATAAAAGAGACTTCCAAGGCATTGTATTCATTAAAGATCAAGTTGCATTGATCAGTTGGTCATTGAGAAGAGGATCTAGAGACACATCATCGCAACCAGATGAGTCTGGATTGATGGGAAACATACTTGTAAGAAGGGTTGTTGATACCTCACATGTGCAGGCAACACATTGGAATATGGATTCTTCCAAGTTTCTTTTGGCCACTGCTAAGAAGGAGGAACAACCTATGTTTGAGTTACAAAATAAATATGAAACATTTCTTGAGGCCTATAATAAGGAGGTGAAACACAGAATTGAGCTTGAAGACAAGCTGATGGGGAAGTCCACTCAGCCAAGAATAACATACCCCCGTCCTCCAATGGAACCTTTTAAATCCACCCCCCTTATAGAAATACCAGACACACCTCAAAGGCCAGAATATTACACAGCTAAGGATTTTGAAGAAGAGAAAATCAAGCTATGGGCCTTACATGTAGAGTTAAATACAAAATATGAGGATAAGCTTAGAAAGGCTCTAATGTATTTAGTGGATAAAATTGAATGGCCATTATTCTATGATCAGTTGGCAATAGTAATAAGTATATGGGAGGAACTGAAAACCCATGATGAAACCCTCAAGCCCATTGTTAATAAGTGGGGGAAAAGGGAGAAAGAAATCAACCTTTTATGTTATTCAGTTATAAGGTCTTCCCATGACCATATTGAAAAAATGTATGATATTGCTAATGACTTGTCAGATTTTGATAACAGGAGAGTTGCTCTGCAACTGAAAATTATTTCTTATTTGAGTAAGTACACGAATAAAAAATTTGATTTGTTTCCTTGGGCCTTGGATAGAAAAAATAAATTGAAAAATAAAGATGCATGGAGTAAAGAATTGGATGACCTTTTTTGCATAAGGATAAATAAAGTCATAAACAAAAAGGGGCATGCCTGGTGGGCTACCATGACAAAGGAATTGGTTGAAGTCCAGTTATTTTTTGATTCTTTGAGACAAGAGTTTGTTAGTCTTGAAAATGAGGTCAACTATATATTAAAGAAGCAAGATGATATCCTGCATTTCAGCTGGCCTAATGATGCACAATTTAACACCTAGTTAGTAGAAATTCCTTCTGATGAGTAGTTAGAAGAAGGCAGTTCAGATGATGATGAGGAAAAAAAGGGTGAGGTGCAGATCATTGACACATCAGCACCCAATCTGAAAAAAGAAGAAGGTGAAAATGTAATATTGCCTGCTCAAGGTGAAAGCAGTGAAAATTCATAGGAAAAAACTGATTTGGAAGCACCATAGGATAACCCTTCACTGGCTAGTTTGGTAGCCATGTATTCTAAAGATCCAGAGTAGTAGGGGACAAATCATAAGTTGATGATTTGCAACAGTAATAGAAATGGGCCTACCCAAAGAATTTTTGATGCACTTGGCATTCTGTTGTGCTCGTTTTTGTCTCTTGTATGGTGTTTTGTTTCTTGGACACTTGTAAAATCACAATTGCCCTTTGCTTGTTGCAACTCATGTTATATAAATGAGTTTTCAAGGCATTGTGAGGGTCCAAAACTGGTATAATTTTTGTGTTTCTCAAGAAAAGTATAGACAATTGGTCTAATAGTGTGTAGTTGTTTTGAGTTTATTTCCTGTTGTACTCTCTGATGATATATAGAAATGACAGAATCAATAAGGTATTCTGGGCTTTCCATTCTATTGGTCATTGTATTAGTCATCTAAAAGGATAATATAAAGGGGTATTTAAACTATATCTATGTCATCAATTTCTATCTCCATCTTATGGTTTTATCTACTTTGAAGTCATTTAAATAAGGTTTAAATTGACTGAATGCAATTTGGATGGGTTGTATGCTGATTTCATTGTTGCTTTTAATTCAAAGAATTATAGAAATGCTTTAGTAAATCAGTAGGGTTTATGAATTAATGAGAGGGATACTTCATAAGAATGGGAATGGGTGATTACAATTGATAAATTCATTTACAAGTTATTTGAATTAGATCTCCTGCCAATAGTCAATTTTTTGCCCAATGGATAAGACATTGGCCACATAAGTCAGAAGTGAACAAGGATGAATTCTGTTGCTGCATATCAAACCCATTATAAAATCAAAATTATTTTCATTCCATTTTTTTCAAAGTTATAAATGCTGGTCACTACTCGTTTATATCTATTCTCTGAGTCTTAGGTAGCTACTATTTCTAGGAATATTTGTAAATCCTAGGAGAATTATGACCAGATCTGCTAATAAGGGATGCATACAAGTTTGAGAACATTAAAAGAAGTGAAGTGAATTTCTCATGTATTAGTGGGTAATAGATGAGAATCGGAATGAAACTAAAAGAATCTTTACATAGTAGTTTGCATTAGAATCATCCCTAAGTATACCTGCCTTGGTTTAGTAGAGCCTAAAGAGTAGGAAACCATCGTTTGGTTTTGTTGAAGTTGGGTCATGGTGGTTTATTCATGTAATTTCTACTAGGAATTGGCTATTCCTTAGATTGTGTGAGTATTTTCACTATGATATTGAGCATTTTTTTGTTCAGTAGTTTGAAACACCAACATAGACTATAAGAAGAATGATAAGTTTGAACTAAGAGCCTATACATATGCTGATTGGGCTAGAAACATTGATGACATAAAGAGTACAAGTGGTGGAGCATTTTTCTTAGGAAAGAGATTGATCATCTGAACCAGTAAGAAACAAAATTGTATATCAAAATCTAAAGCTAAAGTTGAATATGTGGCTATTGCAGTGAATTGTACAAATGTGGTATGGATCAAACAACTACTCAAAGGAATGACGGATAAAATTATTGAACTTGTGGTACTTTATTGTGACAATACAATAGTTATAAACTTATCAAAGAACCATATGATGCACACAAACAAAAAGCACATTTCAATCAAGTATCATTACTTGAGAGAGTTGGTTCAAGACAAAGAAGTGAGAATGGAATATGTGAATACAAAATAATAGATAATTGATATATTCACAAAAGCTTTAGCTAAGGATGCGGATAAATATCTTAGAAGAAATTAGGGGTGATACCATTATCCAAAACTACTTAAGAAGAAAGAGTAGTGCCTTGCATCAACTGAGTTGAATGCCATATTTTAGAATTTAGTGTAGTGGATCTTACTTTAGGAGCTTCCTATAGTAATAAAAGAGCTGAATCAAAAGATTAATAGTCGCATGCAAGGTGACCAAGAGAGAACCTACATTGACTATATTTGCATGATTAGATGACAACTCTTCAACATTGTTGTCAAAGAGGGAGAGATACCCTAATGAGGGAGATAGATATAGATATATATGGAACATCTTAATAGCGAGAGATGCATAAAATGAGGGAGAGATACACTGATAAGGAAGATATTGCTAATAGAAGTTAGAGGGAGAAGATAGATTAAAGGAGATTAACAAAACTTACATTACCCTATATAGAGGAAGGTCACATATTGATAGAGGGAGAGATTTCAAAGATATTAATTTTCTTTTTGGTATTGTTGTTAGTATTGGTTTTCCATCAATGCCAAAGAGGAAGATTGTTTGAAGTGTGGAACCTGTCATGGAACAATAATTATTTTGTCAATGATGTCAAACCTGCTACTTGCTGGTGAAATAATCACTTTATTATTTTGAATGCTATCATTTTTTTTATTGATGAAGATGATTTGAAAAGATAAGATGACAAGAGGACCTAAAGAAAGGTTGACTTATTTGGTGTTTAAAAGGAGCACTAAGACCAAGAAAGACATTGATGATATCATGTATTTTTGATTTACTTAAGGCTAAAGTGAATGGTTACTTTAGTTGAGCCAAGAAGAAGTGTTTTTATAAAAAGTGTCTTCCAAGCCTGGTCGAGCAAACAATGTACAATGTGCAAATTCTAGTTCAGGCTAAGTGAAAAGTTGGTATGTGTTGAGTGTTAGAAAAATATAGTAAGTGTTGAGAATTAGGGAAATAATAGTGGTGACCAGGATTAGAAGATGTAGTTGATGCTGAGAAACCCAGTGTTGGTTGAGCATCAAAAGACTATTATTACTAAGTGAATAGTATAGATGTTGAGTGATACTAAAAAGTGTTAAATCAAAGATATTATGAATATGAGCTGACTAATTTGATTTTTAGAATTGTGTGAAGCATGTGGAAGATAAGTATGATGAGTTGGTGGTACAAAATTCAAGATAAATCGTTTTGAGGCAAATTCAAAGAGGATTGTGGGACAAGTTTCTAGAGGGACTAAAATGAAAAATTGGGTAGATTTAGTTAATCATACCTAATCCTAAAATGGATGATTTTGGTTAACTGAAAAAATACCTAAATTCTCTATTTATAGAGATAGAAGGCCAAATGCAAAGGTTGTCATGTGCAAGAACCTAAGGAAGACAAGAAGTCTAGGGTTTTGATATTAGAATTTTTTAGAACAACTAAGAGGGGGGGGGGGTGTGAATCAGTTATCCAAGGTCCAGATGTACAAATAAAACTTTTCATAGCTTAGTGAATCCATATCCATAAAACTTTGTCATGCATGCATCCATTACATCATATAACACTTCAAATTTGTAGGTTATTGTCCTAGGTCAAAAAAACTTTACAAAAATGTAAAAATGAAACATAATAGATTCAATAACACATTTGACACATAGATTTTACGTGGAAACCAATTTTGGAAAAATCCACCACTAACAAGCTACTAATTCTCACTCTTCTAAAGTGATGTCGTGTGAAAGGCCAACCCTATTAAAGGTTACAATACACTGTTAAATGTGACTTGGTTAGAGGATATCAATCACCTTGTTAGGAGTGAGCCTTGTTAGAGGAATTTAGACCATTCACTTAGAATGTCACCCAGTTAAAGGATTTAGCCTAGACTGATACAATGATTAGAAAGTAATAGTAAGGCTTGATTTGATAAAAAAATACAACTCACTTGCAAATTACAGATCTATGTTTCAATCCTCCAATCTTCTTGGCTTTCATATACTTTAGCTTTAATAACTTGTTCACCCTTCAAGTATTCATACTCTTAAACCTTCTTGCTTTGCTTACCAATAGAATTATCTTCTAGTTGGCCACTAAATGAAGAATACCATAGACTCCTTGTCTTCCTTAAGTTCTTGCACATGAAAACCTTTTCTTCTGCCCAACTCTCTCTATAAATAGAGATTTAAGATATTTTGTTTCTTCACCACAATCATCCATTTTAGGGTTAGATAGGATTAGGTAGGATATAATGAATCTACCCAATTTTCCATTTGGTTCCTCTAGAACTTCTATAATTTTTCTTGAATTCACCACAAAATAGTTTCCCTTGAATTCTATGCCATCAACTCATCATAGTTATCTTCCACATGCTTCGCACAATTTAAGAAAACAAAATAGTTAGCTCAAATTCATCAAATCTATAATCTAAAATGAATACTAGCACTCGACATCAATATGTTGTCACTCAGCTTCCACACTATTCTTTTACTCGATGAACATTAAAGTTTACTAATGCTCGACACCAACTAAACTTTACTTGGATTACACTGTTTCACTCGACATACATAAAATTTCTCTATGCTTAGCTCTAATTAATTTTTTCTCGGCTTGCACTAACTTTGCTCGGCACCTACTATGCACTCGGTCAAACTTGGTAGACTCAATTCTTCTTACTTGTTCTTCCACACTTAATAATGCATCCAACCTTTACAGCCTTAAGTAGATAACAATACACTATATCATCACTATCTTAACTAATATTTGTACTCAACCTTTCTTTTAGGTGCTCTTGTTATCTCATTTGATCAAAACTTCTTCATCAATCAAACAAATGATAGTGTTGATATCTAATTGAAAAGATCATTTGATTAGAAAGATTATTGAAGAAGACTGTGTGTTTTAATCATTGTTTTGTAACTGATGTCAAACTTTCTATTTGCTAGTAAGACAATTGCTTATATGTTTCAAGTACTATCACTTAGTTGATTGATGAGGAGGATTCAATCAACAAGATGTAACAAAAGTACTTATAGGTAAGGTTGAGTTATGATTATGTAATGAAGTATAAGAATTAGTTAAGATAGTGATAACATAATGTATTGATGATCTACTTGAGGTTACAAAATGACTGGCTACACTTAGAAAGCTTAGAAGAATAAAGTTAAACAAAGTTCATTTGCCAAGCTTGACCAAGTAGATAGTAGGTGCCGAGAAAAGTTAGTTCAAGCCAAGAAAAAAGTCAGTTAGAGCTGAGTGAAAGCAAGTTCTAGTGGATGCCGAGCAAGTTAGTAGATGCTGAGTGCTTTTATAGTTGATGCCAAGTAATGCAGTATGTGCCGAGCATCAAAAGATTGATAATGTTGAGCTGCTGCATTATGACAAAGATCAAAGATTTGCCAAATAAAAGCTAACAAGTTTTTTTCTTAAAACTTGTGAATTAGGAGGAAGATAAGATTGATGAGATAGTGGTACATAATCTTATGTAAACCATTTTGGAGGTGAATTCAAATGAATTCTAAAAGAAGTTTTTAGAAAAGACAAGATATAGGGTAGATACATTGTATCCTACCTAATCCATCAAAAACCCTAATTTTGATGATGGATAATGAGCAGGAAAATGTTCTAATTTCTTATATATAGGAATGTCTAGTCATGAAGTAGAGAGTTAGAGAGAATTTGATGTGAAAATTTGATAAGGAGAAGGAAAGGGGTTTTGCTTCATCAAGTGACCCAAGTGAAGAAGTTTGCAATGGCGTACTAAGCTAGAAGGCTTAAAGAGGATGGATGCTTGAAGGGTGAACAAGCTATGAGAGTTGCAAAGATTGGAAGCCAAGCATAGTTGAGGATTGAATAGAGATCTATAATATGCAAGTAAGGTTGTAAGTTGTATTAGATCAAAGCTCTACTGTTACTTTCTAACAATTGTATTAGCCTAGGGTAAATCCTTTGGAGTAAGCTTGACTCAATAATAATTGGAAAATCCTTTAACAGGGTAGTATTCCAAGTGAATGGCCTAAAGTCCTCTAATAAGGCTCACTTTTAGCAGGGTGACTGAAATCCCTTAACTAGGTCACATTTAATAGTGTGTATTGTAAACTTTAATAAGGTTAGCCTTTAACAGGGCATCATTTTAGAAGAGTGAAAAAGGAGTAGCATGTTACTGGTGTTTTTCCAAAATTGGATTTCCATGTTAAATCATTGTGTCAAATATGCTGATGGATGTGTTGTGTTTTATTCTTTACATTTTTGAAAATTGATTTGACAATAACATATTAGTTTTAGCTAACACACAATGAATGCATGCATGGTTAACAATGTTTTATGGGTTCATTGAATTGTGAAATTTTTTATTTGTACATTTGGACCTTGAATAATTGATTCACCCCCCATCTCAGTTATTCTAAAATAATTCCAACAACTGGTATTAGAGCCATCTTCTTAAGAGGATAAGTTTTAAGGTACTAGAAGCACAAAGATCAAGATGTCAAAAAGAGAGGTACCCAAGCTCAACATAGATAACTTTCCTGCATGAAAAAGTTTGATGATGCTACACCTTGGAGGGCTTGGAGATTATGCACAATCTTGCATTATAGTAGAGCATGATGATCCAGTAGGAGCCCTAAGTACTAAAGATATGAAGAAAAGAAAGAACACAATTAGGCGATGTTGGAGATTGACTTTTCCCTAAGCTATGTTGAATTTGATGATATTAAAGGCCTTAACAGTGCAAAGAAGATGTGGGATGCCCTAGACACCATCTATGGAGGAGACAAAAATGTTCAAAGAGCCAAGTTAGAGAGTCTTAGAGGTAAGTTTGATGACATGAGAATGGAAGGTGAGAATATTGCTCAATATGTTGCTAGAATAAAAGAAGTTGCTAATGCTAAGTAAAGTCTTGAGGACATTGTTGCTTGTCTATGCCATTAGAGTATCTAGAATCCAAGAGTTATGATGTATACCAAGAAATGATCTAACCCTTGAAGGTTTGGTAGGAAGACTCATTTCTTTTGAGCTATCTAATTTTGACAACTATAGACCAGAGAGTATTGAATCAACTTTCAAAGTAAAATTGCTATTTAAGGATTCTAAGGAGCTATAGTAGAAGAAGAAGAAAAGAAAGCTAAAATATGCATCCAAAAACAGTAACAAAGATGAGGAAGATATTGAAAAATTGGAAGCATTACTAGCTAGAAGATTTCATAGAGGAAAATGCAAGTTCAAAGGTAAGTTACCTATCATTTGTTTCAATTGCAGTGAAGTTGGTCATATTGCTGCAAGATGTACATAGAAGAAGAACTATAGAGAAGGAAACAAGAGACTGTAGAGACAAAGGCAAGAAGTCATGCTACATTGTTGATGAACATGACTATGATGAAAATGATGATGAAGTGGTATATGTTGCAATGAAGGATGAATCTGATGAGGATGAGGCAACTGCACTTATGATTTGTGTGAACAAGAATGATAAACGAATCATTGATAGTGGATGCTCACATCACATGACTAGAGAAAAAAGTAAGTTCATTACCTTAACCTATTATGATGGAAATAGTGTAAGATTTGGTAATGATGCACCATGTTTGATAAAAAGAAAAGAGTCTATCAAAATCACAGACAAGATTTCATGTGACAATGCTTATTATATTGAAGGACTGAATTATAACTTGTTAAGTGTGTTGCAATTGAATAATTTGGGATGCAAAGTTGAGTTTGAAAATAAATCTGCCAAGATCTATAACACAGATGGAAACTTGATTGAAAAAGGTGATCAAACTAGAAGTAATATGTTCTATCTGGATATAGAAGATGCTACTTGTCTTATTGAAAAATTTGATGATATATGGCTTTGGCACAAGGGATTATGTCATGTTAATTTTGATAATCTGATTAGCATTAGTAACATGAAAAGAGTTAAGAGGTTTGCCTAAGTTGAAGAAACCAGAAAATATAATGTGCAAATAATGTCAGCTAGGCAAGATGACAAAGTCAAACTTTAAAAGTAAAGCTTATACCTCTAAGGAAATACTTGAAATTGTTCATACTAACTTGTGTGGACCTATTGAAGTGCAAAGCTACAAAGGAGATAAGTATATAATGCTATTTGTTGATGATTACTCTAGGATGATGACAGTCATGTTTCTAAAAGAAAAATCAGATGCTTTTCAAATGTTTAAGTGGTACTTGGCAAGAGTTGAAAAAGAAATAGGTAAGACTCTAAAATTCTTGAGATTAGACAGAGGGGGAGGATTCACTTCAAATGAGTTTGAGATGTTTTGTAATGATAGAGGAATCAAAAGATAGACATCTGCACCTAGGACCCCTCCACAAAATAGAATTGCTAAAAGAAGAAACATGTTTATAATGGACTATGCCAGAACACTCATGATGGAGAAGAATGTTACTTTGAAATACTAGAGAGAAGTTGTAAGTATTGTTGTATACACCTTGAACCATGTGCAAGTCAAGAAAAGGTACTCATTCAACACCTTTTGAACTATGGTATGAATATCCACCTAATGTGAAATACTTTAAGGTATTTGGAAGAAAATGCTATATTTTTAAAGATGTTAAGAGTGAAAAGTTTGATGCAAAAAGTGAAGAAGGTATATTCCTTGGTTACTCCACAAGAAGCAAAGCTTATAAGTGTTTAAATATTAACACTAACAAAATTGTGGAAAGTGCAAATGTGAATTATGATGAGTTTACAGAAGTACATGAGGCTGAACCTACAATGGAACCAAAAGAATACAAATTATTTGTATACTATTATGAAGGAATGCCTACTAAAGAAGATGCTACAAATCATGCTACAAAACAACAACAAGTCTCAACAACTGTTGAGTCACAACCTATGAATTCCAAGTTGCATTCAGATGTAGAGTTGTAGAATGAAGGAAATGTACAAATTGGCTCTGAAATTAGTGGATATGAAAGAGATGCTAAAACACCTGACAAAGATGCACATAGTGACACTGAAGCTGAGAGATAGAATGTAGTTACAAGAACAGAGCCTGGACTATTCAAATATGTCAAAAGACATCATCCTATAGATGAAATCATTGGAGACAAAGATGCAAGGACAATGACAAGAAATAGATTGAGAAGTGAATCATGTTTGTTAAGAATGAAGGAACCTAAGACAATGAAAGATGCATTGGAAGATGATGACTGGTACAAGGCTATGGAAGAAGAAATTTAGTAGATAGAGAAGAAAAAGACTTGGAGTCTTGTTCCAAGACTAGAAGATAAGAATGTGATTGGCAGAAAATGGGTATTTAGAAATAAGTTAGATGAGAATGGTGAAGTGACAAGAAACAAATCAAGATTAGTTTGCAAAGGGTATGCACAAGAAGAAGGAATCGACTATGGTGAAACATTTTCCCCTGTTGCAAGAATGGAAGGAGTGAGAATTCTGCTTGCTTATGTTACATACAAAGGTTTCAAAGTTTACCAAATGGATGTCAAGTCTGCATTTCTAAATATTAGAAGAAGAAGTCTACATAGAATAGCCAAAAGGTTTTGTTGATAAAAATAATAAGAACATGGTATGTTGACTGCACAAGGCCCTATATGGATTGAAACAAGCACCAAGAGCATGGTATGGGAGACTGCATACTTATCTTATTAAGATTGGATTTGAAAGGATAGATGATAACAACAATTTGCACATGAAGATAGATAAAGAAAAAGTTATACTTTTATCTGAAATATTTGTTGATGATATCATATTTGGAGGACAAGATGCTTTGTGTAAGGATTTTGCAAATTAGATGAAGCAAGAATTTGAAATGTCAATTTTTGATGAGATCAAATTCTTTGTGGGATTACAAGTATATCGGATGAAATATGGTGTATATATCACTTAGTTAAAATATTTCAAAGAAATATTGAAGACATTTGGACTAGAGGATTCAAAACCAAGTACACCTATGGTAACAACACTCAAGCTATCAAAGAATGATGATTCAGCTGAGGTAAATTAAACATTATACAGATCCATGATTGGAAAATTATAATATGTAGTACATAATAGACTTGATATTGTATTGCTTGTGGGGATAGTTGCAAGATTCTCTACTAATCCCAGAGAGAATCACTTGATGGCTGTGAAAAGGATAATGAGATACTTGAAAGGAACAAAAGAGTTTAGTTTATACTATAAGAAGAATGAAAAATTTGAACTAAGAGCCTATACTGATATTGATTGAGCTAGAAATATTGATGACAAAAAGAGTACCAGTGGAGTAGCATTCTTCTTAGGCAAAAAACTTGTTACATGGACTAGCAAGAAGTAAATTTGTACTTCCTAATCTACTATTAAAGGAGAGTATGTTGTTGCTGCTATTAACTGCACAAACATTATATGGATCAAACAACTACTTAAGGGAATGAAGGAAGAAATCATAGAACCAGTGCCACTTTATTGTGATGATACAAGTGCTATCAATATATCAAAGAATCCTGTGATGCATACAAAAATAAAGCACATTGCAATCAAGTATCATTATGTAAGGGAATTGGTTCAAGATGAAGAGGTGAAGATGGAATATATTAACACAAAGGAGCAAATTGCTAATATCTTCACAAAAGCATTACCTAAGGATGCTTAAGAGTATTTGAAAGGTAAACTAGGGGTGATACCCCTATCAAAGGCTATGTAAAAGAAAGATGGAGTGCCCTGCATCAAACAAGCTAACATTCATTTCATACAAATTGATGCAATGGATCTTACCTTAGGAATTGCCTAAAGTAATTATAGAACTAGAATTACAAATCAATCACAAGCAAGGTGACCAAAGGAGAAAATTGAAGAACCTTCAAAAGCCTATATCTGCATATATCAAAGATGCCAAGTGTTAAGTATATGTCTTTGAAATTGTTGTCAAAGAGGGAGAAAGCACATTAAACTAATCAAGTACAAGAGGAACAATGGAGAGAGTACATTATTAGAAGATCAAAAGACCAAAAGAAAAAAAGAGGGAGAAAGTAGAAAGCAATTAGAACCAAAAGGATCAGAACAAAAAGAGGGAGATATTCTGCTGAAAGAGAAAAGATATAGAAGGAACTCAGAAAGAGTTATATTTTGTAGCCTAATCAAAAGATAGAAGTTGTCGATAGAGGGAGAAATTTTAAATGCAGGTTTTCTTTTTGTTATTGTCTTACTATTTTAACCTAGTCAGTTTGATGGAACAAGATGTTCATCATTTGTTGTTTGACTTGGTTGATTAGTTTGGTTTGCCATCAATGCCAAAGAGGGAGATTGTTGATATTTGATTGAAAAGATCATTTGATTAGAAAGATTGTTGAAGAAGACTATGTGTTTCAATCATTATTTTGTCACTCATGTCAAACTTGCTCTTTGCTGGTAAGATAATTGCTTACATGTTTCAAGTACTATCACTTAGTTGATTGATGATGAGAATTTGATCAACAAGATGTAACAAAAGTACCTAGAGGAAAGGTTGAGTTATGATTATGTAATGAAGTATAACAATAAGTTAAGATAGTGATAACATAATGTATTGATGATCTACTTGAGGTTACAAAATGACTGGCTACACTTAGAAAGTTCAGAAGAATAAAGTTAAACAAAGTTCATTTGCCAAGCTTGACCAAGTAGATATTAGGTGCCGAGAAAAGTTAGTTCAAGCTGAGCAAAAAGTCAGTTGGAGCCGAGTGAAAGAAAATTCTAGTGGATGCCGAGCAAGTTAGTAGATGCCGAGCAATTTTTAGTTGATGTCGAGTACCAGTAAAATTCAGTTGATGCCAAGTGATTTTACAATTGATGCCAAGTAACATAGTATGTGCCAAGCATCAGAATATTGATAATGCTGAGCTACTGCATTATGAAAAAGATCAAAGATTTGCCAAATAAAAGCCAAAAAGTTTGTTTTCTTGGAACTTGTGAATCAAGAGGAAGATAAGATTGATGAGTTGGTGGCACAGAATCTTATGTAAACCATTTTGGAGAATTCTAAGAGAAGTTTCTAAAAAAGACAAGAAATGGGGTAGATACATTGTATCCTACCTAATCCATCGAAAACCCTAATTTTGATGATGGTTAATAAGTGGAAAAATGTTCTAATTTCTTATATATAGGAATGTCTAGTCATGAAGCAGAGAGTTAGAGAGAATTTGATGCGAAAATCTGATAAGGAGAAGGAAAGGGGTTTTGCTTCATCAAGTGACCTAAGTGAAGAAGTCTACAATGGTATACTGAGCTAGAGGGCTTAAAGAGGATGAATTCTTGAAGGGTGAACAAGCTATTAGAGCTGCAAAGATTGGAAGCCAAGCAAAGTTGAGGACTGAACAAAGATCTATAATCTGCAAGTAAGGTTGTAAGTTATATTAGATCAAAGCTCTACTATTACTTTCTAACAATTGTATTAGCCTAGGGTAAATCCTTTGGAGTAAGGTTGACTTAGTAGTCATTGGAAAATCCTTTAATAGGGTGGCATTCCAAGTGAATGGCCTAAAGTCCTCTAACAAGGCTCACTTTTAGCAGGGTGACTGAAATCCCTTAATTGGGTCACATTTAATAGTGTGTATTGTAACCTTTAATAGGGTTGGCCTTTAATAGGGCATCACTTCAGAAGAGTGAAAAAGGAGTAGCATGGTACTAGTGGTTTTTCCTAAATTGGGTTTTTGTGTTAATTCATTGTGTCAAATATGTTGATTGATGTTTTGTGTTTCATACTTTACATTTTTGCAAATTGATTTGACAATAACATATCAGTTTTAGTTAACACATAATGAATGCATGCATGGTTAAGAATGATTTATAGGTTCACTAAATTGTGAAAAGTTTTATTTGTACATCTAGACATTGAATAACTGATTCACCCCCTCTCTCAATTATTCTAAAATAATTCTAATAGATATTACTCAAATCAATTAGGCAGTTGTCTTACCAGCAAGTAGTAGGTTTGACATAAGTAAGAAAACAATGATTGTTCCATTACATATTCTTCACTTCAAAATAATCGCATATGAACAATCTCCCTCTTTGGCATTGATGAAAAACCATTACCAACAACATTACAAAAAATAAAATAATTCCTTGTATTGAAATCTCTCCCTCTATCAACAACTTTCATCTTCTGTATAGGCTACAAAATTATGTTCTAATTAAAAAAAAAAACAACTCTTTCTTATGACTCCCTTAGTACTTTCTCCTTCTTACTAGGTAGATGTATGTCTTGTAGTCATATCTCTCTCTTTAGTAAACATCGGGTACACTATCCCCTATGAGTAGATATTTCATTAAAGTATTTCTCTTCGTACACGATCTCCCTCTTTGACAACTATGTCAAATACTTGTCATCTCAACATGTAAATGTTTAGAAATTTTGGTTTCTCCCTCTGTCACCTTACTTATGATTGATCTTATGTTCCAAATCTTTGATTACTTTAGGTAACTCCTAAAGCAATATCTACTGCATCAACGTTTAAGATACAACATTTAGCTTCATTTGATGTAGTGCACTACTTATTCTTCTCAAGAAACTTTGGATGGGGGTATCACCCCTAATTTACCTCTTAGATACTCATGAGCATCCTTAGGTAATGCTTTTGTGAAGATATCAACTATCTTCTCTTTGGTATTCACATATTTTATCTTCACTTCTTTGTCTTGAACTAACTCTCTCAAGTAATGATACTTGATTGCAATGTGCTTAGTCTTTGTGTGCATCACATGGTTCTTTGATATATTTATAGCACTTGTATTATCATAATAAAGTATTATAGGTTCAATGATTTCTTCCTTTATACCTTTGACTAGTTATTTGATCCGTACAATGTTTGTACAATTAATTGCAACAACAACATATTCAACTTCAATAGTAGATTGAGATATGCAATTTTGTTTCTTACTAGTCCACATAACTAGTCTCTTTCCTTAGAAAAAATTCTCCTCCACTTGTTCTCTTTTTGTCATCAATGTTACCAGCCCAATTAACATCACTGTAGGCTCTCAACTCAAACTTCTCATTTTTCTTATAGTATAGACCATAGTCTTCTATTCTTTTTAGATATCTCATAATTCTCTTAAGAACCATCAAACCATTCTCCTTAGGAATACCACAAAACCTTGAAACTATCCCAATAGATAATGCAATGCTAGGTTTGTTATGCACTACATATTGCAATTTTCCAATCATAGACCTATACACTGTTTGATTCACATTAGTAGAATCATCATTCTTTGAAAAATTGTGTCCTATCACCATAGGTGTGCTAACTGGTTTTGAATCTTCTAATCCAAAAGTTTTCAATATTTCCTTTACATATTTAGACTAAGTGATGTATATACCACATTACATTTGATATACTTGCAAACCAACAAAGAACTTGATCTCTCCAAACATAAACATCTCAAATTCTTGCTTCATTTCATTTGCAAATGCCTTGCATAATCCATCTTGACCTCCAAATATGATATCATCAACAAAAATTTTAGATAGTAAAATACCTTTTCCTTTTTCTATCTTCAAATATAGATTGTTGTTATCCTTAGTTCTCTCAAATCCGATCTTCACAAGATAGTTGTGAAGCCTTCCATACTATGCTCTTGAGGCTTGCTTTAAACCATATAAAGTTTTGTGTAGTCTACATACCATGTTCTTTGTTGGCATAAAGTTATTTTCCATTAGTGAAAAAAATCACAATTTTAACCAAGCACCAAGTAATATAGTTCAGACCGAATGATGGCAACACAGTTCAAACCGAGTAATACAGTTCAGATCGAGTGATGGCAACACAGTTCAAACCGAGTGAAGGACTTAGTGTTAATCAAGTGAAGATGCACTTAGTGTTAACCAAGTGAAGATGCACTTAGTGTTAACCGGGTAAAGATGCACTCAGTATTAACGGAGTGAGGAAGCACTTAGTGATGACTGAGTAAAGAAGGACTCAGTGATAACCGAGATCAGGTGGTTAACGAAGAAGTTAGTTTCTACCGAGTGACACTATATCTATCGAGTCACCAATGGTTACTGAGTTCCAGGCAATTTTGTATGACTAGTATGAACCGAGCCCCTACCTCTACTGAGTGCATGACGATGCTGAGTAACGTAGTGGATGCCGCGTATCAGAAGGTCATCAAGTCTGTCTGAAGAACCCAAGTTTATTTTACTATTTGGATGACTCAGTTATATTTTGGTTACTTGTGTTTGGCTAACTTTGCATGAATAATTATTGGAATGGTATATATATGTAATGTATTATATCATTCAAAATATAGATACGAGGAAGATATAAAAGATATAGAATATTGCACAAAAGAGGGACATAAGATATGATATGCAAATTTATCAGCAGTAAAGAATACTCAGCAAGGTCTACCAGGAGCAAAAATGATTTCATCAATCACAGAAGGTGATCTACAATAAAGAATCCAGTCAAGTTGTAAGTTGATCTGTTGGTTCATCCTAACAGGTGAATCATTCTTGTAAATCCTTGAACAAGGTAGACTTAACCGTCTTTATTCAAATCTCCTAACAGAGTGCATACTTGTAAAGTATGTTTGTAAATCCTCTAACAAGGTGGATCTAGCAATCCTCTGTGCTCCTAACAGGGTAGATCACCAGAAGTGATCATTGTAAGCCTTAACTGGCCAACTTCATAGTGCAGTAACGAAGCTTTGTGGGTATCATCCCCACCCCAGTTTTACTTTCTACTTTGGAAGGTTTCTGGGTCACCAAATCTCTGTGCATATATGGTTTAAATGTTTAATAGTTCTTTTATGCAGTAGGCTAGATGAGTGAATGTTGTATATGGTTATTCTGAATTGACTTAAAAGTTTTATTGTTACTGATTCACCCCTCCCCTCTCAGTAACCTATTATATCTTGAATATTTCCAACAGTTCTTGTTGTTTGCATAAAAAAATCCTTATGGCTATTCTATATAGACCTCTTCTTCTAATATATCATTTAGAAATATAGATTTCACATCCATTTGATAAAATTTGAAACCTTTGTATGCAGAATAAGCAAGCAAAGTTCTTACTCCTTACAATCTTGCAATAGGGGTGAATTTTTCTCCATAGTCTATTCCTTCTTCTTGTGCACAACCCTTGCAAACTAATCTTTCCTTATTCCCTATGAATTCACTATTCTCATCTAACTTGTTTCTAAACACCCACTTGGTTCCTTTTATATTTTTGTCCTCTGGTCTAGGAACTAGAGTCTATGTCTTGTTCTTCTCAATTTGTCCAATCTCTTCTTTCATGACTTTAATCTAGTCCTCATTGTCTAAGGAATCTTTCACTAACTTAGGCTCATGCATTCTCAAAAAACATATATCACTTCTTAGCCTATTCCTTCTCATTGGTCTAGCATTTTTGTCTCCAATAATTTGTTTAGCAGGGTGATGTCTCTTGACATACTTTGACAATCTTGGTTCTTCTCTACCTTCCTCATTAGGTTTGTTAACTTCTGAATCACTATGTACTTCTCTATCAGGTAATTAAAAATCTCTTTCATGTACACTAACCTTAGAATCAAAATGTACCTCAGCTTTGGTCTGCAACTCAACACCTGATTGTAGCTCGATTCTTGAATGCAACTCAACATTCATTGTATGTGACTCGATAGACACTGAAACTTGTTATTGATTTGCAACTCGATTTACAACACCTTCATCAACAAACATTCCTTCATAAAAGTATACAAAATATTTGTATTCCTCTGGTTCCTTCATAGGTTCAACCTCATGTACTTCTATATATTTATCAAATTTTACATTGGCATTTTTCACAATTTTGTTAGTGTTAATATTTAAACACTTATAAGCTTTACTTCTTGTGGAATAGTCAAGGAATATACCTTCTTCACTTTTAGCATCTAATTTACCATTCCTAAAATAGTTAAGAATACATCACTTGCTTTCAAATACCTTAAAATATTTTACATTGGGTGAGTATCCATACCATAATTCAAAAGGTGTTGAATGAGTAGCTTTCTTGACTTACACAAGGTGCAAGGTATAGACAACTATACATACAACTCCTCTACAATATTTCAAAGCATCATTCTTCTCCATCATGAGTGTCCTAGTATAGTCCATTACATATATGTTCCTCCTTTCAATAATTCTTTTTTTTGGAGGGTTCCTAGGTGCAGATGTTTGTCTTTTGATTCCTCTATCATTACAAAACATCTCAAACTCATTTTATGCAAATTCTCCACCTTTGTCAGATCTCAAACATTTTAGGCTTTTACCTGTCTCCTTCTTAACTCTTAGTACCACTTAAACATTTGAAAAACATCAAATTTCTTTTTTAGAAACATAACTATCATCATCCTAAATAATCATCAACAAATAACATAATGTACTTGTCACCCTTGTAGCTTTGCACTTCAATTGGTCCACACAAATCAATATGAACCATCTCCAAAATTTCTTTAGAGGTGTGAGTCTTACTTTTAAAACTAGATTTTTTCATCTTGCCTAACTGACATTGTTTGCAAATTATATTGTCAAGTTTCTTCAATTTAGGCAAACCTCTCACTCTTTTCATGTTACTGATACTGACCAAGTTATCAAAGTTAACATGACATAACCTCGTGTGATAACCACACATCATCAAATTCTACAACAAGACAAGTAGCACCATTCATATCAAGATAAAATAGATTACCTCTAGTTTGATCACCTTTCCCAATTAGTTTCACATTAGTATCATAGATCTTAGCTATCTTGTTCTCAAACTCAACCTTGCAACCTGAACTATTCAATTGTGACACACTCAAAAAATTATAGTAAAGTCCTTCAACATAATAAGCATTGCACATAAAATGTTTTCTATGAGTTTGATAGATCCTTTTACTTTTATCAGACATGGTGCATTAATACCAAACCTTACACTATTTCCATCATAATAATTCAAGGTAATGAACTTACTTTTATCTCCAGACATGTGATGTGAACACCCGCTATCAATGATCCATCTATTAACCTTGTTCACATAAGACACCAATGTAGTTGCCTTATCCTTATTAGATTCATCGTTCATTGCAACATACACCACTTCATCATCATGATCATCAGATCGATCTTTGGTTTCCTATTCTGCAATGTAGCAAGACTTCTTGCCTTTGTCTTTGTAATCTTTGTTGTCCTCATCTCTTCTACCTTTATATTTGTCACCACTCCTATTGTTTTTCTAGCAGTAATATGACCAGCCTCATTGAAATCAAAACACATGATAGGTAACTTACCTTTTCAAGTTGTTTTACATCCTCCTTAATTGTATCATTGTCACTAGAAAAATATTTGATCTTTTTCTTCTTCTCTTTAGGTTCCTTCAATGACAACTTAGCTTTGAAAGTAGATTCAACATTGTCAGATTTGAAGTTATCAAAATTAGATAGCTAAAAACCAGTGATCCTACCTACCAAACATTCAAGAGTCAGATTAGAACTTGGTATACATCTTAATTCTTGTATGAAAAAAACTCTAATAGCATATATGGACAACACTATTCTCAAAAAATTGCTTAATACAATATCATCATCTCTCTTACTAGTAGCTCCTCTTATAGTATTAACAACATCTTTTACTCTAGAGCAATATTGAGCAATATTCTCACTTTCTTGCATCCTCATGTCATCAAACTTACCTCTAAGACTTTTAGATTTGGCTCTCAAAATTTTTTCATCTCCTTCATAAATGGTGTTAATAGAGTCCCACATCTTATTTTCAGAATCACAACCCTTGACATCATCAAACTCAACATAACTTAGGGCAGCGACAATCTCCAACATTATGTGATTGTTTTCTTTTTTCCTTTTTAGATCATCAATAGTCGGGGCTCCAATAAGAAACATGCTCAGTGATAATGGTAGAGTATGCATAATCTCCAAGACCTCCTAGGTGTAGCTTCATTAGAATTTTCCATACAAGAAAGTTCTCCTTGTTAAGCTTGGGTACTTCTCTTTTTGACATCTTCATCTTTTGCTTCTAGTAAATTCAAACTAGTTCTCTTAAACAGATGCTTTTGATACCAATTGTTGGAATTCTTTAAAATAACCAAGAGGTGGAGGGGTGAATCAGTTATCCAAGGTTTAAATGTATAAATGAAAATTTTTGCATCTTAGTGAACCCATATCCATAAACCCTTGTCATGCATGAATCCATTAGATCATACAATACTTAAACTTTGTAGGTTATTGTCCTAGGTCAAAACAAAATTTCAAAAATGTAAACATGAAACATAATAGATTCAATAACACATTTTTCACATAGATTTTATGTGGAAACCCAATTTGGGAAAAACCACCAGTGACATGCTACTAATTCTTACTCTTATGAAGTGATGCCCTATGAAAAGCCAACCTTATTAAATGTTACAATACACACTATTAAATGTGACCTAGTTAGAAGATTTCAATCACACTGTTAGGAGTGAGCATTTATAGAGGACTTTAGACCATTTACTTGGAATGTCACCTGGTTAAAGGATATACAATTTACCCTAAATTGATACTATGATTAGAAAGTAAGAGTAAGGCTTAATCTGATAACAAATTATAACTTACTTGCAAATTATAGATCTCTATTTCATTCCTCCATTCTACTTGGCTTTCACACACTTCAGCTCTGATAGCTTGTTCACCCTTCAAGCATTCATACTCTTAAGCCTTCTTTCTTTGCTTACCAATAGGGGTCTCTTTTGTTTGGCCACTAAATGAAGCAATACTCTAGACTCCTTGTCTTCCTTAGGTTCTCATAAATGGCAATCTTTATTTCTGACCAACTCTCTCTACAAATAGAGATTTAAGATATTTTACTACTTTACCACAATCATCCATTTTAGGGTTAGGTAGGATACAATGAATCTACCCACTTTTCCATTTGGTTCCTCTAGAAGCTTCTTCTACAATCTTCCTTGAATTCACCATAAAACAATTTACCTTGAATTCTATGCCACCAACTCATCATAGTTATCTTCCATATGCTTCACACAATTCAAGAAAATAAAATAGTAAGCTTAGATTCATCAAATATACAATTTAACATGAATACTAGCATTTGACATCAATATGTTGTCACTCAGCTTCCATAGTATTCTTTCACTCAGCTTTCACTAGTTCACTCGACGAACACTAAAGTTTACTGATGCTCGACACCAACTAAACTTTACTCGCTTACACTATTTCACTTGACATACACTAAAATTTTACTTTTCTTATCTCTAATTAATTTTTTTCTCAGCTTGCACTAACTTTACTTAGCACCTACTGTACACTTAGTCAAGCTTGATAGACTCAATTCTTCTTGTTCTTCTAGACTTAATCTGTGCATCCAACCTTTGTAGCCTTAAGTAGATAAACAATACACTATATCATCACTATCTTAACTAATCTTTGTACTCCTTTTACATACCATAACTCAACCTTTCCTCTAGGTTCTCTTGTTATCTCCTTTGATCAAAACCTCCTCATCAATCAAAAAAATGATATTACTCAAATCAACCAGGTGGTTTTCTTACAAGCAAGTAGTAGGTTTGACATCAGTGACAAAACAATGATTGTTCCATTACAAATTCTTCACTTCAAAACAATCTCATATCAACAGTTGCTTCATATGGTGGCCGAATTAAAGAGATTGTGATTGGCATACAAAGCAAGAAATCTTAAGAGGATGAATTCTTGAAGAGTGAACAAGCTGTCAGAGATGAAGAGTGTGAATGCCAAGAAGAATGGAGGACTGAACTAGAGCTTTGTTATCTATAAGTGAGATTTTTTATTATCAGATCAAGTCCTATTTTTACTTTCTAACAACTATATCAGTTTGGATAAATCCTTTGGATTAGGATTGACCTAACAGTCAATTTTAAATCCTTTAATAGGGTGACATTTTAATAGAATATTCTAAAGTCCTCTAACAAGGCTCACTCCTTATAGGTTGATTAAAATCCTTTAACCAGGTCACATTTAGTAGTGTGTATTATAACCTTTAACATGGATGACCTTTAATAGGGAATCACTTCAGAAGAGTGAAAATGGGTAGCATGTTATTGGTGGTTTTTCCCAAATTGGGTTTCCACATAAAATCCTCGAGTCAAATTATGTGAATGAGTTTGTTGTATTTCATGCTTACAATTATTTTGACCTAGGATAGTGACCTACTAAGTTAAGGTATTGGATGTTCTAATGGATGCATGCATGATATGGTTTTATCGATATGAATATGTTAAGCACTAAAAAGTTTTATTTATACATTTGGACATTGGATAACTAATTCACCCCCCTCTCAATTATTCTAAAGAATTCCAATAGTTGTCTGTGCAGGCCTCTGATTTATGAAAGGGAAGGCAGATTCCATATGGTAAGTGAAAACCAATCCGAATCTTAACATGTGTTGCATACCTCTTTGCAAAAATATGCAGGCTCTTAATGATCCCCTCTTAACACGGGTATCAATATGTCACAATAAATAAAAAATATGTTAACACAAAATAATTTTAAACAAAGAGTGGGCTTTAATGGTAGTAACATTTTTGCTGTCATTGTTGTTGTTTCTTACAAAATGTGGTCTAATAAATCACATTGTAATCTTCCCAATCAATGCAAAATAAATAACCATTTTTTACCAATTCACCTCATGTGAAAAAGTAAATTTGTGCATGTAGTAGCATACACTACTTTGGTTTGGCATGTTAAGATGGATGTTAGGGGATTGCAACTTTTTGATGGTAGTGTAGTAGGGAAACTACAAAAAATGCAAATGTATGGGATGGGGATGCATGGTAGATGACGAAGCATGGTGGAAGGGCTATGGGGAAGTAGTGGGTTGTGTAGTTGAATCCAAGAAAATATGGTTGAGATTGAAAATTTCATGCACATTAGTAAATAACTTGGAAGAAGAAAAATAATTTTCACCAATTTTCCATTTTAAATGCACAGTAAATCATTTGAATTTTAGTTGTAGATGATACAATGTACATTTTTTCTTTTATAGTGTCATTGGGAAATACTAGTTTTGATCTTGACTTTACCTGCTATTGCATTTCTAGTGATAGCATACTTGAGTGATACTACATTTTCATCTTGCACCATGGGAGATGTGCAATGATAATTTTGAATGTAGTGTTAACAGAAATGGTAAAAAAGTTGCAAATATAGTTTAGTGGTAATGACTCCCTAATCAAGCAATGCTATCTGTGTAGGCCTTTGAATAATTAAAGTAAAGGTGAATTCTCACCTAGAAAGTAAAAACCAATCCCAACATGTGTTTCATACCTTTTTATACAAATTTGCAGACTCTCAGTGGTCCCTTCTTAACATAGGTATCAATATGTCATAATAAAAAATACCTGTCAACAAAAGGTGGTTTTAAACTAAGAATGGGATTTTTAGGTAGTAATATTTTAGTTTAGGATTTAGCTAACATTTTTGTCATTTCCCACAAAATGTGGTCTAATTAATCACAATGTAATCTTCACAATAAATGAAAAATTAATAATTGTTTACAACCAATTGATCTCATGTGAAAAAGTAAAGAAGTTGGATGTCAAAGGATAATGGCTTTATGTCATTATTACAACACAAAAATTGTAGATGTATGGGATGTGCATGCATGGTAGTTGATGAAGCATGGTGAGAGAGATGAGAGAATTAGTTGGCTATGTAGCCTACTCCAAGAAAATATGGTTGTAATTGACAATTTCAAGCATAGTACAGTAAATGACTTGGAAGAAGCAAAATAGTTTCCGCCAATTTGTCATTTGAAATGCAGAGTAAATCACCTGAATTTTAGTTGTAGATGATACAATGTATGTTTTTCCTTTTATAGTGTTGAGAGAAACTACTTTTGATCTTGTACCCCTTATTATATTGCCAATGATAGCATACTTGTGTTATACTAAAGCTAGCACATCTCTTAGAGATCTCATCCAGCACTATGAGATATGTGCAACAATAATTTTGAATGTAGAGTTGACATAAAGGATCAAATAAAGTTGTAAATATGATTCGGTGTTAGTAAGTCACCAAGCAAGCAATTTTTTCTATCAAACCTTTGTATAATGAAAGTGAAGGTGCATTCCCATTTGGTAAGTGAAAACCAATCCCAACATGTGTTGCATACCTTTTTACATAAATATGAATACTCTTGATGGTCCCTTCTTAACATAGGTACCAATATGTCATAAAAAAAATATTTGTCAACAAAAAGTGGTTTTAAAAAAAGAGTGAGCTTTAGTAGTAACATTTTAGTTTATGTTATAGCTTCCATTATCATCATTTCCCACAAAATATGGTACGATCAATCACATTGTAATCTTTAGAATGAATGCAAAATAAATAAGGCTTTGCTATTAGTTCACCTTTTGTGAAAAAGTAAACTTGAGAAATCAAAGTTATGTGTGTAGTCCCATACATTGCTTTGGTTTGGCATGTTAAGTTGGATGTCAGGGGATTGTGACTTTATGATGGTACTAGAACACAAAAACTATAGATGTATGGGATGTGGATGCATGGTAGCCAATGAAGCATGGTGGGAGAGTTGGGGGAATTAGTCAGTTGCATATCTGGCTCTAAGAAAATATGATTGTGATTGAAAATTTCATGCACAATACAATAAAAAATTTGGAAGAAGAACAATAGTTTCTATCAATTTGTCATTTGAAATGCATAATAAAATCATCCATATGTAAGTTGCAAATGATATGATGTACAATTTTCCTTTTATAGTGTCATTGGGACATATTAATTTTGATCTTGACTTCTACTCATTATTATAGTGCCAATGATAACATACTTGTGTGATACTAAAGTTGTCATATCTATTACCATTTTTATTTGGCATAATGGGAGATTAAAACAATAATTTTGAATGCAGAGTTGATAGAAAGGATCAAATAAAGCTATGCATTTGATTCAATGTCAATGATTCCACAATCAAGAGGTGTTTCTTGTGCATGCCTCTGAATAATGAAAGTGAAGGTACATTCTCATCTGGTAAGTGAAAACCAATCCCAACATGTGTTGCATGCCTTTTTACAAAAAATTGCAGACTCCCAATGGTCCCCTATTAACACAAGTACCAAAATGTCACAATAAAAAATATTTATAAATGAAAAACTATTTTGATAAAAAAAAAAAGGGCTTTAGTGGTTGTGACATTTTAGTTTAGGATCTAGCTACCACTTTCATTGTTTATCACAAAATTAGGTATGATCAATTGATCACATTGTAATCTTAACAATAAATGAAAAATAAATAATTGCTCATTACCAATTCTCTTCCTATGAAAAATTAAATTTGTGCATGTAGAACAATACACTACTTTGGTTTGGTATGTTAAGTTGCATGTCAAGAGATCACAACTTTGTGATGGTATTGTAGCATTAAAAATATAGATGTATGGGATGGAGATGCATGGTAGCCAACAAAGCATGGTGGAGAGCTAGGGGAATTAGTCATTTGTGTAGCTGGCTCCAAGAAAATATGTTTGCAGTGGAAAATTTCATGTATAGTATAGTAAAAGACTTGGAAGAAGCAAAATAATTTCTACCAATTCATCATTGGGAATGCATACTAAATCATCTAAATGTCAGTTATAGATGATACAATGTACATTTTTCCATTTATAGTGTCATTGGGAGATACTAGTTTAGATCTTGACTTGCACTCGTTATTATGTTGCCAGTGATAACATACTAGCGTGATACTAAAGATATCATATCTATTAGGGTTTTCATGTGGCACCATGGGAGATGTGCAATAATAATCTTGAATGTAGAGTTGATATAGATGATCAAATAAAGTTTCAAATATGATTCAATGTAAAAAAATCCCCAATCAAGTAATGATGTTTGTGCAAGCCTCTGAATAATGAAAGTGAAGTTGCATTCCCATTTGGTAAATGAAAACCAATCCCAACCTATGTTGCATACCTTTTTACAAAAAATTGTAGACTCTTGATGGTTCCTTCTTAACATGGGGATCAATATATCATAATAAAAATATGTGTTAAAAAAAGTAGTTTTAAACAAGAGTGGGCTTTAATGGTTGTAATATTTTAGTCTAGGACTTAGCTCTCACTATCATCATTTCCCAAAAAATTTGGTATGATCAATCAAATTGTAATCTTCACAATAAATACAAAATAAATTACTATTTACTACCAATTCACTTCATGTGAAAAAGTAAAGTTGTGAGTGTTGTACCATACAATGCTTTGGTTTGGCATGTTAAGTTGGATGTCAAGGGATCATGACTTTGTAATGGTACTACAACACAAAAAGTACAAAAAATGTAGATGTATGGGATGGGGATACATGGAAGCCTACAAATCATTGTGGGAAGGTTGTGGGAATTAGTCGATTGTGTAGCCGGCTCCAAGAAAATATGATTATGTTAAAAAAATTCTTGAATGGTACAATTAATGACTTAGAGGAAGCAAAATAGTTTCCTTTGATTCATCATTTAAAATGCACTGTAAATCATCTGAATGTCAATTGCAGATGATACAATGTACATTTATCCTTTTATAGTGGTCTTAGGAGATACAAATTTTGATCTTGACTTGTACCTATTATTATATTGCTAGTGATAGCATACTTGTGTGATACTAAAGTTGTCATATCTCTTAACATTTTCATCTAGCACCATGGGAGACGTGCAACAATAATTGTGAATGTAGAGTTGATAGAAAGGATCATGTCATGCCCAAAATTTACAGGAGAAAAATGGAACTAATTTTTTTTTTTAAAATTTAAAATTGAACCTAGGTTACCTACACAACAACATAAACATGTTACAATTAGGTTAAATTAGGTAGTTGTATAATCAAGGCACATCAAATCAAGATCCCTGTGGTACTGCTATGTTTTGTTAAGTTTATAAATGTCATTAACTTAATCGAGGGTATCTTCCTAGTGGTTGGATTAGAATGAGTACATTAATCCTTGATACTCCTCATAAAAATGTCTTATGTGATAATTTGAGTGTTAATACTAACATGTTCAAAAAAATAGCTCAAATCACAATCTTATTTTGACACTAACTCTTACTCAAAGGGTATTCATATCCTAGTCACAAGTGAGGTCATGTTAACTAAGGCACATGATGTCAAGACTTGCATCGATGTAGTTAACTAGCCTTAAGTTGTAAATAGACAATATCAAAGGACATATTGGAAAGTCATTTGTGATATCCATTAACATCCACACTTATTTATTCTCTAGTTATTGAATGATAGGAAGATGTATAATACTTTAGGTATAAAGTAATATTAGGTTTCACAACCTATATTTATATAAAGGGGCCTTGTTATGCGTCTACAAAGTAACATCCATATGCACACAAGGTTTATCACATTCCAATCTTTACCGATTTTATGTTCATAAATTGAGTTAAATAAGAGGATATGTGTGTGTGTGTGTGTGTGTGTACTTATTTATCTTCTTTTATATTTATACACCTTATATTCTCTTTAATCTATAATATTGTATATAATATAAAACTACTAGCCAATAACTATTATTTAGTTTAGTTGCTATTATTAGATATAATTAATTTAAGTATTAATTAACAATACACATTACAAAGATAATATCCCATAAATATTCTTTATATAATCTAATCTATACCACCTGTTAAAACAATCTCTAACATACATGTAACTACACATGAAAGTAATTAATTTTCTCTACCACGTGGTAGTTACCATAAGATAGGTTATATAACAATATTTAAACACTTATTAACATGTAACTACATAGATCCTAAGTTCTAATAAATTAATAACTACCAACTCATTAGTAAGAAATTAACAAGTGAAACACATTCTAACCAATCTACCAATTCTTACTATCTAATTAGCAACAATTAAAATACTAACTAAACTATGCTAACTCCAATTACTTAATTAGCTAACTTATTTTTCTAAACTACTACTCCCTTCCTATTATCTCATTTGAGGTTGATTTGTTCATAATTTTCAATTCTACTAATTTTTCTTCTAATTACTAATTCCAAACTATACCACTTAATTAATTAATTTACTAACTAAAGTTCATTTACTTATCTACTTGCTAATTTAATATGTACCATGAACTAATTCATATTCTAACCCATCTATTATACTAAATAACTTTACTACATACACTCAACACATCCCAAATTAATAATTCCATTTCTCTAACTAATATTTGTATGCCAATACATATACTTACTAACTAATAAAAAATCTATTTCTACTAATGAATAACCAGTAACCAACTCACTAAACACTATACCACTATCTATCTAATCTAAAATATTTACTAACCTTCACTAACATCTACTTCCTTATAAAATGTTTCTATACCCATACTATGTTACATGATCTATAGACTAATCTCCTCCTCACATTATATTACATGCTACAAAGTTACTTTTCTCCCCAACAAACAAAAAAATTACCTAAAATCCTAATTTCATAATGCCCTTTGTCCCATCTAACCTTCATGTCCAAGCATTAAATCTTTTTTTTCTAAGCTCTTTTCCCATTTAAACCTGTCCAAACCCCTAAACCCCTGTCCTCTCCATTTTCCAAGTGCTCCACTAGAGATCATGTGGGGAGCATGAAAGGGGGGACAAATTTCATATTAGGTGGCTCCCTTATGGAACCTAGGAAAAATGAAAAGAGGGGAGGGGAGGAAATCATGTGGATCCCTTCCTCTCCCATTAATTTCGAATGCCACTTATGCTATTTTAGTGTATACCTTTTTCTTTTTTTTTGTACATGCATATTTGCAAGGTCCTTTCCAAGGACAAGGATGTGACATGGGCACGAGCCTTCCATTTAATATTTGATATTTATTTATTTATTTTTTTTGTAGAGGAGAGGTCTAGCAATTTATTCAAGGGTATATGTTTATTATTATTATTATTATTATTAAATTTATTAGCTAAAGATTCTAGGGAATATCTTCTATGAGTATTTTATTGGTCTGTAATTTGGGGGGTGGAGTATTTTCACTCCCCATACATTTTCTAGAGAGTAGAATGTGCATGTACAAGCCTAATTTCTTGTGGGAGTTTATCTATTTTCTTCATCTTCTTAAATAAAGTATATTGCTAATTATATGGGTTTGATGGTAGGTTGACATTATTGATATTTGTTTTCAACATATATATCTAATTAAGTGAATCTATTTAAAAGTCACTTCAGAGATAAATTCAACTCATGAGATACATTTAAAAAAAAAAATTCAATTGAACAATACTTTGATAATACATTATCTTGATTTGTTTCTTGATTCAATGAACAAAATACAACAATATATATAATGTACATTTCTTAGGTATCAAAATGGATGGCTATCCTTGAAATGAATCCTTTCCATAATTCTAACTATGATACAATAATCTCTAAATGCATAATCTAAAATTTTACAGTGCAATCACATATGATAATGTCTCCAAATTCTTCATTCCTTTAATGGATTATTTCTTCACAAAAATATACATAAGATGATAACCTTACTTTTACAATACAATACCATACACAAAGGACACAAATGAAGGGTTTAACAATGCAATATATAATAACATGGATAACTATTTCATCCTTTCAACTAAATTTCCAAATGACATATTCCTTCCTTGATACTATGCAATCTTTCATTGCAACAACATGAATAAGATGGAGATAGATTCTCTAATACGTGTATAATGCACAAAGAAAATTTTTCTCCTTCAAGCAACATCTACAAGATGACCATTCCAAGCTTGTTTCCATTGCTCCCATGAGCTCAAAATCTGTTAATATGTCACAAACAAAACAAAAAGAACAATGGGTACTCTCCTCCCAACCATAGACCTCCAAAGAGACCACCCCGAGCAAGGGGAACAATGGTCAAACTAGGTTTTATTCCAATCTTACAAATGCATACATATTACATTACAACATTTAACAATTTCATCCCAAGGAGATTTCACAATGGTTCATCTATGGAACCATGAACATAGGGTGAAGGTGTTCTTTTCAAATGGAGACTTTCCATATCAAACAATACTTGCAATAAATAATTTTTGTGCCCCTTCATGGTTTTCACAAATCAGCAATGCCATGCCCTTTTGGGGCTTTCACAATCATCCTCCAATCACACTACCATCAGTTGTAGCTTCCTTGGAGTCCATACTCTATAAACTTCCTTTATACACCATACCTCCCTTATCACCCCCAACAAGATATGAATGATTATGGCATACAATGGAGCCCATACTCCAATGTTCTCAATACATTTTCAAGCCCAACTAACCCCTTCACTCTGGACTTCTCTTCTCTTCCCCAAGGGTGAGTGAAGCCTTCATACCCTTAACAAAACACTCATGCACAAAATCATGGAAAACAAAAGCAAGAGAACAATGAAAATCCAAACCTCATGCTCATCAAAACACAACACAATATGGTAAAAAAAATACCACACATTTGTCTTACAATAACATTCTTACTAACTACATTCTCATGAATACAATTCCAAGATTCAACTTCAAAATAGAAGAAATTTACTACATGGCAAGAAACAAAAACCTTGAATTCCCTTGCAAAAATGGTAATGAAAGGTTGTAGAAGAGCTCCCTCCTAGCTTCCAAACCCTAAGAGTCTCTAAAGTTAGGGAGTGGGTAGACACCCACTAATTTGATCCCAAGTCCTCTAAAAAGGATCCCCAAAACCCTCACTATCTAAAAATAGTCATAACATAAGCTTCCTTTACTTACACCATTGTCTCTTTCTAAAAATGTAGCCTTAAACAACTAAAAAGGTTGTAAAAGAAGTCATGTGACACTCCTAATTTAGAATTTCTTTGAAAGTGACTTGTTTGGAGAGTTCCCAAAGCCATCTAGGCCTACTAAAGGTTAAATTTATACCCCTAACCCATACTACTATCATGTGCACACTTATTTTTCACCATGGTAACCCCCTAGGACCACTTTTTGATCCCCAAAAGTTAATGGAAAGTTGGAATTTGAACTTCAATGGATAGGGACTTATCCTAACATTTTTCAATGCGAGGTTAACTTGGATACTATGCTGGGGTTATGTCAAGGTTAGGTTACTTTCCCAAAACCCTAAATGCCAAGTCATTTCCACATGGAAAAAACAAGTGTCAAGTGACACAAACACAAGATATTACATTTAAAGTGACTTGTCTCCAATAATACATGTATTCAACTATTACCCAGAAACCATTCACATTATGAAATAAAACACATTACAAAGAGGTCTAAATCCTTCCACATATAAAACCTCGACCATGTCATGTTCACATGGGTTTGAGCTTCGGTTCCCCATTAAACCCCATGGTTAAAATCCTTCACACTAAAATCAAGCATCAATAGTCCAAGAGAATCATATTAAAAAAACCATGTATTTATGTGCATGAAAATTCAATATTGCATAATTCACATTAGAATATTCACTTATCACATTTAACTTTCCTTTTTCTAATCATTTCATATAAAACATTCAAAACATCAAAATATCAAATTTTGTTTATCAACATTAGACTTCACTTAACATGATTAGATTAATATTCTAAATAACTTCATAATCTACTTTCGATTATAGTGATGAAATATTGAATCCCTAACTATTAAGTCCTTGGGTGTATGAATTAGGTCCTGGTGCATATCAAATATCTACCCTTTAACCCCAATTTCCCTTTAAACATTACAATTTGACATTTAAAGCATTTATACAATTTAGTTTCTATCAAAGAAATTGTAATAGATTAAAACATGAATGGAATCATTAAATATATCATTTACGTCCTAATGTGAAAACATAAGTGCGGATCGTGGAAATGCAAATATTAAAATAACATGGCCCTATAATCTCAAAAGTGCATCAAAACATAGAATTAGAAGTATCATAATGAAAATATGTCATCTATGCTATGGCAAGCTGGGTGAGGCCTCACAAATCAAAAAAAAAACTTGCAAATATAATTCAATGTCACTGATCCCCTAGTCAAGTAGTGTTGTCTATGCATGCCTCTGAATAATGAAAGTGAAGGTGCATTCCCATTTGATAAGTGAAAAGAAATCCCAACATGCACTACATACCATTTCACAAAGAAATGTAGACTCTTGATGATTCACTCTTATAACAGAGTATCAATATGTCACGGTAAAAAATATCTGTAAAAAAAAAAGTTTTGGGTTTTAATGGCAATAATATTTTAGTTTAGGATGTAGTTTCCACTATTTTCATTTCCCAAAAAATGTGGTATGAACAATCACATTGTAATCTTCACAATAACTACAAAATAAATAGTTGTTCGCTACCAATTCGCCTTATGTGAAAAAGTAAAGTTGCACATGTAGTACCATACACTACTTTGGTTTGGCATGTTAAGTTATAAATAATTTTAAATGTTGGGTTGACATAAAGGATAAAATTAAGTTGCAAATAATATGATTTAGAGTCATTGATTTCCCAATCAAGGAGTGTTGTTTATGCAAGCCTCTGAATAATATAAGTGAAGGCACATTCCCATCTGGTAACTAAAAACCATTCTAACATGCACTGCATACCATTTTACAGAAATTTGAAGACTCCCAATGGTCCTCTCTTGAAATGGGTATCAATATGTCATCATAACAAATATTTGTCAACAAAGAGCAGTTTTAAACAAAGACTGGGCTTTAATGGTAGTAAAATTTTAGATTAGGATTTAGTTGCCACTACTGTCATTTCCGAAAAAATGTAATATGATCAATCACATTGTAATCTTCACAAAAAAATTATTTTCTACCAATTCACCTCTTATGGAAAATTAATGTTGAAAAAGTAAAGTTGTGTGCATAGTACCATATACTACTTTTGGTTTGACATTTTAAGGTAGATGCCAGGGAATAATAGTTATTTGACTGCATTGCAGCACAAAAAATCTAGAAACTATAGATGTATGGAAAAAGGATACATGGTAGTCAATGAAGCATGGTGGGAGGGTTGGGAGAATTAGTCAAATACATAGCTAGCTCTAAGAAAATATAGTAGGAGTTGGAAAAATTATGCACAATATAGTAAACAACTTGGAAGAAGCAAAATAGTTTTTTTTGATTTGTCATTTGAAATGCATAATAAATCAACTGAATGTTAGTTGTAGATGACACAATGTACGTTCTTCCTGATATAGTGTTGTTGGGAGATACTAGTTTTGATCTTGGCATGTACCCATTATTATATTGTTAGTGATAACATACTTGCATAATAGTAATGTTGTCATATCTCTCAATATTTTCATCTAGCACCATGGGAGATGTACAAAAATAATTTTGAATGTAGAGTTAATAGATAGGATCAAATAAAGCTGCAAATATAATTTAGTATCAATGATTCCCCAGTCAAGTAGCAGTTTTTGTAGGCCTTTGAATAATGAAAGTGAAGGTACATTCCCATTCGGTAAGTGAAAACCAATCCCAACATGTGTTGCATACCTTTTTACAAAATCTACAAACTTTCAATTGTCCCCTCTTAACACGCGTATTAATATGTCATAGTAAAAAATATTTGTCAAGAAAAATTGGTTTTAAAAAAAGAGTGAGCTTTAATGGTAGTAACATTTTAGTTTAAGATTTAGCTTCCACTATTAGCATTTCCACCAAAATATGGTATGATCAATCACATCATAATCGTCATAATAAATGCAAAATAAATAACTATTTACTACCAATTCACCTCCTATGAAAAATTAAAGTTGTTTGTGTCATACCATTCATTGCTTTGGTTTGGCATGCTCAATTGGTTGTCAAGGGATCATAGCTTTTTGATAGTGCTGCAACATGGAAGCATGGTGGTAGGGCTAGGAAAATTAGCTAAGTGCATAGCTAGCTCCAAGAAAATATGATTGTGGTTGAAAATTTCAATAAGAATAAATCATTTGAGCATCAGTTGCAAATGATATGATATATATTTTTTCTAATTATAGTGTCATTAAGATCTATTAGTTTTGATCTTAACTTGTACTTGTTATTATATTGCCAATGATAGCATAGTTGCGTGATAGTAAAGTTTTCATATTTCTCAACATTTACATCTGGCACCATGGGAGATGTGAAAAAATAATTTTGAATGTAGAGTTGGCAAAAAAGATCAAACAAACCTACAAACACAATTTGGTGTCAGTAATTCTGATAGCCCTCATTTTCACTATACTAAAATTTTGATCCCCATTGTGAAAATGATCTAACTTTATTTTTCATTATTAGGGTTTTTGTGTCTCATGTATTTCTATTTTAAAAAGAACCCTAGCCAAATTATTTTACCCAAGCTCAAACAATGAAAATCTTGCCATAGGTTTTTTTATTTGGATATCTTAAGGTTGTGGTTTATCTTGCTAATTAAAAATTTCAATCAAAAGTGCAACCTTTTTGCCCTTATCCTATGTTTTTTTTTCACCTGGGAGATTGTATATCTTTCAAACCCTAGAGAAATCTTAATATCATGGTCTTGGTTTCTAGTCACATGCTTACTTTTTCCTGCTCCCAATGTTATGACACAAGGTTTAGTGGAGGATTGTAGAGTCATAGTTCAAGTTCCCTGATCTTAAGATGTGCCAGGGTCATGATATCATGAGTGAAAAAGAAAGGGTTCCCGATCTCATGATTTTCCTTTGTATTGTGACATCATAAGTTTTAGATGGAAGGTTTTAACTCATGATGTATGATGTTATGATAAATAGGTTGTCAGGGTATCGTGGAAGTAGAATGGATGGATTACAACCATGCAATAAAGTGACTTATTGTAGGATTGTAGAAGTATGCAAATACAATGAAGAAGGTAGAAAGTGTCAATCCTATGATGAAAATATGATTGTGGCATCATAATGGTCTATATAAGGTCTTCTAATGTCATGATAAAAGCCCCAGTCATAAGATCATGAAATAAGATGTTAAGGATCAAGATGCTACGAGAATGGCGATTGTGAGATCATAAAACCACAAATGACAAAGCAAGCTGGTAGTGCAGTATCAGAAATGTGACAAGTGTTCTATCTTGATTAGTCAAACAATGCAAAGTATACAAGGTGGATGTCATGTCAAGCCAATGGGACTAAAAATGTCTTTACATATGTCTACAATTTGACAGATCCCATTCTACAATCTTACAACAATTGATGTTCTGCAAGCTCTTAAGAGTAACAGAAGGATGTTGTGACTCTATGATAGGAAATATATCGAGGGATCATAGAGGTAAAAGTTGATGTTAGTGATGTTACAATGAAGGAAGGTGACAGTCTCTTGTAGCATTGTAGGGGTAAAGAAGATGACTACCAAAGTCACAAAGTAGTTAGTTGAGCCATGATCATAGGATTGTAGGCCAAAGAACAATAAGATGAGATGTTACATTGTGCAATGTAAATTGCCTATTGTGAAATTGTAAATATTTTAAAGGAAAGCTTCGATGCCATGTTAACCAGTGTATCGTGAGATTGTAGAGACATTTTACAAGCCTTGTGACAATGTGACAAGGGTTTTGATTTCATGAGATCATAAGATCGAAGGGATTTTCTTCCCCACCTGAGATATTATGAGGATTTTGACTCTTGGTTTGATCGTAGGATCGTAAACTATAAGTTAACATTATGTTTTCCATTTCTTGAGATGGAAACAACAAAAGATTCTTGACCAATGAGATTTAAGCAATAAAAAAAAAGTGCAACTTAGGATAATAATGATGACACTCCCTTGAGGTGATAGAATAAGCTAAACTTTAAGGCTTGAGCATGTTAAAAAATAAGGCATAGGGGCATTGATGATGAGCATTGAGTTATAAATATATTCTACTGATTAGTTGCAGTTTACTGTTCAGAAAGAGAAAATATAAGTAGTTGTAGAGTTTTCAATGTGTGTAAACTACAATTTCTAGTGCTCAGATATATTTTGTCTAGTGTTTTCAAATTAGTTTAGAATGTCTAATAAGGAGGTTGAATAAATTTAGGTAGTGGACATGGAAGCTGCAAAAACCTCCACTTCCAAGGGAGGAAAAACAAGACAAAAGAAACTTAACTGATTTGTTGAAGAATGGTTAAAATTATTCCTAGGATTTTCAAATGCAAATGCTACAAATGACCATGCCTTCATAGACCCATATGTTCTATGCAAAGATGCTACATGCCCTAGGGTCATGACTTCTAAGAATTTTTGGTATTTCTACCAAAACAAAGAGAAGATCTCTATTTGGAACCCTTGGAAGAAGAACTTGGCAAAATTGATATTCCCAGAGGTCTTTGTTGATGTGGATTTGGTGAAAGCCCTAATCAAGTCATACAATCTAGCCACCAAATCATTCCATAAGAGAGATGGACATATTCTCTGTACTTTGGATTGATGCTCATTCATTGAATATTTTGGATTAGATAGTGCTATGGGCTAGCCTATAGACTTGGAGGATTTGTAGAAAAAACTTAAGAGAAATACAAAATCTTATATAAGGAAGTCTATGCTACAACATATCCCTATGGACCAAAAGAGTGTGGGTGATTACCCTAAGTGTTAGTGTAGTTTTTTATTTTTCCTATTTTGCTAGGTTTTTCCTACACTTTTAATAATCTCTCTTAGGTTAATAAAGCATGTCTTATTAGGTGAATGGTTGTGAGGTGTCACCTTCCTACATGTGAGCATCCCATCCTATCTTGGGAAGATACTTTTCTATCTTTAGTCCGATAGATGATTGCTCCTCATTGGTTGGTGTTGCCACCTCCTCCCTCTTCCTAGCCTATATAAGCATGCTACCTGGCTTGTATTTGCATCTCTTATTTTTTGCATCCTCTTAATGCTATTTTGCTTCCAGCATTTGCATTACTCTCTTGGAGACTAACTCTATGATGCTATTTTGATTTTGTATCATTTGTATTCATAGTTTAGATATTTATTCTTTGCACTAGTTTTCTGGGTTATTAATCTTATCAGATTCTAAGATGGTATCAGAGCTTTTCGATGTGCAAGAGTAGATTTTAGTTTCCTTATTTGAGAGATTCGGGGGGGGGCTAATAAAATTTATTGTAGTTTTTTTGAAAAATGAAGTATGCTCTTCTCTTGCATCTTTGGATGATCTTGAGAATCAGAAAAGTTTTCACAAAAATGGTTTTTCTCTAGGGTTTCAATCTCAAATCTAACAACCAACTTGCATATTTAGAGTTTTCAATCAGTATTGCAGGTTCCAGCATGCCATTGATGGACTTAGGAAGCTAATCCAACATTTGCATGTCATATTTTGGTTACTGGGGTCCGTTTTTTATTTTTGAAGCCATTTTTTACTGTTAAAGGCATTTGATTTACACTACAACAACATCTTTTGTACATCAGCAAGGAAAATGCTTTTTGGGTTTTGTTCGCAGTGTCAAAAAACTATTTGGGTATCTTTTAGAATTTTCATACAATCTATATATTTTGCAGGACCTAGTGCGAAAAGCTATAGCAATACCCCTCTCTGTTGGCAGTTGTAGATTTGAACGCAGTTTTTAAATGTCTCGTTCTTGCTCATACGGACTCTGATTTTGATGATTCTTGTTATGAACTTGGCTATTTTTTTGTGCTCTATCCACCAGTGGAGTTGTTTTTTGATTTTCATGCATGAATTCTTTAAAAATTGCAGATTCTCAGCCGTGACTATGCACAGTTCTCATTTTGGAAACTTTGAAGGATCATAACTTTCTCATACGACCTCGTATTGAGGCGATTCTTTTTTTAAAAGTGCATAATTTTTTTAAGTAGATCACAGTGGTGCTATTTGTTTCCTTGATTATTGTGCCCAAGTTTCACTTTTAGCATATGCTCTTCATGAGGGTATGTAATGCATTAAAATTAAGACCACTAAGTATTTCTTTCTAGTGGTAGTTGCAAACGCACTAAAATAAAGTGCCAAATCATTTTTTTTTTTTTGGGGGGGGGGGGGGGGGGGGGTTCTTTGATTGAGTAAAGAGGGGGGGGGGGGGGCATTGTCGTGGCTGGGTTCTCTTCTTTCTAGCATTTCTTCTCTGCATTTCTTCATCATGGATCAAACAAATATGCCCATCCTAACTCCATACAACTACTTTGAGTGGAAATCACGCATGAGAATTCACTTAAGGAAAGCTGAATTGAATAGGATAACTATGGGACTTGAAACTGAACTTGCTAAAGATGAAGATAAGCCTAAGTGGTTTAACAAATGTGATGAGGCATTTGGAACATTGTGTTTGTCTGTTTCTCCTGACTTTCTATTTCACATTGAGTCTTTGGATACACCAAATGAAGTATGGACAAAGCTAGAAACACTATTTGGCACACAAGATTCAATGAGGGGTCATATGTTGGAAAATGAATTAATTAGTTTGAGTCCAGGCAATTTCAACACAATCCAAGATTTCTTCACCAAATTGAAATCACTAAGGCTACAGTTAAAACAATGTGGAATTGAAAAGAAAGATGAACAACTGATTCTTAGTATTCTCTCTAAGCTAAGTTCAAAATATTTTGTGTTTGTCTCTACCTTCTATGCTACTGAGGGTGCACTTGGTACTCAATTCACCATGCCATCTTTAGATGATTTTTCTATCAATCTCACTCGAGAATAGGACAAGTTAATCCAGATGGGCATTCTTAAGTCCTTTAAGTCACATGCCTTGGATGCCAACCAAGGCATAAAAGAACAACAAGGACAAAGTAGTAACAACAATAGTAAGGACAAGAAACAAAAGAATAGTGAGGAGAAGAAGGATCAGATGCTAGTTTCTTCAAAAGAAATTATTGATACACCATCTTCCAAGGGTGATAAGCCTAAGAAAGAAAAGGTCAAATGTGCCTATTGTAAAAGACCTGAACATAAATGTTTGCAGAAACAACTTGATCACTTAACATACATTCTTGAGAAGAATAATATCAGTGTTCCTGAGTCTATCAAACAAAGTTCTAATGAAGGGTCTAACAAAGAAAAAGAAAATAGCAAGGGGAAAGGAAAGGACAAGGCCCTTTTTGCAATTGCTTCCTCACCATCCACTTGGGTTCTTGATTCGGGTGCTTCACACCACATGGCTTCATCTAAGGAAGAACTTGCATCCTTGGAACCATGTACTATGCCTTCTATTTTGATGGGTGATAACACTCTTGTTGAGGTGTGTGGGAGAGGGTCTGTTGATGTGGGGGATGGCACATTCCATGATGTTCCTTATGTACCCTCATTGTCAACTAATCTCCTATCGATACACCAGATCACTCACACAGGTTTAGGCAAGCAGGTTGAGTTCACTCTTGATTCAGTGGAGATACGTGAGTTGCACAATGATTCTACAGTTGCAGTTGGGAGAGTAGATCATCAGTCACGACTCTATATGTTTTCTCACTTTGTTTTTGATCCTCCTTTAACTATTTTGCTTACTCACTTTAATGATGTGAGTAGATTATGGCATGAGCGGTTTGGCCATCTTAACTTTCACTACTTGCATCAACTTAACCAACAGAGCATTGTCACAGGGTTGCCTTCTACTTTGACATTGGAGTCACTTGGAATACATGATAGATCTTTTGATGGGTCAGATTCACTTGAGCATTCTTCTACCTCCACTTTTGATGCAGAGAGTGATTTAGAGGGCTCACCTCCTTCCTCTCCTAGTCATCATTCACAGGTTGATGATTGTCCTCTAGATTCTCCATCTTTTGGTCCAGTTTAGGCTAGACAGACCTTGTAGTTTGCAGGTGATTGGGTTGGGGATCCATCAAACACCAAGCAGACTCTTTCACAATTCCAGGATGCTCTACATATCTTCATTGCTACTGCCTCAAATCCATAATCCTTTCATGAGGCTTCTGGTATTTCTGAGTGGGATACAACTAAGCAGGAAGAGTATAGTTCCTTGATGAGGAACCACACTTGGGATCTTGTCCCTTTTTCTAAGGGAAGAAAAATTGTTCAATGTAAGTGGATCTATCGGACAAAATTTGCAAGCTTTGCTGGGGGTATGGGATGCTTCATCTTTTGGGGGGGCCGCTTCCTCTCACTTGGAGTCCTAATTTTCTTTGGGGAGTCTCTTTTCTCTCTCTTTTGGGGGAATTTTATGTACATGGGTACCTCATCAGGCTTGACTTGTCGGGACCCATTTCTACATCCACCTAAGCTTCGCTTATGGGGGGGTGTTAGTGTAGTTTTTTTATTTTTCCTATTTTGCTAGGTTTTTCCTACACTTTTAATAATCTCGCTTAGGTTAATAAAGCATGTCTTATTAGGTGAATGGTTGTGAGGTGTCACCTTCCTACATGTGAGCATCCATAGCTATCTTGGGAAGATACTTTTCTATATTTAGTCTGATAGATGGTTGCTCCTCATTGGTTGGTGTTGCCACCTCCTCCCTCTTCCTAGCCTATATAAGCATGCTACCTGGCTTGTATTTGCATCTCTTATTTTTTGTATCCTCTTAATGTTATTTTGCTTCCAGCATTTGCATTACTCTCTTGGAGACTAACTCTATGATGCTATTTTGATTTTGTATCATTTGCATTCATAGTTTAGATATTTATTCTTTGCACTAGTTTTCTAGGTTATTAATCTTATCAGATTCTAACACTAAGAAGGTGGATAAAATGATGCCTTTGGACAAGTTCAAGAATTACTTTGTAAAAATAGTATATGGTGTCCATAAGGTGATTGGAAAAGATGGAACAAAAATGGTGTATGGAGAAAAGTTTATCATAGCCAAAGATGTGCAAGATTCATACCATGGAAGGGAATATTAATATGTTGAATATATCTTAGAGGTGATGAAGGAAAACATTGCACTTGCTCAAAGTGGAGAAATGAAAGATTTCAGGTTTCATCACTACTCCTCATTGATGCATCTAATCTTATACAAAAATGTGAAGTACATAAGCTCTAATTTCATTGATCATACTACTGATGCAAATAGAGAGCTTCTAGTTCAGCTATGGACATGGGTATGGGATAATTTATACCATTTTTTTGATTTTATTTCTTTCTTCAATGATTTCAATACTATTATTATGAAAATATTGGACCCAGGTTACTTTAGGGCCCCTAATATCTTGAAGAGTCTTTTGAGACCAACCTTGCTCCTAGAGATTAAAATATTAGATCATAATTGGGGATATATCTTCCTATTTCCAAGCTTTTCTTTGATGAGGGTATATGGTTGTCCCCAACTACCCCATATTTTGCCAAAATTCATTCCCCCTAGACTGCCTATCATTGAATTCATGTGGTAGTTGTTCATGGTTAATAGGAAATACTTAGGCCCTAAGGTTCACAGGGGCACATTTTTATGTAGATGCTTTAGGGTTGGGGGGCTTTTCAATTGGAAAAGAGGCCCTAGATCAAATCCATTCTTTCCTCCACCACTTCAACTTGTCTACTAGTCCTTATAGCATGTATGATTTTGATAATTCGATGAAGAACACCCTTAAAGAAATAAGAAATTATGTGTTGCCTAACACCAAGGAGCTACCCCATTAGGATTTTATTCCTAATGTAGTTGTAGAGAGGGAGGCAGTAGATAAGCTAGCCAAGCTTGATGATGTGTTAAGGGTAGAGAGGGAAATGAAGAGAATCAATCTCAATGTCAAGGGATTCTATATGGATGTTCCCTACCCTCATAGGATTAGAAAGATGGTCACTGACCATGTAGAAATCATGGGCCAAATGCTAGAGGGACCCTTAGAGGAAGAAGAGAGGGTATGTCTTGACAGCCCGAAGCCTAATGTGACTCCAAATGATGAAGAAGAGGAAGATGAGCATATTGAGGCATCATGGGTCACAGGGGAAACAAAAGATAAAAGGTTTTCCATATCCTTGTGGAGGTTAAATAGAGGACATTGTAGATCCTACCAGGCAAGAGTCAACACTTTTATGGTTTAAGACAAATCTATCTACAAGATAGGATTAATGTAGTTGAGAGCACACTCACTAACCTAGATTTAGCTAAAACAAGGTCTGATGATAGGATCATCCAAGCTCAACAATTTATAGAGGATGATAAATTTATCAAATCAACTAAGTTCAACAACTTTTTGTATAAGGTAAAACAAATTGAATTAATGTTAAGATGAAACCAAGAGAATCAGATGAACAAAAGCTAGAACTAGTTGAGAAGTTGCAAACATATGATCCTAAGAGTGAAGTTATGACTATGGAGGAGGCAATGGACCTTGTACAAAGAAGTGGGATGTTAATGGTACTTGGTTGGGATTTGGAGCAAGCAATTATGCTTGATTAGATTAGGAGACAAGAAAATGCCATTTCATATGAGGCATATGGTGTTGATGGATTACATAGAGGAACAAGTTTCAACATTGACACCAAGTTTCTGGTAGCTTGGACCATGGTCCCTGCATCAAATAAGCCTAAATTAATGGATGTGCAGAGCACATATCAAGGAAACATGGTTGTGTGGACTTTACAGGGCACTTTATGCATAGAGATTTCAAAGGTTATGAAACATTTTTCATTCATGAACGAGGCTAGGGTAAAAGAGATGGAGACAAGGCTTGCCAAGTCAATGCATTACTTCATTGATGTAAGAAAGCTCTATGAGGATGAGATCAAAAAAATCCATGTCTACAAGGAGAAAATTGAAGAGTTTAAGGCTAAGGTCCAAGAACTAGAGGCTAAAGTTGCATCTCTTAGAGAGAAACATGAAAATGTTGAGCAAGTGGTTACTACAGAGTAGAAGCAAGAGTAGGACAAGAGAGAACAACTAGCTAAGGACACAATTGAGGCCTCTATACAAACATATGAGCTAAAGGAAAAGGATGTAACATAAAATAGCAGAATGAGCATTGATGCTCCACCAACTCAGCAAGGAGATGAGATAAGGACATCTGTCCTTAAGTGTATGGTTGGCCATAGGGTTAAAACTCTAAAGAGTATATCTCAACAGGCCCATACATTATATGTTTTCTTTACAAAGTGTTGAGAAATTTTTCAATGAAGCACTTTGATGGCTATCACCTACATTCAATTTGTGGGGGCTATATATCCAATACTTAGAGAGGCTTATCATGTTGATGGCTAAAAAGCTAGATTTTCTTGACAAGATAATCATAGTGAAGGAGGGCTTAGAAATTGTTAAAGAGTTAATTGGTTTCTTCACTAGGAAATTGCAAATAATACAGGGAAAAATGAGGATGTTATCTCAGGGAATTGAGGCCTACATACCACCAATTTTGGATGCTACTAGTGCAGTGAGCATTCTAATGCATTTAGTACATTTTTGACTTAGGAGACCATATTGGCAAATTTTGAAGATATCAGTGATGCCCCTTTCCATAATTTGGTTGATTCCATATTTAAAATTGAGATAGATTTGAATAAATTCATAGTGGATTCTAAAGCTAGAAAGGATGCCAAGTGGACGAAAGCCACTAAGGACCTAGAAGAGGTCAAAACCAATGAGTGGCCCACCAAGTGAGAAATCTATGTGTGGAAAGCGGTGGGAGGAATAAAATCCCTGCATATAGGAAGAAGCTAAGACATAGTTAAGGTTAAAGGTAATGAGAGATTAAAAGATAAGATTAGATGCACTGATCACTTTATCAAAAGGATAAAACTTGCATAAATTTTCATATCAATTTTGAAGCTTTTTAGGATGCAGATGGTAGAATAAGACAAAGGGAAGTAAAGTCAAAGTGCATGACATAAATTTTCACTTGCTGAATTTTTCAACTACTTCCTCTTTTTTGATCAAACATTAAGGAATGTCTTGTATGAATTTTTGGGCATGTCTTGCCACTTTTGTATCCATTTAAGTTTTGACATGTGTCCTCCTCCCATCTATAGCTTGTTGCAATCCTATATAACAAATTCCAAGATGAGTAGAGGTCAAAAGTCTATATAATTTTTAGTCTTATGTTATTTTGTAGTTTGTCCAATATTTTTGATTAAATGAAAGCATTTAGCCTTGTATACTTGAGAATATAATGAATATCAATGATCAAACTGCCCAGTCTTGAGTTATACTATGATTCTATATCAGTAGTGTACTCATTTTTAAAGAAATTAATACATAAGGAAATTTTGCATATTTGTGTATCTAAATTATGTCTCCTTCCTTGTATATCTATGATCTTGAGGTTGGAATGAACAAGTTTCTTTCAATTTGATTCAATTTCGATGAATTGTGTATCTCTTATTAATTGTTTTTAATTCAAAGGATTAAGTAATTTCTTTCAATAAGTGATAGGGCTTTGGGTATGTAAGAAGGATATGATAAGAATGCGATTTGGAATGCACTATTGACAAATTCAATTGCAATTCAATTGAAGTGGTCTAAAGATTACTAGTTTCAACTATGTGCAACAATGGATAAGGCACTAATCACATAATCTTCATTGCAAGTTGATGGTTTATATAATTGTAGAAGATACCTCAATCAAAACTTGTTTATTTTATTTTATGTACTAAAGAACTAGAATTTCTGGTCAACCCTTATTTGTGATTGCTTCCCTATTGATCATAAATAGCCATTGTAATCAAGAAGTCTATTACAAATCTAAGAAGAAGACTATGATCATTTTTTTACTATAAGGGATAATCTTGAAGAAGACAAGAACATCATAAAATTTTTCAAATAAATCCCTAAGATTTACTCACCTTGGCCCCACAAAGCCTAAAGTGAAGGGAGTATTCTTATACTCTATTGAAGTTGGTCCAGAAGCTAAGACTAATCACACTAAATATAGGATTTGGTTAATCCTTAGGTTTTTTTTTTTTTGTTTTATATATTTTGGTATTGGGTTTAAGGTACCTAGTAGTCTTAAAAACAACCAACGGATTCCCTTGTTAAGTAGTGTTGTTTGTGAAGCCCTTTGAATAATGAATGTGAAGACACATTCCCATTTTGTAAGTGAAAACCAATACCAACATGCTTTGCATACTTTTTTACATAAATATGCGAACTCTCTATTGTCCCCTCTTAACACAATTATCATTAAGTCAAAATAAAAAATATTTGTCAACAAAAAGAAGTTTTAAACAAATAGTGGGTTTTAATGGTAGTAACATTTAAGTTTAGGATTTAGCTTCCACTTTTGTTTCCCCCGCAAAATGTGGTATGATCCATCACATTGTAATATTCACAATAAATGAAAACTAAATAAACATTTACTACCAATTCACCTCTTGTGAAAAACTAAAGTTGTGTGCATACTTCCATACACTTCTTTGGTTTGGTGTGTTAAGTTGGATGCTAGTGATAAGGACACATGGTAGCCGACAAAGTATGGTGGGAGGGCAAGGGGAATCAGTCAGTTGTGTAATTGTCTGTAAGAAAATATGATTGCGATTGAAATTTTATTGTACAATATAGTAAATTATTGGAAGCAACAAAATAAGTGTTTACTACTAATTCACCTCCTGTGAAAAAGTAAATTTGTGTGCATACTACCATACACTTATTTGGTTTGGTGTGTTAATTTGGATGCTAGTGATAGGGATACATGGTAGTTGGATGAAGCATGGTGTAAGGGTAGGGGGAATCAGTTGGTTGTGTAATTGGCTGTAAGAAAATATGATTGTGATTGAAATTTTATTGCACAATACAATAAACAAATTGGAAGAAGCAAAATAGTTTCTACCAATTTGTCCATTGAAATGCATAGTAAACCATCAAAATGTGAGTTGTAGATGATACAATTCACATTTTTCCATTTATAGTGTCATTGGGAGATACTAGTTTTGATCTTGACTTATATTCATTATTATATTGTTAGTGATAGCATACTTGCATGATACTAAAACCATCATATGTAAAAGTGCACATGATCTCTAATAGAGTAATGTTACAAGATTCTTATGATAATTCATTGTAGGTTTGATATTGAATAGAACTAATTTGAATATTATATATACATGAAAGTTACTGAATTAAAATACTTAATTATTAACTAAGACTATAATATGAAGTAGTTCCTATGTAATAGTAAATTCTATATGTGAATTTATAATTATTGATTATTAAATTAGAACTATAGAAAATCATTGCTAAAAGTGCTTTGAATTTCATGGTTATTGATTGCATTTCCCATCAATAATGAATCACATTTATATGATGTTCAATAATCATGTCACTTAGAAGCATGACTCTATGCCTCTATTTCCATTTAGGGTGATGTCCCTATGTGGCATGACCAACCTTTGATTAATAATGGTGTTTACAACCATTCGAAAGGTGCTATAGTTAAAAATCTTGATCATCTTGTTCGAGTTTATGGGGTGTTATAAAGAAGCTCGATTAGATCATATTTAATTATATATATATATATATGTATGTATGTATGTATGTATATGCCTTTACATTATATATATGTATGTATGTTTTTATATGTGTGTGTGTGTGTGTGTGTGTGTGTGTGCAATCCTTATATAATTTAACTTCTATAGAAGTTAATATATATACATACAAAATTATCTGTGGATGATTCAATTCAATTGATGCTACCACCTTTAGCATGCTCATATTCTCTTGATATGTACATTGGCATCAACCTCATTGATGCCTATTAAGAGAATAGGTAATCTGATTTCTAGCACTCTAGGATAGAAACTTAATATAGTCTATTAGATAACAAGAATCCCAATTGTCATGATCTCTATCATGACAAGTTTCATGATCTTTGACACTTTGGGGAAACAACTTAAAGAAGTTAGATCATAATACATTCATTATCATTACTTTAAACACTCTAGGATAGTAATTTCATGAAGTCTTTTATAACAACATGTCAAGCTATTGATAAGATCATTACCTTAGAATAGCTACCTTCCAAATTTCTATATCAATGAAATATCATCACCTTTTATGGCATAATATGCTTATATAAAATAGTAACTCTTTAGAACATAAAAAATGAATGTACATATATTACAAAAATTATAACTGAGATTCATTCTTAGGAGTTACAATCATATTTGAATAATCCCAAGTTTACCTCTAAAATGCTCCAATTTAGACTTAGAGAGATGTTTAGTGAGTATGTTGGTAGTTTTCTCATTAGTGCTCATGTATTCTAGCTTGAGAAACATCTCTATCTACCATATCTCTAATTTAATGGTAAGGAATTTCAATATGCTTGGATTAGTTGTGGAAAATTTTATTTATTGATAACTTAATACAACTCTTATTGTCACAATGCATAAATGTATATTTTAAAGGCTTCCCAAATAGTCCAACAAGCAACTTTCTTTACCATACTGCTTATCTCACTCCCATGGATGCTGCTATATATTCTTCTTTTGTTGAATCGAGGGTAACATATGACTATTTTTTGCTAAACCAAGATATCATAGATGAACCAAGACTAAAAAAACATTATGTATTGCTTTTGTGATCAATGGAGCTATCGATCTAGTTAGAATCTAAGTAACCATGAAGTTGAACCTCAACTTGATCATATTTAAGACCAAGTCCAATCATACCATGCAAGTATTGTAAGATGTGCTTGGCTTCCATGAGGTGAATCTTCTTAGGTTCTCACATGAATTGACTTAAGGTATTGGTTGTGTAGAAAATATCAGGATGAGTATTCATGAAGTACATTAGTGATCATTGTCTATCTATAGTAAGTAGGATAAGTAGGTTCAGATTCAATTTTGACATTTTTAAGCTTATAAATATTAGTTTCCACAGGTGTGGTTAAAGGCTTGCATTCCATCATTCCAAATTTGGTCAACATGTCAATAGTGTCTTTTCCTTGGTTTAAGAAAATGTAGTTCTCCTTTGGCCATACTTCTAGATCCAAGAAGTAGTGTACTAGAAGTCCAAGATCCTTTATGTCAAACTTAATTGCCAGATCCTACTTGCATTTTACTATAAGATAGTCTTCACCTATTATTAGTAATTCATCAACATATAATACAAGACTTATCATATCACCATCATATATTTTGAAATATATATTAGGACCAGCTTCATTTTTGGAGAATCCTAATTTAGAGATAACTGTCTGTCTTTTTGTACCATGTCCTAGGGGATTTTTTAAGGCCATAGAGTTCCTTCCTCAATTTGCACACATTGGATTTTTTTTTCATGAGTGACAAATCCTTCTAGTTTTTCTATATATACTTCTTCAATAATACCATTTAGAAAGGTAGTTTTAACATCTATTTTAGATATCTTCTTGACATAGTACAATGTAGGAGAATCCTCAATGGAGATGTCCTAGCCCCCCAAAAAAAATAACACAGTAGAAACACAATAATAATGCAACAAAAATGAAAGATTTGATACCAATTCAATACTCTTTATTCATAAAGATAATTTTTTACATGCATTATGCCTAGCTATAAGGCCTTCTGGGTTAGGGCCAAATATAAACAACAATTATAATAATAGTTCTGCAAGATCCCACAAGATCCAAATAGGTCTACACAAACTCTTAGATTGATCCACATCATGATCACATGATACATGCATAAAATGTACCAAGAACACTAGTCAGCACCAACACACTACCAAGTGTCAAAAAACTCCCTAGCATTGTCAAGTAACCAACACATGCCGAGCAACTAATACATGTTGAGCACAAAAGACCATGTTGAGCTCCATAATGTATGTTGAGCTCCCTTTAAAGATCAAGCTACTTGGCCAAAAATAAAACCAAAAGTGACTAAGAAACACTCCTTTGATTGAGTACCAGTCCAAGCACCCTCCAATTCAACTATTGAGCCTCCTCCCATGAACTCCAAAGTAGTCACCAAGAAAACCCAAGATGCTCCTACATTAGAATCCCCAGATAAGTAGAAAAGTGTGTCCCACACTTTGATGCCCAAAGAAATATAAACAACCATCTTCATCTTCACCAAAGGTTTTCACTCTAATAAGGACAAGGAAACCAATCTGCACATCATCCACATCTACATCATTATGTCAAATACCAAAATCTCAACCATCCAATTAGCATGCTCACACCCAGGAAAAAATTGAATATAATACTTCATTAGCAAATCCTCATCCACAACAAAAACTAGTGAATTCACACTAGTAGCAAAAAGCTCTATGTCAGCAACCATATATAACCTGTCAACAATATATGCCAAACTCATAACACCAACAATCTCATTGCTCACAACAAGATTCTCTAAAACATATAACTCACTACCAATAACAACCAGATCATTCACAACCAAGTGCTCTATGATTTGCATGTCAGACCCAACTAACTGATCATGAAAACTAACCTCCATCCCAACATCAACAATGTTAGGAATATCCTCAGCAACAACCTCCAGTTGCTCTGTAGGTCCTATATCAAACTCCACAAGCATATCAACAAAACCAACCTCTTCCACCTTGACCTTATTATGCCACCCTCTCTCTCAAACAAGTCTTCTAACTAGCTAGACCACTCTCTTCTAGATTAGTAGACTCCAACTCCATAAATATCTATGGAATGCATTCCTTATCTCGTCCTTAACTCGAACAACCAAACTAGCTTCAAATTAAGCAAACATCTCAAAAAACCTCCTCTCCACAATATCATGAAGATTCACATTCATCCTAGGGTCCAATCCTCTCAGATCTATCTCCCAAGACCTTCATAAACCCTCTACAACACATCCTTCCCATGCTCCTTGTGAAAAACCCTTATTGTTTGCAAGTCAGATTGCAACTTGCCACCTTACACGAACAATCAAGAATGAAATCACAAGTCTAGGAACATAGATCTACAATACACAAAACCTCTATGATCATGCCTCAACAAGATCAATCTTCCATCTCTACATCCATCAATCCATTTGCAAGTTCTCTGCACTTGCAAATCAGAACCACAATCTGCCACATCACAACCAAGAGACCAAGGACTCCAAAAAGAACAATCCACCACCACATCAAGATCTTCTTAGATCAACTTCTCTCAACCTAAGGTCTTGGTACAAACTACCACAACTTTGGTGATTGGTCTACACACTCAGGAACAACTATGATCTAATACCACTTGATACAGTGCAAAGTAGGAGAATCCCTAAAGGAGATGTCCTAGTCCCTAATAAATAATCACACAATGGAAACACAATAAGAGTGCAACACAAATGCAAGATCTGATACCAATTCAATACTATTTATTCATAAAGAAAATTGCTTACATGAAATATGCCCTGTTGTAAGGCCTTTCAAGTTAGGGCCAAATACAAACAACAATTACAATAACAGTTTTCCAAAATCCCACAAGATCCAACTCAATCCTAGCTAGCCCAGATCTGTAACATAACAAAAATTTGGTAGAAACCTCCAAGATCTCAACTTGTGCTCGCAAGCCACCAATTAACCTCCTTGTTTCTAAACCATGGCCTCTAGCTTTTCTAACAAACTCATAACTCCACCACAATCCTGCTATAAACTACCTCACATTTGGCAGTTTGTCTATTAACTCAAGAAAACTTTTCCTTCAGTACTTTGCGTTGAAATTAGGATCCACTCCCTCTAAATGAATGAATGACTAAAGGCTCCAAAAGTCCCCTTACTTATACCCTACTAAACCACAAGTCATCCTAGAAATTACATAAATGCCTTGCATTAAATGCATATTTAAGCCACAAGTTGGCTCAAACCAAACATTAAATACAAAATGTTAACCCTAATGTTAACTCACAGTTAACACACAATAGCCACATCAAAATACTTAGGACAAGCCCCAAGTTTACAACCATGATTAAATGCACATAGGAGAGATAACCAAGACCACAAATAGATCCATACAAACTCCCAAATTAATCCACATCATGATTACATGCCAGTCAATAGCAACACATTTCTAAGTGTCAGTAAACTCCCAAGAATTGTTGAGTAACCAACACATGTCGAGTAGCCAACACATGTAGAGAAACTAATACATTCTAAGAACAATAGGCCATGCTGAGCTCCAAGACCATGATGAGCTCCATAGTGTATGTCAAGCTCCATTCAAAGACCAAGCTACTTGGCCAACACTAATTCCAAAAGTGACTGAGCACCACTCCTTCGACCAAGTACTAGTCCAAGCACCGTCCAATGAAACTACTGAGCCTCCTCCCATGAACTCCAAAGTAGTCACCAAGAAAAACCAAGATGCTTCTACATCACTTCCATCCTTTATGCTGCAATAGCTATAATGGTTCTAACAGAGGTGTATCAAGAACACGAGTAAATGTCTCTTTATAATCAATTCCAGCCTTTAGAGAGAATCCATGAGCTACATATCTGGTTTTTAATTTTCCAATACTACCATCTAGGGTATGTTTGATTTTGAATAATCATTTGGATAAGACATTAGATTTATCCTTAGGTTTAGATATAACATCCCATACATCATATTCTAATATAGATTGATAGTCTTCAATCATTGCATCTTTCCAAAGTTGGCATGATAACACTTCTTCAACACTTGAAGGTTTAGATTTTATTAGATTGGATACTAGAGAAACATAACATGAGTGACTTATAGTTTTATTTCTTTCTCTAAATATTTCATTAGGTTCTATATTGTTTTCTTTAATCATCTTTCCTATCCATACTGATCTTTCCTTATTGATAAGATTTTCAAATTCTTTTGAAGAAGAAAGTATATTGTCTTCTAAACCACTCTCCCTCTGATTCTCAACTATGAGGCTCTCATCTAATTCTATAGTTGATTCAACATTTAATTCATCAATGTTCTTATAAAGGTTATAAGCAATATCTTATTCAAAGTTTACATCTCTATCGATTTCAATAGTTCTCTATCTAGGAATGTAAACCCTATAACCTTATGAGGATTCACTATACCCTACAAATATGTCTTTCTTCCTAGATGGTTCTAATTTAGTTATATTTTCTTTCAAAAAATGAATATATACTGGACATCGAAAGATTCTTCGATGACTTAAATTTGGCTTGTTTCCTATAAAGACTTCTTTAGCGATTATGTTTTATAAGATTGAGTGAGGACATCTATTTTGAATGTAGATTGCAGTATTAGAGGCTTCAACCCAAAATGAGATGTAGAGGTTTTGGTCATGCATCATGACTTTAGTAGATTATCATATCCCTATTTTAAGATAGAATTTTAATAATAATAAGATAATACAATGCTATTACATAAATAATGACAATAAAGTTATATTAAAACTAATATTAAAATTTGAAAAAAAGAAATAATAATTATTTAATTTATACCATCAATGAAATAATATTTAGTATGATATTTTAAATAATTAAAAAATTAGAAAATTATTATGAATAAATAAAGAGATATAATTAATTACAAAAGACAATATTTTAGAAAGTATGTTAACTTTCTAAATAGAATTTAATAATAAATAATAATAAATACAAATAAGTAAGTAAATAAATAATATAATATAGAATAATATAACTTAACTAAATTTAATGAAAAGTCAAGAGATATTTAACAAATAGGCATGACTCCTTAAAATTTAGATATAAAGGGGAGGAGAGTTTATTTTAGAGAGGAAGAAAAAGAAGAGAGAAGATAGGAGTTCTAAATGGAAAAATGGAAGAGGAAAGTAATATGAAGAAAAAAAAGAAAGTGACTTTTTGAAAAGGTGCCAATGATACTGAAAGGATGTGAACCTTCAAAAGGGTCATAACTATAAACAGTTGTCACTTTTCAAAAATGTTGTGATTATAAAATAGTGAGACTTTTCCAAAGGATTTTAGTTATGAGGTGTTGTGACTTTTTGAAAGGATTATGACTACAAAGTGTTGTGACTTTTCAAAGGATGTGTATTATGAAAGGTTGTGAATCTTCAAAAAGAAGAAACAAAAAGGTGTGTTTTATATTTTCCTTATGATTACAAAAATGAGAAATTTAGAAAGTAGATATAGAGTTGAGATAATCTAGTAGGAATAATTCATTGAAGTGGGGGCTAGACCCCATCTTTCAACTACCCATCAGAGGTATGAAGTGTTACTCACAAAAAGATAAGATATTTAATATTCAAATTCTATTATATACATTAATTAGTAGTATAAGTTTACAATTTATAGTGGATAGAAGATCCATTTAAATGGCATATTATATTGAATATAGATATGATAATTTTCATTTCTTGAATAATATGGACACATTATATTTGTGATAGTTGAGATAGTTCCTTATATGAAGAATAATAGAAATTAGATAATGATGTGCTAACCTATGGTGTTAGCATCATATAAATTAATGAGACTTGAAGCATGGGGTATGCAAGATGTTAAGATCTCCATCTGACCATAATGCCTAGGAATCAATAGACAATCTCCATGTGCCAAAATATTCTAATGAAGTCAACATATGCATATGTGATTGGCCTTGAATAGAGGATGTCCCGTCCAAGAAGAATATGAAGGGGTGCACTCCCAAGAAGATGACAAGGTAGCTATGAGCTAGGAAGCTTGGTCTCGAGACGTCCTTAAGATTGGGATAAATTTAGAGGGTAGAATAATATAGTTAGTTTTGATATTGTTGTGATTCTAACAAATTATTTTGCAAGTATTACTTGTCCCAAACTAACCCTAATAGTGAAGAAATTACATAGATTCAATGATAGATATTTTTTCCCTTTCTGCCAGTACATTTTGTTAAGGACTATAGGGTACTGTAAACTCCCTCTTAATCCCAACAAAGGTTCATAATTCTTTAAAGTTTATAGAAATGTATTTACCCCCATTGTTAGATCTTAGTGTTTTGAATTTCTTCCCTATTTGATTTTTGACTAACGCCTTAAACTCTTTGAATCTAGATAACACTTCATTTGATTTCTTAAGTTTTAGAAAGTAAATCCAAGTTTTCCTAGAGAAGTTATCTATAAAAATTAAATAATATAGGCACCCTCTTAGAGAAGGGATTGGCATAGGACCACACCAATTGACGTGAATAAATTCAAGTATGGATTTGGATTTATGTTCACTTTTTTGAAAAGATCCTTTGGTTATTTTTCCTAAAGCACATCCCTTGCATGTTCGAATATGATTAGATTTTAGATTATGTAAACCTATTAAAATCTTTTCTATAGATGATAGAACAAGAAAATGAAGCTAGCCAAGTTTTGTGTTCCAAATTTCATTTGAGTTTGAAAATTTATGGTTTAGAGATAGATTTTGATGTTTACAAAGTTTGTACAAGCTTCAATCTTTACAACCAAAGCAATTGTGTTCTTATTATTGGAGTTCTTGTGTCGGGATAAAAATTTATCTACTTGAAATGTGATATGATACCATTGATCTGCAACATTTGGGATTGGAACCAAATTTAATGTTATGCCAGGTGAAAATAATATGTCCTTTAGTTGAAGAGTGATTCTAATTTTTAGTTGTATTAAACATTTCCCATTCCCTTTACTGGATATGTAGAGTTATCTCCCATTGTTACTTCTTTGATGGAGCAACCTTCAAAAAATTTGAATCTATCTTTGAATCTGGTTATATGACAAGATGCTCTACTGTCTATTATCTATGTATTTTTTTTGGTATTTAGTTCACTTGATAGGGCTAAATAGAATGCTAGATTTTTATACTTTACTTCTGCTTGGGTAGCTTGAATTTTCTTCCTTTCTAGGCAAACTTGGTGAGTGTTACCAAATTTGTCATATTTTTAGCACAATACTTTGGACCAATTTCTTTTATTGTATGTTTGATTTCCTTTTCCTCTTTTTCATTTGAATTGGTCCTTCTTAAATTTATTGATTGTATTAGTTTGAAGGGCTTGAATTTATCCCTCTTCATTTAGACTAAATTCCTCTTGTGATTAGTCTTGACTCCTCTTGGGTGCAATTATTTTTAAGTTGGTTGAAATTTGGTAGTTTAGGTCTAGAGCTTATTCCACAAATAAAATATTCCCAAGACAAGGGTAATCCTTTCAAGGCTATTAGACATAGTTCTTTGTTATCTACTTGATTTCCAATGGTTTCTAGTTGGTCTTTTATTTCTACAATTCTAAAAAAATAAGATTTAGTTTATTCATTGTTCATTTTGATGTAGAGTAGTTGTTGCTTCAAGGTGAGTAATCTATTGGTATTATTTATTTTAAATGTATTTTTAATAGTCATGAATATTTCATAGGAAATTTTGAGATTTGATATGGATGGAAGTACATGATCTTTAACATAATCTATGATGATCTTTATAGCTTTACTATTTTGTCTTTTCCAGGTTGATTTATCTAAATCATTTTCAGGTATCTTCTTATTTTCTTCCACATAACCTTCTAATTAAAGGTCGTGTAGAATAGTCATAATTTTAATTTTCCATTAGAAAATTTTTGAAGCTCCTTCAAGTCTATCTTCAAGTCTTACATAGTTCACCATTTTTTAAAATCTAAAATACTCAATGTATGTATGCTCTATCATATTGGCTCTAATACCATGTAAAAGTGTACAAGAACTTTGATAGAGTAAGGTCACAAGATTTTGATGATAATTCATTGTAAGTCTGATATTGAATAGAATTGATTTGAATTTTATACACACACACATATAATTGTTTCATTGAACAACATAATTTTTAACTAAGCATGTAATATGGAGTAGTTCCAATGAAAAAGTAAATTATGTAAGTGAATTAATAACTATTGATTAAATTAGACTATAGAAAAATCATTGTTGAAGGTACATGAATGTCATGGTTATTGATTCCATTTCCCATCAATAGCCAACCACATTTATAGGATGGTCATGTAAGGAAACTTGGCAATAAAGAATATAACCATTTCCACATAACCCATAATAGATCTGAAATAAATACGGAATTAAAATCCACATGCAAGAGAATAGACAACATACCCACAAAACGTGACACAAGATATACCCTAGAAAACCCTCATTGAGGGAAAAAAAACCCAGCCTCCAAAAGCATCCATCACCATGTATTATTCAGAAAAAATACCATTGTCATACAACCATTGAAGCCTTCATGGCCATAGCCACAACTGAGCAAACTATGTGAACAAGCATGAATCCACACATCCCATGCCATGCTTTCAACCTTCACAAATGCTCCCTTGGCTAACCTGTCAAGCCTTGTCCTGCTTGATTCTTGCCTTTTTCTTCTCCTTGTCACTCTCTATCTATACAACAACTACCCTTGTGGCTGCTTATATAGTAGCAAGTCCCACAAAACCACCAAGTGGTATTACATAAACCATGTGCTACTTGACCCACTGACCCCACATTTAATATTGGGCATTTAATTAGTTTCTCCAATATTAAATAATTACATCAAATATTATCACAATGTTACAATACAACTCATCAAGAATATTTCATGGGAATCTTTACATGTTGCACGTCCATCTAGGCACAACATTACATAATAAAAAATAAAATAATAAAATAACAATATTATGCAATGTGTGCAACACCCATTATCTCAACAATTCAATAGTCATGTCACATAGAGACATGACTCTATGTGGCTATTTCTATTAATCTCATATTAGTTTTGAAAAGGAAGTGACAAAAAACTTAGTCATTATCTATTAGTATTACAGTACAAGCCGAGTGATCAAAGCAAGTTGAGCAATCAGTGTGAGTTGAGGTATCAAAGCATGTTGAGCATCAATGGTCAGACAATACATGTCGAGTAATATACCTAGTATGTGCAAAATCACTCATGAGTTGAGAAGACTATACATGTCGAGTGATTTAGGAGCCAAGTAAACAATGTATGCTAAGCCATTTGCAAGTTGAGTTACAACATTGAGAATATAGTGATGGCCTAGCATCAGAGTCTTCAGATACTAAGTGAACAGTTTTGGACATAGTTATTGGTAATGGCACAAACTTTCATGCAAACCATTTAAAAACTAACTTAATGATCTTTTTATGATTCTAGAAGGTATGTATGGAGGAATATTATGAATCTCTATGTAGTACATGAAACCAATCAAATTTAGGGATATTCTAAGTAGCAATATGGATCAACCTCAGCCATTGATTGTTACATAACCCTAGCCCACCTATGTTTACTTAAGGAGGCAAACCCTAAGGAGTTTATAATGTTTGAATGCATGGATGGAGATGAATGCTATGTATAGAGAGAGCATTCATGGTAGCTATGGATGTTGTGATAATGATCTAAATTACAAAATTAGTTAGAGAGAAAAGAGGAAAGTAGAGAGAAGATAGAGGAGACATGTTTGATTAGAAGGATCAAGAATTCATCAAGAAAGAGAAGATCTAACATCTAGAAAAATAGTGCTAATGGAAGGATCATGGTGTTGAATCATTTAATAGGTGATGCAAAGTAAATATCCTAACAAAGTAGTCTTAACACACTTGTGTAAATTTATTAACTAAGTGCTTGCTTTATTGTAAGTTTAAGTCCTTTAACACGACACACTTTTAGCAAAGTGTTGAAATAATTTAACAATGCGAGACCTAATAGTCTTTGTAAGCCTTTAATAAGGCAAACCCCTCACAAGGTAGATCATATTTCATGGTCAAACTTATTGCAACCACAATTGGCTACACTTTACAATTGTAGCAGTGAAGATTTATGGGTGTCATCCCCACCCAAGTTTTACCTTCTCAGTGGAGGGTTTTTGGGTAAAAAAATTATTGTGTTATGTGTTTCATACTATGGATGAATATGTTCAGTTAGCTATTTTAGTTTACATGCTAAATTGTGAGATAGATGTGTGGTGAATGTTTTATGGTTAAAGTTTTGAAGTGTTGATTCACCCTCCACCCACCCCACTCTTAGAGTTTACTTTCCAATTTTTATTTCCAACAATTGGTATTAGAGTCTTGTTTTATGGAAAGGAAAGCTTTACAACTTTGGAGGAAAGATCTTGAAGATGGAAGTCTACAATTTGGGAAGGGTTATTGAGAACCAAAAGATTGAAGTACAACTTGTCCTACACCAAATCAATGAAGCAAGACATGAAATACAATGTTCATTGAAGAGAAGAAAGGAACTGGCTATTGAGATAAATGACAATCATTAACAAGAGGAAGACACTATTGAATTATTTGAGAATGAAAACTTGAGTGAGTTTGATGCAACACTTGCAGATTTGATAGAAAAGAATAATGCCCTAATTGAAATGGTTAGAAATCTTTAGATAGAACAAGAAGTCCAATCAGTATTACTATGTTAGGTGACTAAATAGAAAATCAAATTCAAGGGAGACAAAGTCATGATTGAAGATGAAAAAAGAACACCGACCAACAAATTGGAAGAAAAGATATCAGATGTGCAAAAACTTGCCAACATTCAATTCATTACAATGAATCAATTGATGATTATAAACCATGAATTGAATGGAAAAGACATTAAGATCACAACCCTAAAGTTAAAAAATGATCAACTAAGGAATGAGTTGAAAGTAGAAAAGGAATTTGCTAAAAGTTTCAACAAGCCTAGTGAAGTCATCAAATACTTTGAAAAACTGATGAGATCTCCAAGATCTAACAATGATACAACTCGATTGGGGTACACCGGTACTAAGGAAGGATAATCATCTAAAAGTAGTGAACAAAGAAAAAGAAAAAAAGGTAAGAAATACAAACTCACTTTTCATAATTATGGAAAGATAGGTCATACAATAAATGTTTGCAGGAGCAACAATGAAAATTAGAACCCTAAGAAGAAATTCAAGGGTTACTATCATAAGTGTAACAAGACAAGACATTGGGCACATGAATGTAGGACCAAGGCCATGAGCACTCAAATATTTGAAGGATATTACCACAATTGTTAGAAGTATGGATATAAAGCATATGGATGTAGATTAAATGTCAAGTAGACATCAAACAATCAGACAAAGATACAACAAAATGGAAAATCCTATGGTTAGGATTACAATACAAGGTACAATTGTCACTATTGTCAAGAGTATGGACATGTTCTTGAGGATTGCATTAGAACAAATTTTAGAGGCAACTACAATAGATGGTTGATTAAGACTACATGCTTTAGTTGTCTCAAGACTAGTCATGTCAGTAGAAACTATCCCACTAGGTCACCAACACCAAGTAATGGAAACAATAAAAGAAAATAAAAGGTCAATGTTGAGAAGGTCAAAGTGTAGATGAACAAGACATGGAAGAAGAAGGAAGATTACATCACATCAAGTTCAGATGAGGTCACTTCATCCAATAGGTTAGGTGATCACATCACCCCCAACTAGGAAATCAAGAGGTATGTATGGGACTGATATTTCAATAGTTATGTTATACATCAGTTCCAAGAATCTAAGATCTCAAAAGATTATATATGCATGAATTAAGATGGAATTTACTAGTTAGAACATGGAATAAATCTATAGTTTTGTTAGTTTTTGATGTTGTTGTCATGCATAGAAAGTTTCATGTAGTTATTTCAGAGTGATGGAGTTGTGATTAGTATTGGTTGAACTCACTATGTTATCCAAGCATACTAGAAATTGTGTATAAGCCAAGTGAGTGGGAAGTCCTATGATAGCCAAGCTTATAGTTGTGTAAGCAATGATAATTTATTACCAAATATGAAGGGTTATATAGTTAGTTTTTGACTCATTTGCATTTACCAACGACTAAAGAGAGCATGAAGAGCATGAAGGAGAATTGGAAAAGGAGATTCTAGTGTTTACGAATTAGATTTGACTACTACTCAATAGAATTCATCAAATTGAAAGGTATTTAATTGTTGCCAAGTTATGCTATTTGATTTTTTTGTAAACCCTAAGTAGTCAATATGGCAGCCATCTCTTTTGTGAATGTTATAAAAGAGGAAAAGGAGGTTCTTGATGTTAGGTGTTGCTACATAGGAAAGATAGGAGAAGTAGGTGACATAGAGATAAGAGATGCATACAATAAACTATTTCATAATAGAGTCTTGAGGGAAGAATATAAAATTGTTGAATGGAAAGGGTTGAACCATGTCCTAGATTTTCCTTAATTATTTAAGACCGAATGGATATGAATTATTTTGAGCCACATACATGATAACTATATTTGGCTAGAAGGTAGACCAATTAAGCTCACAAAGAGGATCATAAGTCATGTTTTAGGGTACCCTACCCTTGATCGACCTAAGATCATGAGTAGTGATACAAAGGAGGTGATTGAGAATAATACAAGTGCGGTATGGAACAAGACATGAATGTCTATTGACACAATCTCAGATCCCTTAATTGCTTTTGTAGTGAGAGTGATTTCTCACAGGTTCTTTTAGTCTAGTTGATTGAATAGTGTTTCATGTATGGCTATTGATTTGGGATACAAGATAGTAAAGATGGACCATACTTATGACCTTGCCAAGTTACAACTACAACAACTATCAAAAACATTGGAGGCCATAAGGAAAGCAAAGAGTGCATCATGCAAATTTGGCTCTTTACTAGTCTACATATTCTTCTATGTGCATAATGCATTTCCTACTTTTGGAAAAGTTTCTTTGGAAGACTATCTATGGGATACCTACCATGACAGTTAAAAGGAAGGCACACAAAGGAGAAAAGGAACTTGAGGAAGGTGATGAAATAAAGATGTTTAGGATACTGAAGTTCCAATCAAAGAGGATGATATGAAAGTGAGAGGCCACAACTAAGGATGAGCAGCAAGATGCATAAGATGCACAGGTGTCAAGTAATAGTTCAACACATATATCACATGAGAGTCAACATGACTTAGTGATTATAATCAAGGATGTTGTTGATAATTTAGTATAGAACATCAATCCTTTAACTGAGGAATATTTGAAGAAGATATTGAAGGATTCAACCATGGTAGCACAAATATGTAGTAAACCTATAATGGTGAGAATAGATGAGATTGAGAAGGAAAAAATTGCATCTACAGGGCAGAAACCTAAAGAGGTATCTAATGCCCCACTTAATCTACAGAAGACAAGGAGAAAGAAAAATAGGATCTAAAAGTAGATCAAAGTATACACCTTGAATAGACAATAGTTACAACAAAGACACAATTTGTAATTCCCACATTTATATTTGAGATCAAAGAGGTTGGGGCTCAATAATTAGATACACTAGTGCCTAGCCTACATAGTCTAGGTATGCCAACAATATTGAAAATTGAGAAAGATGGAATTGACGTTCATAAAGGTCAGGAAGAAAGTAATGTACCTACTTCAAAAACACAAGGTGAAGACCAATAGGAAGAGAGTAAAGATGATGTGATTGAAGAGTTGAAGGTGACTACTACACCCAAGGAACAAATTGTCATACATACCCTGGTTACCCTACTAGATTCTATCACTCCTTCTAGTAGTTAGGCTCTTTAGAGGCTGAACACACATGCTACACCTTTGCAAATATCAAGGCCAAGTGCTAGCACATCAAGGAGTACATATGTCACATATTTTATAGATGTGACTTTAGATGAGGTGATTGAGTTGTGCAGGTTTGATCTAGCAAAAATCACAATTGAAGAGATAAGCATTCTATGGGAAGTTCTATAAAGAAAGAAGACACGAGAAATGATGAGAAGGGAATATAAGCAAAAACAAGTATTGCATGAGATAAAAGACATATTTTATGATGCTTTCAGTCTCCCTGAGATGAATCAAGACAAGCCAATAATTGAATAACTTGTCACCATTGTTGACAAAATAAAGGATGCAGACCTAGACACAAATGTTAAACTTTTAGAATGGTCTAAAAGGAAATTTAACATTAAGGTACTTGAAACGATATCTAGTGCTATTGCACTAAGATAGGTTGATCTAGCAACCAAAATGGAAAGTGTGAAGAAGGTGTTAGAGAATATTTTCTCTCTCTGTACACCAAGTTATTTGATGTGAATATTTTCATACAGGACATTCAGAGGGCTATTGACTAACTACAAGGAGATTTACAAACTATAGGTACTACTCTTAAGTTATCTCCTGGTCAAAGGCAAGCTAATTTTCAAAGATTTTTGTCCACTCAAGGTATGCTTGCCCACCTTAAAGCACAAGATGCATACATTCAAGCCACCTTGATCAATATTCAATCCATGCTAACTATTGTGGTCCCACAACGCACACCCCATTCCCTAGTAGGAATGGGGGCCCCCTACTTTTTTCAAGTTCCCAAATTCATGATTCGAGATTTGAGAAAATGTTAGAGCCTAAAAATTGAAAAAATAAAAATAAAAATAATAAAAATAAAAAATATATATAAAGTTCAAAAAACATAAAAATAATAAAATTTTCTTTAAAAAAAGAAAAAAAGAAAGACATGCATCACATATAGGGGCGTGACGCGCACACCACCTTCATGGTCTGTGTTGCACACCTACGCAGGAGCGCACCACGTGGATGGGTGGGGCTATAAAGCCCAACCCCACCCTCCTAAACCCTCATTCAAACACTTTGTGACTTTGGCAATCACACGCTTTGCTGTGAATAAGGTATGCATACAGAGCACCAAACACAACAACGAGCTTCTTGCCAATGCTGTGCATGCTTCCTTCCCAACCACGCACTACACAATTCATCCATTTGCCACACGACACATCATAAATCTACCATACGCTGCATCACAACTCCACTGTGCAACACATCATAAGTTTGCCTCATTGTCACCTCAAACCTCCAATCGCAATGCTCTACCTGTGTGTTGTGTGATTCATCCCTCCACGCATGCTCAACACCTACCGCATGGTGCTCTACACTTTTGTGTGTGTCGTGTGCCAAAAAAATTTGCTTGGCACATGAGCACACTGTGCCCACCTCCATACCACGCTCGCGCTCGCACTAATTTCAAAACCCTACCATGTCGTGCCTCGTGTTCTTCACACTGCACGTGCCAAACTTTGCCTCGACATCATTTTTTATAAACCCTAAAAAAATAAATTAATAATAATAATAATAATAAAAGAATATATATAAGGAAAAAAAAGAGGAAAAAAAAATAAAAGGACCCACATTTTAAATTTTTTTTTCCATAAATAGTCAATTAAAGAAATTTAATGCTATTGTGTTTTTTATTCCTAAGTTTTCATTATTTTGAACCACCACATTTTTCTCATGTTCTATAGATATTATGGCATCCACTTCCAGGGAGAAAATGGCACCAAAGCCTATTGTATTCAAGTTCCAAGGTGTACCATCCAAATCAAGGTTCTATGATGATCATACAAAAATCAAACATACTAATTTAGGACATACAGATTTGGGAGAGTTCCTTAGGATTTGTAACAAAACCACCAAAAAATTTGCACTAGTATCCTCATTGATTCCTTATGGGTTGGTGAGCGTAGTTTCACATCCCATATCAATGCAATTAGTGGAATTGATCAACATTTTGTTTTTGAAGAGAGAGTGGTTAAGAGTGTAACTGGAGAAGTGGTCCTTGACCTCCAACCCAACAACATTAAGAGGGTCTTCCACCTCTCAAGGGTAGATCAATTCATTAGACTCTCATATGAAGCAACAAAGAGATGGTACAGGGAGCACCCCAAAGAAGCATCAGAATTCATTCAATCCTCATATCTCATTGAGAAGACTCCTTTGGGTAGGGTCATAGGGAAAGTGGACATGACTAGGGGATACATGAAGGTAGAAATTGGATATTCCATCATTCTTTTGAGCAGAGTCATGGATCTACCTATAGCTGGCCACCTCAGTGCTTTCATGATCAACTTCATTGAGACAATCAAGATGACAAGGATGCCACTAGACTGGGCCACCACACTAAGTGAGAACTTGTGTGAGAAATTGGGAGTAGTTAAGGAGAAGAAGAAGCTTTATATGACTTATTACATGATATATCTAATTGTAGCAAGGGTAAAAAACTACCCCAATTTGTACAAGAGAGGCAGTATGCAGGATCCTAATGCTTGGCCCTACATTGTCTACCCTCAACTAGTGAGGAAGAAGCTCTCAATGCAAAGTAAAGAATATAGAATCATGAATGATGCATTCATTTTCACAGTCATCCGATTAATAGAGGGAGATTATGCAAAGAGGTTATCCTATGAGGCAAAAGCATAGATAATAGCTCTTGGGGCCTACTTCATCCAATTCAAGACATTCACATATATGCGGGTACTTGGCACTACTATCAGCCCCAAGAAGCTCCCTAGATATCTAGGTGATAAATTGGTGTTATTGGAGATTTCTTGGTAGATTGAATCTATCTATGAGAGGGTAAAGAGACAATGGAGACCTTGCTGGGCATGGCCCTTGGTCATAGGATCATATCAAGTCAAACAGAAGTAAGATATTCTATCCTTTGAGTGGGAATGGGAGAATTACCCCCTTGAAGAGTACAACTCCCCTAGGCTCTATTTTAATAATATCGGGAGAGTGGAGAGTTTGGCTGGCAAGGAGTTCCACCATGAAGATGCCATAAAATATCATTGGATGAACAACACAAACAACTATGATGTCTACATAAGAGACTATTGTAGGATGACTTTGTATCTAGCAGAAAAGGCTCTTAAACTAGACATCCCAAAGGAAAAAAGGCAACAGGATTCACAGGAGCTATTGTACCCCTTGTTCAACTTAGACAAAATAGGAGAGAGGCCCATCATGAATGCCAAGGTTGAGAGGGAGGAGGGTGATGATATTAATCATCGAGCAAGGCATGTAGTCAAAATGACAAAGGATTGGATCAAAAAATCTTTTCAACTTGATCTAATACGTTAGACAACAATCTTTCATGCTTAAGCTTGTCCTAAGAAGGTAGAGGGAAGAAAGTCACAATTCCTACCTTTGTGGCTCAATCTCCCATCAAGCCAATGATAGTATACTAACTTGATTGCCCAATTGGATACTATCATTCTCTAGAGAGGAAAGGAAAGAACAAGAGGAAGAGGACCTCCCCTTAAAGGATTCAAAAAGAATAGGGTGAAGTGCAAGAACCTTCCCAGCAATAGGAAAAGAGTGTGCAAGATTCAAAGATATCGGAGCTACTCAAGTCCAGGATGATTACCAATTGCGTCCCTTTGTGCCTAGCTAATCAGAAGAGGGAGAGAATTGACATGTTTCCATTCCTCCTTCACAAGAAGAGTCAGCATCCCCTTCTGCCTCCACAAAACAAAAGAGGATCAAGATATGAATGAAGAAAAGACAAAGGGTGACTAGGAGAATGGTGACTTTTTGTCTATTCCCAAGACCATTCCAAAAGGTGAAGAGGAAGATGAAGAGGAGACAGATGAAGAAGAGTAGTTACCCTTGTAGAAAAGAACCTAGCTAGCCAGAGCAACTAAGCAAGAAAGGAGAAGAAGTACCACAAGTGTATTTTCATCCACCCTAGTAGGAGCCTTGGAAGTCTCTTCTTTGAAAAATGAAGTACAACAGTGGGTGGATGAGAAAAGTGAAGAAGGCGATGACAATTTCAAAATGTTAGATTTTGATTTTATGCCCATCAGTACAAAGCTAGTTGGGGATAAGATTAGGGATACCCCTATAGGTGAACTTCAACAAGAAGACTGGACACAAATGTTGCCAAATTCATAAGGTCTTGATCTTACTCCCCCATCCCCACCACAAGTCACAGTGGTAGATAAGGTCTTGATTACTCCTCTACCCCAGTATTTAGAAGAGGAACAGGTTTAGAAGGAACCATCACAAGGAGAGGAACCAAAACAAAGGGCCAATGATGAACTATCAAAGGAGAGACAAATAGTAGAGTATTCTCAATCACCTTCCCAAGACACTGAGGTGTAAATTGTAGGGTCCACTAAGATTGAGATCATAGAAGAAGAGCTCATGTAGAGGGAAACAACTTTGAGGAGGAGTGATAAGGAGAAGCAAGTAGTAGAACACACCCCTTCATCCTCAAGAAGAAGGTCTTCATCTAAGAACATCCCAAGATGGCTCCAAAAGGAAATAATGAGAAGTACCAGACCTCAATTTTGTGCTTTGGAGGAAGACATTTTTGAGATTGTAGAGATTTTGAATAAACTTGAGTCCCCATCACACAAGGTAAGACCATTGGCATTTGTCACCAATACATGGGACCAAGAGTTGTTTGCACAAGTGGTTGTTCCTCCCAAAGACATGGATGTAGAAAGCCTTGGTCCCAAAGATTATCAATTGAAAGAGGTTATGTTGGGAAGACCCACATGGGATACATCCTGATTAATGGTGACCATGGGAGTCAAAGAAGTCTTAAAGAGCATGGGGTAGGATGAGGTTGAACTCCAAACGATTCGAAGGTAGATTGAGATCCTGAAGGGATATTTAGCTAAAGTAGTTGGTCCTCTTGATCCTGAGAACCCCAAGGACACATTGAATACAGTTCTTAGAGAAGGGGGAGCTGTGCAGTTGGATCCATTTTTGAAAGCTTGTTAGCAATGGTGGGAAAGTTTTGAGGAGAAAGGTATTATGATTATCACAGGAAATTTGAAGTTATTGCATGCTACACAGGACAACGTGAATAAAATCATAGCAATTTTGAAGTAGGATTTCAACATTATGGATGAAGTAAGGGCCTAGAGTAAGGATTTACAAACTTTGCAAGCCATAAAGGGGCAAAGGCACTAGATTTTAATTGATGTATATAAGGAAGAAGAGTTAGATATGATTGATGATTGGATAGAGAAAATAGCAGATAGCTATAAAGTAATGGAAACATTACATGAAGTGATTCATCAACTCCAGGACCAAGCCTGAGAGTGAATTTTGGAAGTAGAGAGACACTATAACAATGCATGCTTGGATATTTTTGAAGATGAGGAATGAGAAAAGTTGTTGCCTGTAGAGACAGTGGTAGAGAATTTTTGGAAGATTTTTGTGGAAGTTGCTAATGATGAAGACATCCAACAAGCCTTCAAGACTGAAGAAGTTTTGTTAGAATTTGATACCAAACTTGGGGATTTTGCTGACACCTGAATTGAGGTAGACAATTATAGACAAAAGGTCAAGGACAAATACAAGGCTTTGTATTTACAAAATATGGCTAAAATTACTGATATTATAGAGAAATTCAAGGGCAAACATCCAAACATAGTTTTGGGATGAAGAAGAACAAAACTTGGATGCCAGAATTTTAGTTTTGACACTTAGTAAAATTTTGAGATTTCAAACCATTTTGAGGTGCACACATCCACAGGTCTACAGTTGCATAGGTGTACACGTCTGTAGGTCCGTAGCTCCATAGGTGCACATTTTTGAAAAACTTCTACCAATAATTAATTGCCAGTTCTAAAAATAGAGCTTTCCATGCATCAGAAACACATTCTGATGATAGTTTAACTCCTACAAATTTCTTGTGAAGGATCAACTACTATTTTTGGCACTTCCAGACACTTCCACTTCTACTTGAAGCTTTCTTATTCTTTCTTCTCTCATAATTTCTTTTCTTTTGACATGTAAAGGCTCGTGCATCCAATTAATGAATAAAATATGGATGGAGTCCTATTTAGCACTAGTTAGATAGTTAATTTATATGTAATTATTTTCTTTCATTGTTTAAAAAACATCTTATTGCTTGAAGATATCTCTTGCTCTCAACCCAAATTGAGGAGATGATTTCTTATAAATACCCTATTGTAATATGTAATCATGGCTACCATTATTTTGCAATAAAATTATACTTTTGGTGCTCGCATTTGGAGTGTAGTGATTCTTGCCCGAATGTGTAATTATTTTGTGAACTTTTTTCATGGAATTGTGATTGAGCCAAAGGTTTATTGCATTTTTTCTAGTTGTGTGATATTTTAGTTCTGATGTTCGCTACAATTTGATAAATTTTGCTAATGTATCTATTAGCTTAAAGAATAAATTTGACAACTGAGTTTCAATACACTTAACCAAGATCAAGAGTAAGTGCCGAGTAAGATGAAGTGTCGAGCTATATCAAGTAAGTGTAACAAGTGCCGAGTGTAATAGGTGCCGAGTGTAACAAGTGCCGAGTGTAACAGGTGCTGAGTGTAACAAGTGCCGAGTGTAACAAGTGTCGAGTGTAACAGGTGCCAAGTATAACAAGTGCCAAGTGTAACAAGTGCTGAGTGTAACAGGTGCCAAGTATAACAAGTAACAAGTGCTGAGTGTAATAGATGTTGAGTGTAACAAGTGCCGAGTGTTAGCAAGTGCCGAGTGATATAGTTTTTTTTAGGTGCCATGCTATCCAGGAAACAACATGTGCTGAGTATCAGCAATACTTCGGGAGCCGAGTAACTCAGTAGATCAGCATAAAAGTTTGAAATTGCACAAACTATGATGCAAATAGTTTTTGCAGCTGACATAAGGTAAAATTCAAGGGATTTAATGATAAAATCAAATCTTTTATTGTTTCCATGCAATTCACATGCAACCAATAAGAAAAATGATAAAGGCATGCAACCAATCAGTAAAAGATAAGTATTGAGTGGAAAATTGAGATTCAATATGGATCGTAGATCCAAATCAAACCCTATGTCTTTGAAGTCTTTATAAGGAAGATGAAATTTCATTGTAAATATACATGAGAGGACATACAAGGGTGTATAAGGAAATCTATTTTCAGAAGCAAGGGTTATCAGATCACAAAGGATCAAGATCAGAGAAGGCAAAAAAGGAGCCTGCATTCAACAATCAAGGATTGTAATCTATTAGGTTTATTGTATCTAATACTCTCTAGAAATTGTATTAGAATGAAAATCCTATGGTGATAGGTTAGCTTTACAGCTATTTTGTAGAACCTTTTGATTAGGTGATTAAAATCCTTTAACAGGGTGACACTTCATGTTAAGTGTTTGTAAATTCTCTAACCAGGTCACTATTAACACAGTGTAAAGCCTTTAACAGGGCAAACCATCAGAAGTGGTTGAACAATATTGCTGCAGAAATTTTTTGGGTATCATCCCCACCCCAGTTTTACCTTCTTATTCCTAGAGGGTTTCTGGGTTACAAAATTTCAGTGTTATGAGTTATTGATGCATGTGTTTTGTTACATGTTTATTTGATGTATTTACATCCATGCAATTTACTTTCAGTTAAAAGTTTTATTGGCTAAAATGCGATACTTATGATTCACCCCCCCCCCCCCCCCCCCCCCCCCCCCCTCTCATAAGTACTCTTTCCATATTTGAATATTCCAACAATTGGTATCAGAGCTCATCCAGATTCTCACAAGGAAAAGCCTAATAGCTTGGAGGAAAAGATCTAAAGATGGAAGCTTTCAAACTTGGAAAGATCATTGAAAATCAGGTGATAGATGTGCAACTTGCTTTGCATAGCTTGGAGGAATTCAGAAACAAATTGAGAAACTTGTTAAAAAGGAGGAAGCATCTAGCCATAGCTAAAAATGATATACACTACAAGGAGATTGATACCACCAACATATTTTCTAGTGGAGACACTAAAGAGTTTGATGTAGCAATAGCAGAATTGATGGAGAAAAATAAAATTCAAGCAGATGAGATAAGATCTCTCACAATGGAACATGAATCACAAGCTATAATGATATGTGAAATTACTGAACAAAAGAAAAGAGCAGTTGATGATAAGGTCATGATGGAAAATGACAAAAGGAATCTTGCAAACAGACTTGAAGAAAAATGTACTGAATTGACAAGGATCTCAAACATGCAGATGGATACACTTGCTCAAATCATGAACCTTCATCATGAACTCAATATGAAAGATATTGAGATCTCTACTTTGAAGATGCAGAAGGAACAAATGCAGAATGAATTGAACAGAGAAAGAGAGGTGACAGAAAATCTCAAAAAATCAAGTGAAGCCATCAAATATTTTGAGCAAATACTGAAATCTCCAAGATCAACCCATGATACAACAGGGCTTGGATATAACAGTACTGAAGTTGGAGAATCATCAAAGAGTGCAGAACAAAGAAGTGAAAAAGGTAAAGATGTTAAACCTATACGTCATTTATGTGGAAAGAAAGGACATACATCTAATGTCTATAGAAGCAAGAATGCCCATCAGCATGATAAATCCAAAAGCATAAATCATTGTCATAAATGCAAGAAGCAAGGTCATCAAGCATATGAATGCAGACCACAAACTATTAAGACATCAAGATTTGATGGACATTGTTATAATTGCAAAAAACATGGACATAGAGCTTTTGAATGTAGATCAAAGTCTATGTGGACAGTAAATCAACCAGCAAAGACATCAAACCATGAATTTTGGGATTAAAACACCAGATACAACTGTCACTATTGTCAAGAATATGGACATATCCCATAGAACTGCATAAGAACACATTTTAGAGGGAACTATAAAAGATGGTTGAGTCAAACTACATGCTTTAGTTGCTTAAAAACTGGTCATGTCAGCAGGAATTGCCCAACAAGGTCAAAGGCATCAAATTCTGAGTTCAACAATGGAAAGGTAAAGATAGATGTTGGACATATCAGAAGTGAAATGAATAAGACATGGAGGAAGAAAGATGAGTATAGCACATCAAGTGCAAAGATCACTTCACCTAATAGGTCAAGTGATCACACTTCATCCAATTAAGCAAAGAATAAGTGTGTGGGATTGATAAACCAAGTTACATCATAGATCAGTCCCAAGACATAGAAGAACTGCAAAAATGAAATCAGCATAAGCAAAGATGCTAAGTCAAAATTGAGAACTTTGTAAAGATCTATCAAAGTTGTCTTTAGGAGTTGAGTTGCTAACAACAATTGAGTTGATAGTTGATGCCAAGCTGTGAAATATCAATAGGAGCCGAGTAAAGTAAAACACAATGAGAGCCGAGTCATGTCGAAACCTTTCAGGTGCCGAGTAGACAGTTGGCAGTGTACTAAGCATTTATTACTCTATTTTGAAGGGTACATAAATCTGATTTTTGATCATTTTGCCACCATTCAAATGAGAAGCAAAGTCGAGAAGAGCAGAGAAGATCAAGATCAGCTCAGAAGCCATTTGTGAAGATTTCAGCATCGATTCAGGACAAGTTTGATCAATTTAAGGTATTTTACTTAAGTTCCGAGCTACGTAGGACTTATAAACTTGTTTAAATTATAAACTCTAGTTTGGAAAACAATGGCATCTGGGTCAGGAACCACTAAGGGTATAGAGAGTCATGAAGTACAGTTGGTTAGCAATGAAGTTAAACAACCTGAATTTAAGCCCATTCCAGAAGTAGCATACAAGAATGATCCTACAGGTGCATTATCAGTTATTTCGGATAAATTTGTTATGGTCCAAGATGTTCGCAGATGTTATAACTAAAAAAATGGTGCCATAGGAGATTTAGAAATCTATAATGCATATTATGAACTATGTGAAATCAAAGTACTAAAAAAATGAGTTTTCAATAATAGAAAGAAAAGGATTAACCAAAACCGTAGCATTTCTTATTGTTTTCAAAATTGAATGGGTACGGATAGTTCTGAGCTGAATACATGATGGATCTTTTTGGTTAGAGTCAAGGCCAGTAAAATTCACCAAGAAAACTGTTCATAGGGTTACTAGTATTCCAACACTAGATCGGCCAAAGACTCTACGAAGTGACAAAAGGGAAGTAATAGAGAAAAATACAGGTGCCAAATGGAACAATAGAGGAATGACTATCGACACAATCATAGATCCCCTACTAGATTTTGCTATGAGAATCATTTCACATAAATTCTATCCATCAAGCAGGTTAAATAGTGTACCTTGTATAGCAGTTGATGTTGCATACAAGATAATCAAAAGGGATCACACTTATGATTTAGCAGAGCTCATGTTTCAACAGATTAATGAAAATCTGGGAGCTATAAGGAAGAGCAAGGGAGCTCAATGCAAATTTGGATCAATTTTCATGTGCATGTTTTTCTATCTGATGAAAGAATTTCCTTCTATGTGTAAGGTAAGATGGAATCCAAATAAAACAATTGTTGAACAAATCAATGGATACATTGAACAGATGGGTGAAAATTTTGATGCCCAAATGACTAGTTACTTTGAGGACTTCAAAAATTCCATGAAACAAAGAATGAGAATTCCATTCTCATTGAATAAGAAATATGAAAAAGACATTTGTTTTCTTGTAGATATAGATTATACCTACATACAAGCAGTTATACCTAGAGTAAGATGGCTTAGGCCACTAGGTTATGAACTTGATATTGATCAAGCTTCTGCAGCAATAACAACTCTACTTGCAGAAGAAGTTGATAAAAATGCAAAAAAATTTGGAACCTATGATGTTGTCAAATCAAAGGTGATAACAAATTTGAAGACTGCTTTAGCAGTAAAGAAGAAAGAGAAAATGGTGAGACAAATCAAGAGAAAATTTGGCATGGAAGAAGAAGGAATAGTAGAAGAAGAGGGAGAAGACATTGAAGAAGAAGGAGATAAACTTCAAGGTCTGACTTAAGGGTTAGGAGAAGATAAAGAGGAGAGTGCTGAGGTAGAAGAAGCCAAGGAAACACTAGTTAAGAGAAAGACCACAACTCCTTCTGCTCCTGAATCCAAGGGGAAGAAAGTAGCTGCTCCTGCACCAAAGAGACCTACCACAAGGGCTGCAACACAAAAAGCCCAAGAGGAGGCAAAAGGAAAGAAGAAAGACTCAAAGAAGACTGCTGCTGAGTCAAAGAAAAGGAAATTTATCCCCTAGCCTGAAACAGATGAGGAGAAAATAGAGTCAGAGGACAATAGTCAATTTCAAGTGGTAAGACACAAACCCTAGACTGTTGTTGATAAATTATGTTAAAAAATAAGGAATGATTATTTAAAAGGTTTAAAGAACCTAAATTTTTCTAAGCTCATTAAAGAAGAGCAAAATAAATTAGAGGAATCTGTGTCTGCTGTGATGGTTGAATATAAGCACACACCTCTAGAATTAGATGAATCTATGCCAAAAGAATTGTATAAAATTGTAGAGGATAAATGGCATTTTTGTTTACAAATGGAAAAAGAGATAAGGGAGTCAACATTAGCTAGATTATTGCCTGATTTGACTAAAGATCAAATAAAAAATGTAGTAAAAAGGCATAATAATAGATTCACTCCCAAGTATAGAGCATTCAACATATTGCAGAATAAAATTGAAGAGGTAGTTACTAAATCCACAAGATTGTGGAAAATAGTTTTCGAGAAAATAGAAGATGTATATAATGAAGAATATAAGGTAGAGGCAAGTGCCAAGACAAAGGAAAAGAAAGTGTCAGGAACCAAAGAAAAAGAGAAGGAACTAGTGGAGAAGAAGAGTAAAGAGGAAAAGGAAGAAGAGGCACATACTGAGGAGAAAGAGGAAGAGAAAGATACAGTTGAGCCACAAGATCAAAGTATGCAAGACATACAGGTATCTCCTCCTAGTCCTCCTCATGCCACCATCACACCTGCAGATATCATAAAAATAAAAGATGTTACAGACACTTCAAAACCAAACATCAATCCATTAATTGCAGAGGATTTAGAAATCCTTGACCAATCATCACTAGTAGTAAAATTAAGTTCAAATCCTATATTGGTCAGTGTTGATGAATTACAAAATCCAGAAGTTAAAACAGAGATAGTCAAGGTAAAAGCACAAGTGCCACCTTTGACCATACAAACTACTGGTATTCTATTTCTTCCACCACCACCTCCACCAAGTATAGTCACTTATACACTTCAAATGCCACGTACAACAGTAGGGAAAATAAAACAAACATCTGAACAACCAACAAGTTCAACCCCACCTAGCAATCATAAAAGGGATATTTAAGCTGAAGAAAAAGATGAGACAAAGAAGAAGGAGGAGACTGCAATATAAACACTGGTTGTATTACCAAAATCTGGCACTCCAACACAGACTCTTCAATAGCTGAGCACAGATGGGTTACAGCTACAAATCAGGACACCAAGCTCGAGCTCATCAAAGGCAGTTAGGAAAATTCACTATGGAGTTCCCGAGCTTGATGAATAAATAAAGATCCCATATTATGAATCTAGCACTCTTATTGAAAAAAAGATTAATGAAATTCAGAGTGCATTGGACAAAAGGAGACAAGAAGCACTAAGAAAAGAATACAAGCATAAGCTTAGCTTGAATGAAACTAAAGATATATTCACAGAAGCTTTTTGCTTATAGTCTCCAGATGAGTCAAGACCAATTATAGAGCAACTATCTGATATAGTTGACCAGGTGACTAATGAAGACCAGGAAACAAATGCCAGATTGCTTGAATGGTCAGAAAGGAAGTTCCAAGGTAAGGTAAATAGTAAAATATCTAATGATATAGCACTGTCACAAGAAGAACTGGTAAAGAAAGTTATAACAGTTAAAATTGTACTAGGAAACATCTTTTCCCTGTACAACAAGTTGTGTGATTTTTCCACATTCACACAAGACACTAGCCTGAAAATACCGAGCTTGTAAAACAATCTGAAAATTTCTAGCATGCAACTCCCCACAAATCTAGCTTAGAGTGAGAATCATTTTGTTGAATCGCTTCACACACAAAGAGAGTTAGCCATCTTAACAACAGAGGAGGCAACCAAAAAAGCTAAATTGATGCAAATTCAATCATCAATAACTCCTCATTTGGAACTGCTTCACAAGGAGCAGATAAATGCAGAGACAATCCTCAGGAAAGACCCCAATCTTTCTTCATCTGATGGACTTGTACACCTAGTAGTAGAGATTTCCATCTAACATAAGACATTGGATGTCGCATTAGCAAATCGGGATGTAGCTCTGAAGGTACTCCTTGAAGTAAATAGCACATTTTTGGCTAAGTATGGCATTTCATTGTAAGACCCTTGACATAAGTGTCAAAAAGGGGGAGAATAAGTAATAAGAGAGTAATAAGAAGTGATTAAGTATGGGGGATTTAAGTACAAGAATGAAATGATAAGTATGATAAAAGGGGGAGATAGCAAATTTTGAGATAGAAAATTTTGAATGTAGGATAAATTAATGAGTCACAAGGATCTTAATTAAGTGTTTTTGCCACTCATGTCAAAGGGGGAGATTGTTAGCTTAAAGAATAAATTTGACAACTGAGTGTCAATACACTTAACCAAGATCAAGAGTAAGTTTCGAGTAAGATGAAGTGCTAAGCTATATCAAGTAAGTGTAACAAGTGCCGAGTGTAATAGGTGTCGAGTGTAACAAGTGTTGAGTGTAACAGGTGCCGAGTGTAACAAGTGCTGAGTGTAACATGTGCCCAATATAACAAGTGCTGAGTGTAACAAGTGCCGAGTGTAATAGGTGCCAAGTATAACAAGTGTCGAGTGTAACAAGTGTCGAGTGTAATAGGTGTCGAGTGTAACAAGTGCCGAGTGTTAGTAGGTGCCGAGTGATATATTTTTGTTTAGGTGCCGAGCTATCTAAGAAACAACATGTGCCGAGTATCAACAATACTTCAGGAGCCGAGTAACTCAGTAGATCAGCATAAAAGTTTGAAATTGCACAAACTATGATGCAAACAGTTTTTGCAGCTGACATAAGGTAAACTTCAAGGGATTTAATGATAAAATTGAATCTTTTATTTTTTCCATGCAATTCACATGCAGCCAATAAGAAAAATGATAAAGGCATGCAGCCAATCAGTAAAAGATAAGTATTGAGCGGAAAATTGAGATTCAATATGGATCGTAGATCCAAATCAAACCCTAAGTCTTTGAAGTCTTTATAAGGAAGACGAAATTTCATTGTAAATATACATGAGAGGACATACAAGGGTGTATAAGGAAATATGTTTTCAGAAGCAAGAGTTATCATATCACAAAGGATCAAGATCAGAGAAGGCGAAAAAGGAGCCTACATTCAGCAATCAAGGATTGTAATCTATCAAGTTTATTGTATCTAATACTCTCCAACAATTGTATTAGAATGAAAATCCTATGGTGATAGGTTAGCTTTACAGCTATTTTGTAGAACCTTTTGATTAGGTGATTAAAATACTTTAACAGGGTGACACTTCATGTTAAGTGTTTGTAAATCCTCTAACCAGGTCACTATTAATACAATGTAAAACCTTTAATAGGGCAGGCCTTTAACAGGGCAAACCATCAGAAGTGGTTGAACAATATTGCTGCACTAAATTTTTTGGGTATCATCCCCACCCCAGTTTTACCTTCTTATTCCTGGAGGGTTTCTGGGTTACCAAATTCCAGTGTTATGAGTTATTGATGCATGTGTTTTGTTACATGTTTATTTGATGTATTTACATGCATGCAATTTGCTTTCAGTTAAAATTTTTATTGGCTAAAGGGTGATACTTATGATTCACACCCCCCCCCCCCCCCCCCCCTCCCCCCCTCTCATAAGTACTCTTTCCATATTTGAATATTCCAACAGTATCTAGTTTGAGAAGAAATCATCAAATTGTGCCTGCATAACTCTTTGTCTCACATGAGCACACTTTCTATGGTCTTGCAATTTGACAAAGAGTGAAATATCATACAATTACTAAGTTTCTCATCGATGATTGCATCAGTGGCATTGAGGAAGCACTACTCCTACTTTCATTGGATACCTACCAATCTCTTCGAAAGCTTAACTCGTAGACATGTTTTTTGTAGCTTATGTCTGTTAGGATTTCAATTTCATATTATTTGATTGGAGTTTCATGTTATTTTCTTTAAAGTTCTTTTTATTTTCTTTATTAACCCCTTTGTTAGAATAGGATTTCATACTAGCTGCAAGGTTAGATTGCATTCATTAAAAAATATAAAAATACAAAAAACATAGTTCCTCTTTTAGTTTTATTTTGAAACAGTGTGCAGATTCTTCATTTCATCTAAAATCAAAATGAACCAGCAAAGGCCTCCTCATGAACATTCACATTTATCTTCAATTGAGTAGATTCTAGTAGTTAGCAAGATCATCCGCAACCTTGGAGTTGATTCACAAAATTAGCTTTTCACTAGAGGAGTTCACAAGAATTCCTATCATTTAGCATCATGCAAAATGATAGCTCAATATAAGTGGCACTAGAAGGAGGGCCACACTTTTGATTCTTAGAAAAGGAAGGCAAATTTGTGAAAGTTTCAAAATTCTACACTTTTTGCAAAAATCTTCGCTTTGCACAAGTTCAAAATTTTTTTTGAGCTTTTGAGAAATTTAGGTCCACAGCTCCACAGCTTCGCAAGTCTATAGGTTTGTAGGTATGAAGGTCCATAGATCTACAATTTTGAAGGTGCATAGGAGTGCAAAACTCTATGGTGCACCAAATTCAATAAGGTGAGAAAGTGTACTTCTACAAAGGTGCACTTTTTCTAGAGTTGATGCAAACTAGAGGGTTCTGATCTAGAATCCCCATTTCAGTGAGCATTAAGATCTTTTCCAAGTGCACATGAGCTCCTTGAGCTTACCCACTTCTGCAAACCATGTAGTGACAATGGAATACCCCAAATTCAACCAATCTCATTCAAACTTTCATCATCTTCTTCACCTCCACTCCAACCCCCCAATGGACCACTACATATTCCAATAGCTTTTTCTCAACAACCACCTTTAGGTCTGCCAAACCCTTTGATGGCATTTTTTTCAAACACTATAGACTCACCAATAAACTTGAGAGGTGCACTCCATGACCTCCCTAAGAATCCCAAAAAGTCTTTCCCAAGATTCATCTATGGTGAGACATGAACTGCAGAAGATCACATCAAGGTATTCAAAGAAATTTGCAATTGCAAGCAAGTTTCTAATGAGGATGTGGTTCTTTGTTTATTCCCTTACTCTTTGGGGGAAATTGCCTTCAGTTAATATGTCAATCTGCCACCTAGATGTATTGGAGATTGGAATACTTTTGAAAAATTGTTCGTAGAACAATTCAAAACATTCATCAACCCAACTGTGATACATCAACAATTCATATCAATCAAAAGGAACCCAGCTGAGATAGTTTCTCACTTCAACCATCACTTTCATATGGCATATCACAAGTTAGAGGCACCATACACTATACCAGTTAAAGTCATTATTCATATTTATCTAGATGCTATGGACCATCTTATTGCTATTTTTTTGAGAAGACTTCCTAAAACGAATATCGACACTTTGGATAAAGTCTTCGAAGAGGCAATTACCTTCACTAAGCAAGCTAATCCTAATGGAGGAGGATTAATGTTGCCAACTCCAGCTATCACAAAGATACCAACATGCCCTATCAGAGTACCTATGATGCCTAGTCAATTCATACCTATGAATCTAGTTCCATTACAATAGGCACCCGCTCTACAAAATCATGCTCTAATGTACCCAAGGTTTGAACCTCTAAAAGCTGCCTTTTTCAAGCAAAAGGTAGCAACACCCACTGAAGTAGACAATAGTTTTGTTTTTGAATTTGGTCAAATGAAAAATACTATGTCCCAAATGAAAAATGAATTGACTCATCTTAGGTTGTCTCAAGGACAAAACAACAACTTCCAAAGGAACAACGCTTGTCCTTACAACAACAATTATGGTCAGAATTATAATAGGAACTTCAGTAGAAACAATAAAAAAATGTAGGAAATAACAATAGGGGAAACATCTTTAATCCTTCTAATTGAAATAATGGCTTCCAAAGATAGAACCAACAGTGGAACACTCGGTCAAATAATGGAAGAATTCTTGCTGACAACAACAATAACAATGTTCAATATGTAGTTATCAATTAGTATAACAATAGTCAAAATCCACCCAACAATGATGGTTTATATTATAATGGGAATCAAGACATGAATCAAACCTCACAAGCGAATGACAATGCTCCTCCTATATAATTTAATATTGTGCTACTAGAATCCTATGATTCTGCATAGAATGTGCAGGTAGAATAACCAGCTAGTGAGGAGCTCTCTTTTCCATTCAGTCAGGAACTTGACCTTTAGCATGACGAAGTGTTTACTTTTCGCAATGACAATCAAAATACATATAATCTAAGAAATAGAAAGGAACCTTTGACGGATGGAATTCCTCTAGCTTTACAACCAACTCCTCCCAATTTGAGAGTGAGTAACAATATGGCACCAATTAGGCTACCGTATGGAGGACAATAGAATCAAAATCAAGTGAATGTACCAATGATATTGAAAAATCCCACTTGGTCTACTAAAAAGTATAGCGTCATCAAAGAATTGAAGCTAACAAAGTAAATATGTCCATGTTTGACATGTTGCAAAATTGTCCACAATAGTGAGAAGCACTAATGAAGACTCTGGATCATACAAAGGTATCCCACAATATGAATATTGTCCCTCAAAAGATAGTGTCTCAACAAGTCAATGCTATAGAAGCAATGCCCACTATGTTTAAAGACAAGGTTGAAGTACCCCCATTCTTGCTTAGCATCAGGATATATGGAAAGAATCTCCAGAATTTCTTGATTGATTTGGGAGCCTTGTGTAATTTGATGCCATGATCAATAGTGTAAAGGTTAGGGGTATGTCCTCAACCTTCCAATTGGATAGTGATACAATTGGACAAAACAAAGGTGAAAGCCATCGACATATTGAAAGATGTTCAGATACAATTGACAATCGATCCCTAGATTCAAGATGTCATTGATATACATGTGGTGGACATTCTAGAGACATATGGGTTGCTTCTGAGTAGAGAATGGATGAAATGCCTAAGAGGATGGTTTACTATGGATTTCACTCAGTTATGGTTACTAGTGAAAGGATTAAACAGTTAAATCAAAATAGATGCAGGAACCCAAATTGAAAATGATGGTCACAGAATACAATGCTCCAAATGAGGTGACATTCCTCCAATCAAATTTGGGCTTATACAAAGTGATGGCATTTGATATGATCCCCACCAAAACATCAAGTGATTAGGATAAAGAACTCAAGATATCAATCCCAAAGGATGAGATCATGACATAATTCATAGATAGCATGGTGACTAATTTGCAATGCTTGGGAGAAGAAGCCAATCCTAGTATCTTACTCCTCCCAAGATTTTGCAAATTACATAAAGTTAGCCACTTTGAATTTGAATGCTCATCATGCTAAGAAGTGGTCGCAAAGGTGTTAAGACATATGATACAAGGCAAGGACAATCAAATTCTAGAAAAGAGACTAGTGGTAGATCAAAGTCCTATAAACTCAACTGAGTTGACAAAGAAGATCAAAGATCTAAATTTATCATATAGTGATACCTCTTCAGATGGCAGAGCTTTGTCTTCTCCCGCCCCCTCCCCAAGAATGATCAAGATTTAGAGAAGAAGATGGTATATGAAGGGCAAAGGGTGGACTTCGGTTGTCATTCATCCTGAACCCAAAATAGATGAAATTAATTAATTGATAGAGGAAATTCAAGACAAACAAGAAAAACATACATTTCCTCTATCAACTTGTTACAATGGGGAATCATCAAGTCCACCTCGTAAGAAGTTGAAATGGGTTCCCAAGAAACAATCTTTTAACTCTCAAGTGAAAGGAAAGTTAAGAACAAAAAAACACAAGGTTAAAGGCCCAATGAAGATTCAATTTGGACACTTCACTTTGATGGTTCTAGATGCAAATTAGGGGCTAGTGCAGGTATAGAATTGGTTAACCCAAAAGGTAAGTCCTTTTATGCACATATTGATTATAGTTTAGATGTACTAACAATGTTGTAAAATAAAAAGTGTTGATCCGAGGACTTCTCCTTGCACTCGAGAAAGAATTCATGTCTCTCATAATCGAAGGAGACTCTCAGTTGGTTATTCGACAAGTAAAATCATTATACTCTTGCAACGAAAAAAAGTTACTTTCTTACAGGAAAAGAGTATGAGATTTACTAGATGATTTTAAAGCTCTAAACATAAAGTCTATTCCAAGGAGGAAGAACATGGTGGAAGATGCTCTCGCTATTTCAACAAGCGCATTACAACCAGTCAAAAGAACAAAATTGAAAAGATTTTCAATAGAGTTGGTTGCTGCCCCATATATTCTAGACAATATTACAAACTTTCAAGTCTTTCAGGATGATCAACACATACTTGAATTTATCATGTGTAATGGCCACTTTAAAGGGCGAGAAATTGATGACACTCTGAATGAAAAGCCTAAGGATGATGAATTTGAAGATGAAAATGGGATCCTAAATTTAAAGACTAACACTATTCCCAAGGGGATGGTTGAGTTAGAATGCATTTTTTATCGTGATGAATTAGCACCTAATAAAAGAATGATCCAAGAAAAGGGGATCAAGCAGTGTGATGAATATTTACTTACTAAGTATAAAGATGTTATCGCTTGGAGCTATGAGGACCTAAAGACCTATGACCCTGAGATTATAACTCATGAAATTCCATTGAAACCAGATGCCAAGCCTTTTTGACAACGACAAAGGCTTGTTAATTCTATCATCAAACCACAGATAATGAAAGAAGTTAAGAAGTTACTAGATGCCAAGATCATATTTCCCATTTTCCATTCTACATGGGTGGCTAATTTGGTTCCCGTGCAAAAAAAGAATTGAGAGATTTGCCTTTGTGTTGATTTTCGTAACTTAAACCTAGCATCTCAAAAGGACAATTATTCTCTACCCTCACTCGATGAGGTTTTACAAATTGTAAATGGTTCAAAAATGATGTCTTTCTTAGATGGATATTCAGGATATAATCAAGTGATGGTTGATGAAGGAGATCGACTAAAGATAGCTTTCACAACTAATTGGGAACTTTTACCTATAGGAGAATGCCTTTCAGACTAATTAACACAAGGGCTACATTCAATGAGCCATGGATGAAGCTTTTAAGGGATTTGTAAATAAGTGTATAGTCATCTACATGGATGATTTAACCATCTTTTCAAAAGATCAAAGCACTCACATTGCTAATTTAAGGTAGGTATTCAATAGATGTCATAGGTACAATAGATCCCTCAATCCCAAGAAATGTTCATTTGGGGTCACTAAAGGAAAGCTCCTGGGTCATATCATTTCTAAATCCAAAATCTCTATCGATCCTAATAGAATCAAAGCTATTCTAAACTTGTCACCTCCCCATAGTAAAAGAAAACTCAAGTCTTTCTTCAAGAAGATAAATTTTGTTCGAAAATTCATAAGAGGATTTGTAGAAATAGTTCATCCCCTTAATGATTTACTCAAAATGGGGGCTAAAATAGAATGGGTTCTAGAGATTAAGAAATCATTTAAAGATATCAAATTGGCCATTTCTATGGCTCTGATTTTAGTAAGTCCTAATTATGAGTTACCCTTTAAGATATATTCCTTTGCTTCAAAACACTCTTGTGTTGGATCCTAACACAAAAAGAGGAAAAGGAAGATGAAAGACCAATTTCTTTCATGAGTTTCCCTCTGAAGAATGCTGAGTTGAATTATTCAAACCTTGATAAATAATATTTTGGATTAATCAAGGCAGTGAAGAAGTTTGATCATTACATACTAAGAAGTAAGCTGTATGCAATTGTACCTGATCCAACAGTAAAGATGCTTTTGATGTAGAATGAACTTGATTAGAGGAGAGGTAAATGGATGGCCATACTTCAAGAATTTGATTTGGAAATTCAACCTATGAGATTAGTCAAAGGTCAAGGGTTGTCAAGAATGATAGCTAATAACCAAGACAAAAATGAAAAGGAGTTCAAGTTTGATAGTGAAACAAATGAGGATGATCAGAATAAAATGATTGCATCTCAAGTTGATATTGGTCAAGGTGTGGTGACAAATGTTTAGTGTCAAGACATTGTTTATTATCTTTTATAGGGCCAATGTTCCAGTTGGTTGAATAGTTCATAGTGTACGAGACTCAAAATGAAGCATGAATCCTACATGCTACATGACAACAAGTTGTACAAGAGAAGTTATGAAGGCATCTATATAAAGTTTTTAGGATGTGAAGAAGTAAAGGAGGTCTTAGAACATTTTCATGACAAGTATGGTACAAGACATGGTTCAGAAAAAGCAACGACTCACATGATTTTTAGATCAAGTTATTTTTGGCCCTCAGTATTCAAAGACACTTTTGAGCATGTGTGCTCTTGCCATATCGGTCAAATTAGTGCCAATAAAGAAAGGAACCTATCAATGCCATTACAACCAATGTACAAGGTGTGACCCTTCACAAAGTGGGGGCTAGATTTCATTGGTCCGATTAATCCACCATCGTCAACTGGACATGCATTTATTCTTACAAATGGACAAAAGCAAAAACATTCAGAAACTATATTTCTAAGTTGGCAACAAACTTTTGGAAGAACACATTGTTACTAGATTCATAATTCCATTCGCCCTTGTATGCGATAACGGGTCTACTTTCACATCATCATTCCTAACCCAATGGGCATTTGAAAATCAAGTCATTATCAAGTTCTCTTCAAATTATTACTCACAAGGAAATGGGGTAGTAGAATATATAATCAAGAACTTGATCACAATAATAAGACGATTGTTGAAGGAGAATCCTAGTGATTGGCATACGCAACTCAAATATGCCCTATGGATAGATCTAGTAAGAGTCAAAAATGCTTTGGGGACTTCCCCATACTTACTTGTTTACAGAAAAGAACTAGTGTTCCCACTTAACCTCAAGATTTTTGTTTTGAAGTTCATGGGTGGGTACGCCGAAGATGCTGACAAAGTACAAATTAGATTGCCAAATCTTTTAGAAATGGATAAGAAATGGATAGCTACTTTGGAGCACATGGCTAAAAATCAAGCTATCATGAAGAGATGGTTTCACAAGAGAGCCACGATAAAATCATTTAGGATTTTCAACCTTGTTCTATTGTTTAATAAGGTGAAAGAAAAGCCAAGTAGTCATGCTAGGTTTGAATGCTTGTGGATGGCTCCTTATTAGATTGCAAAAATCCTTAGAGAAAATACTTTTAGACTCAATTCCTTACAGGAGGAATTTCTTCTCTTGCCCGTAAATGGGCAATTTATGAAGCACTATTTTGAAGCCTAAAAGAAACAAAAAAAAATTAGTTAGATTTAATTTCTGCAATTAGTTAAATTTTATTTTTGCAATTGTGTTTATTTTCTATTGTGTGTTTGCTCTTAGTTGTTTGTTTGCTTCCTACTCATGTTTTCTTTTCAAAGTTGTGTCAATCCCAAGGGGTAAGGTGTACTTGAGATTTCATCTTCAAATATTTTATTAACCACTCTTTGGTTCCAATTTTAGGAAGAGGTATTTCTTTATCAAAATATTTGGACAATTGTGTGTCTTATACCAACTGATTAATAGAGATTCCTTGCAGAAATAGGGGTTTTTTAGTCTAAAAATCAACACTTTGCAATGTTAAGAATCGACCATCTTAGGTGTTGTCAAATTAAGGTCAAAGGTAGCAAGGGACGATTCAAACTCCAAATTGGTTCACATAGGAGGGGTCTTCTTGAAGGGTTGCTAAGATCATTGTTTGACATGAGAGTTTCTAAAAGTTCTAAAAGAGGAATGCAAGGGATGTTCACAAAAGATCACATCCAAGAAATAACACCTATGTCCTAGCTACACAGTCTAAGTGTAGTCAAGATACATAAGATAAAAAAGGAAAAGAAAAGAAAAGAACGGTGTTAAGACCAAAGGATTCTAAAAGATCTAACACAACAAAGGGATGTGTTTTCAAAATAAAGTATCCTGTATCCAAAATATTGCTTAATAAAAGAGTGATATTGTGAACTATATGGAATGATTATTCAAAAATTTCCAAAAGCGTAAAAGGTGACATCTCGCTAAGAGCCCTTGAACTAATTCTCTCATCTGATCAAGCAAGTGATCGATGAATAACCTTCGTGAAGCTTCTTGATGAATGAACTAGGAGGAGTGGAAGATTGTATCCGAGTTGTGTAAAAATTTGGATAGATTGCATCCTGAGATGTTGAAGGGAATAAATATAGTAATCACACACTGAGCTTGAAGGTTTTTAACTCTGGAAATTTTATTACAAAGTCATCTAAAATATGCTCAAGGTGTTTGAGGTTTGATTGGTGTTTGACACACGTTGAAAGGATATTTACTGATGTAGAAATGCCTTGGTCATTTCTTCTTCTTTTTGGGGTTATTTGATGTGGTCCCACAATGCACGGGGCCCCATACTTTTTTTGAGTTTCTGAATTCATGATTCAGGATTTGAGAAAATGTTAGAGTCTAAAAATTGAAAATAATAATAATAATAATAATAATAAAATTACAATATATATATATATATATATATAAAGTTAAAAAAATATTAAATTTATAAAATTTCCAAAAAAAGAAAGACACATCACATATAGGGGCACGAGGTGCACACCACTCATGTTGTTCGCACCGCACACCTTCACACCCATGCAAGGGCGTGTCTCACACCACGTAGATTGGCAAGGCTATAAAACTTGCCCCCCCTCCTAAACCCTCATTCAAACACTTTGCAACTTTGGTGACTGTGTGCTCTACTGTGAATAAGGTATGCGTGTAGAGTGCCAAACATAACAATGTGCTTCTTGCCCATGTTGTGCATGCTTCCTTCCCACCCATGCGTTGCACAATTTGTCCCTCTATCGCATGATGCATCATAACTTCTCAGTTTACTACATCACAACTCTGCTACGTGATGCATCATAACTCTACCGCATTGTCGCATCAAACCTTTACCTGTGTGCTATGTGATTCATCCCTCCATGCATGCTCAACACCACCCCATGGCACTACATGACCGTGCATGCCAAATGTCAAAAAACTTCTGCTCGGCACCCAAGCATGTCATGCCCACCTCTACACCACACTCACATGCACCCATTTCAAAACCCTGCGCATCGCGCCCCGTGTGTGTTGCATTGCACATGCCAAACTTTGGCTCCACATCATTTTTTTATAAACCCTAAAATATATATATAATAAATAAATAAATAAAAATATATATAAAGGAAAAAAACAAGAAAAAAAGAGGAAAAATAAAATAAAAGGACCCGCTTTTTTTTAATTTTAATTTTTTATAAAAAAAATCGTAAATAGTCAATTAAAGAAACTTAATTCTTTTGCATTTTTTATTCATAAGTTTACATTATTTTGAACCACCACATTATTCTCATGTTCTAAAAATATTATGGCATCCACTTCCTAGGAGAAAATGGCACCAAAACCTGTTGTATTCAAGCTCCAAAGATACTAATCAAGGTTCCATGATGATCATGCAAAAATCAAAGATACTAATTTACGACATACAGATTTTGGAGAGTTCCTCAAGCTCTATAACAAAACAACTAAAAGATCTACACTAGTATCTTCATTGATTCATTCTGGGTTGGTGAGCGCAGCTTCACATCTCGTATCAGTGCAATCAGCAAAACTGATCATGGCTCTAGCACAACATTTTGTTTTTGAAGAGATAGTGGTGAAGAGTGTAACTAGAGAAGTGGTACTTGACCTCTAACCCGACAACATTGAGAGGGTCTTCCACCTCCCAAGGGTGGATCAATTCATTAGACTCTCATATGAAGTAGCAGAGAGATGGTACAAGGAGCAACCCAAAGAAGCATCAGAATTCATCTAGTCCTCATATCTCATTGAGAAGACTCCTTTGGGTAGGGTCATAGGGAAAGTGGACATGACTAGGGGATACATGAAGGAAGATATTGGATATTCCATCATTCTTTTAAGCAGAGTCATGGGTTTACCTGCAGCTAACCACCTTAGCACTTTCATGATCAACTTCATTAAGATAATCAAGTTGGCAAGGATGCCACTAGACTAGGCCACCGCACTAATTGAGAACTTGTGTGAGCAATTGGGAGCAGGTAAGGAGATGAAGAAGTTTTATATAACTTCTTACATGATATATCTACTTGTAGCAAGGCTGAAAAACTACCTCAGTTTGTACAAGAGAGGCTATATGTAGGATCCTAATGCCTGGCCCTACATTGTCTACCTTTAGCTGGTGAGGAAGAAGCTCTTAGCACAAAGCAAAGAATTCAAAATCATGAATGATGCATTCATTTTCATTGTCATTTGATTCATAGAGGGAGATTATGCAAAGAGGTTATCTGAAGAGGCAAAAGCATAGATAATGGCTCTCAAGGCCTACTTCATCCAATTCAAGACATTCACATATTTGCGGGTAGTTGGTGCCACTATCAACCCAAGAAGCTCCCCAGATATCCAAGTGACAAAGTGGTGTTATTAGAGATTTCTTAGTAGATTGAATATGCATATGAGAGGGTGAAGAGACAATGGAGACCTTGCTAGGCATGGCCCTTGGTCATAGGACCATATTAGGTCAAATGAAAGCAAGATATTCTATCCTTTGAGTGGGAATGGGAGAATTATCCCCTCGAAGAGTACAACTCCCCTAGGCTCTATTTTGATAATATCGAGAGAGTGGAGAGTTTGGACAACAAGGAGTTCCATCATGAAGATGCCATAGAAGATCATTGGATGAATGCCACAAATGACTACAATGTCCACATAAGAGAGTATTGTAGGATGACTTTGTATCTAGCAGAGAAGGCTCTCAAATTGGACATCCCAAAGGAAATAAGGCAATAAGATTCATGAGAGTTGTTGCACCCCCTATTCAACTCAGACAAAATAGGAGAGAGGCCCATCATGAACATCAAGGTTGACAGGGAGGAGGACGATGATATTAATCATTAGGCAAGGCATATCGTTAGAATGATGAAGGATTAAATCAAGAAACCTTTTCAACTTGATCCAATACCTAACGTGGTGAACTTTCATGCTCAAGCTCACCTTGAGAAAGGTAGAGGGAGGAAAGTCACAATTCTTACCTTTGTGTCTTAGTCTCCCATCAAGCCAAAGATAGTATACCAACTTGATTGCCCAGTTGGATACTATCATTCTCCAAAGAGGAAAAGAAAGAACAAGAGGAAGAGGACCTCCCCTCAAATGATTCAAATAGAATAGGGCAAAGTGCAAGAACCTTCCCAACAACAAGAAGAGAGTGTGTAAGGATCTGAAGATATTGGAGCTACTCAAGTCCAAGATGATCCCCAATTGCCTTCCTTTGTGCCTAGCCAACCAAAAGATAGAGAGAGTCGACATGTTTCCATTCCTTCTTTGCAAGAAGAGCCATCATCCCCTTTTTCCTTCACAAAACAAAAGAGGATCAAGATACAAATGAAGAAAAGGCAAAGGGTGACTATGAGAATGGTACCTTTTCCATTTGTTCCCAAGACCATTCTGGAAGGTGAAGAGGAGAAAAATGAAGAAGAGCAGCTACCCTTGCAGAAAAGAACTTCGCTAGCCAGAGCCATCGAGCAAGAAAGGAGAAGAAGCACCATGGGCGTATTGCCATCCACCCCAATACGACCCTTGGAAGTCTCTTCTTTGAAAGATGAAGTACAAAATTAGGTGGATGACCAAAGTGAAGAAGGTGATGAAATTTTCAAAATGTCAAAATTTTAATTTTATGCTCATTGTTACAGAGCTAGATGGGGATAATATCAGGGATACCCCTATAGGTGAACTTCAACAAGAAGACTGGGTGTAGATGCTGCCAGCTTCACAGGGTCTTGATCTTACTCCCCTATCTCCACCACAAGTCACAGTGGTAGATTAGGGCTTGCTTACTCCTTTGCCCCAATATTTAGAAGAGGAAAATGTTCAAAAGGAACCATCACAAGGAGAGGAACTAGAAAAAAGGGCCACCGATGAAGTGTCAAAGGAGAGACAAATAGTAGAGTATTATCGATCACCTTTCCAAGACATTCAGGTGCAAACTGGAGGGTCCACTGAGATTGAGACCGTAGAAGAAGAGCTCTCACAGAGGGAAGCAACTCCAAGGAGGAGCGATAAGGGAAAAGAGGTAGTAGAACACACCCCTTCATCCTCAAGAAGAAGGTCTTCAGCTGAGCACATCCAAAGATGGCTCCAAAAAGAAATAATGAGAAGTACCAGACCTCAATTCTATGCTTTAGAGGAAGAAATTTTTGAGCTTACAAACATTTTGAATAAACTTGAGTCCCTATCACATGAGGCAAGACCATTTGTGTTTGTCACCAATACACGAGACTAGGAGTTGTTTGTGCAAGTGGTCGTTCCTCCTGAAGACATAGATGTAGAAAGCCATGGTCCCAAAGATTATCAATTGATAGAGGCTATGTTGAAAAGACCCACACAGGATACAACTTGATTGATGGTGACCATGGGAGTCAAAGAAGCCTTAGAGAGCATGGGGTAGGATGAGGTTGAACTCCCAACACTTCCAAGGCAGATTGAGATCCTAAAGAGATATTTAACTAAAGTAGTTGGTCCTCTTGATCCTGAGCACCTCGAGGACACATTGAATATCATTCTTAGAAAAGGGGGAGCTATGCAGTTGGATCCATTTTTGAAAGCCTATCCGCAATGGTAGGAAATTTTTGAGGAGAAAGGTGTTCTGATTATCAAGAGAAATTTGAAGTTACTGCATGTTACATAGGAGAACGTGAATAAAATCGTAGCAATTTTGAAGCAACATTTCAACATTATGGATGAAGTAAGGGCCCGGGGTAAGGATTTACAAACTCTGCAAGCCATAAAGGGGCAAAGGTATTGGATTTTAATTGATGTATATATGAGAGAAGAGTTAGATATGATTGATGATTGAATAGAGAAAATAGCAGTTATCAATAAAGTAATGGAAACATTACATGAAGAGATTCATTGGCTCAAGGACCAAGCCCGAGAGTGAATTTTGGAAGCAGAGAGACACTATAGCGATGCATGCTTAGATATTTTTGAAGATGAGGAATGAGAAAAGTTGTTTCCTATAGAGACAATGGTAGAGAATTTCATAAAGATTTTTGTGGAAGTTGCTGATGATGAAGTTATCCGAAAAGCCTTAGGGATTGAAGAAGCTTTGTTAGAATTGGATACCAAACTCAGGGATTTTGCTGACACCTGAATTGAGGTAGACAATGATAGACAAAAGGTCAAGGAAAAATATAAGGCTTTGGATTTATCATATTTGGCTAAAATTACTAATATTATAGAGAAATTCAAGGGCAAACATCCAAACATAGCTTTGGGATGAAGAAGAACGAAACCTAGATACCAAAATTTCAATTTTGACACTTAGTAAAATTTTGAGATTTCAAACCATTTTGTGGTGCACAAGTTCATAGCTCCATAGGTGCACATTTTTGGAACAGTTCCGCCAACAATTAACTACCAATTCCAAAAATAGAGCTTTCCATGCATATACATTCTGATGATAGTTTAACTCCTAAAAACACCTTGTGAAGGATCAACTTCTATTTTTGGCACTTCTAAACACTTCCACTTCAACTCAGAGCTTTCTCATTCTTTCTTCTCTTGTAATTTCTTTCTTTTTGACATGTAAAGGCTCATGCATCCAATTAATGAATAAAATATGGATGGAGTCCTATTTAGCACTAGTTAGATAGTTAGTTTGTATGTAATTAGTTTGTTTTATTGTTTAAAAAGCATTTTTCTGCATGAAGATATCTCTTGCTCTCAACACAAATTGAGGAGATGATTTCTTATAAATACCCCATTGTAATATGTAATTAGGGCCAGCATTATTTTGCAATATAATTATGCTTTTGGTGCTCGCATTTGGAGTTTAGTGATTCTTGCCTGAATGAGTCATATTTTTCTGAATTTTGTTCATGAAATTGTGATTGAGCCAAAGGTTTATTGTGTTGTTTCTGGTTGTGTGATCTTTTAGTTTTGGTATTTTCTATAGTTTGATGAATTCTACTGACATATCTAGCTTGAGAAGAAATCATCGAATTGTGCCTACATAACTCTCTATCTCGCATGAGCACACCTTCTATGGCCTTGCAATTTGATGAAGAGTGAAATATCATATGATTACTAAGTTTCTTACCAACAATTGCATCAGTGGAATTGAGGAAATGCTACTCCTACTTTCATTGGATACCTACCCATCTCTTCGAAAGCTTAACTTGCAGACATGTTATTTTCTATAGCTTATGTCCATTAGGATTTCAATTTCATGTTATTTGCTTTGAATTTCATGTTATTTTCTTTAAAGTTCTTGTTATTTTCTTTATTAACCCCATTTTTAGAATTTCATTTCATACTAGCTACATGGTTAGATTGCATTCATTAAAAAGAATAAAAATACAAAAAAATAGTTCCTTTTTTAGTTTTAAATTGAAATAGTGTGCAGATTCTTCATTTCATCTGAAATCAAAACAAACCAAAAAAGGCCTCCTCATGAACATTCACATTTATCTTCAACTAAGTATATTCTAGTAGGTCGCAAGATCACCCAAAACCTTGGAGTTGATTCACAAAATCAACTTTTCAAGAGAGGACTTTGCGAGAATTCCTACTATTTAGCATCATGTAAAAGGACAACTCAACACTAACCTCACACATAGAAGTGTTGCATAAGGAAATAGCCAATGCTAAGACATTGATGAAGAAATTTAACCAGCTTTCTACTCATGATGGCTTAGTTGGCCTTATTGCCCATCTCAACATTCAACATCAATCTCTAGAGGTAGCATGCAACAATTGGGATGCAACCTTAAAAATTATAATGGAGATCCATAAATCATTTTTGGATAAACATGCTATTAGTGTACCACCCTTGACATAAGTGTCAAAAAAAGGGGATTATGAAGTTTTTGTTGATAAAGGGGTAGTGAAGTTTTGAGTAAGGGGGAGTACTAATGCAGAAACAAGGAACAACAAATCTAATTAGCAGGAGTATCAAATTCAGATATAGAAAGGAAATATTTACTTAGGGGGAGTAATGAAGAACCAAGGTATGACAGTTAGTCATCCATTTTTGCAAAATTTTGAAGTTTTGAAATTTCCTATGAAGAGTTGAGTCACAAATATATATTTTCTAGGTTTTGTCTAAGTTATGCTCATAGTAAGGATTGTATAAGCATGAAAACATATTTTTCCACTCATGTCAAAGGGGGAGATTGTTAATCTTAGATTGGTTTTGAAAAGGCAGCTACAAAAGACTTAGTCATTATCTATTAGTATTACAGTACAAGATGAGTAATTAGAGCGAGCTAAGTAATTAGTGTGAACTAAGGGATCAAAGCACGTTGAGCATTAGTGGTCAAACAATACATGTCGAGAAAAATACCAAGTATATTCCAAGTCACTCATGAGCCAAGCAGATTATACATACCAAGAAATTTAGGAGCTGAGAAAAACATGTATGCTGAGCCATTTGGAAGTCAAGTTACAATATTGAGAATATAGTGATGGCCTAGCATTAGAGTCTTTAGATGTGGAGTGAATAGTTTTGGACATAGCTTTTAATAATGGCACAAACTTTTATGTAAACCATTTTTTCGACCACTTAATGATTTTTTTATGATTCTAGAAGATATGTATGGAGGTATATTACAAATTGCTATGCATTACATGAAACCAATCAAACTTAGGGGTATTATAAGTGGCAATATGGATCAACCTCAGGCATTGATTCTTACCTAACCCTAGCCCACCTATGTTTACTTAAGGAGGAAAACCCTAAGGAGTTTGTAATGTGTGAATGCATGAAAGGAGATGAATGCTAAGTGTAGTGAGAGAATTCATGGTGGCTATGGAGGTTGTGACAATGAGCTAAATTGTAGAATTAGTTAGAGAGAATAGAGGAAAGTAGAGAGAGGATAGAGGAGACATCTGATTCCAAAGATCAAAGATTCATTAGGAAAGAGAAGATATGACATCTAGCAACATAATGCTAACTGAAGGATCATGGTGTTGAATCATTTTAATAGGTGATGTAGAGTAAATCTCCTAATAGAGTAGTCTTAATAGTCTTAATAGTCTTGTACAAATCTCTTAACCGAGTGCTTTCTTTATTGTAAGTTTAAGTCCCCTAACAAGGCACACTTTTAGTAAGGTGTTGAAATCCTTTAATAGGGTGAAACCTAATAGTCTTTGTAATCCTTTAACAAGGTAGACCCCTCACAGGGTAGATCATATTTTATCATCAAACTTATTATAACCATAATTGGCTACATGTTACAACTGCAGTAGTCAAGATTCGTGGGTGTCATTCCCACCCCAGTTTTACCTTTTTATTGGAGGGTTTATGGGTAACAAATTTATCATGTTATGTGTTATTTTTTTCATGCTATGGATGAACATGTGTAGTTAGCTATTCTAGTTTACATGCTAAATTGTGAGATGGATGTGTGGTGAATGTTTTATGGTTACATTTTTGAAGTGTTGATTCACCCCCCTCTTAGAGTTTACTTTCTCATTGTTATTTCCAAAAATTTCCACATAGGACCATGCCCCTACATGGTATGACTAACCTTTGATTAAAAATGGTCTTTTCAACCATTCAAAAGGTGTTATAGTTAAGAATCCAAATCGAATCATATTTAATTTATTACACTGGATATGTAATATTATATATATCCTTATATAATCTAACTTATATAGAATTTAATATATATACATACAATATGATTTGTGGGTGATTCAATTCGACTGATGCTTCCACCTTTAACATCATATCTCTCAATATTTTCATCTGGCAGTATAGGAGATGTCTAACAATAATTTTGAATGTAGAGTTGGTAGAAAGGTAAAATAAAGTTGCAAATATGATTTGGCATCATTGATTCCCTAGTCAAGCAACATTCTCTATACAAGCCTCTAAATAATGAAAGTGAAGGTGCATTCCCATTTGGTAAGTGAAAACCAATCCCAATGTTTGTTGGATACCTTTTAATATAAATCTCTAGACTCTTGATGGTCCCCTCTTAACATAGGTATCAATATATCATAATTAAAACTATTACTCAACAAAAAGTGGCTTTAAACTAAAAATGGGCTTTAATGGTAGTAATGCTTTAGATTAGGATTTAGCTACCACTGCCACCATTTGTCACAAAATGTAGTGTGATCAATCAATTGTAATCTTCATAATAAATGAAAAATAAATAATTATTTACTACCAATTCACCTTTTGTGAAAATGATCAATCAAATTGCAATCTTCACAATAAATATAGATATTATTGTTGCAAATAGTGTGAAGCCCAAAAACTAGGCAATGTTTATGCTTTGAAAGACATTCTTCCCTTGTGAATGACATGCATCTGATTAATATTTCCTTTTTATATAAATCTTTCAATTTCAATTTGTATCACCTTTCCTTTTTCTTGAATTTAGTCTTTATGACGAGCTCATCTAGCACTTTTGAGGCAAACAATGATTATATTTGATCTATGGTGTGTGATACAGCTACAAGAAAAAGGGTGTTGAACAATAGCTTGCAGAATATTTCTCCTATAGTGGCGATGTGGTGGAGGGAGCAATAAGAAATATCATTAGATAAGTGAGGCTCTTAAAGTCTCATCTACACAATGTAGATTTATTAAAAAAATTTGTATAATAGTGTGTCACACCATAGAAGATGTAAACCTCACTCGAGCTTCCATTGAGAAGTTTTTTCACCCTTAGAAAATACATCTTGCACTAAGTACTATTGAAAATGTTTTGTCCACTTTATTATATGCCTTGTGCATATCAAGTTTAATGAATCACCTAGAAATTATATCATTTTATAGAGTGAAAAGTCTCATGAGCCACAAGAGCCCCCTCTAATGTCTCATTATCATGCACAAAAACCCCTCTAATATCTTGTTACAATGACTCAAATTTGAGTCTCATAAATGACATGAGTGCCTGCTAGGTCAAGTATATTACATTACATCATTTCCTCCCAATTTGAGTTCAAACTTCCTATATAAATAAATAATTTACTATTCTAATCCAAAATGCACTCTAAATGACTTGTTTCATGAATGCTAGATATGTTTTGCCCTCATTTTTAGTTTTTCTAGATTTATCATGGGGCCTTATATTACATATTTAACATTGATCTCAAACAATCCCTTAATTATTAAGGTAAGTACTTGCATGGCATGTATGACTTGGGTACCTAACTTATAATGGATTTGACCTTTAGCTCTTATTCTCATTGACAAAAAGTTGACATTTTTTTCTTATGCCAATAAACATAACTAGTGATTAATGTAGACAACAACATTTGGCTTACAAGTGGTAAGTATCTTCTATTTCTACAAGATAGTTAGAATGGTATCCTATAAATTGTCTAAAAGAAAGAGGATGAAACCAAAAGTTTCATGACTAGATGTAAACAACTGTATCATCAATCCTTTATAGAAAAATTTTAGTCCTTACCTCTAAAAGGCTTTCATTGTACAAGTTATATATATAAGATGATATACTGGCACAATAATGCATGCCCACTGTAATGTTGACATTAAGCCTAAATTGACTAACTAGATTTTCTTTTATGGAGTCAGTAGTATGTTCACATTCTTCAAGATTTAACTATGTAAAACTTGTCTTTGTTAATTTTTTCGACAAACTCCATGATCCATTTTTGAGACATGAGAACAAGAAAAAAAAAAAGAGCAATAATAAAATCTACATAGTGAAATTTAGGAGAATATAGACAAATAATTATGGGCATTAGAAATTTCATTATTTTTAATGAGTAGTCTTCCACCTTGATGTATATTTTGGGGTTTTTTAAAGTGAGCTAATAAGAAAAATTGTAAAAAAATGTAAGAAAAATGCACATAGCGTGTAATATATTTAGCAAATAAAATAGTACAATCAAGTTAAAAGATAGATAATTTTATCCTATGACCCACATAAGTAGGCCAAATTCATGGAAGAGGGTCCTTAAAACACCACATAAATAATGAAATAAACCATTCCATATGTCATATAAGATCCAATAGTCCAAGCAACAAAGAATATATGGCCTACTACTCCACCCAAACATTTAGACAAAAACAACACTGGACATGAGTGTTAGCCAAAGATGCCTCCCACCAATGGTCACCTAGGGTTTTCAAATTTCAAATATTAAGAGGTTTCATGAAATAATTTAAAATTGGATATATATTTTTATCCTAATTCTATGCAACCTCTTATGTTATGCCTTCAAAATATTTTGATTTGCGACTGTGAAAATCACACTTTGGTTCGCACAGTCACAATGACTACACTATTTTCGCTTGGTTATAGTGAGTTAAGGTTTGAATAAGGTTCAAGGCCCAAAAATGTGATTCTAATTTTTGTGCATAGTCATGGTGGAGTAAGGACTAACCTAGGTTTAAGTGGTCACATTGTGATTTTCTTTGTATCGCACTGTCACAACAGTTGAAGAGAAGACTGCAATTAGAGTTGCGATCAAGCTAGTCCCTTTGTTTCTCTCAGTTGCAAGGATAAGAAATGAACCTCAGGTTAAAGTAGTAATGGTGTGAGTCTAGTTAGGTTCTTAGTCTTTGCAGTGTCATAGTGGTTAATGAGAAAGGTCAAGGGCAAGCCACGCAATAGTAATAACAATTTGTTCACTCAGTCGCAAGCATTTGATGTTAGTTGAAAGGAAAGGTGGTGAAGCCACAATCATATGAGATGGTCAAAGTAGGAAGAATTTTTAGAGTGGAAGAATGGTAAAAGATTATTGGTCCATATGGAAAGATCTAAGGTTTGACTCTAGTTGACTGATGACATAGCTGATTTGGCATACTTGTGACAGAGGAAGCAACTCTTTAATGGTAGATCTGATCTTTTTGATCTCCTGCAACCACTTTCATCATTTCCCATGTATGATAAGTGAAGAAAGACACTCCATCACTGCCTATAGGTCCATCTAATTAGTCAAAATGATAATGGATGCCATTTTTATCTTCTCAAGGGCTTAGTTTGGTGAATAAGTGATTTCCTTGCATCTGGATGTGTGCTTTGATCAAATCTTTCCTAGATTTGTAGTAAATGTTCTCTGTAATCTTGAATATGGTTGTTGAGTTCTACCTTAGGGTAGAAGCTATCTGAGTTATGTTTAATCTATAAAAGCACATTTTAAAATCTTTTGAACAGTTGAATCTTCTCTATTTCTCTAGCATAAACTGTAAATTCCCTTCGCCTCTGAACTATATGACACTTTGTCTTATCTCTTTTAGCCATTGATGTATTGTCCAACCTTTATTTTCCTATCTTCTATGTTTTGTGGCTATCTATAACCTACATGACTATATCTCTTCTAGCATATGAATGATATAGAGTAAATCTCTTCTACATTATGTCACTCATTTGCTTGTTTGATCTGCATGTGGTTATTGGATTAAAACAAGTATGAATCTATATATCTTTGGATTGTTATGATAGTTGCACTATGCATGTATGGGTAGAGATTGGTGTGAACACTCTATTTTGGTGCATCACGTCCATAGAATAGATTAGGTAGCTTGCTTTTATGCATTCCTTCTCCCTTTTCCTCTTCAAGTGTAGTCTAGGTGCATCCTCATAGCAAATGAAATCAGCCTTCTCCATAAACTCAACCTCATTATTCAAGTCCTAAAACTTGGAGGTTGTTTCCATGTTTCACAAGGTTTTCCTTAGGTAAAAACTTTGGACAAGGGTGCAAATTTTTGTTACAACAATGAGCAATAAGACTTTTGCAATGAACAAGAAAGGTAGCACGCTCCAAAAACTAAATATATAATAAAAGAAGGCACCAAAAGGACAAAAAAACACTTAAAACTATATTTGTGGGCCAACATACATCCAAGGGCACCAAGAAATCTAAAAAACAATAGCCACACCTCCACTATCAACCAAGAAAATGAGCACCTTGACCATAGAACAAAACCAACAAAGCCCACCACACACCAAGCACAAAAAACTACCAGTGGCCCATTGTCAAGGGATGCTCTCTATAGACATGCTAAGAACAATAAAGAAAATCAACATGAAGAAGGAAAAGAACCATGAACCACATGAACTTTTGTTGAATAATAAGAACCTAAAATAGGAGGACAATCAAAGAATAGAGAGGAACATATTAAATCAAAGAATCTACATGTATTCACTACTAAATTTGGACCCAAATTGCAACAATAGGATATTGCAATTGCGATGGCTAACTATCGCTTAACTAAGAGTACCAAGAATTTACTCCTCTCAAATGTGTTGGTGTTTTGGAACATCTTGATTTCAAATTTCCCCAATGACAACAAGATATATCTAGGGGCATCTACTTCCCATTTTCAACATACCCTTTTAGACACCAGGCCAACTATAAGGCTAGACCCTTCTTCTACTTTAGGCTCTGCAAAACCTAGGCGAATGGACCTCAGATTCACTTATATGGTACCAGTGCTAAAACATACACTTGTATCTAAAAAAGTAGATTAAACCCTTATATCTTCTATACTTATGCAAAGAACATAGACATGAAATAGCTAATAACATGGCCTAATAAATTGATAAGCTAAGTGAGGGAAATTATTTTCAATTCTTTCAACATTAAAGGGAAATATATTTGATTAATTATGTTGATTTTAGAAAAACCCTAAATATGCAGTAGCAAGAACATGTTGATCATGTAGTTGATTGGTGCCTTATCTATTGGGAAATTCCATGAATCACACACATACATCCATGATACCATTAACATATTCCATACATCAAGATATTAGATCTATCTTATCACTTTGTGGATCAAAAATTGGTGTTCATAAAGATCTCATTCTCATGATTTATCCTTCTCAAATAACCAAAAGCCCTATCAAATACATCAACCATTTACTTGGCCCTTTCTTCCAACATCAAAATATATCAAAATTCAACCTTAAGGGGATGCAAATGGGTCTAAGTTCTTCGCCCCTAAACCATAAAACATTGCGTATTATAGAGATAAGAGATGAGAATCAAAATAAAACTAAGAGAAACTTGCTCATTTGTATTCATTTCTTTGAAGCTATACATTTCGATGCATGTAAAACAATTCATTAAACCACTAAACAGATTAGAACTAGCTATATTAGCTTAATGACTATTGTTCATACAAGAGAAATATGCTAAAGAATGGTATCACAGTGATGAAATATATCAAAACTAAAACCCTTGGTCTCATAAATCTAAGAAAACTCCAGATTGGAACTCTATAATGAATCAGAAAGAGAAAGATATAGGAAAGGATTGAAATTCTAGATCTGATCTAGAAGTGACATGTATCCACTTAAATCCTCATTCCCTACTATTGTAAAACATCTCTCCTCTTTCTAAAACTAAAAAATGATATGATTCTTATCATTATTCTATAACAAATTTGAAATACCCCTTCCTTAATGATGAAAACCCTCATGTTACCAAAATATCTAAAATGTTGATAAAACCTATAGTAAACTGACTTGGATGTAAAAAAATTTACCCCTAACTATATTTTTGTTACTTTTACATTCATTCAGTTCACCACTTCACTGAAAATCAAATGTGAATTGCCTCGATTGAATGAAACTGAAAATTGAGTACTTAAGACAAATCCTCAGATAACTTGAACTAGTGGCCTCCTATACTAAAACAAACTCCAAAAATTGAAAATTTGTTCTCTCCTAATTCTAGAAATATATAATACTACTATATTTTCTTATCAAAAATACCCAAAATCCCATTTTGAAAATCCAACTCCTATATTGGCATTCTGGTCTAGATTTGAGCAAATATTAAATTTTTACCTAAAGTTAGAACTATAGGTTTATAAAAAAAATGTTTAAAAATTCTCTACATGTAATTTCAAAGGAGAAATAATAAATTATTATTATTTTTAATTTGATTTTTTACTTCTAGAATTTCCATGCAAGTCAACAAGCTTTGACTTTTTGTGCCATGTGGTAGCACACCATTGCTCAATGTCTACCACATCACCTACCATCGGGTGTCACATGGCACCCTCTGATTGGTCCCTAGAGCATTGCAATGTGTCAATCTTTGATTGGGTATCCTGACTACCCCATCATTGCCACGTCACCCTCTGTCTGTACCTAACACGTCACCGCTGACCGGGGCTCACTGCAACGCATCGACTAGGTGCATCCCAACATGCATAGTTAGTAGTTGTCATGTCACATGAGGGAATGCACCTTCATGACATGTGGCACACTATGCCATGTTGGCACCTCAGAATCCATGCCAGCTTGAAGCTTCCTTGCCTGACATATGTTATCTCTCAGTTGGTCCATCTTGCACTAGGCACTGCCATTTGTCACTTTGTTATTCACCCAAAAATTCACATCATCGTGCCTCATCACTACATCCAGGCCAACATATTTTTTGTTCAAAATTTTGTTATGGTCCTCCAACTAGTGAAGTGGGCCCTTCATGAGCTTCATAGTGGCTTTAAAAGTCGAATCTCTTAAGACAAACAATGTTTCACAAGTTTATTTAAAAACTAAAAGGTACTCGTGGCTAGAGAATGTGTGATATTTAACTTCCAACTAATTTCCTTCTTTCTTTGAAAGCTGTCTCTTTGGTTCTTTAGACATGACAGGAGGAAGAAATGACTTTCTTACCATATGTTTTGGAGGAAAAGCTAATATTTCATGATCATGTTCCTCCTTAACATCACACAGACCATGCTTCTATTTATCATCACCATGGTAGGGCATAGGTATTGCCAAAATCATAAGATCATTGTTAATTATGTTCTTTAAAATATCCATATCCACTTCTTCTGCCTAAACAAGGATCAAATAATTACCCAAGCCTATCGATTGTAACAGACCTACTATTGACCGTTCTTCAGCTGTAGGAGCTTGTTTCTATACGGGCTTGGTTTGAGCAAGTAAATGTGTATTAGATGAGGTGAGTATAAAAGAATCTTATTTTCACACAAAAAACAATAATAAACTCCTTTTTCTTTATGTAGGTATGAAATTTCTCTAAAACAATGACCCAAGAACACATACCATGTGCTACAATGCACTTGCCCATGCAAAAGGGGATCAGTTGAAAAACACCCCGATTTTGTAAACATTTCATTTGTTATCCCCAAATAACTTTCTAGAATCCTCAAATGGAAGATGACTTGCCAAATAACTTTGCAAAATCCTTCAATGTCATGTCATGTCATGAGCTTTGTATTTTTCTAGTCATGGAGCTCTCTTCATACACCTATTCTACATCATAGAATGGCTAGTTCATTCAAAGACAATTCTCATCGTCACTTGAAGACAATTCCAAAGGTGCTCTAGTCTCCATGTGGATCTTTGCATTTCATCTTTCATGCTATTGATGTTGATTCCTCTATTTTTCAAGTTCTAAGTGTGGGTGACCCCCTCCAGTGATTCACAATTTGAACTATGCTTAATTTATGACTTAGAGATTGTCCAATCTCATGGGGAGTTAAGTCATCTATTTTTGGTATTCCCAATGGCTACGCTTTCCACGTACTTGATCCATAGACTTAAGTGAGACTTCTGACTACTGCCTAGTCACTCGTCATGTACAGTTGTGGCTTTAGGTGATGCTCATCCATACCCACTTAATTCAAAGTATAACTCCCTATCTTCAAAATGTAGTACCCATTCTCATCTGATTATTTGTGAACATCATTACACAATCTAACCTCCTCTCCATTCCTTACCCCAAAATCACTCTCACTCTTTTTTTATTTGAAATGTGCACAATCCTTCTTGTCCATTTGAATTCAAAATATAAATATAGGCAAACTAAAATCCTTAATGATCACAATCATTTAGATTATATAGGACATCCTTATTTTCCATAATACATTGACCTAATGGAATTAGTTGAGCCATAAAGTGGGTTCAGCTAAAATACTTTTTGTTTTCAAACAATTGATATTAAAAACCTTCTTACTGAACATATGACTTTGACTGAAATCAATTTGCGTCATTGGTTCAACTTTTAAAACTCATTTTCACCTCTTTTTGTAAATTGTCGACTTTATGCCAAGGGGTCCTCTGACTAGCCTTAAAAAATAACAAAAACACATGACTGAGCTCTAAAATCATATTCATTGATTCTCTATTACACATTCTTGCACCTATAAAATTTTGTCTCATGACGAATTCCCAGTCAAAATATATTGACCATCAAAGTTGCCCTCTCAAAACTGCCTGCAAGCAAACATGTCAAAAATCCATAAATCACATTCATTTTTGGCTTTGAAAATAGGTCAAATAGAAACTTGGGGGCTCAAAACCAAGGAATTGGTTCATTTTCATGAGCAATATATAAATTTTTGATTTAGGCTCATGACGAATAACAGGGAAAATTTGGTGAACAGTCAAAGTGGGCTGCTCAGATTTGCAGAACTGGAAACACTTGCAGAAAAGTGATTTTTGCAAATGGAATGGACCTGGGAAAGTGTGCAGACAGATTTGTCAAGAGTTACAAAATAGAACACTTAAATAATTTTTAGAGTAGAACATAGTGGTATAATCCATTTGATATCACCTATCACGGATTCAAAGATATGACATCCCAAATAGGGATACTAACCAATCTGTACTTCATGACACTAAGAAAACTTTACAAATTGCAAATGGAATCACGTTGGAAAATTGATCAAACGGATTCTTCATAAGCTTAAAATTGAAACTTAAAATTGAAACATAACAAGTATCTAACCTTTAAAATGTAATACAAAAGGAATTTTATCATTTTGGTCAACTGGGTCAAAGTTATAACAAGTCAAATAGGCCCTCCTAGAATTTTGAACAATTAGCATTAGCATGACAATAGTAAACAACCAACTTTTGATGGATTTAAAACCTAATCAAAACATGTCAAAATGACTTGAAATATGAAACATAGGTTCTTTGATATTGATATTAAACATTGCAAAAGTAGCGAGTTATGAAACATTACTGTGTGTGAGATATTCAGATGCAAAAAAGGCCTCCTCTCACTATTTGACACTTGGGCGAAAAATGCAAATTTGGATATTGCTCAAAACAGAACTTCATAGACTAACTTGAAATGAAAATTTATCTTCATGGGACAAGTGGATATAATGAATACAAGGTGTTAGAAGCATTAAACACCTTTTAGGCTTCAAAAGGACAACTGGGTACACATGCACTAAAAAGTGCTTATAGGGCTTGATTTTTAAAATGGTACTCAAAATTAGGGTTTCAATTTTGAGTCCCAATAGGATGGGCGTTGGACTTTTGGTGTAGGAAATTATGACTGCAACCTCATCTATCATAATTACAATGCTCAAAGTCATCACAATTTAGTAGAAGGTAGGGCAAATAGGTTATTGTGACAATATCATATTTGTGACATGCAGTGTCATAAATATGACATCAAACAATTTTAATTTTCCATCTGAATAACAATGAATGCATTGTATGGATGATAGTCAAGCATCAAAATGGTTGTTGCAACTATGACAGTAGGTGACAATAGTGTCGTGGGTGCGATGACTGTCTATCATCTTGTCTATTGCAATTGTGACGGATAGGAGATGACAATGCTCTTGTTCCAATGACATTCCATCAGACTAACCCTCGCAATTATGATGGCCTACTGATATATTAAAAAAAAATTTGTTATTCATTGTTAGAAATACATTTTGCTATGTTAATCATACGCGTACATTGTTTAGCGCAAGTCATGCAGTTTCCTTTTTGGCTTCTCTCATGAGATTGTGTTTGACATTCTTCTAAGTTGTTTGATTGATACTACTTCTACTCAAGTGTTTCATAGATAGTATTGCATTTCTATTTCATTTTTATATTACTATAGATAAGAAGCCCAATGTCATGATTATTTCTACATGCAGGAAGCCATGGATTCAACATACATTTGTGTGTAACATTAGTTTATTGAGGGCTTGACATGAAAAAAAAGCAGACCACCGCCAAATGTTTGTAAGTGGTCTGCTTGGTTTATTGAGGACTTGACATGAAAACAGGCAGACCACTTACAAATATTTGGTGGTGGTCTGCTTTTTTTTCATGTCAAGCCCTCAATAAACTAATGTTGCACACAAATGTATGTTGAATCCATGGCTTCCTGCATGTAGAAATAATCATGACGTTGGGCTTCTTATCTATAGTAATATAAAAAGGAAATGAAAATGCAACACTATATGTGAAACGCTTGAGCAGAAGCAGTATCAATTAGACAACTTAGAAGAATGTCAAACATAATCTCTATGAGAGGGGTAAAAGAGTAAACTACATGACCTGTGCTAAATAGCACATGTGTGTAATCAACATAGTAAAATGCATTTCTAACAAAGAAGAACAAATGTTTTTTTTTAATATGTTCTTTAGATGTTTTCCTTGTGGTATCATTCAATGTTACATCTCATGTCTTAGTACATCATAAGATATTGTGTTGTATTTACTTATCTATACATCTCCCAAGGGATTTACTATACCCTTTTATTGCTTAACATTTCTTTTATAAGGTCCTTTCAATGTGGTACAACTTCATTCATGTAGCACAAATTTCCTCCTTCTACAGCACACTCCATTTGCTCTCCTACAGGTCTTGTAGTGCCTGCCCCTAGTTTACATTTTTATTATTATTACCGAACACTTTTAGGCTAGTTTATGCTTGATGATTAGTAGCATTATCTTTCATATTATCAAATATTATTTCACACTTGGTTAATTTTATGATGAGACTACTTGGTACTATTTACTTCATGTCTGCATGATTGTACCATGATGATGATTAGTTATATGGTTTATTATACATGTTTTCTTATGGATACTTACCTCATACTGCATGTGTATGGTGTATGTCTATATTTTCTTTATGTATGATGTTTCTGATGTGGTTAACGAAGGGAGTGGTAGTCACCTGCTAGTCAGGATCTACATGATGCACCACTTCCTACCATTACCTATTTAGTTTAGAATATATGTCTTTATACATGCGTGGATTTTATACAAATTGCAAGTACTAGGTATCGACTTCCCTAAAGTGCTAGGATGGGCATACCCTATTGCAATATCTCAATGATAAGAGAGGGGAGATAAATTCTTAAGTCCAAATTCTAACCTTTAAACCCATTTGTCCTAAAAAAATTAGGACAAGTATCTGACATGATTACCCTTCTAAATGTGTTGTATGACATAAATTTGTGATTATAACCCTTAAGTTTGATCTTGTATGCAATATTTTATGATGGGATTTCATATTTTATCTTATAGGTCTTTGGTGATTTTTTTCTATTAATTATGTCAAATTAAAAGATTAAATTCATGATTAAATTTAATGGAAAATTATTATGATATTTTCCATATTTAATTAATTGGAAAATTAATTAAATAAAAGGAATTAAGTTTAAAGAGAAAATTATAGTCTAGTTTGAGAGCGTATTAATATTTATTTAATTTAATAATAATATATTTAGGGGATCATTTTAAAATAAATGCTAAATATTATTATTACTTAAGTTACTAAATATTTTATCAATTAACGCTTGGAAAATAAATTAAAGAGTGAAAAATGAAATTAATTTATTAAAGATATTTAAAATTGCATAGAGTATGCATGAAGTTTTGAAAAAGATAATAAAGAATTAAAAAGTTGTGATCAAGGGATTCCCTCAGGTGATTGCACAATCAGTGATTCAAATTTAGGAGAGAACTCCTTATCAGCATTTGAGGGTCCATTTTCTAGGGACCAAGAATTTTGGAGAAGGAACTTTCAGCGAGAAGGTTTTAAGAGAAGAGATTTCTCTCACAATCTTAGGGTGATTGCAAAATTTAGGATCAGAACCAAGTAGATTCTTGTGTTTTGTTCACCCAATTAAATTATGTTATGTAATATTCCTATCTTCTTCTTCATTGTGAATTGTATATCCAAATTTCATTGTGAAAAATCTCCCAATATTATATTTTGGAATTATTGGTATGCATGTGGGTTCTTTTGTATAGATGACGATTAAAATATCATTAGAACCCTCCTTCAGTTGTACCCTCTTTGGCTCTTTAGACATGACAGGAGGAATAAGAGACTTTCTTAGCATACCTTCTAGAGGAGAAGCTTATATTTCATGATCACGTTCCTCCTTAACATTACATAGACCATGCTTCCATTTATCATCACCATGGTAGGGCATAGGTATTCCCAAAATCATGAGATTATTGTCAGTTATGTGCTTTAAAATAGCCATATCCACTTCTTTTTTCTGAACAAGGATCAAATAATTACCCAAGCCTATCGATTATAATAGACCTACTATTGACCATTCTTCAACTGTAGGAGATTGTTTCTATATGGGTTTGGTTTGAGCAAGTCAATGTGTATTAGATGAGGTGAGTATAATCCAATCTTATTTTCACATAAAAAACAATAATAAACTCCTTTTTCTTCATGTAGGTATGAAATGCCGCTTAGAAAATGATCCAAGAACACATACCATGTGCTACAATGCACTTGCCCATGCAAAAAAGTACCGACTGAAGAACAACCTAGTTTTGTAAATATTTCATTTTTTATCCCCAAATAACTTTCTAGAATCCTAAGATGGAAGGCAGCTTGCCAAATAAGTTTGCAAAATCCTTCAATGTCTTGTCGTGCCGTGAGCTTTGCATTTTCCTAGTCATGGAGCTCTCTTCACATACCTATTCTACATCCTAGAATGGCTAGCTCATTCAAAGACAATCCTCATCCTCACTTAAAGACAATTCCAAAGGTGCTTTAGTCTCCATGTGGATCTTTGCATTTCATCTTTCATGCTACCAGTGTTGATTCCTCTATTTCTCAAGTTCTAAGTGTGTGTGACCCCCTCCTGTTATTCACAATTTGAACTATGCTTAATTTATGACTTAGAGATTGTCCAATCTCATGGTGAGTTAAGTCATCTACTTTGGCATTCCCAATGGCCATGCTTTCCACATACTTGATCCACAGAATCAAGTGAGACTTCTGACTACTGCCTGGTCACTCCTCATGTGTAGTTGTGGCTTTAGGTGATGCTCATCCATACCCACTTAATTCAAATTATAATTCACTATCTTCGAAATGTAATACCCCTTCTCATCTAATTGTTTGGTACATCATTACACAATCTGACCTCCTCTCTGTTCCTTACCCCAAAAATGCTCTCACTCTTTTGTTATTCGAAATGTGCACAATCCTTCTTGTCCATTTGAATTCAAAATATAAATATAGGAAAACTAAAATCCTTAATGATCACAATCATATAGATTATTTAGGACGCCCTTATTTTCCATAATACAATAACCCAATGGAATTAGTCAAGCCCTAAAGTGGGTCCGGGGAAAAAAAAAAATTGTTTTCAAATAATTGATATTACAAACCTTCTTACTAAACATATGGCTCTGACTGCTATCAATTTGCGTCATTGGTTCAACTTTTAAAACTCATTTTCACCTCTTTTTGTAAATTGTAGACTTTATGCCAAGGGGTCCTCTGACTAGACTTAAAAAATGACAAAAAGACACAACTAAGCTCTAAAATCAGATGCATTGATTCTCTATTACATATTCTTGCATTCTATCAAATTTTGTCTCATGATGAATTCTCAGTCAAAAGATATTGACCTTCAAAGTTCCCATCTCAGAATTGCCTGCAAGAAAACATGTTAGAAAATCATAAACCGCATTTGGTTTTGGCTTTGAAAATAGGTCAAACAAAAACTTTGGGGATCAAAATCAAGGAATTGGTTCATTTTCATGAGGAGCATATAAATTTTTGATTTGGGCTCATGAAAAATAATAGGGAAAATTGGTGAACAGTCAAAGTGGGCTAGTCAGATTTGCAGAACTGGAAACACTAGCAAAAAAGTGATTTTTGCAAATGGAATGGAGTTGGGAAAGTGTGCAATTTTTTTTTTCAAGAGTTGAAAACTAGAACACTTAAATAATTTTTAGAGTAGAACATAGTGGTACAATCCATTTGATATCACCTATCACGGATTCAAAGATATGACATCCCAAATAGGGATACTAACCAATATGCACTTTGACACTAGTAAAACTTTACAAATTGCAAATGGAATCATGTTCAAAAAATGATCAAATGGATTCTTCATAAGCTTAAAATTGAAACATAACAAGTATCTAACCTCTAGAATGTAATGCAAAAGGAATTTTATCATTTTTCTCAACTAGGTCATGTTAGATTAGGTGAAAAACTAATCTCCCAGGAACACCTACATGCATAACCCTATCACATGGATGAAGCAAAGAACGAAAACAAGAAAAAATTATGGAGGCCAAAAAGCCAGAGACATCTTATGGACATGCAAAGAGAAAATTCTATTATGATCTGATAAGTGAATTAAAAAATACAAAGAGGTGAGTCCCTATAAAAGGAATCACAAAACCCTAACTAGGTTTGCACATTATAATTAATATAAAATATTAATTATATGCACCTAAAAGAAAGCTTAAGAACTAGAGTAATAAACCACTTAATTAATTAAATCAAGATGATCTAATTAATAAGTGAAACAAAATAATTACTCTAATAGGTCAAAGTTATAACAAGTCAAACAGGGCCTCCCAGAATTCTAAACAATTAGCATTAGCATGACAATAGTAAACAACCAACTTTTGATGGATGGGAGTAGAGAGAATGCTTGGTTATGACCATGCATCATTAGTATTCCTTGTCAATACGAAAGGATACTAGTACCACATAGAGTCACTAGGGGTCTGGGGTCACATTAGACTTCCTGGGTAACTCTAGTGTTGATTCGTGTGATGACACTTTCCTGCTTACATAGCAGATTCCCTATGTGTCTTTGTTTGCCTTTAGGTCTAGATGTCAATTTATCTTGGAACCTTTGAGCTAGATTACTATTAAGATTTTGTGGAGATAGATATTACTTTAGATTTTGGGATTGATATCCTGTTTGGGACTTGAGACTATCTCCTTAGTGTTAGAGTAAATAATTAATAATTATTTATTTATTCTATTTACTTAAACTTACTTAGGTAAATGCATTTAATCATGTAGTGGTTAGTTTTTGACAACATGGTAGTTTACTCCCTTCTAGCATGTTCCACCTTTTTTGTGGAAGTGTGATAAGTTGTCAACCTTATCTTCTACCACTTTCCAACTTTTTCTGCAAGCTTCCTTGAGGCCTTTATATTCAAGCTCTCTCATTGTATATCACATCACATTTTCATTATAAATACAATTTTCTCATTTTACAATATCTTCTTCTCTCATGTCCGTTTAGGGTTTTTCCAAGCTCCACCTCTTCCTTCTTGGTTTCCCTTCAATAGGTTATTTGCATGTAGGTGAACTTGCTGAGCTATGGAGTTGAATTTCATCAACTCCTACATGGTATCAAAGCCTCCCTGTAGCTTCTTTGTTGAAGGATTTTTGAAGCCACAATTTGGAGACACAAACCCTAGTTTGTTTGTGATTTTTTCTTCAATCTAGGGGAAGAGTGTTCTTGCAGAGCACTTTGGGCCCAAATGGATGCTTCCATTGGATCCAAAAGGCCATTTATAGTCATGATTCATATAAAATTTTATGATTTTGGTGACAGACTTCCAGGAGGCAAAAAAAAAATTTGCTTACAGGCCTTTCCGTACGGTCGTATAAATGATTTGGCAAAAAAATAAATTTAAAAAGGTTTTGGGCCATGCCACCGTGGCACTGCCAAGCAACCATTGTAGGGCTGCCTGTATGCCACCTATGCCTTGATGCACAACCCAAGCAGCACTCGGCCACCTCCTCGGCTTGTGTAGTGGCACCCCAAGTTTCTCCACTGATGGTGCTCCTGCTCCAGTTGCCTCTACTAGGCTCTCCACTCCTATTTGCCGCCTCTCCGCCACTCCTCTACACAACACCACCCATGGACAGTCACTGCCCATGTGGAGATCCTACATGGCATTTGTTATAGTTAGTTGTAGTTTCCACCAATCTATGGGTGACACATGGCATGAGTGCCATAGTGTAAATTTTCCATGTGGCTCTTGCCATGTCACCTACCTTGTCACCACCTTGCCACATGGCATCCACGTGGTACTACCACATGGAATTTTTTCTTTTGCGATAGTTGGGAAGCTGTCAAATTTTTTTCTAGTGTTTTTTTGATGTCTGCATGATGTCAATTTGCATCAGCACCCTTGCCAGGCTCTCTAGGGTCATTTTTGACCTACTTGTAGTTTTTTGGCCATATCTTGAGCATACAAAGGTATTTTTTCAATCCAAAAGAAGTGCTAGAAAGCTAGTTCTAAGATAAAGACATTGGTGTAGGTATTTTTAGGTGTTGATGTAGTTTTATTACTCTCTTTTTTTAGTTGAATTCTAAAGTTCTATTTTTGACTCTAGCATGCATATCTTTTGCATCCCATGCCAATTTTTTGAAAACATTATATTTTTGGAAAGTTGGTTTTGTCATCTTTTTAGAAATGCTATTTTTTCCTTAGATTCTACTCCATGCTCTTTTTATCATGTTTTTGGCATTTTTTCTCGATGGTGGATATCTTGGGTGTTCTAGGTCCAAGGATCATTTTTAAGGCATGGGATCTTTTGTTTTCAGCTATACTATCTTTTTTATCAGCTTTGTTCATTTTCTAATCATTTTAGACATCATTTGTACGCACTTTTATGTATACACACTAAGATAAAGTGCCACTCTTGCATTTCAACTTCATGAATGTTGTTTTAAGATAGTTGTACTTGCACTCTTTTTATACAGCACCATGGGGGGTTAGTTGTTTACTATTTTTGGCCTTCTTCCTTTTGTTTTCCCATGCAGCATCAGTGTGACCATGTCTTTATAGGTGTTTGTACCTCTTCCCCTCTCTTGTAGTTCTTGGTTATGTCTGTAGAAGATTTTGGCCTACCTTCTTAGTTTCCTGTCATCTCAACCTGTCTACATTAAGGGGGGGGGGGGGGGGGGGGGGTGGTTATTCTATTGTTCTAATGCATCCTTGGTTTGATGGTTTGATAGTGTGAGCTATGTATTTAGTGGTTGATCCTATATATGAGGTGATTGCAGTAGCTGGCTACCTATGCATTTTTGTGAGATGGATCATCTACCATATAGACACACTTGATTCATGCCTTCTTCTTCCATGGAGGTTCTTCAGATCACCAGTTTCTTTCTGATGGCAGAATTTGTGACTTTTTCATGCTTCAGTGATGCTCTTCATGATCACTCTTTGTTCCTATTTTATGAGACATTTCTCTATTTGGAGGCTTCTTTATTCCTTTACTAGGTTGTTACCTCTTTTTGGGGGAGGGTTTTTCCCACATGGTTTTCTCTCTTTCCCTATTTTTTGAGGTTGCATCTCCTTGTATTGTACATGGGTACCGAGATGGCCTTGTTGTTGGGACCCATTCTGCATTTCATCTGAGTTTTTGTGAGCTTAAGGCAGTCCCCTAAGTTGTACTTGAGGGGGGGTGTTAGAGTATATTATTAATAATTAATTAATTATTCTATTTACTTAAGCTTACTTAGGTAAATGCATTTAATTTTTGTAGTGGTTAGTTGTTGACAACACGAGAGTTTTTTCCCTTCTAGCATGTTCCACCTTTTTTGTGTAAGTGTGCTAAGTTGTCAACCTTATCTTCTACCACTTTTTAGCTTTTTCTACAAGCTTCTCTGAGTCTTTTATATTTGGTCTCTCTCATCATATATCACATCACATTTTCATTGTAAATACAATTTTCTTTTTTTACAATATCTTCTCTCATGTCCATTTAGGGTTTTTCCAAGCTCCACCTCTTCCTTCTTGGTTTCCTTTTGATAGGTTATTTGCATTCAGGTGATCTTGGTGAGCTATGGAGTTGGAGTTCATCAACTCCTACACTTAGCATGGTGGGAGTGGGCCTTTTTGAGTTACCATGAGGTTGAGTGGTAGTGCTTTTTTTTACTCTTACCATTGGTATTCATCCATTGATGTCATGGATGGAGTTCCTTGTCTTCCTTTCCTTTCATTCTATCTTTGTGTATTATGATGAATGATTATATCTTTATGATGGATGATTTCACTTATTGTATGATACTTTTTTTCATGGAACCGAAAGGGATTATGTAATCTATATTTATAAATGTATATTATTTTAGCCTTTCATACCCTATGACATGTACAATGGATGATTGAGCATTCTGAATTTTATTGCCAAGTGACATTCAGAACAAATGTATATTATTTAATTGGAATGGACTTGTTACTTTCATATGGATGTGTTACTTATTTGACATAGTAATATTTAAATTTAAATGTGACTCAACATCTTGGGGTCCTTAAGGCATGCAATTTGTTATGTTTGCTTATGTATATTATATATTATTGCTTCCATTACTTTATGATTGGTGTGTACGTTATTCAAAAAGAAAAAAAAAATTTGGAAAACTTAATAAAACTTGAGGTTAATTCTTTTGGATCCCTTGGCGGGGCGTTACAAGTCAACCTAATATTGTAAACATCCTCAATTGCACAAGGTCTACTTTAACTATTTTCTTCTAAATCTATTTTTCTTTTACTATCTTTTTATAATATCTGGTTTCAATAGAAAATATTTAATACATAACATTATATAAGTATCCCCTAAAATCAATGAGAAATGAATGTGATTTTGTGGAGTGCTTTCCAAGAATCACTTGCCTGTAAATAATGTATACTAACATGTTGCGAGTATGATCTTAAAATCATGCTTACTAACTCACAACATTATGTAGAAGATTGCATGATTCAAGAACCTTTTGTGATGGTTCCAGTTGCTACTGTCATGGTTCAAGTTCCTCTTATTGTTGATGATGTCGCTAGAGCTCCTTTTATTTTGTTGATTCACTCTACCTATTGGTGTTTCAATGGGGGATGTGTGTCTTCCTTGCTCATCTCTTTCTTGGAGGTTCCTCTTTCTCATATGGTTTTGGTCACAACTTCTATTTGTGTGGTTGTCCCTATGGTTGCTAAGATTTGAACTCTCCAAGCATGTATATTCCATCTCTAAATTAGTATGTTGTGACAAGGCTAATTAAACAGAACACAAATCAAACTAATATTCAACAAAGCTTAATTGAAATTAAATCACAAATATTAGTCAGAATTCATTACAAAGATAATATGATAAAATTTTACACATGAGAGTTTGGGAAGAATTATGGAAGCATGAAAATATTTTACACAAATAATACTGTGCTTTGATTCTTCATCTCTGTTTAATAAGAATAAACATAATGCTTTTCATTTTCAGATCCTATATTAGAGGAGCCACCTGAAAAGGACTCCCTAAATATATGAATTTTTAAAACAACTCAAAGAAAAAATCTTATTTAACCTTAAAACAACTATGAGAATGGTTTAATATTCCCAACACATAGTGCATGCATTCAAAATTTTGAACAAAGCAGAGACAACATATTTCAGAGACCTCTTAAACAACCATTTGTCAAACACCATGACACCTATGCCATCCATTCATGCTTTCTCCACTTTAAATTCATGATTCAAATTTTGAACATTGTCAATAACTGCAAATATAGGTCTACAAACTTTATAATCTCTACTGACATTGTAAATAACAAATATATATAATTGTGGTCACATTCTCTAGCACTAAATTCAAAGGGGACCATAATTTTTGTGGAAGGTGGTTAGATGGTGTTGTGATAGGGTCTTGATCAATATAAGTATTTTCCAAAAAAATTGTTGGGTTTTCCTGACTTTTCCTTTGTTTCTATAATGACTGACATTTCTTTCCATTTTTCTTGTTTGGGCAAGTTTGCTATATCTTTGGTGTAGGAGCACCCTGACCATCTCCTTGGAATTTGGAGTCATAATTAGTATTTTTTTGAGTCTTCATAGGTTAGTGTATTATTTGTTTCAATTCATGTTATTTAGTGTTCAATTAAGGTCTTGTTGACCAAGTTCATGTTTTAAGCAATGTGGGTCAAATATAGTCTAAATGTGGAAAATATCATATAAGGCCATAAGTGTAGTATTAAAAGGTCATTATAAGCTTTTGGACCTATTTAGGGTGCCAAGAAAACATGTGAAATAATAAAATGAAAAATATGCCAAAAAAAAGTAAGATTGTCAAAAAAAAGTTACTGTCAACATTTTTGCAAAATGACAAGTTTTGGGGAGATAGAAAGTCATCCATCTTGGACAAGCCCATAGAGGAGGTGAAAGGTCATGTTTTTGTATAAAAAAATATAATCTTAGGTAGAATATATAGAGAGATGATATGTGGAGAAGAAAGATGAAAAAAATATGGTGCATAATCTTGTATAATAAATTAGATATTTTATGAAATTTTGTTGATTTACTAGTGTTTGAATTACAGTCCTTGTATCTTCTCTCATATCTCATGTCTATGGTTATTATTAAGCTTCTTATATGTAGTAATGAAGTTTACATTTATTTTTGATGTTATAGGTGTGCATAACATCATTGGGTTTTGCTAAAGTTCTCACTGTTCACTATTTTAGATAGTAAATTACATACCTTTTCAAAGTGAAATACCTCTTTAACTGCACATCAACACTAAATGGAGTTAGGGAAGTTGAGAATTTGTTCTTGGTTTATTTTTATTTCCATCTAATATTTTAACATCAAAACCTTGTTTCTTGTATTGGAGGTGGCCGAGAATCAGTAGGTATCTGTTGTTGCATGTGTAATACAGTAAAACAACATTCTGGAAAAATGTGATAGAAGTTGTCTAGAGTTGCATGTGAGAAGGAAGGTTTGTATCCACTCATGGGATGTTGGAGAATCCAATGGAAGGGTTAATAGTAGAGATGATGGATATTTGAGATTGGTTTCTTAAAATAGTATAACACCTTAGGTATTGAGAACACGTATAACACCTCCTCCTAGCATCAATCTTTATGTTGAATAGCCATGTTTTAAGTGATCAACAATCTTCAGTGTGTGTTCAAATTTATTATGGAAGTTTGATATATAGTAGAATGATTATTCTAAATTCATATATACTAGCTATGATCTTTTTCATGTTCGCTATATCAAAGGAGATCTTTAGTGGTCCAAATGAATTTCATCTTTTCTATCCACCATCACATTTGAAATCTGACATACTTTTGTTTACAATTGGCTAATGGAGATATGTAATTGTTTTCATTTATGGAAACACATGATGTACATGCTTACAAGAAACCTCAAAAATAAAGATACTTAGCTTTTGGTGCTTAGAAAATTGTCTAAGTATGGAATTTGATATACAACAGTGTATTGTTTTGATTATAACTTGTTGCTGATGTCATATTATGACTAGTGAAGTTAGATGGAGATAGTATACATGTTGATGATGACATGTATAACATTAGAAGTTAGTATGGGCTATATGAAAGAGAAATATTCGTGTTTGAAGTGAAATAGGACAATGAAATTGAAGGAAAGCAATTATTTTGTTTACAAAATAATTACTTTTCCAATTAGGGTTGACATCCTAGATGTTTACTCTAAGTTGGAAAAGTGTATTATGGTCTTAGTAGACCTAGAGGAAATTTGTGGAAAGGCATGATATTTATGCAAAGGACATCTTGCAAATTCAATGTGTTGTGCAATGCTATCTTGGAGAAATTGTGCTGAGCAATTGTATGCAAACTTTTGTGAAAGTGATATATGTGAATTTTGTGATCCGAGATCAAGCTGAGAAAGAATCTACATTCCATAAGTCTGATTACTCATTTGCGCAGTGATCTCTTCCTATAATTGGAAGTGCATGTTTGGGTAGTGGGCTCATCTTGAATCTACTATACCACAACTCCTAATAGGGTTGGTACAACTCCTAACTGGGTTGGAATCTCCTAATGAAGGGATTCAAAGTCTCCTAACAGGGACTCTCTATACTAGACTTTCCCATTGACTCCTAATAGGGTCCATCCTCTAACAAAGAACTTATATATCAGTATATTATCTAGTGGGTATCATCCCCACCGAGGTTTTCCCTTGGCCAAGGTTTCCCTAATTAACAAAACATGGTGTTATGAGTTATGTTTGTGCATGGTTACTATTACTATTCAAAATTACTCTATTACTTTTTTTATGTATGGTATAAAGTAAGAAATCATATCTAGTTGGCAACTAAAGTTTCTAGATTACTGATTCACACCCCCCCCACCCATAATCCCTATTTCTAACAACTTTATGTGCATTCAGTCTCCTCCATAGTGTCTATATAATGTTTTTTATGTACTCTCTAGAAATTAGTTGTGAACAAAAGTTTGTAAGTTGAATGTAGAAATATGTAACAAAGTTATAGAATGTAAGAGCTAAAGCTTACTTAGATGTTCAATCAATGTAATGTTTTATTTTGGTAAATAAGCTTGTGTGTGTTCTTTTGTTGCCCCTGTTCATTCCTACATTGTAGATATGGAATTAAAAAAGAGTGGAGACTCAACAAACATGGTCTTGATGAAAAGAAACAGAGACTTAAGGAAAAGAAAAAGATGTAAACATGATCTTTGTTCATTGAAAATCATCTAAAATGTTGATTAAAAACCTTTCAGAAAGGTCAAAGATGAAAATATGATCTTTATTCATTGAAAGTGATCTAAGAAATTGCTTATAAAACTTAAGGAGGGAGGGTTAAAAAAGAAACATGGTCTTTATCTAGAATCATGTTGATCAGAAAGTCAACACTATGAATTGAAAAGCAATCTCTTTTGTATTAGATCATTAATGAAAAGAAAAAATTTATAAATTACTAAATGTACATAACTAAATCTAAGCTAATCTTATAATGATACTTTATGAAGTGAATAATTCACCGAACTTACTGATTCTTTAGCACTTGATGAGGGCACAATCCAAGACAAAATGAAAACAATAAGAAAGGACGAATATTATTATCAGAAATGATATGCTATTACATTTAGTACAATAAAAATGGACTCCACGACATGCCCTATGGGCTTATAATATTATCAGATTCTAGAGGAAACCCTTCTCACAGTACCTTCTCCCAAACTCCACCAAAACTTGCTTTTACAATGCCAGAATGTCCTTAAGTAAACCAAATTAAGTTTAGGGTTAGGAATAAATTTTAGAATATGCCATTTGGCATCCATCGCTAAAATGGAAGGTTCTAGAAAACACGTCAAAAGTCCATGTAAAATTAGAAGAATCCAGAAATGGTAGTCCAGCTTTCAGGTGTATGCGTGAATATGTGGCCTCTGCTAACACACACACTTCAACACAGTATTTATTTGCAGATTAATCCCGAAATGAACATTGGATTGTTCATCCGAAAATCAGCCAGCAAGGCAACCTGTTGCCTTCTATCTAAAGGGATTTTGCTTGTTAGATATCCTCAGATTTGAGGTGTTAAGAAACTAGACCCTCTAAGAATGAAGGATTTAAGAAATGAAATTAATCTATATGATTATGCAGATTAATCTAGAATGAGAAATGCATTCTAATCTAAGAACAAGTAAAGGAAACTACATTAATCATATGCATATTATGCTAAATGAAATTAAGCTAAGAATGAAAATGTATGTAAAATATGAGAAAATGTGAGTATGAATTCCAGCAGCAATTTGATGCAAATTCCAAATTCATCCTCTCCCAAAATGAAGAGATGAGGGTCTCTTAAATAGACTTTCCTGGAATCCATCAACAGTTGAGATCGATTTCAATCAACGATCGAGATTAAAAGTGAAGTTCAATCATAAAAGAAGATTCCCAAATTAAAAGGAGTTAACTGATTTAATTTGAGTAGAATAAGGAGTTAACTGATTTAATTTGAGTAGAATAAGGAGTTAACTAATTTAATTCCTTTTTTATCAACAATGAATTGGGAATTTCCCTTTTTGAAGTGAAGAAGGATTTTGGAGAGATATTTAATTTAATAAAATGAGATATGCTCTCATAAATATATTTCCTATTTAACTAAATAATTTCATTTAATTAATTAGAGACAGTTTCTTATTTAATTAAATAACTATATTTAATTAATTAGGAATTACTCCTATTTAATTAAATAACTTTGTTTAATTAATTAAAGAATAGCCTTCCATTTAATTAAATAATTTTCTTTAATTAATTAGAAATACCTTTCCCATTTAATTAAATAATTACATTTAATTAATCAAGATAGGCTTATTTATTAAATTAAATAAATTTAATCCCATAGTACATTAGTCTTAGGAGATAATTTAATTTAATAAAGTATAAATACTTTTAAATTAAATTAAAATTAAATCAAGTAGGTTTAATGCAACTAATATGAGTATGTACTATAGGAATTAAATAAGAAATGTGATGAATGCAGATTAGGGTCTTCTGCATCTGACAATTAAGTCAAGTAGCAAGTTAGATCAAGAATGTGTCTAATGAAATAGGACTTTAGCAATGATCAAAATAGACCAGAATTGGTATCATGGCAATGAGCCAATTTTGGGGTATTACACTGGGAGGCATAACTTTTGATTTGGGACTCTAATTGACAAATCGTTTACATTTATGGAAAGCTTTCCAAGTGCTCTATAGCCCTATGGACCAGATTTTCTTGTCCCTCATTTTTTAGGCCCATATGAGGCCATTTAGTGCCTCAAATTTGACTTTGAAGCACTCTTAGGAGGTCTCTAGGCAACTTAAAACTGTAATAACTTTTAAACCGTAAAGCCTTTTGACCTTATTCTTTTTTTGCAGTGCTTTAAATCACAATTATATTCATCCTCCAACTTACACACTCTAACTCATCATAATTGTGGCTCAATTACAAAATAACCTATTTTTTACATTGGCACATATTCCAAGGAACTCAAAAATTCTAACCCAGAAAACCAATAGCAGAACTATGAGAGTTGGAACCTTTATTTGACCCAAATGGGTATCTAGAAATGAAAACACATTAAACAAAAACTAACACTAAGCATATTTTTGGGTGAAATAGGATTGCCCTTACACTACTAGATGCTCCTACATCAGACACCCAGGGTAGATTGAAAAATGACCCTATCACTTTATAGTTGGTAGAGGAAAACCTAAATGGGCAACCTCCATTGCAGATATCCAAGTTGAATCTTCTACTGGTCATCCTTTCGACTTCACCAGGTATTCTTCATACTACCTATTTGTGGCAGTCCAGCCCACATGACTATCTAGAATTTCTTCTATCTGTTCCTTCTTCGAAATAGGAATTGGACATGGTTCCAACATCAACTCCTCATCTGCACCATTATCATAATATTTTGTTAAGTCTATAATATTAAAAATAGGAGAAATGTGAATCCCATCTAGCAACCCCACCTCATATGCATTTCCTGAATCATGTTTCTTCAAAATTTTGTAGGGGCCAAATTTCTTCATCTTTTGCTTGTTGTAGATAGCCACTAGAAATTGTTCCTTCCTCAAGTATACCATAACCAAATCCCCAACTTGGAACTCCTTATATCTCCTCTTTATATCTACCCTAGCCTTATACTATTTGTTCATCTTGGTAATATGTGCATGTACCTCCTCATCTAGGTTCTTAACATGTTCAATGAATTTTTCTGCCTCAGCACTTGTCCTCTCCCCTTGCTCCATCTTCCTTAGCTTTGGTGTAGTCCTTGGACTACTGCCATACAAAATTTGGAATGGTGATCTACCAGTACTCCTATTTATAGAATTTTTGTAAGAAAATTCTACTTGTGGTAGAATCAAATCCCATCCCTTGGGTTTATCTCCTACTAAACACCTCAGCAGATTTCCCAGACTTCTATTCACTACTTCTATTTGTCCATCAGTTTGTGGATGATGTGCAAAACTAAACTTCAATTATATCTTCAACTTCTTCCATAAAGTCCTCCATAAGCACCCAAAAAATTTAGTATCTCTATCAAAAACAATACTTTTTGGGAGACCATGTAGCCTCACCACCTCTCTCAAAAACAAATCTGCAATATGTACTGCATCATGAGTCTTGTGGCATGGAACGAAAAATCCAAGAAGGAAATCCATACTTATGTCCTTCCAATGCTTTGATGGAATAGGAAATGACTGATAGAGTCTAGTATTGTGACTAAATCCTTTGGCTACTTGAAATACTTGACAACTTTGCACAAACTTTTTCACATCGTGTGGCAATTGAGGCCAAAAATAATGCTCTCTAATAATTGTAGTGGTCTTATCTTGACCAAAGTGTCTCATCATTCCTCCATTGTGCTTTTCCTTGATCAAGTTCTCCCTCATGGAACTCCTTGGAATACATAATTGACTTCCCTTGAACAACATACCATCCTAAATCATGTAATCTAGCCATCTGGTCCTATCTAGAGTAATAGGTTCTTTACAAGCCTCCCAAGCCTCTACAAAGTCAGGATCCTTGGGGTACAAATTCTTGAGTTCATCAAAGCCAACCACTTAAATATGCATTACTATTAGTAATAATTGTTTCCTACTTAATGCATCTACAACCCTATTAGACCTTCCACTTCTATGTTTTAATACAAATCTATAGCTTTGCACAAATTTTACCCATTTCAAATGTCTCTGATTCAATTTACCTTGGCTATTTAGGTACTACAATGCCTAGTGATCAGTATACAATACAAATTCTTTTGGAAACAAATAATGTCTCCATTTATTTAAGGCCTAAACTATTACATAGAACTCCTGATCATAAATAGAGTACTTCTTCTTTGCATCATTTAATTTTTTACTAAAATAGGCAATAGGTTTACCTTCTTGGTTCAACACAACCCCAACAGCATTGCTACTAGCATCGCAATCCACCTAGAATACCTTGTTGAAATTAGGAAGTGCCAACATAGGTTGCTTTTTCACCTTCTTCTTTAGCAATTCAAAACTCCTTACAGTTCCTATAGTCCACTTGAACTCTTTTCTATCTCCCCTCATTGTTTCAATTAGGGGTGCACATATGCTATTGAAATTCCTAATGAACATCCTGTAAAAACTAACTAGACCATGAAATGACCTCACCTCAGTAGAAGACCTTGGAGTAGGCCATTCCAAGATGACCTTCAGCTTTTTTGGGTCCATTTTGAGACCTTTAGTTGACAACAAACCCCAAATAGACTAACTCCCTTTTGACAAAGCTACACTTCTTCAAATTAATCAATAGTTTCTCTTCCTCAACCTTTCAAGGACATTATGAATGTGCAATAAATTATCATCCAATGATTTACTAAAAATAAAAATATCATCCAGATAGACAATAACAAATTTTCCCAAAAATTTCTTTGTTTCCTCATTCGTAAGTTGCATGAAGGTGCTTGGTGCATTGGTCAATCGAAAGGTTATGATTAACCACTCATATAGACACTCCTTAGTCTTAAATGTAGTCTCCCACTCATCTCCCTCTCATATCTATGTCTGGTAATAGCCACTCTTGAGATATATCTTTCTGAAGTACTGAGCTGCACCGAAATAGTCCATAAGATCATCCATTCTTGGCAAAGGAAACTGGTACTTGATGGTTATTCTATTTATAGCCCAAGAGTCTATACACATTCTCCACTCTCCATCCTTCTTTGGTGCCAACACTATAGGTACTACACATGGACTTAGGCTCTCTTGAATCAAACCTTTCCTCAATAGCTCTTGAACTTGTCTATTGAGCTCCTTAGTCTCAGTAGGAGTCATCCTATGAGTAGCCTTGTTAGGAAAACTAACTCTAGGGACTAAATCTATTTGATGACTAATTTTCCTTATTGGTAGCAACCCTTCTAGAAAATTATCAGAGATAACATCTCCATACTCACTTAATGGACCTAAAACTTCAAGTGGAGTTTCACTACTGCCTTCCTTATCTTTTCTAGTAATTAAAGCATAACACATATACTGATGTTTCATACCATCCATAAATTTTCTTCCATCAAAAAGACATACCTTAGTACTACTACATAACTTTTCACCCTCCTTTATCAAAGGCTTCAATTTGTGGAGAACTCCATCCTTTGTTAAAGAGTATGTATTTTCATGACCATCATGTACAACATGCCTCTCAAACTGCCATGACCTGCCCAACAATAAATGGTAGACATCCATTGGAATGATGTCATAGAGAACCTCATCATGGTAACACCCAATCTTTAACTTTACCAAATATTGTTCATTAACTAGAACCTTATGTTCATCCTAAACCCAAGCAATCTGATAGGGTTGGGGGTGTTTCTCCCTTTTAAGCTTTAGCTTTGAGACCATCTCCTCTGATACCAAGTTGTTAGTGCTTCCACCATCAATAATCACATCACAACTTTTACCCTCACACTTGTACCTAGTATGAAATAGACTTCTCCTTTGTCCAAGTTTAGTCTCATCACTCAATAAGACCCTTTCATTAACTAGAACCTCTCCTCATTTTGTATCCTCTGAATGTGATGACTATGCATCATCATCTACATGAGTGACCCTTGCTTGACCATCAGCTCTGCTATCTGTCCTTCCTTGGCATTGAGGGCATTCAAAGGCATGATGACCTTCTTCATTGCAATGAAAATAGGTACCATGGAAGCCTCCTCTTCCTCTCTAATCTCTAAGGTTTTGATCATAGGAGTAGTTGGAACCCTCGTTCCTCTAGTTTCGGCTAGTACTCACATCTTCATTTTTCTTCTGGTTCTCATTTTGGCCTCCAAATGGCCTACCACCACCCCTTCCTCCTTAAATGCACCCTCTTTTCCTTCCATCAAACTTTTTTTTTAGCTTCTCCTCAACTCACAAGGAAAATTGGTATGCCTCTTCAATGCTAGTCATTCTAACCATACTTAACTCCTCTTGAATGCTAGGTCTTAACCCACTAAGGTAAGAGGAAACCTTCTCCTTGTTTTTTTTTGCATGCCCCACCCTAATAAGGACTCGATAAAATTCCTATGTGTATTCTTGGATATATTTTCTTGCTTGTTTTAACCCTTTCATCTTCTTGAACAAATCAAGCTCGTCATTAACAAGAATGAACTGCATCTTTAGTTTGTCCATCATGCAATCCCATCTTGTGATTTTCTCTTTTCCTCTTCTATTTCTTTCCAATTGAATCTCTTGCCACTAGATTTTGGCATGGCCTTTCATTTTGGCCTTCAAAAGCTTAACCTTATCTAAGTCCCTAATATCCTCATACTCAAAATATTCCTCTAGCTCATTGATCCAGTCAATCAACTCATCTAGGTTTAGATTTCCTAAAAACATGCCAATGTCAATTTTAGGTCTTTTTCCAAGCTTGGAAATGGCCCTAAGAAGCTTCTCCTCTACCTAGTTTAGGAATTCTCCATCTCCTTCCCCTTCCTGTCCAATATTTCCTTCTTCATTTTCTTCCTCACTTTCATTGCCTACAACAACATTCATCCCTCTACGAATCTCCTCCTATAATGCTTGGACTTATCTCTAGAGGGCTCTAACCTTAGGAGTGAAAACTCTTTGAACCTTCCATTACACTCCCTTCATGGAGGAATCTTCTTATATCAAATCCATAACCACATAGTCCTAGTGCAAATTTCCTCACAGTTGACACTCTGTCTAAACACTCAATAAAACCTACTTTGATACCAATTGATGAGGGCACAATCCAAGACAAAAATGAACACAATAGGAAAGGAAGAATATTATTATCAGTAATGATATGCTATTACATTTAGTACAACAAAAATAGACTCCACAACATGCCCTATGGGCTTACAATATTATCAGATTCTGGGGGAAACTCTTTTCAAAGTACCTTCTCCCAAACTCCACCAAAAGTTTCCTTTACAATGCCAGAATGTCCTTAAGTAAACCAAATTAGATTTAGGGTTAGGAATACATTTTAGAATATTCTATTTGAAATCCACCTCCAAAATAGAAGGTTCCATAAAAAAAGTTAGAAGCCAATGTAAAATTAGAAGAATCCAAAAATGGTAGGCCAACTTCTGAGAGGCATAACTTTTGATTTGGGACTCTGATTGACAAACCGTTTACATTTTTGGAAAGCTCTCCAAGTGCTCTATAGCGCTATGGGCTAGCTTTTCTCATCCCTAATTTTTTTTCCTGTACAAGGTCATTTAGTGCCTCAAATCTGACTTTGAAACACTCTTAGGAGGTCTCCAGGCAACTTAAAACTACAATAACTTTCAAACTATAAAGCCTTTTGACCTGATTCCTTTTTCAAAGTGCTTTAAATCACAATTATAATCATCCCTCCAACTTAAACACTCTAATTAATCATAGTTATGGGAAAATTAAAAAATAATGTATTTTCTACATTGGCACATATCCCAAGGTGCTCGAAAACTCTAACCCAAAAAATCAATAGTGGAACTATGAGAGTTGGAACCTTTATTTGCCCAAAATGGGTATCAATAAATGAAAACACATTAAACAAAAACTAACACTAAGCATATTTTTGGGTGACACAGGCTTTCCCTTGCACCATTGGATGCTCCTGCATTAGTGCCCCTAAAAGACAGAAGAAGAAATATCTTCTTTCTGCATCATCTGTGTTGGTTAGCAACAGATTGTACTCTCCCTCACATGTCCTTGAACAAAAAAAATTTCTAACCTTTTAAAGAGAAATGAATGTATGGATAAAGAGAAGAGACCATACTATACTTTACTATATTAAAGATAGGTGCTAGATTGTACCGTTGTGATAAATTTAGTGACCAAAAGAATAGAAAGGATGGGAGAAGTTTCTCCATCCACAATGCATTGAATGTGATTTTAACTATTGTGCAAGGATAGCAGAAATTTCAATGATATTAATCTGCATTTGAGAATGGTCTACAAATTGAACAACAGAAAAGCATGAAATATCATAAAATATTAAAATGAAAAGGTGAACTTGGAATTTGGAAACAATAATTAAAATATTCACATATAAATTATAATTTAACCAAAGTATTTTGAAAGTAAATTTTAAATTTTAAATCATAGATATCATATATAAACATAGCTAGAGATGTAGCTAATGAATTTTGACTTTTGCACATTCTAATTTTCAACAAGGATTATAAATTGTGAAATTATAAATGTTACCTACTTTCTCTATTAAGTGTTGCATGTCATATAGACTTTATGATCCTCTACTTCTTCCTTGTAATATTATTCAACATATCATCACACTCAAAAGAAATAATGAGAATAGTTCATGAATCAATGTCTACTTTAGAATGATCTAATATCATTTTTTTCCACTATTCAAATTCTTCTTCATGTCTCCCAATTTACAACAAAAGTTATCAAATGAAATCAAACATGATTGCAGATAAATAGAAATAATAGAATACCTTGGAGAGGAATAATTTGAGGCAATCCCATTGAAAGCCATTCTTTTGAATACTTCATACACTACAACTAAATTTCATAAGCACATATAGTTTCATACACTACAATATTGGATATGTTGTACTTAATGTTTATATCTACACATATGGTTTTGAAAAAAAATATATATATATAATTAATGTGTCTATCTGCAAAAATATTAGACATGTTGTACTTAATGTTTATATTTTCACATATGGCTTTGAAAGAAAAATTTGGTGTAATTAATGTGTATATATGCAAAAATATTGGACATGTTATACTTAATGTTTATATTTACACATATGGTTTTGAAAGAATCATTTGGTGTAATTAATGTGTATATATCTACAAATATATTGGACATATTGTACTTAATGTTTATATCTGCACACAAGGTTTTGAAAGAAACATTTCGTGTTGAAACAATACAATTTTTTTTACATATTTAATATTTTATAAGAAAATGCACCTGAAGAACTATTATCTTAGAAGCAAGAACCTGGTGTTGAAATAGTACAAAAATTGATTGACATGAGAGGTCCACAAGTGAGGGTGTTGACCAATCTTGAAAACTTGAATGTTGAAATGAAAGCTATCAAGGATCAAAAACCTATGCCAGAGTTATAACACAATATGAAGTTGAAAGCTATCGAGGATCAAACACCTATGCCCCGTGTCCTCTATCTTGTTCCTCTTCATTCCTCTTGTTTGTAACTCCTTGTCACTCCCTCCATTATTCTTCTTGTTTTGGCCTTCTTGTTTTCTTGAACATTCAGGGAGTTGTTCACATGATTCCTCATTAGCTCATATTTTAATCAAATTCTTTTTTCCTTCAACTTAACCATCTATTAGTTTATCCATGTGTGAATGAATGGTGTTAAACATGAGTCATTATTGTGTCAAAACTTCATCTTTGTTTGACCAAATTATAGTAGGATTTACATTCTTTCTTGTTCTGTCATGATACTCTACCAATATATACATGGTTACACCCTTGGCTTCCATTGTTAGGCCAATGTATGGAGCCTTTATATCCAACCATTCGTTATAAGTTGGGGAATGCATTTCATGCCTAGCATACAAGTGATGCATCTGCATATGAAATTTTATCACCTTCAAAAATAGTATTTGATCCTACTAGCTGGGAACATCTGATTACTTAAATTATTTTTCAATTGAAAAATTATTTCTCCATCTTCAAGTAATCTAAATCCTTGCTTCTCCCAGCTTTATTATTTCACTATTGTTATATATTCTATAATAGATTTTCCATTTCTTTCTCCATGTTTTTATGATGCATAGAAAAGCCCATATCATCTTAGGATAACACTAAAGAAAGTGGTTGAAAATATATGAACAAAGAACTCAAAAATGATTTCAATTAAATAAATAATTTATGTATCCGATGCTATTTAATGAACTACTAAACCAACTAATCATCATATACTTATAACAATCAAAGTATACAAAAAGTAAGATCTTGGTACATAAAATTTTAGCAAAAATAGAGGGAACAAAATTCAAATAGGGAGTCATATGGTATCTAACTATAATTATGAATTAAACATAATATCAAATACAAACCTTTTTACAATGTAATATCATTCTGTGTATTTTGTTATTCCACACCAAAATCAATAACCTTGTTCTTACTATGCAAAAATTTTGTTAGTCAATAACCTTTTTAATTTTTTAATTTGGGAAGTAATCCCCTTGAATTGGGCATACCATGTTTTCTATCCAAGTAGTATCAGAACAAGCACAAACAACTCCTAGAATTTTTGTTTAGAGACCCAATGGATATTCACCCACACCCAATTCAAAAGCTGCTACCATTAGATCTCTATGTTTCAGATAATCATATAAGAATTTGGGTTATGGTGCTAAAACCATGAGCACTCTAAGCCTTATCTTATCCTAGATGTCAGCCAGGTACATTCTATTTCTCCTTTGATTAAATCAGCAAAAAGACTTAACCCCCACATAGCTTTCAAGAATAAATTACATTCAACATTGAGATCATTGCAATTCTTTTAATTAATGGTGGAATTTAGTTTTCATGATTACAAAGGAAACTATTGGAGTGAATGTGTTTCTTGATCAGCATCAATAAGCTATAGAGTAAAGACTCATCCATACCCCAAAATGACTGAGGAAATCAAATGCTTAAGAAAACAAAAATTGGAGTATATCTTAGAAATAGAATATCACCTAGCATTTGGTGGAGCTAAGAAAAAAGTCTAGGGTTGATAAAATTGAACTAATATTGCATAGCTCATGCTTTCAACTCTATTTATTTTTCTATTCAACAAAATAGGAAGAGTTTGTACAGTAAAAAAATTATTTTGTGTATTTTGTAATATCTGCTATGATATGTTTTTTGTAAAATTTCTTGTGAACTCTGCCCATTTTTTGTGGTTCGCATTATTTTTGTGCAGGATCTTGAGGTAAGTCACTTAGCATGAGTTAAGTGAGTTTTATTGTTTTATTTTTTGGATTTTGGAATATGTATGTAGTTGGATCATTTTTTCTATTGTGTAGATAATTTGTAATAAGAACCTTTAAAAAGTTCTCTCTGAATATATAAAGATATTTGCTATGATATGTTTTTGTAAAATTTCTTGTGAAATCTACCTATTTTTCTTGATCTGCATTATTTTTGTGCAGGATCTTGAGGTAAGTCACTTAGCATGGGTTGAGTGAGTTTTATTGTTTTAATATTTAGATTTTTGAATATGTATGCAGTTGGATCATTTTTCCTATTGTATAGATAATATGTAATAAGCACCTTAAAAAAGTTCTCTCTCAATATATAAAGATATTTACTATGATATGTTTTTGAAATATTTCTTGTGAACTCTGCCCATTTTTCCTGGTCTGCATTATTTTTGTGTAGGATCTTGAGGTAAGTCACTTAGCATGCATTGAGTGAGTTTTATTGTTTTATTATTTGGATTTTGGAATGTGTATGTAGTGAGATCATTTTTCTATTGTGTATGTAATAAGAACCTTAAAAAAGATCTCTCTCAGAATATATAAGAGATACATGTTTAGAAGGAAATATAAAGACATACATGTTTAGAAGGAAAGAAAAAGAACATTTACATACGTGCCTTGTCTCACCCTAGAAAAAAATTATAGAGAAAGGGCATGTAGATCACAAGGGCACGACACTAGAATGAAATCATAGAGCAAGGGCATGGAAACAAAATGAAGAGATCATGAGGGCACAAAAACCAAATGCACTAATCACAAGGGCCACAAAAAGTACACACTACACCTCTTTCGTGCCAAGCGCACTCCACCTCTTTTGCGCACAACTCTCCACAATAAAAAGAATATGGTAAATGATCGTCATGTTTTCTTTTTTTTGTTTATGCTCATGAGGTCATTGCAATTATGACGCCAATGTTAGTATTGTGACGTCGTCGAGTACAATTGCAAAATAAAACATGAAAATCACCCCAAATTACATTGTCATCACAATTTGACCCCAAATGTTGTAGTGAGTGCCTCCTATATTTACATTTTGTTTAGCCACTATAATTATTTATTACTTGTTTATTTGCATGATGATATCCTTCAAGGACTATACATTATTTTGAATATCAATATTGAATTTGTTAGATGCTAGATGATGTTGTTATTTATTTTGATCATATTATGAGAATATTTAGAATAACCAAGTGGTGGGGGTGAATCAATTATCTAAGGTCTAGATATACTAATTGAAAAAAAAAACACTTAAACAACTTTTGATCTTATTATTTCATTGCTCAGTCTCTATTATAAACTTTTAGTAACATTAGCTAGCTACCCATTGTTCTAAAATAATAGATTTGTAGAATGTAAACATTAATTAGTAAAACATCATAATAAAATCCACACAAGTTTGACACTAGGATTTAACATAAAAACCCAATTTGGGAAAAAATCACTAGCAACATGTCACCAATTTTCACTCTTCTGAATGAGCTCTGTTAGGAGCCAACCCTATTAAAGGTTTGAAAATACACTGTTAAATGTGACCTTGTTAAAGGATTTAATCACCTTATTAGGAGAGGCCTTATTAAAAGACTTTATAACATTCCATTATAATGTCACCTTGTTAAAGTATTTACATATGACTATTAGGTTGACATTGATTAAAGCATTTCAAATATTGTTCATAATGGTTATAAAGTGATAACCAGTTTTGATCTATTAAGTACAATTCACTTTACATATAGATCTTTGTTCAGCGTTCATGTATTGATTCACTATTTGGCCACCATTGTCATCTTGATTTTGATTCTCTTGGAAACCCTTAAAGCAATCACACATCACTTCTTCTCAACTCATTTCAACCTTCTTCTTAGATTTGCTAGTCAATAACATCAATCACTACTTCTACTTTACAAGCATCCACATATAGGCACACTCACAAACACACACTATAAGTTTTCCTCTATACCTCCTTAAATAGTTAATTCTGATCTTTTTTTTTCTTAAACACCACCATAGATCTTAGGGTTTGTGATTAGATCAGTCACCATTTTGTTTTTCTCTCCTTTTTTTAGAAACTTCTCTTGCAATCCAATCCCTTAGGTCATTTACCTAATCCTTTCCTAGAATAAAATGATCTAACTCATTGATCTTTATCTTCAACATACTTTCCATATCCCAAGAAATCAATTTAGTCAACTAGAAATTATGATTCTTCATAAATGGTTAAAATGTTGTTCATTGATGAACACTAAGGTTTGACATTCGATCATCACTGGGTTACTTGGTCACTATCAAACTTTTTTCTCGACACATACACTATCACTAGGTCAATATGGATGCTCAATCAATGCTAGCTTTTCTTAGCACTTATTGTGGTTTGGTTGACACTTGCATCACTTGGCATGTACTAAAAAACTCTTTAGTCATCTACTCTATTGCTTGGTCAAGCCTATACATTTGATCTATCTTTGTTCACACTTTCAAGACTTGAGCTTTATTGTCTTCTCCTCTTGCAACATGATTTAAACAATCAATTATCTTGTCAAAGTCAAACTAATCAAGTGTCCATTTCTAGTTTCCTCATCAACTCAACCTATCCTCTAGATTCTTTTGTTATGAACAACTTCTCAAATACTCTTCATCAATCAAATAGATATGACACTTAGATCAGATAGAAAAATGTGTTATCAATAGATTTGGCATCAATCACAACATAACAATTGTAGTTTCCAATAATCTCCCCCTTTGACATTGATGGAAACGCCTCTAGAAACTCTTATAATAATTCTAGTTACTATACAATCCAAAACTTTTACTAACACAAGTAACACCCTCAATGTTTCAGATCTTCATTAATATCCTTAGTTTTATTCTAATGCATGTCTCTGATAACACCTCAAGTAAATCTAATGAAATCCCTCTAAGTAATCACTCCCTCTTACTTAGATATTTATGTTAGCTTTCACTTTCTCCCTCTTTGTGGTCTTTATCTATAACTCTCTAATAATCTCTTCCTCATGATTTCTTAGGTTCTTCATGGAAATTGAATTACATCTTCTCCTTCATGCTGGATAATCTCTTCCTTTCCATAGTAACTTAGATAATATCTCCCTCTTTGACAATAATTTCAAAGACATTATCTCTATCTCATGCATCTTGGTCATGTAGATACCTTCATGTCAGCTTTGAATTCTTCTTTTGTCATCTTCATATGACTTATCCATTATTCTTTCCTTCTTCTTTAATACTACCTTAGGAAATGCCTAAAGGAGAACTGTCTGCATCAATTTGTAAGACAATCTAATTTTCACATTTGATGCAATGCTTCATTGTAGCTTAAGTAGCTTTATCTAAGGGAATCACCCCCAATTTACCTCTAAGATATTCATGATCATCATTAGGTAGAGCTATAGTGAATATATCAACTATTTTCTCTTTTGTGTTCACATACTCCAATTTTACGTCTTTGTTTGGAACTAACTCTCTCAAGTAATGATACTTAATAGAAATGTGCTTTTTCTTTTTGTGCATAACATGGTTCTTTGATATGTTAATAGCACTTGTGTTATTACAATAGATAACCATTGGATCAGTAATTTCTTCCTTCTTACCTTTCAACAATTGCTTGATTCATATAATATTTGAACAATTCATTGTTGCTCCCACATACTTAGCTTCAATTGTTGATTGGAAAATGTAGTTTTGCTTCTTGTTTGTCCATGAAATCAGTCTCTTTCCTAGAGAGAATGCACCACTACTTGTACTCTTTTTGTCATCTATATTTCCTTCCCAATATAAGTCAGTGAATATCGTGTGTGTCTGAAAGAAAAAGATTATGAGAGATCTCTCATGACCAATCCCAACCTTTGATAAGTTGACCATGTATGATGGGACATACAAGAGAGAACAAGCCATGGTACCATAGATCTAAATTAGGAATTCAGATTACAATACATAGTGTATAATCTAAGGTATTGTAACTTAATTGAAAGCAATTAAAATGCAACAGTAGATGTTTTTGCAAGCCAAAAAAGAGTGATTCATTCATGTTGAAAATAGAGTTTATAAAATTTTGATGGATCCTAAGGGTCACCATTCTCCCGTAGAAATGAAAATGAAAATTCCACAAGATAATTAATTACAAATAAACTTTAACAACTATGAAAACTACAAAAATCTATATTAAAAATTACGTAAGTCGTAACTTTCTACTTGTAGCTCAAAATCACAAACCGTCAGAATTTATGGAAAGATCTTCTAAAGTTCTACATTTAGTGGCCCAATGTTTAAGCATAGATACAATTTATTTCCATCTTTTAATCTCATAAATTCCTTGGAGGCCTCCAAAAATGCAAAATACTTTGCATCAGATGTGGAAAATGAAGCTAGATTTATTTACATGGAAGCCACTTTCCCTATTGAATATATTGTCCTACTTTTACCACATAGTACAAACATATTTTGTGGTTCCTCAAATTCTTCATGACAACCTCCACAATTTGATCACTTTGAAGTGGATTAACAATTTTTGATTCAACTTTGTATAAATTATTTCTTCAACAATATATGCAATATCCAGTAAAGGAGGGAAATATGGCTTCAATTGTTCTACATTGAAGACTGGGTGAACAACAAAAAATGGAGGCAAGTTGAGTTCAAACACATTTTCACCAAATTTCATTATAATCTTATAAGGATCATAGCAAAGATGAAAAAGCCTCCTATGAGGGCCTTGTAATCATTCCTTCTAGGAATGAAACCATACCTTATCCCCAACCTAAATATCATGAGGAGTTTGATGCTCATCATGCCTCTATTTATACTTCTTAGTGGTCTACTCCAAAATTTTGTGAGCTTTCTACTACAAATGATGAATTCTATCAATGAACTTTATTGCATTGTCTTTCTCCTTATCCAACCATGGTACCAAGTTAGGTTGCATAATAGGAATATAAACATTTATTGGTGTTAAGGGTTGATATATGAGACAAACTTCAAATGGGCTATGGCCAGTTGAACTATGAATTTCCCTATTGTAGCTATGGTGTACATAGGAAAGGCTCTCATCCCATGTACAAGGATATTTGGAGTGATATATATGCAAGATTCATATAATCATTCAATTAACAAACTCTATTTGAGGGTGGAATGCAATAGACTTCGTTAGTTTTGTGTCCATCATTTCCCATAATAAAGACCAAAATTTACTAACAAACTTACTATCCCTATTTGAAATAATACTTTTTGGTAGCCAAAAATGAACCTAAACATGCTCAAAAAAGAGTTGTACAACTTATTTTGCAGAGATTTCCTTTCTACAAGCCACCAAGATTGTCATTTTTGAAAATCTATCAACTACAACATATACACAATCATGCCCATGTTTAGTGGTAGGAAGACCAGACATAAAATCCATTGAAATTGAATGCCAAGGTTTATTTGTGATAGGAAGTGGTAAATATAAATTTAACTTACAATTTGTAGGCTTTGCAATGGCACATGTTATGTTGGAAATATTTAGGACTAGCTAGGTTATTGAGATGGGAGGGGTGAATTAGTAACCACAAAACTTTTAAAAAGTTGGCCTGTTAAGGCTTACAATGATCACTTTTGATGATCTTCCCTGTTAGGAGCAATTAGGACTACTAGGTCCACCTTGTTAGAGGTTTTACAAACATACAATGAAGTATGCACTCAGTAAAGAGATTTAAAGAAAAGGCTATTAAATCTACCCTGTTAAAGGATTTGAAGTTGATTCACCTGTTAGGATGAAATAGTAGATCTAACTTACAACTGAATTGTTGATTAAGATCCTTGAAGTATTGATCACCTCTATGTGATAGATGTAACTTGGCTACTCCTGATATGACCTTGCAATACACTTTAATCTGTTGGTTATTCACATTCGCATGCTTTTCATTTCATTTGCATTCACTCTTCTCAAATTCACTACTCTTGGGTATGATACAATACATTACATATATACCCATCCTTTTCACATAATTACAAGGTCGGCCAATACACAAGTTAACACCAATATTACAAAGTCTTCTCAAATGTAGTTACTCAGGTTCTGAAAACTAACTTGGTGACTTTCTAATATATGGCGTCCACTGTCATTACTCAGCATCATCATGCACTCAGTCGAAGTACATGCTTGGTCCATACTAATCACTTCAATGTAGTTTCAAACTAAGCATACATTGGTGACTCGATAGATACTATGTAACTTGGTAGAAACTAAATTCCACATTTACCATGCCTACACTCAGTAAACACTAGTCATCTCATTACTTGGTTAACACTAAGTTTGCTTCACCAAAACTAATGACTTAGTAGACACTATGAAGCTTTGTGAATATTGAACTGTTGGGCTTCATTCTGCCTGAATCCACTTGGTAACCACTAGAATGCTTGGTAGGAACTATGAAGCTTAGTAACCACTGAATTACATGGTAAACACTGGGAACTAGTCAAAGAGCTTGATAACCATATAGAATCTAAATAAGTGTTGTCACTAATAACAAACTTGACTTAATGCCAACAATCTCCCCCTTTGGCATTAGTGACAAAAACACTTATCATCCAAAACTTATGTACAACATAGTATGATGCTTAGCTTGGTATGGCATGCTAATTTTTGAGATTTTTCAAAATTTCTCTTTGTAACTCTGTTAAATATATATTCCCTTTGCATATATCTCCCCCATACAATATACATATCATATTGAGTGTATCTCCTGGCATGGAATCTTTCTCTAATGATATATACAAATATCTCTTCTCCTTAAATATATGCATGTCTCTCCCACTTTTTGACAATAATGCCAACAATTTATACATAATCTACTTATATAAAGACACCAAAATGTGAGAAAAATTCAGAATGTACCTTAAGAATAAGAGTTAAGGTCTTGCCACAATTTTCTTGCAAAACTTTGCAAGTTTGAAGAACAACTTGTACTTCGATAGAGAGCTCAATCATATGATCTACAAGTGAAAAATTATTGTCATGGATCAATGTTTTGGACTAAGCAATGTGCTTTTGCATTCTATCCATGATGGGAAGGATAATGTTTTTGATGTCTATGAGTGTATACCAAATCTTGGCTTCCTCTCTCAATAATTTTTCCTGCATATCTGATAAGAATCTGATCTTCATATGATGTGCAAAGCTTGAACTGGGGTCAAGTTGCAACTTCTATGCACTATACTTTAGATCTTCATCAATATTATTCAATTTACCCTTAATTTCCTTAGTATACTTGGTAACATCACATAAATTTTCAAAAAGAGATGTTACATTTGTGTAAGAGGATTCAAGATTTGACAAAATTGAAGAGAGCTCTACCTATTGAATAGCTATTTGTTGAGCAATGTGCTCAAGCACTTTGTTATCAAACTTTTTTTCTTGTTTCTCCATCATCTTATCTTGGCCACTAGAATCTTCATTGAATTTGCTAACTGCCTCTTCTAATTGTAACAAAATGTGTTGAGAAGAATCAACTTCAACACCTATAGCTTCTGTCAAAATATTTTTAGCACTTTCAATAATCTTGAATTCTCTATCTCTCTCTCTTCTCTTAATTGCTTCTTCTTGTCTTTCTTTTGGAGGAGCTAGTTGACTAATCTCATCTGATCTACAATGGCATTGTCAAAACCCAATTTGGAAGTTTCAATATCCTCATTCAAATCTATGTCTTCCTATATTTCCTTTCCACTAATCAAAAGTCTTGGTTGAGTCTTTGGTTCAACTTCTAAAATTAATGCTTTAGATTTTTGAATAGAAATAATAGTGGAAACAGTAGCGCTACCAATGAAAACTTGTATAGTCCCTACTAGTGGAATACTTATTGGAATATTTAAAGAATCCAAAACTATACTTACTACTAAAGAACTCAAAATTGTGGAACACTCTGTATCCATTGCTAAAATTGGCTCGATAACTAAAGGATTCTATAGCTCGATGGAACTGTGAAGCTTGGTAACCACTGAATTACATGGCAAACACTGGGAACTAATCAAAGAGCTTGGTAACCATACAGATTATGAATAAGTGTTGTCACTAATAAAAAACTTGACTTAATGCCAACAATGTTACACACATGCTTGAATGTATTCTATCACATCATTTTCCATTTTTGGCCAATAGAAATATCTTTGTAGTATAGCAATAGTCTTACCTATTCCAAAATGACCAACAACCTTACTATAATGAGCTTCCCATATTGACTTCTTACGTTCTTCCTCAAAAACACAAATTTGGCCAAAGTGGAAAAGCATTCCATCTTGAAAGTAATAATAATTCACATGTTTACCTTCCACAAGCTAAGTATAAACATATGAAAATTCATTATCATGTCCATACAAGTGGGCTCAATTTTCTATTTAGTGACTACATGATTCTAATACCATACTTATTCCTACAATTGGAGGCCTACTTAGATAATCTACTACCTTCTTGGTGCTTCCTTTATTATGATGAATGTTGAGATGAAATTTTTGAAGATAAGCTGACCATATTTGATGCCTATCATTATGTAATTTTCCTTGTGTTTGCAAAAACGAAAGGGATTTGTGATCCATGTGGATGATAGTCTTCTTTCCCAATATATAATGTGGCCATTGCTTGCAAGCTTGAAAAATATAGTATAATTCTTTATCATAGGTGGGATATCTACACACTGTATCAAAAAAAGTCTTGCTATGGTAGGCAAGTGGATGTCCATGTTGCATGAGGATTGCTCCCAAGGCATATTCTAATGCATCACTTTGTACTTCAAAAGACTGTTGCAAATTAGGAAGAGATAAAACTCGTGCAGAATATAACCTTTGTTTTAACTCCCTAAATGCTTGTTGCTAAGAACCTATCCACTTGAATTTTTCTTTCATAACTCCTCATAATGACTAATTCAAAGGCCAAAACAATTGTGAAAATCCAAACACAAATCTGCGATAAAATTTACCTAACCCCAAGAAGCTATGCAACTTTGTGAGATTCCTTGGAGTAGGCCAATATTTAATTACCTGGATCTTTTTAGGATCAACATGAACACCCTCACTATCAATAATATATCCCAAGTACTTAATATTTTGCATACCAAAATAATATTTTTTCTTATTTTCATAGAGTCCATGATCTTGCAATGTAGAAATACATGTTCCACATGTTGTAGATGTTTTTCCCAAGTTAGACTAAAAATTAGAATGTCATCTAGATATACAACTACAAATGAGTCAATGAGTGGCCTAAGAACATCATTCATTATCCTCATAAATGTGGTTGGGGAATATTTGAGACCAAAAAGCATCACTAACCATTCAAATAGTGCCTATTTAGATTTAAAAGCAATCTTCCATACATCTATTGGATCAATTGGAACTTGATGGTACCCAGCTTTCAAGTCAATTTTAGGGAATAATTTTTCCTCTCTAAGGTGGTCTACGAGATCATCTATCCCAGGAATTGGATATCTATATTTTGCAGTGATCTTCTTCAATGATCTATAATCAATACAAAGCTTCTATGTATCATCATTTTTCTTTGCAAGAACACTTGGGCTACCGAAGAGAGATGCACTTGGGTGGATATGTCCTTTATGGATTAATTCTTGAACTTGCTTTTTTATCTCATCATTTTCTAGAATTGACATCCTATATACTAGCTCATTAGCCAATGAGGTTCCTGGTATCAAATCAATAGAGTGTCTAACTTGGAAATGTGAGGCTACCCTGGTTGGTAACTCAAACATGATATTTTGTTAAATCTTATCCATTGATCTTTGTTGTTTTGTTGTGATGGACACCATAGAATGGGAATTACACACATTTTTCTTTTTTTCCTCATGACGGATCATTAATAACACAAATGTACCAGTTTGGGCTATTCACCTTCTACATTGTTTTGCACTAATCAAAGATGTAGAGTGTGCAGGACTTACCTCTTGAATCTGGTACTTTTGTCCATCTAATTTGATTGTCACACTTCATGGCCTTGACTCATACACTCCATGATGTTGATACATGTATGGCAGCCCCAATAGAATATCGTACATGTCAAGAGGAGCTACATCAAAGATCCCATCATCTTTGAATGGTTTTATGGAATATGAAAGACAAGATTGCTTGTTTACTTAAATATCTTGCCCTTGGATTAACCACCCCATAGAATATGCTTGTGGGTGTGATGTTGTCTTTAGATTCAATATTTTTATAGTCTCAGAAGATATCAAATTCTTTTGACTACCACTATCAACAATAAAATGAAATGATTTTCCTCCTACCCACATTTGTGAATGGAATAATCTCTCTTCATCATCATGATAAAATACCATTATAGTGACCACTATGGCACATGGGTCAGCCTCAATGATTTTTTTAAACTCCTTTTTTTTTCCAAAATCTATCACCTCAGGTTCAATAGCTTCTTCATGGGTTTCCATCATTAAATTCTTTATAGTTCGACAATCTTTAGTGTTATGAGAGGGGCATTTACGGACTTCACACCGCATACCTAATTCTTACCCTATTTTCTTTGCCCCCCATGTCTTCTTTGGTGGTGGATTTGGAGATGGTTCCTTGGCTATTTTTTTACCCATTGGCTTATTACCTTCACCTTTCCATTTTTTTTCATTGGATTTTCCCTCCTCCCTTTTTGTTTAAACTTCTCCTCAATTGTTGATGCACATTTCAAAGCACTAGACAATGTTTCTATACTTTAGAACTCAATATTTTTTTGATTCTTTGATGTCAAGCTTTATAGAGAGAGAATGAAATACATTGGTGTACTCCTAAACTGATTGGTCTTTCTTCTTTTGGAGTAATTTCCATTGCATATATTTTTATTCATGGGTATCCTCAGGGTAATATTCTTATTTTATATGCTCTAAAAATTCTTCCCATGTGGGTTTTCCATCAAATAACATAGAAAATTCATGTCCATTATGAGCTTCTTGGATTTCTTTAGTTGTTAAGTTTACCCCCATGCCAGATTCACATGATTCTCATCTTTGAGGAGGATGAAGATTATCTTTTCAATATCTAGAACTCATTAACACAAAAATACCTCTCCAATTTAGACAACCAGTCATCAACAAAATTTGCATCAATTTTCTCTTGAAAAGTCATAATATCAAAATTTACTTGCACCTTGAATGGGGTTTTCCCACCAAATTTTGAGCTAGTTGGACTGGCTTGTAACTCTCATTTTTCTAGCATCTGTGAAAATTATTGCATCATTTCTTCACGTTTTTTATTTAATGCCTCTTCCACCAATATTTTGAAGGGTTCATCCATCCCCTCGAGTGGTATTTTTTCTATCTACGACTATGTGTGTATCAAAGAAAAATAATCTAAGAGATCTCTCATGATCAATCCCAATCTTCAATAAGCTAACCATGTACAATGGAACATACAAGAGAAAACAAGATATGATACCAGTAATCTAGATTAGGAATTTAGATTACAATACCTAGTATAGAACTTTTTATATTGTGACTTAATTGAAAGCAATTAAAATGCATCAGTAGATGTTTTTGCAAGCCAAAACAAGAGTGATCTATTAATTTTAAACATAGAGTTTATACAAGTTTGATGGATCTTAAGAGTCAACATTATCCCTTGGAAATGAAAATGAAAGTTACACAAGCTAAATAATTACAAATAAACTCTAACAATTATGAAAACTAAAAAAATCTATATAAAAAATGATGTCTACTTGTATAAGTCATAAATTTTTACTCATAGCTCGAAATGACAAACTGTAAGAATTTATGGAAAGATCTTCTAAAGTTATATATTCAATAGAAAAAAATTTAAGTGTAGCTACAAATCATTTGCATTACAAAAGCCCACAAATTCTTTGGAGGCCTCTAAAAATGCAAAATACTAAAACATAGAAAATACACAAAAATCAAAATTTGGTATTTTCCCATATTTTCATATGGAAACATCCTCAACATCTTCTTGGAAAATATTTTTATCATTCCTTCCTCCTTGAGAGGAAATAGCCCCATTTCATCCACACTTTGCATCAAATGTGGAAAATGAAGCTGGAATTGTTCATGTGTAAGCCACTTTCCCTGTTTAACAAATTGTCCTACTTTTACCACACCGCACAAATAGATTTTTTGGTTCCTCAATTTTTTCATGAAAACCTCCAAAATTTGATCACGTTGAAGTGGATTGACAACTTTTAGATTCAACTTTGTATGACTAATTTCTTTAACAACATCTACAATATTAAATAAAGGAGGGCAATATGTCTTCAATAGTTCTACATTGAAGATTGGGTGAACACCCAAAAATGGAGACAAGTTGAGCTCAAATGCATTTTCATCAAATTTCTTTATAATATTTTATGTACCATTAAAATAGTCCCTCTTTAGATTTAAAGGTAGTCTTCCATACATCTGTTGGATCAATTGGTACTTGATGGTACCCAGATTTCAAGTCAATTTTAGTGAAGAATTTTCCCCTCTAAGTTGAGCTAAGAGATGATCTATCCAAGGAATTAGGTATCTATTTTTTATAGTGATCTTATTCAATGATCTATAATCAATACATAGCCTCTATGCACCGTCCTTCTTTGCGAGAACAACTGGGCTACCATAGGGAGATGCACTTGGGTGGATATGTCCTTTCTAAATTAATTCTTGTATTTGCCTTTTAATCTCGTCATTTTCTAGAACTGACCTCCTATATACTAGCTCATTAGGCAATGGGGTTCTTGATATCAAATCAATAGAGTGTCTAACTTGAAAATGTGAGGATACCCCTATTCGTAACTCAAACACATTCTAATGTTTTGTTAAAATATGATCCATTGATCTTTGTTATTTTTTTGTGATTTCTTACCTCTTTCCTTGTAGTCCTTATTCTTCTTGAATTCTTGATCATATCTTCTTACTTTTTATTTTATTTCCTTCCTTTCATCCTTGTCTTCTCTATTAGGACACCTTGCATCAATATGACCAACTTTATTGCATGAAAAATAGATTATGGGAAGTTTACCTTTGTATTTTCCTTTGCCTCTTCCTAATCTACTAGCTTCAGTGCTTCAAGTTCATCATCGAAAGTATCATTATTACTTTGCACATGTTTTCCTTTTCCTTTCTTTCTAAGATCCAATTGTGATTTAAAAGAAGATTTAATAGTAGCAAGAGTGTAATTATCAAAATTAGACATCCCAAAAGAAAAAAGCCTACCAATTACACCTTTCAAAGTTAGGTCATTACCTGGTGTACACTGTTGGATACAATTGTTAATTGTGTATTGTCTTTGATGTAACACAAATGCCATATCATCCATCAGATAGAGTCTAGCAAGCTTAGATGGTTAGCAAAATAATTTATAGTGGCTACTGAGCATTCCTGAACATTACACAGTAAGTTAGCTCTTACCGAACTCACTCGGGCATCAAAGGATTTTGTAGCAGAAAGTTAATGTTAACCGAGCTCCCAAGGTTAACAAAGGGAAAGTCAATGTCTACCAAGTTCACTTGGTCATCGAAGAGAAATTTAGCTTTTACCAAGCTCACTCGATAAGTGAAGGAAGGTCAATATTTATCGAGTTAACTCGATCTCTGAAGGAAGTAGCAAAGTTTGCAGTGTTTATCGAGCTTCACTTGGTTAACACCGGGGAAACCATTCTAGAGCAGTGGTCACTGATCTGGGTCAGGCAGCGAAGAATTTTATTGTTCTAAAGAATTAAGTTTAATTGTTTTGTGTAATTTTTGCAGCCGACTGATTTAATGTTTTTCAATTGTTGTAACTTGTAATTGAGCCGACTTGACAATCTGTAGGGTATATATGAAAGGTCAAGTTGTGAATTCATATATATGAAAAGTGTGGATGCATAAGAGTGTGAATGTATGGATGTAAATGGAATGAGCGAATATTGAATATATGAGCAAATGTTGTGGAAGGATTAGATATCCTTATGGAGCTACAAAGTTGTATTCGATCAGTGAGGATCTAGTGAAGTAGAACATAAATATGTATTCAGCAAAGATAAGTTGCATATATTTCAGATCACTTCATTGTTTCTTTCTAATCATTATAACAGTGATTCAAAATCTCTTAATAGAGTTGGTTTAACAACCATTTTGTAAATCCTCTAACAAGGTGACAATTCAGTTTAATTGTTCTTAAGACCTCCAACCAGGCCACTCCTTACAGGCTGATTAAATCCTCTAACAGGGTCACACCTAACAGTATGTTTTGTAACCTTTAATAGGGTTGGCTCCTAACAGGGCTCACTTCAGAAGAGTGAAAATTGGTGACTAGTTACTTGGTGGTTTTTCCCATATTGGGTTTCCACGTTAAATTCGGTGTCTCTTGTGTTCATGCTATTTCCTTTATGCATGCATGTTAATCACTTTAAATGCTTAATAAGTTAACAGAACATCTATCAAGTTTTAGAAGTTATTTGTATGGTTACTGAGTGTCAGCAGCAACTATATTTTAAGACATCCAAGGATCTGTGGATTTATTTTTGTGGTAACTGATTCACCCCTCCCCTCTCAGTTACTCCATCTCTATTTTCAACAATTGGTATCAAAGCTTTTAGTGCTTGCAGGATAAGATTTCAAGGATCTAAGCCAAAGATCAGGATGTCTTATAAAAGGGAAATTCCAAGACTTAACAGGAACAACTTCTCAGCATGGCAAGGGTTGATGAGACTTCATCTAGCTTCTGTTGGAGACACAAGACTAAAATACCTTGATGAAAAATATGCAAAACCAGCTGGTACACTATCTATCAATAATATTGTTCAAAAGAAGACCCACAACATTATGATGATAGATATAGCATCTGCTCTAAGTTATGAAGAATTTGATGATATCAAGGACTGCAAATCTACTTTTGAAATGTGGGAAAAGCTGAAAGAGATCTATGAAGGAGGTGATAATGTTAGAAGAGTCAAAGCAGAAAGTCTGAGAGGACAATTTGATCAAATGAGAATGAGAGAGGATGAAAACATTGCAAAATATGTTGAAAGAGTCAAAACATGTGTCAGTGCAATCAAAACATCTAGAGGAGATATCAAGGAAGAGACAGTTATAAGTAAAGTTATCAGAACTCTACTTCCTATTTATGCAATCAAATTTTTTGCAATTCAAGAAAGAAGATGTGGAGAAAATCATAAGATAAACCTAGAGGCCATAGTTGGAAGATTAACTGCATTTGAACTAGACAACTTTGACAACTATGTTCCAGCTTCCAAAAACATTGAGTCAGCATTTGAAGCCAAGCTTTCACTCAAGGAGAACGGTAAAAAGAAAAAGGAATCTCAGTAAAAAAGTGAAGATGAATTAGACCAAAGTTTAGATAGTGATCTTGAAGTAATTGAAGCTCTACTAGCAAGGAAATATTCTAAAGACAGAGGAAAATATAAAGGTAAAGTTTCTTTAATCTTTTTTTCATGTGAAGAAATTGGTCATATTGCTACTAGATGCCCAAACAAGCAGAACAAAGATGAGAAGAAAGGATACAAGTTCAATGGCAAGAAAGACTTCAGATCATTCAAGGATAAAGGTAAGAAAACATTTTTTATGGCTAAAGATTCTAATGATTGTAATGATGAAGAAGAAGATGAAATTGTCTACATTGCTGTGAAAGATGAGTCTAATAATGATGAGGAAATGGCACTCATTTCTCATATGAGCAAAAATGATACATGGATCATAGATAGTGGTTGTTCCCATCACATGACTGGCGACAAAACTAAGTTTGAATACTTTGAAGACTATGATGGTGGCAGTGTAAGATTTGGTAACAATGAACTTTGTTGTATAAAAGGAAGAGGGAGAATCTCTCTAACCAAAGAGCTTATATGTGATAATGCCTATTGGATAGAAGGACTAAAGCATAATTTTTAAAGTGTGGCACAGCTACTCAATAATGGATTTAAAGTGGAATTCATGCATGGTAAAGCAAGACTGTTGGATGGCAAAGGAAAGCTGATTGGATCAGGTACTCAAACTAAAGGTAACTTGTTCCATCTTGAACTAGGTGAATGTTCATGTTTCATTGCTCAAGTTGAAGAAAGTTGGTTATGGCATAAAAGGTTGTGTCATGTAAATTTTGATAATTTGGTAAAGATAAGAAAATTCAAGAAAGTAAGAGGCATTCCTAACATAAAGAAACCTGAGGTCGGTCTATGCAAAAATTGTCAAATTGGTAAAATGGGAAAGACTAGTTTTAAAAGTAAAAACTATTAGTCTAAAGATATATTAGAAATTGTGCATACTAATTTATGTGGACCCATTGAAATTGAAAGCTATACTAGAGAAAAGTTCTTCATTCTTTTTGTTGATGATTACTCAAGAATGATGATAGTCATGTATCTAAGAAACAAATCAAAAGCATTTGAAAAGTTCAAATGGTATTTGGCCAGAGTAGAAAAGGAAATAGGGAAAAGATTAAAATGCTTGAGGTCAAACAAAGGTGGAGAATTCATTTCACATGAGTTTAATAACTTTTGCATTGAAAGAGGAATCAAAAGATAGGTATCAGCCCCTGGAACACCCTAGCAAAATGGAATAGCTGAAAGAAAGAATAGATCCACCATGGATTGTGCAAGAACTTTAATGATTTAAAAGAGCATTGCTATCAAATACTGGAAGGAACCTATCAGCACTGCAGTTCATACCATGAACCAAGTACAGCTGAAGAAAGACTCATTCAAAACCCCCTATGAGTTATGGTATGGCTATAAAACTAATGTAAGTTACATTAAAGTATTTGGAAGTAAATGTTACATTTTGAAAGAATCTAGAAAAGGAAAATTTGATGTGAAAGGTGATGAAGGTATATTCTTTGGATACTCATGAAAAAGTAAGGCATATAGATGTTTGAACTTGTCTACTCACAAAGTCATAGAAAGTGCACATGTGAAAGTTGATGAGTTTGCAAAAAGGACTGAAGAAGAAAGCAAAAGGGAACCAAAAGATTATAAAAGGTTTGTCTTCATTGAACCTAATATAGTACCAGTTACATCAGAGAATCAAAAATTTTCTACTCCTGAGTCATCTGTAACCGAGTTACAAGAAGTTCAAACCGAGCCATAGCAAATCAAGTTAAATTCAATGACTACCGAGCAAGTGTCTACCGAGTCTGAAGGACCCAAGCCAAAATCTACCAAGCAAATATCTACCAAGCCAGAACAGACAGAACCTAAAGTTGAAATGCAAAAGGATAATAATGAAATTCATTCAAAAGGCAAGGAACCTATATTAGCTAAGTATGTCAGGAGACATCATTCAGCAGATCAGGTCATTGGAGATAAATCTGAAGGAACCATGACAAGAAATAAGTTGAAAGGTACTTGTTTACTTGTTGATTTTGAACCTAGAAATATCAAAGATGCATTGGGAAATGATAGTTGGATTGAAGCTATGAATGAAGAGATAGAACAGATAGAAAAAATAAGACATGGACTCTTGTACCTAGATCTAAAGACAAAAATGTGATTGGAACTAAGTGGGTATTCAGAAACAAGTTGGATGAATATGGTAAGGTATCAAGAAAAAAAGCTAGACTAGTATGCAAAGGATATGCTCAAGAAGAAGGAATAGACTATGGAGAAACTTTTGCTCTTATTGCAAGATTGGAAGGAGTCAGAACCTTACTAGCATATGCTGCTCACAAAGGATTCAAAGTTTATCAGATGGATGTCAAGTCAGCATTCCTCAATGGTATACTGGATGAAGAGGTTTACATTGAACAAACTGAATGTTTTGTTGATGTAGATAAGAAGAATATGGTCTGCAAATTACACAAGGCATTGTACGGTCTGAAACAAGCCCCTAGAGCATGGTATGAAAGATTTCATAACTATCTTATTCAGATTGGTTTTCAAAGAACTAATGATAATAGTAGCTTGTATATAAAGGAAGGATCAGATGATAAGATTGTTTTAGCAGAGATATTTTTAGATGACATTGTGTTCACAGGAAATGATGATCTTTGCAAAGAATTCTCAGAACAAATGAACAAGGAATTTGAAATGTCTATGTTTGGTGAAATCAAATTCTTTGTTGGTCATCAAATTCAATAGAATAAAAATGGTATCTACATCACTCAATCAAAATACATCAAGGAGATATTGAAAAAGTTTGGAATGGAAGATTGTAAACCAGCTGGGACTCCTATGTGTACTGGATTAAAACTTACCAAGGAAGATGAATCAAAAGAAGTAGATCAAACATTGTATAGATATATGATTGGAAAGTTGCAGTATGTAGTTCATATTAGGCCAAATATTGCCCTTGCAGTTGGTATTATAGCAATATTTTCAGAAAAACCAAGAGAAAATCACATAATGGCAATCAAGAGAATAATCAAATATTTGAAAGGAATTGAGGATTATGGTTTATGGTACAAATTTGGCGGTAATCTGGATTTGAAAGTGTTTACTGATGCTGATTGGGTAGGAAACCTTGATGACAGAAAAAGTACAAGTGGAGGTGCATTCTTTCTTGGAAAGAGTTTGGTTTCTTGGACAAGCAAAAAGTAGAATTGTACATCCCAATCTACAACAAAGGCAAAGTATGTTGCTGCAGCAGTAAACTGTTCTAATATTGTTTGGTTTAAACAGTTGTTGGAAGGCATGAAGGTGGAAATCAAAGAACCAGTTGTTATGTTCTGTGATAATACAAGTGCAATCAACATATCTAAGAATCCAGTGATGCATTCCAAAACCAAGCACATTGCAATAAAATATCATTTTGTCAGAGAATTGGTGCAAGATAAGGAGATCAGATTGGAATATGTTCATACAAAGGAAAAAATTGCCGACATATTCACAAAACCATTACCTTAGGATGAATTCTTGTATCTAAGAGGTAAGTTAGGGGTCACTCCCCTATCTGAAGTTCAGTAAAATGAAGTTTTAGTGATGCATCAACTCATACCAGGTTGAAGATCTATCAATTGATGTAGCATAATCAGGAAATATTGCATATGAATTAGTACTAAAAGTACACTAAAATTCATTTGAGTTGAGTTGTCTTTGGCATGTGTTGTCAAAGAGGGAGAGTTTTACTGTCATATCTATCTGAAAATTGTTTAAGATAAAGAGTTTTCTATGTAATTCCTTCATAGAGGGAGATTACTATAAGAGGGAGAGTTTCTATCTTAGAGGGAGAATTATTATGTTGACATGTTGTGTTTCCATATAAGAGAAAAGACTTGTTTTCAAATTTCATTCTTCTATGACATGTTGTGTTGCCATCAATGCCAAAGAGGGAGATTGTTGGATACAATTGTTAATTGTGTATTATCTTTGATGTTACAAAAATTTCATATTAGCCATTAGACAGAGTCTAAAGCTCAGATGGTTAGCAAAGCAATTTATAGTGACTACCGAGCATTCCTGAACATTACACAGTAAGTTAGCTCTTACCGAGCTCACTCGGGCATAAAAAGGATTTTGTAGCAGAAATTTAATGTTAACCAAGCTCCCAAGGTTAACAAAGGGAAAGTCAATGTCTACCAAGTTCACTCAGTCATCGAAGAGAAAGTTAGCTTTTATCGAGCTCACTCGATAAGTGAAGGAAGGTCAGTGTTTACCGAGTTAACTCAGTTTCCGAAGGAAGTTGCAAGGTTTGCAGTGTTTATTGAGCTTCACTTGGTTAACACTGGGGAAACCATTCTGGAGCAATGGTCACCGAGCTGGGTTGGACAGAGAAGAATTTTATTGTTTTAAAGAATTAAGTTTAATTGTTTTGTGCAATATTTGCAGTTGACTGATTTAATATTTTTCAGTTGTTGTAACTTGTAATTGAGCCGACTTGACAATTTTTAAGGTATATATGAAAGGTCAAGTTGTGAATTCATATATATGAAAAGTGTGTATGCATAAGAGTGTGAATGTATGGATGTAAATGGAATGAGCGAATATTGAATATATGAGTGAATGTTATGGAAGGATTAGATATCCTTATGGAGTTGCAAAGTTGTATTCGATCAGTGAGGATCTAGTGAAGCAGAACAGAGATCTGTATTCAGCAAAGATAAGTTGCATATATTTAAGATCACTTCATTGTTGCTTTCTAATCATTGTAACAATGATTCAAAATCTCTTAACAGAGTTGGTTTAATAGCTATTTTGTAAATCCTCTAACAAGGTGACAATTCAGTTGAATTGTTCTTAAGACCTCCAACTAGGCCACTCCTTATAGGGTGATTAAATCCTCTAACAAGGTCACACCTAATAGTGTGTTTTGTAACATTTAATAGGGTTGGATCCTAACAGGGCTCACTTCAGAAGAGTGAAAATTGGTGACTAGTTACTTGGTGGTTTTTCCCATATTGGGTTTCCACGTTAAATCTTGTGTCTCTTGTGTTCATGTTATTTCCTTTATGCATGCATGTTAACCACTTTAAATGCTTAATAAGTTAACAGAACATCTATCAAGTTTAAGCATTTATTTGTGTGGTTACTAAGTGTCAGCAACAACTATATTTTAAGACATCTAAGGATCTATGGATTCATTTTTGTGGTAACTGATTCACCCCTCCCCTCTTAGTTACTCCATCTCGATTTTCAACATACATCTCATTTCTTGTATTATAAAAACTCTAATTGCATAGATAGGAACTAGATTTCTCAATACCTTACTTATTATTATTTCATCCCCAATCTTTCCATTTGGTCCTCTAATAGCATTGACAACCTCTTTGATTCTTGTACAATACTGAACTATGTTCTCACCTTCTGTCATTCTCATTTCATCAGATTTTTTGATTTGGCTCTTAAGGCATTATCATATCCTCCATAGATAGCCTTTAGTTTATCCCACATTTCATTTGAATTATTAAATTATTTTATGTCATCAAACTCAACATAGCTTAGGGCTAAAGCAATCTCCAACATTGATTGGTCGTATTCTTGTTTTTCTTTCAATTGTTGACTAGTTAGAAGGACTATTTTTATATTCACATATGCATTGTCTAGAAAATCCATGCAACATCACCAATACTATCTATATGTATCCTCATCAACATTTTTTGACTTTGGTACCTCCCTTTTGTACACAATGATCTTTAGCTTTAAACTTCTCTCTACAAGCACCAATTCTTTGATACCGATTGTTAGAATATTTAGAATAAATGAGGGCAGGGGGGAATCAGTTATCTAAGGCCAAATGTACCAATTGAACAAACAAACACTTAAACAACTTCAAATCTTATCATTTCATTGCTTTGTCTCTACTGTAAACTTCCAATGACATTAGCTAGTTGTCCACTATTCTAAAATAATTGATTTGCAAAATGTAAACATTAATTAGTAAAATATCATAATAACATCCACACATGACATTAGGATTTGATGTGGAAACCCAATTTGGAAAAAACCACCAGCAACATGTCACCAATTGATACAAAAAGAATCCCAAGGTACCCCTACTAGATGTAATTTAGATCCCTACAAATAACTACTTAGTGAAAACACAACACATGATACACAATTTGATACCAATTCACGACAATTTATTCATATAAGAATTGTTTACATGTAATGTGTCAGGTTGTAAGGCCTTCCCAGTTAGGGCCAAATACAAAAGCAATTACAATAACAGTTCTGCAAGATCCCTCAATATACAACCCAAACTCTAACTAGTCCATATCTACTCTTTGGTAGAAATGTCTAAGGAAGATCTAAACTTGTACTCACAATCTCACCATAAAATCTCTTTGTTTTCAAAGCTTCGCCTACTAGCCCTTCTCAAAGTTCTCTCATCTACCACATCCTCTTCTCCAAGTTGGATCATCATGACTTAAGACTCCACAAAAACTCCCTACTTATACCCAACTAAGCCACAAGTTGGCCTAACCCATTAAAAATTAAAATAACCCCTTACATTAGATATATACATAAGCCACAAGTTGGTTGGAGCACTCATTAAATACCTAGAAGCCAAATAAAATGCAAAAAGGTTAGCTCACAGACCACTTGGGCAACATAGAAAACCAGGACATGATCAAGTGTTAGAAACCACTATCAAGTATCAACAAGTCCACCAAGCATAACTGAGCTGACACAAGCATCACCGAGAACTAGTATGTGTTGAGTCCTCTAGAAAATTAAGTCCCTTCATTGATCAAGCTACTTGATCAACACAACAACCAAACTATGTAGATAAAGCTGAGCTCACTAGCATAAACTGAGCTTACATTATCTATCGAGTTCCTCCTTTAACAAAGCTCCTTGGTTAATACAACAACCAAAAATATCTTATTATCGACTGAGCCACACATCATCCTTTGGTGATTCCTCCAACTCCAAGGTAAAAATACACCATCTTGAAGGATTGCTAACCAACCAAGGATGCTCCTGCATCACCAATTTTAATTCTTCTGAAGTGAGATTTGTTAGGATCCAACATTGTTAAAGGTTGCAATACACATTGTTAAATGTGACCTTGTTAAAGGATTTAATCACCCTGTTAGGAGTGGCCTTGTTAAAAGACTTTAGAACATTCCTTTATAATGTCACCTTGTTAAGGATTTACATATGACTATTAGGCTACTATGACTATTAAGTCAACCTTGATTAAAGGATTTTAAATATTGTTCACAATGGTTAGAATGTAATAACAAGTTTTGATCTATTAAGTACAACTCACTTTGCATGTATAGATCTCTGTTCAACTCTCATGTACCAATTTGTTGTTTTTCCTCCATAGTCATGTCAGTTTTGACTCACTTGGAAACCCTTCAAGTAATCACAATTCACTTCTTCTCAACTCATTTCATCCTTCTTACATTTTCTAGTCAATAACATCAATCACTAATTTGACTTTACAAACATCCGCATATAGGCACACACATAGACACACATTGTAAGTTCACCTTTGTACCTCCTTAAATAAGTAATTTTGATCTTTTTCCACTTAAACACCACTGTAGATCTTAGGGTTTACGATTAGATCCATCAAATACAATGTATCTGATCACCAATTTTTTTCTCTCCTTTTCTAGAAACATCTCTTGGAATCCAATCCCTTAGGTTGCTTACCTAATCCTCTCCTAGAATTAAATTATCCAACTCCTTGATCCTTATCTTCAGCAAACTTTCCATATCCCAAGAAATTAGTTTAGTCAACTAAAAATTATAATTCCTCATAAATAGTTAAAATTTTGTTCCTAATCCAATGCTAAGTTCTAACACTTGGTCATCACTGGGTTACTCAGTCTCTATTAAACTTCTTGCTTGACACATATACTATCACTAGCAATACTAATGCTTGGTCAATGCTAAATTTTCTTGGCACTTACTATGGCTCGATTGACTCTAGCATCACTCGATATGTACTACAAAATTATTTAGTCTTATATATTGTTTCTTGGTCAAACCTATGTATTTGATCTATCTTTGTTCACACTTTCAAGACTTGAGCATTACTATCTTCTCCTCTTGCAAAATTATTTAGACAATCAATTTATCTTGTTAAATTCCAACTAATGAAGTGTCCATTTGTAATTTCCTCATCATAACTCAACCTATCCTCTAGATTCTTTTATTATGAACAACTTCTCAAATCCTCTTCATCAATCAAATAGATATGACATTTAGATCAAATAGAAAACTATGTTATCAATAGATTTTACATCAATGAAAACATAAAATTTATTCCAATTATAGTTTTGATTAAGTAAAAATAGGTTTTGAAAGGACCAAAAACCTTTTACATCGAAATGAGAAAAGACTAAGAGAAATTATTCATCAGCACCAAAAAGATAAACAAGCCATAACATAAAGCTCTAAAATAATAGTTAGAAGATAAAGATAGCAAAAAAATAATAGAAAGATAGCAATAGGATAGCTATAAGGTTTTCAGTAGGTCAACATCATGATCAGCCAAAATGTTCACATTCATAGCAGAAGCCCTCAGCTCATCGATCTCTTTATCATCCATGACCTTAGTCTTCTTTGAACTTTCCCTTGTGCATTTTCTAGGGCCATGGTCCTCCTTCATTTTCTTTATTCTCTAGTTCTTTCTCCCCTACTCTAACTTATCCAGTAGAACCTTGATATTATCAGCAATACCTTTCAAAATGGAGCATTTCTAATCAGCAATCTTCTTCAAAACATTGTTAGTGCCCTCAACTCTACTGTTCAAAAGATCAATCTTTTTATGCATGTCCTTCACTATTTGATCCACAACTATGGTTTTACCTTCAAGAGGGGGTACTCTCTTCGTGATATTAGTAACATCTTCACTAGTCCCAATTAGATCAATGAGCCTATCTAGATGTTGGCCTAAAGTCTTCTCACCCCTGTTGGTTTTGCTAAGTTGATCAAACTCCCTTCTGAGATCCTACATTTTCTCCTTCATACTATTGATTTTCTTCCTTATCTCGCTAGGGTTGCCAAAGAGACCCTTCATATACCCATGGTTATCTAGGATAGAACTCTAATTTTGGTTATCCTTATCCAAATTCAAAGTATATTTCTCTGCATTAGCATCACAATTATCTTTATCATCGACCTCCCCATGAGGTATATTCTTCTTACCTCTTATGTCCTCATTATTTTGAGTCGTGGGATCATCATCTGAGGATTTTTTTATGCCTCTCTTAGTTTTCTTCATTTTATTTTTGGTGCTTATCCTACTACCAATTGTACGCTTGAAAAAAAAAAATTTCCCTTACTCTTCTTCTCTTTTTCCTCCACACTCTCCTCATCAGTGTCAATCTCCTTCTCATAATCCCCCTCATTTATTTTCCTTCTCTTTGAGGAAAAAGCCCCAAGGGTTAGATTCTTTCTCTTTTTCTCCACCATCTCTGCTTCTTCCCCCTTAGTTTTCCCATCATATGCCTCATCTGAGTTACTTTCCTCAGTTTCACAATCTAAAGTCTTTTTGCTCAAATAGGGTCTATCCACTTTCTTTGGTTTTAACAAACTCATAATCAAAACCATCAGATCTTCATGACAAGCATGTTTCAATCCTAGTTTCCAACACATATTTTCATGATATTTAAGTGAGGTTACATGATTCTTTATGGTGATCTCTAGTTTATTTTGTATCTAAACTTAGATTACGGATTATATTGATATCTGATGGAGGTTATTATATTCATTGCTATTATTATTTTATGTTGTGGATATACATCTCTTACCTATAGTAGATATAAGATCATATGACTGTAAATGATTATTTAAATGTTTTAATTTAAATCATATGTTGTTATATTTCACTAACCACTACTATATTTTTTTGCGCATTAGTTCTACTACGAAGTTAGAATAGAGTTGTAGTCACTTGCTTGCGAGATTTACATGGTGTCACATTCTCCTTCAATTGGACTATGTGTTTGGTTGAACTTCAGCTATTTATATATTGAGCATTTGTAACTGATGTTTGTTTGTTTATTGAACATGTACTAGGTACAATCATCTTGAGTACAAGATCTAAGTGTATGCCTATACCCTCAACAATGACACCAAGAAATAGTGAACTTGATCTTTTACATTGAGCTAATGTCATCCTTATATGGGTGATGTATCAATATTATTGTGGTAAACTTGGATTCATAATGCATTATGTGATTAATCCAATATGTGTATATGTAGTTTTAGGGCTTCACAATTATTGCAAGAAATATTAAGTAAAAGTTTGATTTAATTGTATGTTAGGAAATTCCAACCATTTAATTAAATTTATTTATTTATTAAATAATTTCCATAATGAAATTATAAATTCTTAGAGTTATCCTATTGAAATTGGGACATAGGACAATTAGTTTATTAAGTGGTCAATATTCTAATTAATATATCACTTTTAATTAAAGTGCTTATATTAGGCAAAAAGGGTTTTACACTCACTTCTCTTTTGCTGAATTAAGAAATTGTTTTTTTTTCTCCAAACCCCCTTTGAAATTTTTGGAGTTTTCTTTGTAGAGCCTACCTGTAGAGAAGCTATTTATTATATTTTGATTTGACAATTATGTTTTATGATAGCTATTATGGACTCTTATGTTATATTTTTTGAGACATTTATTAGATGGAAGTATGATACTTTTTTTCAATGAGTAAATGTTCACTATGTTGAGATTAGTTTATCATATTTATGCATTTATATGATTATGATTATAGTTTGGTATAACTCTACTTGTTAGAATTCTTTAGAATAACTGAGAAGGGGGGGGGGGGGGGGGGGGGGCGGGGGGGGAGGGTTTGTGAATTAGTTATCCAAGGTCTAAATGCCCTAATAATACTTTTTCACCAATTATAGTGAGCCCATTAAACTATTCATCCATCCAAGCTTAAATCAACCATCTTAGCAAGTTACAACAAATCAACATGCAGGAATAAAACATGCAAGATCAACACATGACACAGTGATTTACGTGGAAACCCAATTTGGGAAAAACCACCAATAACATGCTACTCAATTCCCACTCTTCTAAAGTGATGCCCTATTAAAGGCTTACAACACATTATTAAATGTGACCTTGTTAGAGGATTTCACCATACTATTAGGAATGGGCCTAGTCAAAGGACTTTAGAACATTCACTTGGAATGTCACCTTGTTAAAGGATTTACAACATGGCTATTAAACCAACCTAAGTCCATAGGATTTATACTAACTATTACAATTGCTAGAGAGTAACAATAATGGCTTTTGATCTGATACAACTTACAACATATCTTGCAGATTACAGATCACACTTCAGTTCAATCCTTTGTTGGCTTTAATCACTGCAGCTCTGACAGCTTGTCATCTCAAGCTTCATCACCTTGAGTCTTCTTGCTCATCATACTAATGCAATCATATCTGTGGTCATCTATCGAAATAGAGTATCTATGCTCTCTTTCACCTTAGTACCTTCTTCAACACCTCATACTTTCATTCTTGACCACCTATTTGCTTCGTGACCTTATGACTCCTTAAATAGAAATCTGGAATACCTTTCCTGCTCAATTCTCCCTCTCCAACTTTAGGGTTTCAATAGATTAGGTAGGATACAGTGTATCTGTCCCTTATCTTGCTCTTATCTAGAAACTTTGTCTAGAATCTAGTTGTATTCACCAAAAACATTTTACATAGTGTTTTGTGCCACTAGCTCATCATTCTTATCTTCTATTTGATTCACAAAATTCTAGATAACTACCATGTGGGCTTAGATCTAGCAAATCTTTGACTTTCAAAATAATCAGCAACTTGGCATTATTGGCTTTACTGATGCTCGGCTTTTTTTGTGTTACTCGGCACTTGTATCATGCTCAGCACCTGATCTCTACTCAGCTCTTGATCTTCACTCGACACTTGAAGGTTGCTCAACACCTGAAGATCACTCGACACTTGAAGATCACTCGGCACTCACTAAAGTTGAACTTTTCTTGGCTTCAACTGAGAATCTATTTGGCACTAACTAGCTTGCTCGTCTCTCTCTAATGAATTTAGTTAGGCTTTACAAATGACTTAACTAAACCTTACATCTTTGATGTGTTTTAGTGCATCCATTCTCTGTATCTTAGAATATGTCATCAATACACTATTTCATCAATGGCTTAGCTGATCCTTATAAATCATTATAACATCATAACTTCAACCTTTCTCTAGGTGCTCTAGTTACATCTTATTTATTGCCTCCTCCTTGTCAATCAACCAATTGGTAGTTTTTGGATCACTAAAGTAATTGTCATTCTTGCAAGTGACAAGTTTGACATCAATGACAAAATAATGATTGAAAACATTCTTTACCAGTTCCATTACTTTTCATTCATAATCTTTTCAATCATTTCCAACATCTACTAACCCATCTTGTCTTGTATATACTCTATTTGGTGTGTCTTCCAAATGAGGGGAGGCAATCATATACACTCCTATGGGAGATTTGCATGATGTGGCACGCCCTCTTCCTTGTTTGTTACCATGTGTGTGTGTGTGTGTTATTGTTCAACAATGTAAGGATGTACATGTATCATGCATCAACTCCACCAAGCTACATAAATCTGATAATGCCTTATAATCCTTGAAAAAATATTAATTCAAATATAGTTCTAGAGTTCGCACATAGAAAATCCTTAATGATCTTAGATGTTTCTTAGTTAGATGTGTGGTCCCATGGGTGGATTTGATCATCATTGTTTTGTTTAATCTTCAAATTTGATAATGATCCTTTATGTTTATAGGATATTTTTGTTGACATATGATTACTCTCTATTTGTATTTTATATATGCATTAGTATGTATACTTGGGTACACATGTATATGCATACCTCCGTGTGTGTGTGTGTTTGTGTGTGTGTGTGTGTGTGTGTTGATGTACATAATAGTTATATGTACCTGCATTTGATATGTGATTCTCATCATGTGTGTTGAATCTTCTGATAAAGAAGTAAATGACTAAGTTAGGATGGAACACAATAAATATAAAGGATAAAGGTGGATTTAAATAATAATAAAACCTACTTGCCTGATCTTAATACTTCTCCAACTATATATTGATGGGGAGGGGAGTGGAACTTGAGACCTCATGCTTGAGAGTGCCCTCTAATTTCCAATATGACGAGTCTATTCCTTAAAAACCTTACTTCAATATAATATTCTGAAATAAGTAATAATGGCATGTGGTTGATATAAATAAATAAATAAAATACAATTTAAAAAAAAATTTATTATTAACTATGCCTTTGTTTGTGTAGATATACCAAAAATAAGGGTAGGTTAAGCAATTGTACCTATGGATAAACTACCTAATTTATAATTAATTTAAATATAGAATTATTAGATAAATCTAATAAACCTTAGGAAATGTTGTGGCTTCCCAGGAAGAAACTTTTCCAACCTTTGCAATGAATATGGGGTCTATAAAAATGAAAATCTTTTCTTGTATAGGAGAAAGGAAGAATTTTGGAAAAGAATAAGCAAGGATTTAGAATTATTGTTACATTTGAAGCAAGGGTGGTATCATATGGTGTGATTTCTCATTACCTAAAATACCACTGTGCATAGGGATAACAATTGAATAATAGTAAGAGGAAACCATTAGAGATTTCAAGGACTTGGAGATCTAGTCTTAGGAAGGGCTTGAAGCATTTCAAGTACAAGAGTTTCTCCACACGACCACTAGTAGGGACTAATTTTTTCAAGGAACTCCTTACTTTAATAGAATTATATGAGTGCCTCTACAGGTGCTTCTGTAGGAAACCTTAGGAATCATGTTTTTTTTTTGGACAAGCAAAAGGTCGAGGCCGTATATTAAGTATACAAAAGAGTACAACCCAATTTGTGAGGCATAGAAAGGACAAACTTTGGCTAATGGTCCCTTAGTTTAGCCAAAATTAAAATATATATCCTTTAGTCCAAATCCAATGGTTGAAATTTTCCATCTTCTCCAAAGAGATTCACTCTTATATCTTAACTTATCTAAAACATCTCAAAAACACTAACCAATACAAACAACTCCATATTTCTTTGTTAGGGGTTAGAAAATTTAAATAAAGATACTTTTAAAAAGAGAAAAACAAGAAACGATAGAAGATCATCAACTAGAGATTGAGGAGCATAAACCCATAAAGTCTTAAAGGAGAATTTTTTTTAAAAAGCAAGACATCAAGTCGAATAAAAATAACACACCCACAGCTGATTAATAACATCACAAAATACCTTGTCAAAATACTTCTATATAACAAACATATTAATACATCTCAAAATCTGACCAGAAAGAGAGTAAGGAAGGCAAGAAGCTTGAAAGAGGGAAGGCTTTTACCAATTATAATAAAAGCCTCTTTTACATCCTCAAATTTCCAACTTTTCAAAGATTAAGAGCTTGCAAATGTAATATGATTAAGGGGAAGAGCACAAAAACTAATGATATCTCTCTTTTCCAATAAAAGATAACTTGTAATGACTAGCTTTTTTGAGCCTTGTAACTAATAATTAATAAGGAAGAAGAGGCAATTAAACATTCGATGCAAGAAAGACATTAATCCCCATATTAGCTAACTCATCCACTCTCTTATTACCTTCCCGATAGATATGATTGAAAATTATTTTGTCAAAATAATTTTCAAAGTTTTAAAGCTATAGCTAATTTTGCATCTATTCGCTAGTTAGGAATCATGTTTTAATAAAGGATTAATGAAATATAATTTAAATCTACTAAATAAAATTGGACTTAGTTTAAGAAAAATTTAATGAAAGTTTGTTAGTAGTGCAAGTTTATTTATAAAAAGATTTAATTGTCTTTTAAATTTTAATAAGATGTAAAGAGACATAATAATAATTTAAAAAAAATTCTTTCCTACCAGTGTCCACTTGAATTGAGATACTTGTAATTTCATTTTGTTTTATTAAAATAATTTAGAAGGTTTCAATCATTTACCAATAGAAAAAATTAGAAATTTCTAGACAAAATGCTAACTAATAAAATTTACGTTTTTATTTTAAGATTGAAGTTTTGCTTTGTTTTTAAAAATTTAAAACTTTATGATAATGTTTTTTTAACAAGACATATTGACTAAGTACTTGCCTTTATAGTTAGAACTAAGTACAAGTAATAGTATGTGGAAATTTGAAAATTAATTTAAATTTAAATTTAAATTTAAATTCAAATTTAATAAATCTATCATGTCAAATTGTTAAAATCATATTTGATATATAATTACATATTTATTTTATATAATGATAATAAGAAATTTAAGATTTAAATATAACTGCTAAAATATTTTCATATAGTTTAAGTAATGTATTATATTTTATTTCAACAGAAAATAATAAAAATTTATTATTAAATTTATTTTACATTAAAATACTAATTATACTATCAAATACATGAATTATCTAAAAGATATTTAAAATATTTTCTTTAATATCTTGTTTCAAATTCTTAATAAAATAAACTATTGAAAATTTAAGAAAAAAAATTATAATAGAATAAAATATTTATTAATGCATAATTAATATATAATAACACTAATTTTTAAAATATAAATGAAATTAATTATATATTATATTATAATATTTTAATTTACATTATATGTTTTTTGAAAAAAATAGAGTATACACTAATATAAAGTAAAAAACTTATTGAAAATGTTAATTAGTTTCTAACTTTGAAAGCTTTATAAAAAAATCATGCAATATGAAAGAAGCAAAAAAAATTGACACAATAAGATTTCAAATGATTTAATAAGGAATAATCATTTGCCAATATTATAACTTGAAAATTTATCAATTTCATGATATAAAAGAAAGATATAAGAAAAGGGAGAACTTTTAATTTGTTGATAGATTAAGATAACAGATTTTCACAATCCATGATAATTAGATTCCTGCTTCTAAGTAAGATTGTGTGAGAATATTTGCATCACTAGTTAAGTACTAATAATATTGTGAGAGGTGCGGACTCCAACCTTTATTCCACCATTGGTCTTGTGGGCGTCCACAAAAGGAGGCAGGGTGGAATGACAACCCTTCCTGCTCGTGATAGGGTATGTTGTGGGCTCACCCCATGGCAATATGGTAAAAGGGGGGTTGAGACCCAAACCCCACCTCCCCCAACCGCATAAGAATATTTAATATATTGTTTCCAAATAAAAAATATATTTCAATTTTAGTTTATTTTTTAAAGTTAATTTTAATAAATTAACATTATTAATATTAATCAATTAGATATATGTCTTGTGATAATATTAAAATATATTAATATTAATTTTAAGAAGTCAAACCTATGTTTTGGAATCAATATTAAAATTTGTTAATATTAAATCTAATAATTTCAATTTATGTTTTGGGATCAATATTAAAATGTTATTAATATTAATTTCCATAAGTTAAAGTCATGAATTGTGATTAACATTAAAATGTTATTAATATTAAGGGTTTTTTCATATGAATTATTTAGGAATTCTATTTCATGCTTAATATTTAATGGTTTTAGTAAAGTAATTATATATATTCTATAGAATTGTTATATCAAGCCATTGTCAATGACTATAATGTTGGTTTGTGCATGCTAGAGTATTTGGGTTTGGGTCATTTTTCATGTTTTGAGAACCCTCAATCTGATTTTGGGTTGTATGCTCTCTATTATGTTACTATGAAATCTGAGTTGTATCCCTTGATTTGACCTTTTTTGTTGCCATATTTTATGCATTAGGGTTAGGAATTGTCTTGGTAGTGTGGTTCACAAAAAATACCTAAAGAACTCTAGAGGGAGGGATGTTTGAGAGAATTCATGAACGCTAGATGGCCTTATTGTGAGCAGGGTTCCTAGGTGCACTAGGTGAGTGTCTCACCATAGGATCTGGGGTTGAGGAGGTGAGTATGATAGCCTTTGGGTGACTTATAGAATAGAAAACCTAACATAATTTAAAATGGACAGGAATGGGTAAGGGTATTAATAAAATTTATTAATAAGACAAAAGATTAGATAATGGTCAACATAGGTCTTGTACTTGGAGTATCAGGGTCATTGTAGCTATTGGGGTAGGCTATATGAGGGCATCATAGTACATGACTACTAGGAAATATCCCAACATAAAGGACTATGTGATAACACTCGCCTAACTTGTATCCTAGGGTACTCTCCTCTTGTGTGTCAGTTATGTTATATGATGGTCTTTACATTTTTATATTTTGGTTACTTATTGTGTCATTTTGGGAAGAGATACCACCACAACATTAAACTTCCCTAGTTCCTTGTGTGAATGGTAACTCTATTTCCTATCATAAGGGGTGGACGTTTGTGGATCCATGTGGTTGGGTGGTGAATAAATTTGAGATACTATTCATGTTTGGCTATTAGGACTTATCAAAAGTTGTTTGAAGATATTCTCTTCCCACATTCGCGTATCATTAAAATAAATTGTGAAAGATGTTATATACTTATGCAAGCCCAGAATGGCCTTGTTATGTAAAAATATATTGTTATAAATCCATCTAAATTGGAAAGGGCATCTCTAGAAAAAAGATGTCATAAAATCATTCAAATGTTGTAATGGAACTTAAATGAGTTATGATTGTATTAAATGAAAAATTATTACTTGTGTTTGAGAAAAAATATGTATCAAATTTAATATTATGGATCTTTAAATTAATCAATTATCTCTCTGCCTCCCTTCCTCCCTCCCTCTATAGAGAATATATATTTAACTTTCATGATTGTCAACAAAATATAAGATACACTTAAAAGGGACAAGGAAAAATTTAATCATGTAGGTAATTTGTCAGAAATAAATTGAATCATTAAAACTTAAGTACATTAAAAATAAATTGCATTTATCTTTTAAATTTTTTGTCATGTCCTTCTAGATTCCCTAGTGAGGCATGAGACTATTCATATTTGCATTTTATTCCATGGTTATTTTGATCTAAGAGACACTTTGACTATTATTGCTTATTTATTTGTATGATGAGATGCTTTGATGAATGTACATTATTTTGATTAGTAGTATCATGATTGTTAGATGCTAGATGATGCCAGTAATGTGACATGATAATTTATGATGATACCTTATTTATTTTGTTTCCAAAATTGGATTAAGAATTATATTTATCTTCAATGGAGGTTACTAGATTCATTTCTATTATGCTTTTGTAAGGTCCCTTCTTGCACGTACTTATTAAATATGAATGTGTCTATTAAATCTATTGTAGGAGATTAGAATGGATATGGAGTAATGTTGTACATTTTAGATGTCTTAATGAAAATTGAGATCAGTCGATACATTCATGTTTTAATAATTAAAGATTGGAGAACTACTATGTTATCTCGACCATTTAAACATTATTTTGCACTAACAATGATACAAGGTGTTTCACTTGATGATGATGTTATTGATTATGGTACCTCAATGATTAGGATTATATGCATTTAGATAGTTTAGTATTCATTGTTGGTGATGTTATGAAGTTAGGTATGTAATGCATGCCTAACAATGATTATTCTAGTATTTTAATCTGAATTAATGAATAAGTTATGTTATTTTGATTATGTAATTTCTGATGATAACTATGAGTAAAAATGAATTAAAACGTTAATTATATGAAAGATTCATGTTTTGATTTACGTAACTATCCAGATAAGTTTTGAATATATGTATGTGATTTTCTTGAGTTACTGACATGTTCAATGAGTGTGCAGGATATTTAATAGTCGAGAAATCAAACAGAGAAAAGAAACTGAACTCTATGTGCCATTGTGAAAACCCTGTTGTTCATATTTTAATTGTATCAAGAGATGTATTGTATTGTTCTGTATTCAGTAAATGTTAATGTTTGTAACAGTATTTTTATAGTGTCGCTTGACACTCATGAATTGTATATGCATTCCAACATGCTAGTTGGGGTTAACTGTGTAACCTATGGACCTAAGTCAGACTAAGTTAGTGCCCTTTCTCACTAATCTATTTTTAATCGAGTTTGGTTACCCCTAATATGGATTAGTGCATAATCTGTAGTTTGTTAGATAGTCCTAAATATTCCTAGCATTTGTTTGATCCTCAAATCATTCCTAAGGCATTAAATCATGAAATCTTAATACCCAAGGGGTATGGGTATGGGTTGGGCACATTTTCCACCCCCTAAGCCCCTTTTGTTGACTTTTGAGGTCACTCAAAAAGTCTATTTTTGCCTTAGTGCGAAAATTGAAAGTTTTTACCATGAGTTGAATAACCTCAACTCCACTTAGAGGTTAATCTTAGGTTTGGTTGAGTTTAAAACTTCTAAATTTTAGGCAAGTGGGGGAAGTTATTGCCCTTTTTTGGTGGTTGAGTTTGGATCTTTTAGAGGCTCTTTTGGGAGTAGTTTGGTTGTTATCCAATCTCTAGTTTTAGAGAGAAGTCTTGGAAGATTGAAGGCAAGGAAGGAAAAGCTCTTCTCAACTTGTTCATTTTACCATAACCATATTGTGGAGGTAGGAGTTCTTCATCTCCTTTGTTCATTGTGTTCATGTTGCTCATGTTGTTCATGCTTGGTTCATGCTTACGTTATTGTGTTGTTCATTGGTATGCTTGTATGTATGTTGGGTATATTTGGGAGGATTTGACTCATGCTTTCTCGAATGGTTTTCCTTCATGTTTTTGTTTGATTTTCAAAGAGATTTTGTGAGTTATTTTGGCATTACTCACCCTTGGATAGGGAAGAAGTGGCCATGTAAAGGGGGAAGGGCTTTAGTTGGACCCTGATAGTGTAGAGTCTCTTCTCATGACGAGAAGAGGGAAAGAGGGTAGGGTGTTATGTGCCACTATTTGTCATCACATACCATGTTTTGAAATTATGAAATTTCACAAAGTGAAGGAATGAAAATCCTTGTATTATTGGCCTCGAAAGGGCATTTGTGGAAGAACGGAAGTTCTTGAGATTTTAGCCTTGAAAGGGCTATGTTATGGTATTGTGGTCGATGTCTCCTATTGGGAAAATCCACCTTCTCCCTAGTCTAGTTCAATGTGAACCAATTGTGCAAACTGGGATGGGAATACATGCTTGACTTATTCTTCATGATATGTTTGATTTGTCTCCGAGTCAATTTTCGTCTTCTCCATGATCACTGTGATGTATTGAAGATATTGAAAAGGATACCTTATTAAGGACCGAGAAGAGAATTCAAATTGATATTGCAATACAATGTAAAAATATATTTAAACTCTTGTTAAAGGGGCAAGGATGTTGGGTTTTCTTACTGGTTCTTTCCCGACAGAGCCTTGAACTAGGTTGATTAATAAAAGAGAAAAGATTGAGACACTTTCTTGCATTGTATATTATGTTAATGCAGATCTTGCATATGTGTATTGAAAAGTAGATAAAATGGTGATGTTCAATTATGCAAATTTCAAGTTCAAATATGTTAAGAAAGTTGCATTTGGTTTATATTTAAATTTCGTAATGATACCTGAGTATGAGGAAGTTAAGTAATCCTATTTGAATACTTATGTATTACATTTTATCCTATTATCACTTTTTAAAATTAAAAAAAATTGTTAGTGTGTTTTTTGCCCTATATTTTGGGCATGACAGCTTTTATGTTGTGGTCATGTGTAGTTTACCTTCAGTAGATAAATGTTCATATAGCTATAAATGATTATTTAAAAAAATTAATTTTAATTTAATATCATGTGATTATATGTTGGTATTTGTATACAACATGGCCATATTTTGTTTCATGTTTGTGCTAGTAAAAAGTGAGAATGGATTTATAGTCACCTGCTTGCAAGATCTACATGGTCTCTCATTCTCCTTCAATGCAACAATGTGTCAAGAGGGTAGGGAAGAAATACTTGAATAACACCCAAGGAAAAAAAAAGGTATGAATTATAAATGACCTTAATAGTTGTGAAATAGTGGAAAAGTAGTGAAAAACATCTGGTAGGTGTGTACACTTAGAATCATCTTGCACACTTGTAAGTGAGCTTTGACTATAGATTTTTCTTTTCACGTCATCCATTTAATAGATAAGATGGATATCCTTGCAATGCAATGACAATAATTTACCTAATATAACGGGTAGATCTCCAAACTGGTCTATTCACTTTTGGCAGGATAATTTCAGCCTACACCAAAATGAGAGTGGTACATGAACACCATAATACATCCAATTTGATCATGATTTTATTAAGCCCAATTCAAAATAGTAAAATTAATATTCATTTATATGTATTTAAAAGTACAATCTTGAAAATTTTGAATTTTACAAGATATGTAACCAATATGTTAAGAGGGAATCAAAATAGCCATTGTAACTGAACAATCATTCAGAAGATAAAACAATTTGTAGTTGTCAGAGTGTATTTAAAAGGGGAATTCTATTGTATCAAAAGATAGTCAAGAGGAGTGGAAGAATGCAATTCCTTAAATCTCCCTAGTTGTCAATATCCACATGAATGGTTTTGTTATTCATTAGGATTAACCAAAATATTGATGTTTTGCTTTTGGTTGCATTAAAAATCATGTTTGATTATTCCCCTTTATTATTCTCATGTTGAAATCTTTGGTTGTTTTGGATTTTACTTTTATAATACATCTTCAAAGAATGTAGTTCTAAACTGAATTGATTTGGGGAGCATCAATTTGTTTTATATATGAAAAGTCTATTTTCTTTGAATTGTGTATACCAAGAATCAATTATAAACTTGCAATACTATAGCAATCCCAATTAAAATCAAATTATCAAGCTTCATGTTTTTGTATTGCCTTAGACATTTCCAAAGCATTGTGTTGGCTACAAAACAAATCTATTTTGAATAAATTTTAAATGTAACTTGGTATGGGGATGCATTCTATGGCTTTGGCTTAGAAAGAGATATTTTGGACTGTATATGTGTGTGTGTGTGTGTGTGTGTACATATCTATATATGTATATGTATATATATGTATTTGCATATATACATATACATATATTTATTTATTTATTTATATGTATATCTATACATATATAATATGCATATATACATATACATATATATATATTTATTTATTTATATGTATATATACATATATGCATATTATATATGTATAAATATACATATAAATATATATATATATATATATGTATACGTATATATGCAAATACATATATATACATGTATATGTGTATATGCATATACATATATAGATATTTATATGTATATACATATATATGTATATGTATATATATATGTATACATGCACACACACACACACACACACACACACACACACACACACACACACACATATATATATAGTCAAAAATTAGCTAATGGAGATATGTAATTGTTGTCATTTATGGAAACACATGATGTAAATGCTTATAGGAAACTTCAGAAATAAAGATACTTAGCTTTTGGTAATCAAAAAATTGTCTAAGTATGAATTTGGTATACAGCAATGTATTGTTTTATTTATAACTTGTTTTTGATGTCATATTATGACTAGCAAAGTTAGATGGAGATAGTATACATGTTGATAATAACGTGTATAACCTTGAAAGTTAGTATAGGCTACACTGAACAAAAATATTCATTTTTTAATGAAACAAGACAACAAAATTGAAGGAAAAGATTATTTTGTTTACAAAATAATTACTTGTCCAATTAGGGCTGACATCCTAGATGTTTACTCTAAGTTGGAAAAGTATATTATGGTCTTTTTAGACCTTGCAGCAATTTGTGTGAAGGCATGGTATTTATGCTAAGGCCATCTTGCGATAAGGAAGTGTAAGTGCTATCATGTAATTGTTGTGTTGAGAAATTGTATGTGAACTTTTGTGAAAGCAATATGTGAATTTTGTGAAGCTATTTCTAGATCCAAGATCGAACTAAGAAAGTATGTATATTTCAGAAGTCTAATTACTTGTTTGGATAGTGAGCTCTTCTTGTAATTGGAAGTGCATGTTTGCACAGTGGGCTCATCTTCCATCTACTATACCACAACTCCTAATAGGGTTGGAATCTCCTAACAAGGATTCAAAGTCTCCTAATAGGGACTCATTATACTAAATTTTCTCATTGACTCCTAATAGGGTCCATCCTCTAACAAGGAACTTATATATTAGTATATTATCTAGTGGGTATCATCCCCATCGGGGTTTTCCCTTAGCTAGGGTTTCCCTAATTAACAAAATATGGTGTTATGAGTTATCTTTGTGCATGGTTACTGTTACTATTTAACATTACTATATTATTTTTTATGTATGGTTTAAAGTAAGAAATAATATCTAGTTGGCAACTAAAGTTTTTAGATTACTGATTCACCCCCCTCCCCCCAACCCCCTAGTAATCCCTATTTCTAACAATTGGTATCAGAGCATAGTTACTTTGAAGAGGCTTAACAAGTTGAGTAAGATCCCTATGGATATGGAACAACTGATGAAGAACCTTGAAGTGACACTTGAACAAATTGATCTCCTGACGAAAGAGAGAGATAAGCTGAAGGATAGATATGAAGACTCCAAAGTATACATTGGATAATTGAAGGAAAAGATTGAACATCTCAAATCCAAGCCTGAATCTACTAAATCTGGAACTAGTGATAATGATTATTCGAAGTTGAAGACAGAGTACAAGATCTTGAATCATGAATTGAAGATTACAATTTTGAAGTTGACTTTGAGAAATGATCCTAGCAAAGTTGAATCTGATTTGAAGACTGAGAATGCAAACTTAGAGAAATTCTGACAAAGAGGACATCTAAATTTGAAACATTGAAACAAGATCATGAAGAACTTCATAAATACAATGCTATTGTGAAAGGTGAATTAACTCAATGCAAACAGCAACTTGAGAAGCTTTATTCTGGTAGAGAAAAGCTTGATGATTCAATGTCAATAGAAATACCTACTTATGATAAGAGTGGCCTTGGTTATCTATTTAACATGTCTACAAAGAAACTTAAGAAATAGATTAGATCTAAAAGAAAAAGGCAAATATGATGATAAGATTGAATCTAATCAATCTTCTAATAAACCTAAAGAAGTTGGAAAAGACAAGGAAGTTGAAATTTTTGAGAAACCAAAGCAACCAGAATCTCGTAAGGAAACCAGGAATGAATTTAAAGGTAAATTGTTTTCATGTAATTAAATAGGTCATATGAAATGAGATTGTACAAATAAGTCATTTAATCATATTAAGGACTTTTATTATGTATAATTCATAAAGAAATTGAGTGTTGAAAACCTAAGTATGATAATGATAGAAGAAATAGTAAAATGTCTAGAAATACTAATCTTGTAGATTGAAGAAGATCTAATGAAAGGACATCAAGAGAAGGAAGACCTTATGAAGATAGAAGACAAATCATGTGTTATAAGTGTAACAACTTTGGACACATAGCTTGAAATTGTTATGCACCTAATGATCAACAAAATCATAGAAGCAGAACACCAGTATATCAATTATGCAACAAATTTAGACATACAACAAAGTATTGCAGAATGGACAGAAACTTTGGAGATAGAAGGAACAATGGAAGGAACTTTAAAAATAGAAGGAATGATAGAAGAAATGTCAGAAATGATAGAAGGAACCATGAGAGCAACTCCAAAACTAACAAAGACAATGAAGAACAAAGGAATGTAGTCAGCGAACTTTGAGAAGAGCTCAATGAGGCATTTGTAAAAGGATTGGACATCTTAAAAGATAAGTTAGATGATGGTGACATAGCAATATCAAAGTTAGTTATCAAGTTTGATTCAATTAAGTTGAATTAAGCTTGTTCATAGCACCATAATTTGAAAACTTCATTCAAAGATCAAATTAGAGGTTGCAAAGTTGGAAAAGGTGTATCAAGATAAGTTTAGATGGTACCTAAGCTCACTTGTAATTTAGATCTTATCTAAACAAGTTACAAAGGAATTAAGAGTTATTGGTATTATAGAGAAAGTTAATTCTATAGCAGAAGACGAAAACTATGTTTTTGCATAGAATTTCATGAAGCAAAATCTCGTGGATCATTGTCATAATGAAAGGAGCCTATAGTAAACCTTGGGTGGAATTTGAAGATTGGATAGATGATCTTGAATAGTTATTTGATTACAGAATGTAATTAACAACTTTTTTGTGTTTGCAAAGTATGCAATTAATGCAAGTTCAAGTTGATGGAATAAATAGAGTAAAAATTTGATTTTCACTTCATTCAAATACATCTAAAGTAGAAAGCACTCATAAGCTACTTGTTGAGGAAATTTTGAAGCAAACCCTATTTTCAAAAGAGGTATTTTTTCATTTTTCCACAAATTTATAGGTAAAAGTTCATAATTGTTAGAAGCATGGATATGTCAATAGTGCACAATGTTGAGAATGAGAATAGACCTAAGTTGAAGGTTGTTTCCATGAAACCTATAGGAGGAAACCCTAACTCAACATTATCCATTACTCCAAACAATGTAGTATATCTGAAAGATATAGGAAGTTATCTTAACAGTAAGGTTGAATCTATTGGGAGTGAATATATGAACAAGGAAATGGAATTGCTTTTCAATCATGACATGACTGTGAAACCCAAATTTCAACATTTGAAGGAATAGAGAATTGGACATAGATGAGTGGACACAAATCATATTAAGAAAAATACCTAATGGGAAATTATGGATGCAAGATAGTGTAGTTGATATTTCTACCAACCTTATTCATGAGGTAACTGGTCTTAGTAAACAAGGCAGTGTATCTATAGGTGAGAAAATGGTCAAGAAGAAAGTTGAAAGTTATACCAAAGTAGTGTAAATGAAAAGGCCATCGTGATCAGCACCATTAAGCAAGATGATGTAAGATTCCTATGTAGAATTATTGCCTACTCTATATGTGCAAACTCAAATATTGATGAATTGTCAGCTAGATTCATCTATGTCTAGCATATAAGATATGTATTGAGAAGGAACAAGTAAACCTTAGCAAAATTTTGAGAATGCAACTACTTGAGAACCTTGAAAAGATACAAAGGACTAAGAATAGTGTGTTTAGTTTTCAATTATTGATCAATCGCATATTCTTTCATGTGCTTAAAATATTTCCATACTTATCAGTCATACTTCTAGATAATGAGTAGTGATAGATGTAAAAGGGAGAAGATCACAAAAATATGCAAAAGACATCCTACAAATAAGATATTGGATAGTGGGAACTTGATAATGAAGACATTTTAGAATAAATTGAGATAAAGATTCAAAATTGCACCTATAATTGTAGATAGATTTAAAAATGACATTTGTGTTATGGTTGATACAAATTTTACTTATATTCAAGTAGTATAACCTCAGGAAACATTTATTGATCCCTTAGGTTATGAATTGAATGATGATATAGAAGTTGGATACATTGATTTGTTGTTGAAATCAAAGAAGGATAAATCATAATATAGATTTATAATATATGATGAGATTACCCAGTTAGCTCATCAAGCATCCTTGGAGAAGGCATCGCACAAGAAGATAGAAACTATTATGAAGAAATCTTTATTAGAGGCTAATATGACTAAGAGTGAGTCTAAGGTAGTAAGACAAACCATGAAACAAGGCATATTTAATATACAACCCTTGTCGATATCTATTGCAGAGACATCTTTGGAATAGAGCATTCCATATGCAATAGTGTTAGATGTGCAACCAAGTGAGCCAAAGAGAAAATATAAGAGATTGGTGAAAGAAGTGACCACTAAGACTAAAAGGGTCAAGAAACAAGCCATTAGACTAGGAAAAAGAAAAAAGACATTATTGATGATTATCAAGTCCAATGATGAACATGAAGTCAAGCAAGCAGAAAAGGTGACAATGTCTAAGCAATCAGCAGGAAAAGCTCGGCAACCCTAGAAGTTGAAGAAAGAAAATATAAACTCAGTTATTTCTATTAAGGGAAACTTTGTTCATATGAAAAAAAATTATAATTTGTACAAAAATTTTGAGAAAGCTTAGATTAATATCTCTACTATGAGATACATTATAGAAAATAATCTAAAATTGAAGGATATTGAGGGCATAGTAAACCAAAAGGTCTATGATAGACTTATTGAGAAGAAGGCACCAACAAGAGAAGAAGATTTAGAACTTTAGAAGTCTATGCTAAGAACTATTTACAAGACTGATGATGAAGAAGAGATTAAGAGATTATTGATTAATCTTGCACCTTATCTAAGTGATGTAGGAGCATTGAGCTTGGATTTTGGTCAATTTATGCTTTTCATGGTTAGGAATGTGTTGGAGACACATTGGAGAACCTTTCCTCATGATTGCATAGATATTGGATGGATTGAGTTGAAGTTTGAGTTGGTTTACCTTTCTGTTGGAGATGTGTTTTTAGGTTCCTGTTGCAGGCTATATAACTAATTTTCCACAATGAGTTAGAGGATGCTACATTTTATGGATTATAGAGGGCTTAGAGTAATAACTAGAGTTTGACGTATGATCTCTAATTCAATTGAAGCTAGGAGATATCATGATTTTACTCAGATATCTATTTTGGGCATTTAATTGCTATTGCAGGCTGACTTGTGGCATTTAATTTATGTATTTGTATTTAATTTATGTTTTGGGCCAACTTGTGGCTTAGATTGGTATAAGTAAGGGTTTTGGGGAATTATTTACTCATTATTCATCTGTCATGGAGAAGAGGAGTAGCCGAAGAGTGAGTTTTCCTGAGTTCCTAAACAGAGCGCCAAATGTGAGGCAATTTACAATAGGATTGTGATGAAGTTGTGAATGTGTAGATAGAGCACCGAATGTGAGGAAATTTACACTTGGATCTTGGATGAATTTGGAGCAGAGCTAGTAGCTACGGCTTGGAAAACAAGGAGATTTCTTGGTGGGCTTGCTAGCTTAAGTTGAGATCTTCCTTGGAGGTTTCTACCATAGTGGACCTAGACTAGCTAGTGTTTGGATTGGATCTTGAGGGATCTTGCAAAACTATTACTTGATTTTTATTTGGCCATAACTAAGAAGGCCTTACAGCCTAGCACATTGCATGTAATCAATTAAATTTTATGAATATATTATTGTAATTTGGTATCAAATCTTGCAATTATTATTTCTTGGTGTTGTGTTTCCATTGTTTGGTTGTATAGCTGGGGGCTAGGACATCTCCTCTGGGGATACTCCTACCTTGCACTACGTCAAGTGGTATCAGAGTGAAGGTTGTTCTTGAGTATGTAGATAGATTGTCAAAGATGAGGCAGTTTGCACTAGGACTTGGGTTGGAGAAGTGGATCTGAGTTGATCTTGATCTGGTGGTGAATTTTCTTTTTGGAGTCCTAGATCTTTTGGTTGCGAGGTGGCAGATCGTGGTTCTAACTTGCAATTATAGAGGGCTTGCAGATGGGTCGATGGATGTGATAATGGAAGACTAATCTTGTTGAGACATAATCATAGAGAGTTTGTGGATTGTAGATCCATGGTCCTAGACTTATGAGGTGGCTCCTGATTGTTTGTGTGAAGTGGTAGGTTACGATCTAACTTGCAAAAAATTTGAGGTTGTCACAAGGAACATAGGAAGGATTTGTTGTAGAGGGTTTATGAAGATCTTGAAAGATGGCTCTAAGAGGATTGGACCCTAAGATGATTATGAATATCCGTGATGTGGTGGAGAGTAGGTTTCCTGAGATGTCTGCTTAGTTTAAAGCTAGCTTGGTTGATCAAGTTAAGGATGGGGCAAGGAAGAATTTTGTATATATTGGTGGAGCTAGAGTCTACTGATTCAAAAGAGATTTGTTTGACCAGTTAAGAGACTTGTTCATGAAAGAAGATGACATACCAAGGTCGAGGTGGAAGAGGTTGGTTTTATTGATCAAATTGTGGAGTTTGATACAGAACTTGCAGAGCAACTAGAGGTTGTTCCTAACCTTGTTGATTCTAGGAAAAAGGTTGGATTTCATGATTAGTTGGTTGGATCTGACATGGAAATTGTAAAGCACTTAGTTGTGGGTGATCAAGTTGTTTTTGGTGATGAGTTGTGTGTTGCGGAGTATCTTGTTGTGAGCAATGAGATTGTTGGGGTTGTGAATTTGGCATGTGTTGATGGAGATCTACATGTTTCTACTGATGTGGAGTTTGTTGATGCTAATGTGGGGTTTGTTGTTGCTACTATGGATTCACTAGTTGCTGATGTGGATGGGGGTTTTCTGATGAAGCATTATGTTCAGTTTGTTCCTAGGAGTGAGCATGTTGATTGGTTGGTTGAGATTCTAGTTTTTTAAAGAATGATGTGGATGTGGATGATGTGTAGATTGGTTTTCTTGTCCCTATTTGAGAGGAAGCCTTTGGTGAAGATGAAGATGGTTATTGCTCTTTCTTTGGGCATTAAAGTGTTGGACACACTTTTCTATTTACGTGGGGAGTCTGATGCAGGAGAATTGAGCTTGGATTTTGGTGGAGTTATGCTTTTCATGGTTATGAATGTGTTGGAGACACATTGGAGAACCTTTCCTCATGATTGTATAGAGATTGGATGGATTGACTTGAAGTTTGAGTTGTTTTACCTTTCTATTGGAGATGTGTTTTTAGGTTCCTGTTGTAGGTTGTAAAACTAATTTTCCAAAATGAGTTAGAGAATGAAAATTTTATAGATTAAAGAGTACCTAGACTAATAACTATGGTTTAAAGCATGAGCTCTAATTAAATTGAAGCTAAAAGATATCATGATTTTACTTGGATATCAATTTTGGGCATTTAATTATTGTTCCAGGCTGACTTGTGGCATTTAATTTATGTAGTTGTATTTAATTTTTGTTCTAGGTAGACTTGTGGCTTAGGTTGGTATAAGTAAGGGTTGTGGAGAAGTATTTAGTCATTATTCATCCATAGTGGAGAAGAGGAGTAGTTGAAGAGCGATTTTTCCTGAGTCTGTGAATCGAGCACAGAATGTGAGGCAGTTTAAAGTAGGATTGTGATGGAGTTGTGAATGTGTGGATAGAGCACTGAATGTGAGGCAATTTACACTTGGATCTTGGATGAAGTTGGAGTAGAGATAGTAGCTATGACTTGGAAAATAAGGAGATTTCTTGGTGGGCTTGCGAGCACAAGTTGAGATCTTCCTTGGAGGTTTCTACCAGAGTGTGGACCTAGACTAGCTAGTGTTTGGATTGGATCTTGAGGGATCTTGCAGAACTATTACTTGCTTTGTATTTGGCCATAAATAGGAAGGCCTTACAGCCTAGAACATTTCATGTAATCAATTATATCTTATGAATATATTATTTTAATTTGGTATCAGATCTTGATATTGTTGTTTCTTGGTGTTGTGTTTCCGCTATGTGGTTGTATAGCTGGGGGCTAGGACATCTCCTCTAAGGATACTCCTACCTTGCACTGTGTCACTAACAATTAAAGTGATACCATTTTTGTTTATGGTGTGTGAGAAAGACAAGTTGAGAAGTGATGCTGCAACAACAATAAGTCAAATGTTGATAGAATCTCCACCAGCACCTAGAACCTCAAAAGTGTCAATAAGTGGCGACACCGTGTAGATAGATCAAACCAATGTTACCATTAACATTGATGATAATAATCTATTTGAAGGTTCCAAACTTAATGAAACTATTATCAAGAGTATTGGAGACAAACTGAGGGAAAATGAAGAGGAGAAAAGATTATTAGAGGAAGAAAGAATGGAAGTACAAGAGGCCAAGCAAAAATTGCTTGAGGATGAAATGAAAAGAAAGAAAGAGGAGGAAAAGAAAAGAGTAGTAGAAGAAGTAATGAGAAAGAAAACAAAAGAAGATGAGAAGAAGATATTAGAAGAGCACAAAAAGATAGAAAAGAAAGGAAAGAAAGAGAAAAGAAAGAAGAATAGGAGAGAAGGATCAAAGAGGCAACCAAGAAGTGAAGGGAGGATGAAACTAAACCTTCTATTTCATCTACTCCACTTTCACTTGCTAACCTAGAAACTGATTGTGATGATCATACTAATTTGATCTCATCCATGTCAAAACTCATTTAAAAGAACATAACAGTGAAGAGCCTATAGAAAACCTTGATGGAGGTTATTGACAGACTATATAGTACTCTGGTAGTGTAGCACATAGAGGCTAATCTAGAATAGAGGGCACATGTAGTGCTAAAGTCATTCGATGAAGAATTTACTAATTTTTTGAATGTTGCAAAAGCAAAGGCACAAATTTCACATGATGCTAACCTGTCTAGCACCATTTGTCAAAATATTATGAATGATTTGATAAGTCTTGATACTTGTATCAAGGAACTTTAGAAGTGTCAATAGGATAGGAAGATGCTGTACATTAAGTGTACCCTATCTAATAAACTAAGGACATTGACAATCAGATTGGAGGTAAGATGAGTGAGCTAAAGGCTCTATCTAGCTAGATACAACATCCATCTTGTAAAGTTGATGATTTTGAAGGACCAGTGGCCAATATTCATAATGATATCAAGAAAATGGAACTTTAGAAAGAATAGATTGTGTAGATATTATCAAATTTAAAAGAATATATTGCTCTAAAAGTATCTTTTGTTGAGAAATAGTTGGAGGAATGTGTCAAGGCCAAGGACACTTATTCTAACTTTTTGTACTCAAACCTGAATGCAGTTGAGATTACATCATATGCCTTATGTACAATTATCACCTCTACTAAATCTACCAAAGAGACATGGACTAAAGGTATGAATAATCTTAAGGAAAATCTTGATGATTGCATGAAGATTCTAGAAGCTTAAGAAAGAAGGACAACATTTTGACAACAGATGGACAACTTTTGCACAAAACTTGACATTTTGTCCTTTGTCATTGATGTCAAAGGGGGAGAGATACAATGTGAAAATTGTAAATTAGGTAAAGAGAAGATAAATATTGTAAACTATATTCTAAGGGGGAGCACATGAAAAAACTTAAACATAAATAATAGATGTAGTTTTTGTTACTTAGCCAATTTTCCCTAATTTGTTGTCATCAATGCCAAAGGGGGAGATTGTTGACAATTGGCTAATGGAGATATGTAATTGTTTTCATTTATGGCAACACATGATGTACATGCTTACAAAAAACCTCAAAAATAAAGATACTTAGCTTTTGGTAATCCAAAAATTGTCTAAGTATGAATTTCGTATACACAAGTGTATTGTTTTGTTTATAACTTGTTGCAAATGTCATAGTATGACTACTGAAGTTAGATGGTGACAACTTATACATTTTGATAATGATGTGTATATCCTTGGAAGTCAATATGAATTGTACAGAACAAAGATATTCATGTTTTAATGAAATAGGATAGCGAAATTGAAGGAAAGGATTATTTTGTTTAAAAAATAATTACTTGTCCAATTACAACCAACATCCTAGATGTTTACTCTAGGTTGGAAAAGTATATTGTGGCTTTATCCAACCTTACAGAAATTTGTGTAAAGGCATGGTATTTATGCTAAGGACATCTTTCGATAAGTAAGTATAAGTGCTATCATGTAATTGTTGTGTTGAGCAATTGTATGCGAACTTTTGGGAAAGTGATATATGCAATATTTGTGAAGCTATTTTGAGATCCAAGATCAAACTAAGGAATTATCTATATTCTACAAGTCTAATTACTCATTTCAGTAATGACCTCTTCTTGTAATTGGAAGTACATGTTTGGGTAGTGGGCTCATCTTTCATCTACTGTACCACAACTCCTAATAGGGTTGGAATCTTCTAACAGGGATTCAAAGTCTCCTAACAGGGACTCCTTATACTAAATTTTCTCATTGACTCCTAATAGGGTCCATCTTGTAACAAGGAACTTATATATCAGTATATTATCTAGTGGATATCATCCTCAGTTGGGTTTTCCCTTGGCTAGGATTTCCCTAATTAACAAAATATGGTGTTATGAGGTTTCTTTGTGCATGGTTACTATTACTATTTAGAATTACTTTATTACTTTGTTATGTATGGTTTATAGATTACTAATTCATAGATTACTAATTCACCCCCCCTCTCTGTAATCCCTATTTCTAACATATACAACATGTGTGTGTGTGTGTGTGTGTGTGTGTGTGTGTGTGTGTGTGTGTGTGTGTGTGTGTGTGTGTGTGTGTGCACGCACGTGCATGCATGTGTGCATATTGGTGACTATAGAGAAGATTTGGTTTGGAGAAAGATATGATTACATAGAATCTATTCCTTATTCCCATTGAAAAGTATTTTGGCATTTATTATTAATTTCTTTACTCTTAGTTTATGTTACAATTTTGGAGTAGATTTTAAATATAAATTCTCAATTTATATTCAAGGCAACCAAACTTGATTTTGGTTTAAGATTCTTGGTGGTTAAAAAGTGGCATAAGGTTGAAGAAAACACAGAGAAATTTTGAAATATTATAAATAAACTGAGTGCTATGAAAAGGAAATTACTAGGATTTAATAATAAATGGACTTGTTGCTATAGAAATAAGATTTAATGATTTTTTGAAGATATTAGAAATTAAAATGTTTAAATGAGAAGCCTTGGAAGACTTTGGGGACAGGAACAATATGGAGTTGTCTCTTTTTGTCCATATTTTGACAATAAATTAGTTGAAGTTTGCAGATTTGGAATAAAGAGTTCATTTTTAAATTTTATTGTGATGTATGTGTTATCTAATGTAGTCTATTTGAGTGTTATTTCCTCCTAGATTTTCCAAACTTTCCTCTATACTAAATTACTATCAAAGCTTAGTGAAAGATCTAGGTTGATCGGTGGTTATTTGATTTTTCTTAGTGAGGTTTGTGTTTGTAGGTATACATTCACTAGCTGCAAATGGATGGACATTGAAGTCTACCAAGAGGACCATAGGAGATGGTCCAAGGTCTGAGAAGGAGGTCTAGTTGATTTCTAAAAGATCCAAGGAGAGAGGAAAGAGAGGATTCATGGGTGAGGCAAGTTATTTTTGTGATGTGCCATGGAGTAGTGAACTTATGATGGCTACAACACCTTGGAGGCAGCTATTTGATCTCCATTGATATGAATCATAGATTAAGGGAAGCTTGAGAGAAAAAAAGGCATAAAATAAGATGATGAAGATAAGAGGTAAAGATCAAGTTGAAGACAATGTATAGCATGATGTTTTATTTTGCAGGTTATTCAAAGAACAATTCCATAAGACATGGAAATATTTCAAACCTAGAAATATGGTGCAGGAGCACCATAACACATCCAATGTGATCATGAATTTATTGATCTCAATTCAAAAATAATAAAATTAATCTTCATTTATAAGTATTTAAAAGTATAATCTTGTAAAATTATAAATTCTATAAGATGTGTAACTGATATGTTAAGAGGGAATCCAAAGATCCATTGTAACTGAACAATCATTAGGAAGTTAAAACATTTTGTAACTACCAAGAATATATTTTTAAAAGAGAATTCTATTATATCAAAAGATAGTCTAGAGGAGTGGAAGAATGTAATTCCTTAAATCTTCTTGGCACTCGAAAACCACTTGAATGATTCAGTTATTTGTTTGGAGTAATAAAAATATTGATATTTTGTTTCTAGTTGCATTCAAAATCAGATTTGATTGTTCCCCTTTATTATTCTCATGTTGAAATCTTTGGTTTTTTTGGATTTTACTTATATAATACATTTTTCAGATAATGTAGTTATAAATTGAATTGATTTAGGGAGCATCAATTGGTTATATATATAGAAAATTCTATTTTCTTTGAATTTCATATACCGAGAATTGGTTATAAACAATAATACTATAGAAATCCCATAAATCAAGCTATTAGGTTGCATGTTTTTGTTTGAATGTGTATATGGGAAACAAGATACTAAGAGGGGGGGATGAATTGGGATCTTAAACTTTTGACTTCAAAACCAATTTCATAAATTCATACCTAATTCATCTCATATATTAGATCTATCATTAAAACCATAATGTTGAATCATAAATGAAATATATCACTTCCATAATGAGTTCAACACATAACAAAATGATTTTAGTAACCCAGAAACTCTTCAAGATGAAGGTAAAATTGGCATGGGGATGAAACCCATAAATATTCATTGTTGCAACAATAAAGTTAACCTGATAAGGTTACAATGTTTGATCATAAGATATGATCTACCCTATGAAAGTCCTACCCTGTTAAAAGCTTAAGAGACTATTAGGTTTCACCTTGTTAAAAGATTTTACACTCATAATGAAGTAAGGACTCTGTTAGGAGGTTGAAATAGATCTATTCATATCACTTTATTAAAATATTTACCCTATCTCAGTTAACAATAATATATTTAGTACCTAACCCTCGACTTTCTTACAAGTTAATCTAGGGTCTCCTCTTTCCTATATCTCTAATCTGAGCTCCTAATTTGATAACTCTGTCTAGTCCTTCGTTGCTCTTATTGCTCTTTGTCTATCTTTGAAACTTCATTCTACTCCTTCACTTGTGCATTCACTCCTATGCATCTCAAAAACCACTAATTATAAGGTTGGAATCCTCCTTAAATAGACATATTGTGAAGTTTCTATATCTTGATCAATGGCTTACACTTCATCATCTTTTTTCATTAAAATCCTATTTTTTGATTGGTTGAATTATATGCCTTGGGATCGTTACCTTCTGTAATGATGCATAATCAACTTCTTATCTAGCTCTACTAGTATTAAATATCATATAGAGTTAGCCAAAATAGTTTACATATGTGTTTGTGCTATTACAAACGTATATGTCAAAATAGAACTACTCGACACTTGAATGCTCTGACACTCGGTCATGTATAAACCTTCATGTTGTTAATCGGCTTCTATATTCCTATTTTCTTAGCTCTTGATATCTTTTCAACATGCTTGGTCTCAACTATATTTCTCATCTCATTCATCTGCTCAGTTGCTACCGAATACTCGATAGTAACTATCCTGCTCAGTATAAGCTTTAAAAATCGGCCTTAACTAGATAACTTGGTCATATGTATGACCTTGTAATCTTACTAGATAAATGACTAAGTTTTTGTACACTAATAGACAACATAGGATTAGAGATCAACAATCTCCCCCTTTGACATTAGTGGAAAAAGCACTTTTTCATGTAATCATTTTGTTCAAAAAATGAATACTCCTGTTGAGGCCATAGTTTGATCCTATAAAATCAGATATCTAATCTTTGATTTGCATATTACCTTGTATTATTCTTTCATATCCCCTTTCTTTTAATATCTCCCCCTTTTTCATTTCTTCATTACCCCTTGTTTTTGTCATTGATGGAACTTGGGGCTTGTGGGGCTAATTGATACTTATCAAAGAATTGTTGATGACTTGCCACAATATTGGCATAGGCTTTATTCCATCTTTTTTTGTACTTATTCCAAAATTTGAAATTGAATTTCTAGCTTGGCATGCAATGCCCCACCAGGGAATGTTGGAAATGATTAAAAAGATCATGAGGAAAGTTGTTGGAATGATATATGGAAATGGTAAAGAATGTTCTCAATCATTGTTTTGTCATTGATGTCAAACTTGCTACTTGTAGGAATGACAATTGCTTTAGTGATCCAAATACTATCAATTAGTTGATTGTCAAGGAGGAGGAAATCAATAAGATGTAACTAGAACACCTAGAGAAAGGTTGAAGTTATGATGTTATAATGAAGTACAAGGATCAACTAAGCCATTGATGAAAAAGTGTATTTGATGACATACTATAAGATATAGAAAATGGGCACACTAATACATATCAAAGATGTAAGGTTTTAGCTAAGACATTTGTAAAGCTCAACTAAGTTCATTAGAGAGAAGGAGCCGATCGAGAAAGTTCAAGTGTCGAGCACCAGTAAAACCAATAGTGCCGAGTAACACAGAGATGTCGAGCACCAGTAAATCAATAATGCCAAGTTGCTGCATTATTTTGAGAATTGAAAATTTGCCAGATCTAAGCTGATAAGGTTGTTATCTAGAAGTTTGTGAATTAAAATGGAAGATAAGAATGATGAGCTAGTGGCACAGAACACCATGTAAAACATTTTTTTTTAAGAATACAACTGACAAAGTTTGAAGATAAGAACAAGATATGAGGTAGATACATTGTATCCTACCTAATCCATTCGAAACCCTAAAATTGGAAAGGGAGAAATGAGCGGCAAAGGCAAATCAGATTTCTATTTAAGGAGTCATAAGTTAATAAGAGAGAGAGAGAGAGAGAGAGAGAGAGAGAGAGAGAGAGAGAGAGAGAGGCGGTCAAGCATAATAGCATGAAATGCTGAAGGAAGTGCTAGGGAGATAAGAGAGCATAGTGACTCTATTTCAGTAAGAAGACCCCTAATATGGATGCATTGGTACAATAAGTTAGAAGACTCAAGGAGACGAAGCTTGAGAAGAAGTCAAGCAGTCAGAGCTGAAGTGATTGAAGCCAAGCATTAGGATTGAACTGAAAGGGTGATCTAAAATCTACAAAGTATGTTGTAAGTTAAATCAAATCAAAAGACCATTATCGTTACTTTCTAGCAATTGTAACAGTAAGTTTAAATCCTATGGACTTAGGTTGGTTTAATAGCCATGAGATAAATCCTTTAATAGGGTGATATTCCAAGTGAATGCTCTAAAGTCCTTTAACCAGGCCCATTCCTAACAGTTTGGTGAAATCCTCTAACAAGGTCACATTTAACAGTGTGTTGTAAACCTTTAACAGGGCAGGCTTTTAACAGGGCATCACTTCAGAAGAATGAGAATCAAGTAGCATGTTACTGGTGGTTTTTCCCAAATTGGGTTTATACGTAAATCATTGTGTCATGTGTTGATCTTACATGTTTTATCTTTGCATGTTGATTTACTGTAACTTGCTAATATGGTTGATTTAAAGTTTGGATGGATGAAAAGTGTATGGATTCATCAAAAGTAGTGAAAAAGTATTAATAGGGCATTTGGACCTTGGATAACTGATTCACACCCCCCCCACCCCCCTCTTAGTTATTCTAAAGAATTCTAACAAGGAACTCAAAAGAAATTAACCTAATATGTCACTAAATTTTCCAACAATTTTTTAAAGTTTAAGATTAAAACAACAAGAGCTAACATAGTGAAATTAATAACTCAAACACTTACAACCAATCCATAAACAAATTACATTCATTAAGGGCTCCATGATATTGAATTACATACATAAGTTTTATTAATACTTAGTAGGATACACAACATAACCCACATCATAGAATAACCACAAGTATGAATCTAATGAAATAATACATAATTACATAAGATGCCACATGGCATAACTAGAATGCATAATCTATTGAGATTATGAGTGTTGCATACATTGCATAATATTGTTATATTATTTTATTTTATTTTATTATGTAATGTTGCACCTAGATGGACGTGCAACATGTAAAGATTCTCATGGGATATACTTGATGAGTTGTATTGTAACATTGTGATAATATTTCATATAATTATTTAATATTGGGAAAAAGAATTAAATTTCTAATATTAAATGTGGGGTCAAGGGGTTAGGTAGCACATGGTTTTAACACATGGTCTATGTAATACCATTGGGTGGTTTTGTGAGACTTGATACTAAATAAGTAGCCACAAGGATAGTTGTTGGTGTGAGAAGAAGAAGGCAAAAATAGAAAGAGTCGAGCGGGACAAGGCTTGACAGGTTAGCCAAGGGAGCATTCGTGAAGGTTCAAAGCGTGGCATGGGATGTGTGGATTCATGCATGTTCACATGGATTTCTTAGTAGTAGCTATGGCTTTGAAGGCTTCCATGGTTGTATTACAATGATATTTTTGTTAAATAATACATGGTGATGGATGCTTTTGGAAGTTGGGTTTTTTCCCTCAATGAGGGTTTCCTAGGGTATATCTTGTGCCACATTTTTTTGTGGGTATGTTATCTATTCCCTTGAATGTGGATTTCAATTACATATTTATTTCAGATCTATTATGGGTTATGTGAAAAAGGTTTTATTTTCTTTGTTGCAAGTTTCCTTACAAGTGGTATTAGAGCTACGGTTTTATTATTGTAACCCTAGATTGAATCCATGGGAATGCATGAGAGGATAAAAGAAAGGGCAAGATATATGAGTTGTTTATTATAGATCTAAGGGTTTTGGGTTTGCTATCATGATGGGATGTTGAAATATTTTGGTCATGTGCAATTGTTGGACAAAAGGGTTTTTTGGATATTTCATTTAAATGAGGATTTTAGGGTGAGCTTGTAGAAATGACCTTCTAGATAAAAACAAACCTCACCATTGGATCCGAGTCGACATTTCCATAAATTTTGATATATAACATGCCCTAGTTTGGCCATTTCTAGAGGAAATGAAAGAATTTTTTAATTTCAACCCATGATGGCCATCAAATTTAATCCCATCGGAATTTTTGTCATAAAAAAAAAAATTGCAGTGAAAATGGTAAAAAGACTATCCTAGTAAAATGGCCATAACTTTCTCTTAGGATATCATATTTTAGACTTCTTATAGGCATTGGAAAGATAATTCAGAGAACTACAACTTGGTATAGGTTTGGTTTTGTGATTTTCACATTTTGTTAGGTTTTAAGTGCCCAAAGTTAGATTTTTTTAATTTGGAGCACGGATTAGGGAATAACTTGGGCATACAGAGTCAGATTTTGGACTTTGAGTAGTCAACAAAAAAATCTTGGAGACCTATACACACTGGTTTAGATTTAGTGCAAGTTTGGCATGGTTTACTTAGTGATATAATAATCTGAACAGTTTATAATATATATTGACTATGGTAGCATTGTGAGTTTATGACATTGTATGTTTGGAGATTTAAGATTTGATGTCATTTTATACTTAGTTTATATTTTAGATTGGTCTCATGGAGATATGGTTGTCAGTATTTGGTTTAGATATGTATGATGACTTGTTGGGTATACAAGTTGTGTAGTGTTGTAAGCTCTCTATACTTACAAGTTGCATTTATAGCATGGTTATAGGTTTTCTTTGCCCATTGATCTTTCATTATTAATGCATATTCAAATTAGTGGCTTGGATTTGGGTTTTCTATGCCCTTAGTCACATGATTTACTATTTTTTCTTCATGTAGAAGGGATGAGAACATTTTACTAGGTATAGTCATGGTAGAGGATTGTGGTTGACTATTTTATGTTAACAGGTTGGACACTTTGAGAGTCAAATGCTTGGTTCATGGATGTGATCATGGTGCCATATATTTTGGCATGACATGATTGGATATATAGGTACATCCTTAATGTTCATTGGTTTGGATTCCTAATTTGGTTATGGTGGTATATCTTCTTGGTTGAGGATCATGCTTATTTGGTTTCTTTTGAGGAGCTCATGATGTGCACTTTGAGTTCTTTGATGATTTGATTCCTTGGTTGATTCTCATGGTTAAAGTATGATTTTTTATCATGATTTCATGGATATCTTGGATACACGATTTAGTGGGAGCTTTTGACAATAATGAGGTGACAGTGTAGGATTAGTTCCTAGTTTGGTGTATCTTATTGGTTTGGAGATCTTTGTTTCACTTGGCACTTACACTTTGGTTGTGTGTAGACTTAGAGGATCTTCATGTAGGAGATGGATTTTATGATGCCATAGATGACTTGGTACCATGGTTGAGTGGGATTTGTTGGCATTGATATATTTATTGAGTGTTTACAGATGTTGGAGGTTTGTCTTAGATCATGTTGCTACAGAAGCATCTTTGACATTTGTATGGTGCACTTGGTTATCTTCATGTTGTGTGAAGATGGTTGGATCTTGAAGACTCATGGTATTCTTGGTTATCTTCATGGTGTGTGGAGATGGTTCTTCATGGTATGTGGAGATGGTTCTCTTCATGGTGTGTGGAGATGGTTGCATCTTGAGAAATAATGGGGTTCTTGGTAAAGGTGTGGTTTATGCTTTCATTTAGCATGTTATCCTTAGTGTGAGAATGGTTTCATTATTATGTCATATATACTTTTTATATGCATTTATATTTTTGACATGTTATAGTATGTTCATATGAAACATGTTATCTCTTTGGTTTAGATGGTTTAGATCATGTTGTCATGTTTATGGCCCTACAGCCATTGTTGGAGCTTTGGCATTGATCTTGGTTTAGTTCCTTGGTATTGAGTACATTGATCATAAGTTGGATACTTCATGATATTGCTATGTTGCATTTAGAGTTGGCATGGATTGATTGTTTATAGGTGCTCATGGATACTTAGAGATGGTGGTGATGCTGATTTCTCTTTGATTAGAGAAGTATTTTTTGGGATGATTGATGGTTTCAGTAGGAGAGTCTGAGGGGCATTCACCTAATATGGACTTGAGAGGAGATTTTTCTTACATGAGTCTTGGTTGGAGACTTGGATATCTTGGTGATAATTCCTATTCCCCACTCTTGGTCTACTTGGTGGTTTGCTACTTGAGAGGTATAGCCCATTGTTTCTCTTAGGCACATTATGTTTATGCTTGTCATTCATGGATATGGATCTTGAACTATAGTACATGAGTTAGTTCTAGAGGGTTCATTTGAGAGATGTTTTAGCACTGGTTATCCCCATTTTCATATGTTGTTATTTTGGTTAAGTTTGGGAGATGGTTTTATATTGGGCATATTCCTTGGATTAGGAATGACTTATGAGTTTGATCTTCTTGTGATAGGCTTACATCCATGATTGGTTATATGGTATGATTTGGGTGTTGTTGAGGCTTCTTGGTTGGGGTTTTATCATACTTGCATAGTTAAAAACTAGAGATGTGTGTAGAAGGACATGATATAGGATTTTATTTGCATCATTTCTCTTTGGTCTTGGTTATCTTCCTGGATGTTCAATTTTTCTTACATTGAATTTAAGATTAGTTGGAGATTGTAATCACTAGTTTGTGCTTGTGTATGTCATATGAGATATGACATCATTATTCCTTTATATCTTTCCTCTATTGGTTGTGGAGAACTTGGAAGACTATTGGAGACTTGTTATGAGAGTTATTCTTGTAGGTTATTGGATTATGTGTTGTGGATGTCCTTGAGACTACATAGATTCACTTCTTTGAGATGTTGTGAGTGGATTGGTTATAGATTTGACATTATCTTTTGTAGTGGGAGCTTCTTGGTATATATGTGGTAGGTATTGCTCTTGAGGCTTGTGATTGCAAGTTACATATTGGATATGTTGATGATATGAGATTCACTTGGTATACCTTTGGAGGTATGGATAGTTGGATGGATTTGGCACTTGTTGTGTGTTTTATTTCAGCTATGGATATATTTTCACAACTACAAATACATGTGATTATCGTTGGATCAAATTTTGTGTGCTTGGCATTTAAGTTGGTACAGGATTTTATGATCTTCTAATGCGATAGGTTGGGTGGTTTTCTCTTTGGATAGATTCTATGTATGTCCAATGGCAATGGCATAATAGGAGGTGAGATCATTCATGTTTGAGATGCTAGAAACTTTAATTTTGTTGTGGTTACTATGATGGATCATAGGGCATACTTTGATCCATGATGGTGGATGTGCTAGGAGGGATTGTTCCCTTGTTCATTTATGTGGCTACAGATTGACCATATGCAATGTATACAACAAGTGGAAGATTGTTGAGATTATGGGTGTTGCACACATTGCATAATAGTGTTATATTGTATTATTTTATTTTATTATCTAATGTTGCACTTAGATGGACATGCAACATGTAAAGATTCCCATGGAATATACTTCATGTAGCATTGTAACATTGTGATAATATTTTATGTAATTATTTAATATTGGAGAAAAGAATTAAATTTTCAATATTAAATGTGGGGTCAATGGGTTAGGTAGCACATAGTTTTAGCACATGATTTATATCATACCACTTGGTTATTTTGTGGGACTTTCTACTATATAAGTAGCCACGAGGGTAGTTGTTGGTGTGAGAAGAAGAAGGAAAAACAAGAAAGAGTTGAGCATGACAAGGCTTGACAGGTTAGCCAAGGGAGCATTCATGAAGGTTGGAAGCATGGCATGGGATGTGTGGATTCATGCTTGTTCACATGGATTGCTTAGTAGTAGCTATGGCTTTGAAGGCTTCCATGGTTGTATTGTAATGATATTTTTGTTGAATAATACATGGTGATGGATGCTTTCGGAGGTTGGGTTTTTTCCCTCAATTAGGGTTTCCCAGGGTATATCTTATGTCACAATTTTTTGTGGGTATGTTGTCTATTCCCTTGCATGTGGATTTCAATTCTATATTTATTTTAGATCTACTATGGGTAATGTGGAAATGGTTATAGTTTCTTTGTTGCAAGTTTCCTTACATAATCATCTATTGTACAAGTCACAGGGTATGAAAAGCTCAAAGAATATACATCATAAATAAATAAAACATCTCATAAGATCTACAGATAATCAATTATAGTGCATTAGAAAATAACAATTTAACATAAACACAAGATCCAAATGAAAGAAAAAATTACACTAGTACATCCAACGATGACATCCAGTTGTCGAATCTCAATGGTATAAGAAACACTACCACCCAACCTCATGGAACCTAAGTGGCCCACTCCTATTATACTCAGGAGATAATCTAAAGTCCCATATGGATAACAAATGCAATGGTCATAACCATAATCTAGGTCAAGGAAATCCTTATAGAAATCTATCTCAAGGGTACCAAGACACAAGTAACATCTAAAACTAGAGGCAAAAAAGACACATACAAAATCTACTATGTAAGTGGGAAAGTGTTATTACATGAGTCAACTCTAAGGTTACCCTGGCAGCCTCTCTGGACTCCAACCCCCTAGTGACTCTAATGAAGGGTGCTTCCCTTAATACCATAAATACATAACAAAAACAAAGAAGCAACAATAATTTGTGAGAACAAAATATGGGCTTCTTATTGTTGCTGCAAATGTAGAATTGTAGAATTCATAATTACAATATGCTAACCCACATGGATGCCTTTATTACAATAATCTACAAGGAAAAGATGTGAACTATCACCCAGAGCTATCTTAGATAATGTTTGAGCCTTTTTTAAATAGATAATTTTATGCTGCCCGAGAAGGTTCTCGACACTCAAACTTAATACCTAGGGTCAACAGACCCTAAAAATACATATAGAATCAACAAAATACACCTTTGACATTTATTTTAGAAATTTTGGGTAGCCCAACTTTGGAAGGCCATAACTCTCAAATAGTTACTCTAATTGGCTATTATAACCACTTTTCAAAAAATTCAACTCTATAGACTCATATCAATGTGAGCACCCATCCGTTGAGTTTTTGGACCTCATTTGAAGCCTCTAAGGCCTTCAAAACTAAAATTGAAGTTTTTATTTCAAAATTACACACCAAAAATCTACAATAACCTTACAAATACATATAATTTAACCATGAAACTCCATTGACAGGTTGATATATCTAAAATGAACCTTCACCTCTAAAATTATAACATTTTGAGCTCATACGACTGACTTACTAACCAACAAGCCTCCACAAAAAACACATCTGCATTAAGACAACCCTTATTGAAATAATTGAAAGGAAATATTTTTGGGTGATTCAAGATTTCTCTTACACCCAAGATACTCCTACATCATACACCTGAGATAATTTGAGAAGTGATCCCATCATGTACTCTTGGGTATTTAGAGGAAAACCAAGAAAGTTAATCTCGTCCCTTGCAATCCATGATGAATCTTCTATTGCCCTCCCTTTCCATTTGAATAGGTATTATTCATAAGGTTTTTTTCTTATACTTTTTCCAGCACGACTATCTAGTATCTTCTCAATCTCCTTTGTAGTTGAACTAGCTATTGGAATACTCCACTGCGCTTTTGCAACTTCATCCACATCACCTCCTTCATAATACTCTATCAAATCTGAAATGTTGAATACTAGTAAAATATTCAATTCAAAAAACAACTCCACTTCATAGGCATTTCTAGAATTATGCCTTTTCACTATCTTGCACAGTCCAAACTTCTTCATTTTCAGCTTATTATATGTACCCACTAGAAAACACTCTTTTCTTAAATGAACCATGACTTCATCCCCAGTCTAAAATTTCTTATACCTCCTTTTCACATATGCATTAGCTTTACATTGTATATTCACCTTTATAATGTTCTTCCTCACCTCCTCATGGATGTTCTTCAAATGTGAATAAATTCTTCTACTTCAGCACTACTTATCTCTTCTTTATCTAGCTACCTCAATTCACAAGCATTTCTAGGACTACTCTCATATATAATCTGGAATGGTTATTTATTATTACTCTTGTTGATAGAATTATTATATGTAAGTTTTGCCTATGGTAAAATCATATCACATCCTTTTGATTTATCTGCAACTAAGCATCTCAACAAGTTTCCCAAACTATGGTTCACAACATCTGTCTATGCATCAGTCTATGGATGATGTGATGAACTAAACTTCAGATATATCTTCAATTCCTTCCATAATGTATTGTAAAAATACCCAACAAATTTTGTATCTCAATTAAAATATATACTCTTTGGTAGACCATTTAGTCTCACCACTTCTCTGAGAAACAACTTTGCCACATGAACAACATCAGGAGTCTTCTTGCAAGGAATGAAATGTTCCATCTTTGACAACTTGTTAACCACCACAAAAATAGAATCATACCCTTGTTGATTTCTTGGTAATCTAAGAACAAAACTTATGTTGACATCCTACCATGACTTCTCTGGTATAGGTAATGACTTATACAACCCTATATTTTGCTTCACTCATTTTTCCATCTAACATTCTTTGCAACCCTATACAAAATTCTTCACATGTTACTACAACCATGGCCAATAATAGTTCTCAACAAGAAAAGAAATGGTTTTATCTCTACCAAAGTGTCTAGCCAATCCTCCACTATGCTTCTCCTTGGTGAGATTCTCTCTCATTGAACTTCTTGAAATGCATAACTAACTTCCTTTGAACAACGTACCATCTTGGATTATGAAATCTAACCACTTCATCCTATCAAGAGTAACAGGTTCTATACAAGCCTTCCATGCTTCACCAAAATTAGGATCCTCTAGATACAAATTACTGAGTTCCTTGAACCCAACCACCTCAATCTACATTTCTATCAGCAAAAGTTGTCTTCTACTAAGAGTGTTCCGCAACTTTGTTAGACTTCTCACTCCTATGTTTCAAATCAAATGTATAACTTTGCAAAAACTCAACCCACTTTAAATGCCTTTGGTTTAATTTTCTTTGACTATTCAAATATTACAAAGCTTGATGATCAGTATACAAAACAAACTCCTTATGAAGAAGATAGTGTCTCCACTTTTTTAATGCCTTAACTATAGCATAAAATTTCTAATCATAAATAAAATATTTTCTTTTGGCATCATTCAATTTCTCACTGAAATAAGCAACAAGTCTACCTTCTTGGCTCAAAATAGTTCCTATTATAGTACCACTAGCATCACAATCTATTTGAAACACCTTATTAAAATCTACAAGTTCTAAAAAAGGCTGCTCTATAACTATTAGTTTCAACATATTAAAACTCTTATCTGCTTCTATAGTCCACTTAAATTCTTTCCCATTCCCTCTCAATGTTTCAGTCAAGGATCCACAAATACTACTAAAACCTCTTATGAACTTTTTTTAAAAACTACCCAATTCATGAAAATATCTTACCTCTATAGCACTCTTTGAAGTAGGTCATTCAATGGTATCCTTCACTTTCTTTGGGTCCATTTTTAGACCTTCTATGAAGACTACAAATCCCATGTACACCAACTCCTTCACAAAATTTTACTTCTTCAAATTTATCAATAACTTTTCTTCCCTCAACTTATCAAGCACCTTTTAGATATGCATCAAATGATCCTCCAATGTCCTACTAAAGATCAAAATATCATCTAGGTAAAAAAGATAAACTTACCTAGAAAATCCTTCAGTACCTCATTCATGAGCCTCATAAAAGTTCATTGTGCATTGGTTAGCCCAAAAGGCATGACTAACCACTCATGCATTCCTTCCCTTATCTTGAAGGTAGCCTTCCACTCATCACCTTATTTGATGTAAATTTGATGGTATCTTCTCTTCAGATATATTGTTTTGAAATACACTGCTCCACTCAAATAGTCCATAATATCATCCATCCTTGGCAATTGAAATTTGTACTTGATTATGATATTGTTAATAGCATGATAATCTATGCACATCCTCCATTCTCCATTCTTCCTTGGTGTTAATACTATTGGTACAATAAATGGACTCAGACCCTCTCAAATCAACCCCTTCTGTGATAACTTCTGAACTTTTCTATTCAACTCTTCACTTTTTGTTGGTGTCATTCTATGTGATGCCTTGTTTGTAAAATTGGCTCCTAGAATCAAATACATCTAGTGACTAATCTTCCTCACTGGGGGTAATCTATTAGGTACATTATCTGATACAATATTAGAAAACTCTCCCAACATATATTTAACTTCTGTAGGTACTTCCTCTACTTCTTCTTTACCATTTTTTGGAATTATAGTAAAACACATATGCTCACACTGCATACCTTGGAGAAACTCCTTTCCATTAATGAAACAAATTCTAGCAACACTACATACCCTTTCTTCTTTCTCCTTCAATGTCTTTAACTTATGTTTCACTCCATTCTTAGTCAAAGTTTAGATATTTTTTCACCCATCATGTACAAAATGCATGTCAAATAACCACAGCCTACCCAACAACATATGACATATGTCTATAGGTATGATATCAAAAAGTACCTCATCCTAGTAGCTTCCAATCTTGAACTTTACTAAGCATTGCTCATTCACCATGACCTTGTAATCAACTTGCACCCAAGCAATATGGTATGGACGCAAGTATTTCTATGTGTTTTTGACACTAGATTATCAGTACTTCCACCATCAATTATCACATCACAAATAATTATCTTCACATTTTCACCTAGTGCAAAAAAAACTCCTCCTTTAATTATGTTCATTTCCAACACTCAGCGAAACTCTACTATAAACTAGGACTTCTTCTCTTTCAACATCTTTAGAATGTGATGATCTAGAAGCTTTAGCAACATGTGCAACTTTGGCCTAGCCTTTTGTTCTTTGATCTGTCCTTCCTTCATGTTGAAAACATTCAAAATCTCTATTCCCTTCTTCTCCATAGCGGAAGTATTTTCCATGAAAACCTCTTCTTCTAAATCCTTTCCCTCTTCCTCTTCCTCTTCCTCTTTGATCTCTATTATTGTGGTAATGGAAAAAATTAAAATTATTTCCCCTCTAATTTTGATTGCTACTTCTAGCCTTATCCTTTTTCTTCTAATCATCATTTTAGCCTCCATAAGATTGTCTGCAAGATCTTCCACTGCGACCTCTAACACTACTCTTGTTGTCAAAATTTTTGTTTAGCTTCTCCTCAACTCTTAGGGAAAACTAATACACCTCCTTAATATTGGTTACTTGAAGAAGACACATCTCCTCTTGAATGCTTGACCTTAACTCATTAAGATAATGGGCTACTTTCTCTTTATCAGCTTCTACATGGTTGGTTCTAATAAGGACTCGGTAGGACTCTTTTGTAAACTCTTGAACAGGTTTTCCTACTTGCTTTAACCCTTGTATTTTCTTCAATAGATCAAGCTCATAACCACAAGAATGAATTTTCGCTTCATTTGAGCTATCATCCAATCCCATCTGGTGATTTTTTTTTTTCCTATTTTTTTTATCCAACTAGATCTCCTACCACCAGATCTTTACATGACCCTTTAGTTTGGCCTTCACAAACTTCACCCTATCTGAATCTTCAATATCTTCATATTCAAAGTATTCTTTTAATTTATTGATCCATATGATCAATTCATTTTGGTTGAGATTTCTTGAAAATGTGGGAACATCAAACTTAGGTCTTTTTCCAATACTGGAAATTGCCTTAAAATCTTTGCCTCCTCTTGGTTAAGAATTTCCTCTACTACAACTTCATTTGTGTTTCCTTCTTCTTCTCTTTCATCCTCACTTTCATCATCTCCTATGGAAAGATTCAATCCTTTGCACATTTATTCTTACAATGCTTGCATTTGCCTCTAGAGGGTTCTAAAATCCTCAAGTGTAACACCTTTGACTCTTCCACCTCACTCTCTTCGTGGAGGCATTTTTGCACTTTTGCTAAAACCCTAGTGCAAACTACCTCACAATCAGTGATCTATCTACATGCATAGCCCAAACCACCATCCTAGTGTGAACTGCCTCATAGTCAGTGATCTTTCCACACACTCAGGAACTCTAGCTCTTATACCACTTAATGAAGTGTGCTCCTCTTAATACCATAAACACATAACATAAATAAAGAAGCAACAACAATTTTCAAGAATAAAATATGGGCTTCTTATTATTGCCACAAATGCGGAATTACAAAATTCATAATTACAATATGCTAACCACATGGGTGCCTTCATTACAATAATTTGCAAGACAAAGCTACGAACTATCACTTAGAGTTGTCCTAGACAATGCTTGAGCTTTTTTTAAATAGATAATTTTATGGTACCTGAGAAGGTTCTAGACACTCAAGCTTAATACCTAGGGCCGACAAACCCTAACAATATATATAGAGTTGACCAAATATACCTTTAACATTTATTTTAGAAATTTTTGATAGCCCAACTTTAGAAGGCCATAACTCTCGAGCCATTGCTTTGATTGGCTATTATAACCACTTTTCAAAAACCTCAGCTCTACAGGCTCAAATTGGCAAAGGTGCCCATCTGTCGAGTTTTTGGACCTCATTTGGGTCCTCTAAGGCCTTCAAAACTAAGACTAAAGTTATTATACCAAAATTACACAACGAAAATCTGCAATAACTTCACAAATATATAATCTAACTATGAAACTCCACTGACAAGTTGATATATCTAAAAGGAACCTTCACCTTTGAATTTAGAACATTTTGAGCTTGTATGAGTGACTTACTAAGTAGCAAGCCTCCATAGACAACAACTCTGCATTAAGACAACCCTTATTGAAACAATTGAAAGGAAATATTTTTGGGTGATGCAAGATTTCTCTTACACCTAGGATTCTCCTACATCAGACTCTATGTGGCATTAGTATCCTTTTGTACATACAAGGCATACTAACGAGGCAAGGTCGCAACCGAGCATCCTCTCTACTCTCATCCTAACATGTACTAGCACTCGAGGCATAGGTGAGGAAATCCACTAATTCTTATTAATTTATTTTAAACCCATTTAATGAAATATTATTGTGCTTATTAAAACAACCTATAATGGGTTACCCAAGCAGCCTCTTTAGGGCTCCAACCTCCATTGCAAGCCACTTCCCAACATACATAAAGACAACCTACCATAAGCTCAAAAAAGTAGAAAATTTCATAAGGTCACAATGACCACATTAGTTCTATACAAGCAATTGGAATCCACAATATAATCATTGATCCATAACTCAAAGATCAAAACACATAACCATTATATCTCATACATCATCATAAAATAATAACTCTTAGGCCTCTGGTAAACATCCAAAATTGGTCAACATACTAAGTCAAACTCAACCCCAATAAAATAAACCATACCTCACATCAAGTAATTTAACAAGTGTTTTCATAGTTCATTTGTTTGAAAGCATAAAAGTTCAATTTTCACAGATCATTTCAAGTTTTCATTTTTCAAGTATCCTATTTGTTATTGTTTCCAAGTACATAAAAGTAATTAAAATTTTCTTAGTATAAAAAATCATTTTCATTAAATAAAAATAAAAACTAAACCATTTCTAAAACTAACATTCTCGAAATATTAAATTAGAAGTTCCCAATAAATAACAATCTAAAAAAATAGTTTATTCAAATTTAAAATAATATACTAGTTAACAACTTTTTATAATTAAGTATTATAAAATTAAAACTTTAATAATTATTATTAAGTTATTAATAAAAATAATTATTAAATTATTAATAAAATAATATATATTAATTTGTTAACAATAATAATCATTAAAATTAAATAATATAATAAGTAATAATACGAATATTATTATTATTTTAATAATAAAAAACATATCAAAAGTTCATGTGATTCATATTGCAAACCCCAATATGGGGAGGCCACATAGTGGTCAACTGCTTTGGTAGTGTCCACTACTATTGTAGTCGGGGGGGAGGTCACAACCCCTCCTCTTTTCTTTAAATTTTTTTTGTATAAAAAAAAAAAAAATGCGCCCATCCATAAATTATATATATTTTTAAAACACAACAAAGGTCTAGTATACAATTATTTTCTAGGAAGTAGTTAAAAAAATGGTTTTCCCAATTCAATACAAATCTGAATTCTCCAATAAAGGCAAATGCTATCTAAGTTGATAACCAAATATTATCTCTCAACATGAGAGTTTTAAATCTGATTTTTTTATTATAGACATTTCCATATCGAAGAACAATAATTACTCAAACTAGGGTTTCAAACAAATCCATTTATAAAATAAGATTCTCACACAAGCACGAAGAAGATAGAGAACAAATTCAAAAACAGCTACTATGATAATCTGAAGCAACATTACTACCTTGATCTCATGCTAACCAAATGAATGCTCAGAAATTGTAAGAATTCTTGTCTTCTCAAAAACCCTTTTCTTGAACTTTGCTCCTCCAAACCTATGTGTGGAGAAATGAGCTCTAATTTCTTAATAAAGAGCTTTCTCCCTTTAGGGTTTTAGTTTTACAATAATGCAAACCCTTTTCTTTATTACTTTTTAAATTTATTTTAATTTCATATGCAAACTTTTTTAATTAAAATAAATTTTATTTAAGTTATTCTCTCACACACACACACACACACACACATTAAATCAAAAGACATATTTAATAGTATATTTATTAATTTAACTAATAATAATATTTAGAGTTTATTATTAAAATGAAACTCCTAAATAAATTATTATTAAATTAAATTAATAAAATTATGTCAAAATTAGAACTCTAATTAAATATCTTAAATTTAATTCTTCTATTTAAATTAATTCCTCAATTAATTAAATATAATTAAAATAGATTTTTTCTTGATATTTTTTTGCTAAATTAAATCATTTAATATTCTCTTAATTTGATTTAATTATAACTAAAAATCACAACAAACCCACAAAACTAAATAAGAAAACACATTTTAAAGACAAAGTACAAATTTAAACTCAAGGGTCAAAATCTTGAATTTATGTCACTTTGACAAATTCAGAACGATGAATAACTCAAATACTTGTCCTATTTTCTAGGAAAATTGGATTAGGGTTAGGATTTGGACTCAAGAACCATCTCCCCTCTTTACTAATGAGATATTGTGATAGGGCATGCTCATCCTAGCAATTTGAAGAAGTTGATGCCCGATACCTACAATCTGCATAAAATTCGAGCATGTACATATACATATAAATCTAAACTAAATAGGAAATGGTGAGGAGTGATACATTGTGTAGATCCTAACTAGTAGGTGACTATGACTCCCTCCCTTAACCACATCAGAAATGTCAAACATAAAGTAAAACATACATGTACACCATACACATGCAAGTATGGGGTAAGTATCCATAGAAACTACATATAGATTATCCATCTAACTATCATCATGAAATAACTAAAATCACTATATGAATATACAAGCATCATCATCGAAAGAATAATCATGAACATCTGAAATAACTGAGTATTAAGTAGCTCATCAAATATATCAACTAAATATGTAATAACATCCAATCAAATCATAAAACATAACCATAAAGTTGGCCTAAAAAATTTTGGCAATATAACATGAAAAGTAAACTAGGGGTAGGCACTATATGGTAGCTAGATAAATGAATCTTATAATATGTGAAAAATTTGTCTCTTTCTTCAAAATATCCTTGGCAATAGAGACTACCTTTTGAATGATCTCTATATGTGACAATAACTGAAGTCGAATCATGTTGGAATTATAATGTATTTGTCATTAGTTACAACACTTATTTGATTATGAATGCTTACCGAGCTCATCACTCAATCTATAGTTTATACCGAGCATTCCTTTGGAAACCAAGCATATGGGCAGTTTAGCAGTGTTTTCCAAGTTCATAATGGTTACCAAGTAGAACAGTGTTCTCCAAGCAGTTAGTGGTCACCGAGCTTCACAGTGTTTACCAAGTTCTCAGTGTTCACCGAATCATCAGTTGAAATCAGTGTTTACCGAGTGATCAAGGTAAATGAAGGACTTAGTGTTTACCGAGTGATCAAGGTAAATGAAGGACTTAGTGTTTACCGAGTGATCAAGGTAAATGAAGGACTCAGTGTTTACCGAGTGAAGAAGGTTATCAATGGATTCAATTTTTACTAAGTAACACAATATTCACCGAGTCACCAATGGTTACCAAGTTCCAAACTACTTAGAGTGATTAGTATGGACCGTGCCTCTACTCTTACCGAGTGCATGACGATGCAGTATATTGTAGTGGATGTCGAGTATTAGAAGGTCACCAAGTCAACTTGAGGAACCTGAGTTTTCTACTATCTAGCTGACTCAGTAATGTTTTGTTCACTTGTGTTTGGCTGACCTTGCCAGTGTAAATATTAGAATGGTATATATGTAATGTATTATGTCATTTTTAAAAGATGATGAAATTTTTTGTATAGTTGTATGGTGTTGTATTTCAATATTTTGAGAAGAATAAAAGCGAATCAACAGCAGAATAGAGGAATACAGCAAGGTCAACATAGATGCAGAAAAGTTATATCTATCACATCAGGTGATCAGTACATAAAGGATCTTATCAGTAATCAGTTGTAACTAGATCCACTGCTTCATCCTAATATGTGAATCAGTTTGTAAATCCTTTAACAGGGTAGACTTAACAATCTTTTGTAAATCTCCTAATAGAGTGCATACTTTATTGTATGTTTGTAAATCCTCTAACAAGGTGGATCTAGCAATCCTACTTGCTCCTAATAGGGTAGATCACCAGAAGTGATCATTGTAAGCCTTAACAAGCTAACTTTATATTGCAGTATTGAAGTTTTGTGGGCATCATCCCCACCCCAATTTTACTTTCTAATTGGAAGGTTTTTGGGTCATCAAATCAGTTTGTTCATGTGTTATGAATGTTTATCTTTTCATGCATACAGTAGATTAGATGGATGAATGGTGAATATGTTATTGACTTGAAGTTTTAGAGTTACTGATTCACCCCTCCCCTCTCAGTAACCTTGTTAGTCTTGATTATTTCCAACAATTGGTATCAGAGCATTGTGGTTTTTAGGATAAAGTTTGACAACTTGAGCAAAGATCAAGGACAATGGAGATATTCAGACTTGACAAATCTATTGAGAATGAAAAGCTCGATTTGGAAATGGCCATGGCTCAACTCAAAGAAGTAAAGGAGCATCTTTCTCAATTTCTAAAAAGAAGAAAGGAACTTTCAAGACAAATGAATGATCATCAGTATGTTGAAGAAAATATTTAAGACCTTTTACCATCAAGCAGCTCAAATGAAGCTAATGAAGCAATCAAGGAACTCCTAGCAAAGAATGGTTCTCTGCAGGAAGAAGTAAGAAAGCTTAAAAGAGAACAAGAAATGCAATCCATTAGGCTATGTGAAGTTCTAGAATAGAGAAACAAGGCAAATGAAGACTTAGAGGTAAGAAATAATCAATCCCTTCAGCATGAAAAACTTATAGGTCAACTATCTAATGCAAATGAAGAAATTGTGAATTTAAGATCTCAGAATGAAATTTTGAGAAATGATTTAATCACTGAAAGACAAATCAATGCAAGCTTACAAAGTGATCTAAGATCTGAAAGAAAAATCAATGAAAGTTTGGAAAATGAATTAAATATTGAAAAGCAAGTCAATGAAAGGATGATAAAATCTCAAACAGATGTGGATCAATTGAATTAGCAAAATGAGCAAAATCTTCATAGAAAAAAAGATAAAGCAGGCCTTGGATACAATGAAGAAGGTGAATCTTCCAAACAAGGTGCCCAAAGGAATCAAAGACCCACTTGCAATCACTACGGCAAGATAGGTCATACATCTAACAGATGTTGGAGCAATGGTAAAGGGAAATTCAATGGTAAATGATACAATTGCAATCAGCATGGTCACAAAGCCAATGAATGCAAAGAGAAACCAAAATTTGAAGGCAAATGTGATGAAGATACACTTTGATACCACTGACGAAAGTACGCTCTGATACCACTGACAAAGGGCCACACCAACCCTACCAACTCATGACAAAGAATGCAACAAGATCTCTCGAGATCCAATCCAAACTCAAGATAGTCCAAATCCACACTCTGGTAGAAACCTCTGAGATCTCAACTTGTGCTCGCAAGCCACCAAGCAACCTCCTTGTTTCTAAACCATAGTCACTAGATCTTCTCACAAACTTAATCCAAGATCCAAGTGTAAACTGCCTCACATTTGGCACTCTGTCTACACACTCACAACTCCATCATAATCCTGTTGTAAACTGCCTCACATTCAGCGCTCTGTCCACAGACTCAGGAAAACTTACTCTTCACTTCTTCCTTCTCTTTAACACCTTGAAGCCTTCACACCTTCCACAACTTTCACCTTTCCAAGCTTTCCTTCCAAAGCTTCTACTTCCCAAGCTTCTCCTTCTCAAGCTTCCACTTCTCAAGCTTCTCCTTGAGCTTCTACTCCTCAAGCTTCTCCTTGAGCTTCTACTTCCCAAGGTACTCCTTGAGCTTTCACTTGAGCTTGATTAGAAATGCTCATATGCCTTTCTTAAATAGGCACTTACCACCCAATACATGACTTATCCACAACCTTCTAGAATTCATCCACAACCTTCTACAACTTCCACAACCTTCTACATCTTCCACAACCTTCTACAATATTCATAACTTTCTAGAATTCTTTCCACACACCTCGATAAATGGAATGACAACCATTTATTTTTTTATTTTTTCTATTATGCCACCTATGCACCTCAAAAATAAAAATGTCTCCTTTTCCTTTATTTTCTCATTTTTCCCTTTTTAAATTTTTTTATTATTTCTCCTCTAATTTTCATCACTTTCTCTCTCTTCCACAATTTTTTTTTTTTCCAATTTTGTTTTCAATTTTTTTTATTTTTCCATGCAAGATGCTCCTACATCAAAATGTTACAAATGCAAGAAACAAGGTCACAATGCATCTGAGTGTAGATCTAAATCATTCAATCCAACAGAACAAATTGTCAAAGTATTATTTGGTTGGGACTACAATACTTGGTGCAGATGTCACTATTTTGGAGAATATGGACACATTGGAGTAGACTATACAAGGCATCACCTAAGGAAGAAAGATACTACCATAATATTTTATACATGTACCAAACTTGGTCATATATCCAAGAATTGCATGAACATAGGAAGAGTTGAAGATGAAACGAAAGCCAGAGCTGACAACATTCAAAAATAGATGAGACAACAGTGGATTCCTAAATCTACCAAACTAGAAAGTTCAAATGATGGCAATGTCACTCAAGAAGTGGGTGACTCCTGTTGTTTAGTGTGGAGCCTGATCAGTCCCCAAGTGGGAGATTGTTAGATTGTGGTGACTGATCAGGAAAGTACTGTACATACTTCATAAATAGTGGGGTTCGAGGCATCACCCCGAAAAAAAAAAAATTTGGAAGTAGCCGACATCGACATGGTAGCCGACATATTATGGCCGACATATGGCTGACATGTTATAACCCTAAAGCAATTTAATACTTGTATAAAAAGGGCTTAGGGTTGGGTATTTTTTATGTGTGGTGATACGAAATTGGTTCTTGCGACGGTATTGAGCTGTAAGGGATTACGGATTGTAATCAGGTTGTAATCACTGGATTGTAATAAGATCGGACTTGCTGTTTGGTGGACGTAGCCCAGGGATTGGGTGAACCACGTTAAATCTTGGTGCCTTGTGTTCATTTTTGTGTGTTCTATTATTCTTGTTATTGGTTATATTTGCATGTAGTTTTTATTTCTGTCCGTGGTTTATCCTAACAACTCCACCATTTCTAATTAGACCTATCAAGAAGGATCAGGGACTGCATCTTCAAGCTATATCCTAAGTAGTTCCAGAATGAAGGAGTGCAAATGACAAATCAGTATTTCAGATACAAGACATAGTTCACTGTGATGCATCTACCTAGCAAGGTTGGTCTCAGACTTAATCAAGCTAGGTCGGGAATATGAAAGGTTTTGTTTGTTCACCGAGTTTCAAGGTTTACCGAGTAAATCGGTGACTATCTAACAAACCCTAGGTCATCTCAGCTACCTTCATACCTGAGCATTAATGGCAAATTTTTCATCAAAAGGGTAGAATTTGATCTCATTTTTCAGTGCAAATTTAGAATATATAGAGCGAAGAGATTTCCAAGAGCATGCAAGTGAGTTCAAGCGATTTGAAGTGATTTTCCAGCAAAGAATTTGTTTTATGAAATCATTCACTCATCGAATAGTAATGGCATCCGCGAGTCATCCACTACAGCAGCAAGCACACAAGGTATATCAAATCCTCTTGCAGTATGTACAGTAAGTTTTCCAGTTTGCTCTCCAATTATGTCAACATCAGCTACATTAGCACCAATTTTTGCACTAGTAAGTTCTCCAATTGTGAATATTCTGGTACGCACATCCATTTTTGGAGCTATTTCAATTTTGGATACTGTTAGCACTTCTCTCAGTCTTCCTTTAGTTGGTCCTATTCTAGTTTTGACAGCCAGTCTAGCCTCATCAACCAATGTCTCTATTTTCAAAAGAAAAGATGTTAGCACAGTAGAAAAACCAAAGACTCCATTAAAATTTCTGCTTACAAGCAAGACATTGGATGAGGATGTAGACTTGGATAAAGAAATTTTCATTCCCAAGATAGATACAGATACTACTTTAGTTGATGAACTAAGACTGCTCAGTCAGCGCATAGAACTAAAGGCAAAGCAGAAACAACTAAGGATTGAGAGAGATAGAGAATTTAATATTATTGAAGGAGAAAAGAATATTATTACTGAGGCTATAGGTGTTGATGTTGATACTTCTCAACACATTTTGTTACAATTAGAAGAGGCAGTTAATAAATTCAATGAGAATATCTCTGGTCAAGAAAAGTTGATGGAGAAGGCAGAAAAGAAGTTCGATAATAAGGTGCTTGAGCACATTGCTCAGCATATAGCAATAAAATAGGTTGAATTAACCATAGTTTTGGCCAACATTGAAAATTCTTTTAATAATGTAACATCTCTTTTTTCTAAGCTTTGTGATGTTACCTAGTATACTAAGGAGATAAGACAAAAATTGAATAAGCTAGATGAGGATCTGAAAGCAAGTGCACAAAAGCTGAAGCTTGACCCCAGTTCAAGCTCATCTCATCACCTCAGAATCAAATTTTTGTCAGAGAATCAAGCAGAGTTGCTTAGAGAAGAAGGAAGGATTCAGTCTACACTGTTAGATATCCAAAACATGATTCTTCCTATCATGGACACAATGCAGAAACATATTGCATACTCCAAAAAATTAATCCATGACAACAATTTCTCTATTGCAGACCATGTGATTGAACTTTCTGCAGAAGTTCAAGTAGCTCTATCCACATGCAAAATCTTGCAAGAGAATTGGGATAAGACTCTACAACTCATTCTCAAGGTACATTCTGAGTTTATCTCACATTTTGGTGTCTCTATGTAAATACATTATTTTATTCTTTGGCATTATTGTCAAAAAGGGGGAGAAAGAGATACTCAGAAAGAGATATTGGTAAGATCAATGTAAAAAAGGGCCAAAGAGATACTGTGAATAAAAGTCATATAACTCATGTAAATACCTTATGTATATTGTATGGAGGAGTTATATGTAAGGAAGCCATGTATATTCAGCAGAATCAGACGTTAGTATGTCAAATGTTGTATATAAGTTTTGGCTCATAAGTGTTTTTGTCACTAATGCCAAAGGGGGAGATTGTTGGAATTATAATATATTTGTCATTAGTTACAACACTTATTTGATTCTGAATGCTTACCGAGCTCATCACTCAGTCTACAGTTTATATCGAGCATTCCTTTGGAAATCGAGCATATGGGCAGTTCAGCAGTGTTTGCCAAGTTCATAATGGTTACCGAGCAGAATAGTGTTCTCCAAGCAGTTAGTGGTCACCAAGCTTCGCAGTGTTTACCAAGTTCTGAGTGTTCACTGAGTCATCAGTTGAAATCAATGTTTACCGACTGATCAAGGTAAATGAAGGACTTAGTGTTTACCGAGTGATCAAGGTAAATGAAGGACTTAGTGTTTATCGAGTGATCAAGGTAAATGAAGGAATCAGTGTTTACCAAGTGAAGAAGGTTATCAATGGATTCAATTTTTACTGAGTAACACAATATTCACCGAGTCACCAATGGTTACCGAGTTCCAAACTACTTAGATTGATTAGTATGGACGGTGCCTCTACTCTTACCAAGTGCATGACGATGCAGTGTATTGTAGTGGATGCTAAGTATCAGAAGGTTACCGAGTCAGCTTGAGGAACCCGAGTTTTCTACTATCTGTCCAACTTAGTAATGTTTTGTTCACTTGTGTTTGGTCGACCTTGCCAGTGTAAATATTAGAATGGTATATATGTAATGTATTATGTCATTTTTAAAAGATGATGAAATATTGTGTATCATTGTATGGTGTTGTATTGCAATATTTTGAGAAGAATAAAAACGAATCAATAGCAAAACAGAGGAATACAGCAAGGTCAACATAGATGTAGAAAAGTCATATCTATCACATCAGGTGATCAGTGCATAAAGGATCTTATCAGTAATCAGTTGTAACCAGATCCATTTCTTCATCCTAATAAGTGAATCAGTTTGTAAATCCTTTAACAGGGTAGACTTAACAGTCTTTTGTAAATCTCCTAACAGAGTGCATACTTTATTGTATTTTTGTAAATCCTCTAACAAGGTGGATCTAGCAATCCTACTTGCTCCTAATAGGGAAGATCACCAGAAGTGATCATTGTAAGCCTTAATAAGCCAACTTTATACTGCAATATTGAAGTTTTGTGGGCATCATCCCAACCCCAGTTTTACTTTCTAATTGGAAGGTTTATGGGTCATCAAATTAGTGTGTTCATGTGTTATGAATGTTTATCTTTCCATGCATATAGTATATTAGATGGATGAATGGTGAATATGTTATTGACTTGAAGTTTTAGAGTTACTGATTCACCCCTCCCCTCTCAATAACCTTGTTAGTATTGATTATTTCCAACAGAATCAATGTCAACTTATGCATGATCTTTGTATCTTTAGCCGTGATCTCAACTAACCTCTTTTGACTAAATGTCAATTTATTGAAAGAGGGCAAGCTTGAACTTGAGTTCTTTCCCAATGTAATAAAATTCTCTATAATGTCTGCATGCAATAGCTCTAATGAGTATGTAGTATTTTTTGTAAAGAAATCAATATCACACAATTTAAAATATAAAGAATTGGTAATTTTCAAAATTGTTTTCAGCTTTGTGATTGATGTAGAAAGCTCAGCTTGTCTCTGTACAAGTTCATGTGTAACACTTTATGCTCCATTCTTCTTTTAGACCATTGTAGTAACTTTTCATTGGTCTCTGTATCATCTATTTAAATCTTGTCAACTAAATATACTAGCTGATTGAAAATTTTAAGTTGATTATTCATATCTATGATCCCAAATACATCTATGATAATATCTTTGACAGTGTGTAGTGCATGTCTTCTCTTTTGCTTTCTTTTAAATTGTTCTTGTTTTTCCTTATAACTCAACAATATTTTCAACTCTTGCATTTTCTCTAGTGTAAGATTATTCAAATCATACTTAGGTAATGTAATTACCTCATCAAGATTCACTAACTTATCATCTTCCTCCTCTGCATGAGTCACATCCTAAGATCATGATGGCATATCACTTGGCAGTGATAATTGTAATTATTTCCTCTTGTCACTCAATCTTAACTTTAGTTGTTGCACTGGTGTAGAAATCACATGTTGCATAGGTGTCATATTTGAAGGTTCTACAGTCTTTGTACTTGACAACTAAATAAGAGCTTGAGTAGTCTCTTGCTCTTTCTATTTGACTTCATCCTCTACCGATTTAGTTCATGATTCTTTATCAAAATTTTCCTCCTTTGTCAAAATTGGCATACAAGTCAATGGTGTATATACAATTAAAGCCTTACCAAGTTTCTCGGCACTTGTATCCTTTGTAACTAATGTGACATTAACATCATCAATCTTATTAACTTCAAGTTTTGGATATTCAACTATCTATAACAAAATTGGGTTAGTATAGAGTTTTATTGATTCTTTCATTAAGCCTTGAATTTCCTCTTCTATCAATATATTTGGATTAGGTGGAGGGTTCTTAGAGTCATCTTCAATTGTGATAGTCTCTTTTTGTCCACACCTTCTAACAAGTTGTTGAGTCTCCTTGGTTAGCTTGGCCATTTTTTGCTTGTATTTATCTTCAAATTCAATAACATCTATACCTTCCCTCACTTCCATTAATGGTGTAAGCAATCCAAATTCTTCTTTCCATATCCAAACACAATCTTTCTTAACTTCATGAGATTTATTTTTTAAAACTTTATATGTCCTGTTCCTCGGCATAAACTTCTTAATAGAATCTTTAAGGGCTATAGACATGTGAGTCTTCCCTAAATCTAGCATAACTTGTGCCAATATTGTCTCTCTTATTTGTTTCTTAGTGGACAATGCCCATTTCCACTTGGCATCCACTCTTTTGTATAATCCCACTAGAAATCTAGTTCCCAATTCCAAGGGTGTGCGCTTGAATTTGATCATCCTGTCAATCATTGCACCTTCAAGCTTAATTCTTTCATCATCATTCAAAGAATCACACTAAATGTCTTTGAATCCTAAAATAATTTCTAATTCTATTAGTTTTGCACATACCTGATCCATAATCATTAGAGGGAGTCTCTTCACTATTTAAAATTTGCTAATTCAATCAAACTTGGTCTCCTCTTGTGCAACGATCAGTTTTCTCTTCGGCTTTACTTGTCCCTTAATTGATTTCCTCTTCTTTGGTGGACTTCCTATTAATAGCTCATCAGGGGGCTATGGTAACCTTTTTCTAGTGATGATCACCTTGCCCTTTGTCCTCTAAGGTGTCACCATTTCTTGCATGTCCTTGAAGTCAGTGTTTACATTAGGTTATATTACAACAACCTCTTTCTATTCAGTGGCCTTTCACTTTACAATAGCAAGTTATTTTCCTTTGCCTTCCTAATCGTCTATGGGTTATCCTAACCCTTCTCCTTGTTCCTTCTTTCTAGCCTCAGAAACCTTTCAATTTCTTTCTTCCCTACTTTTGGTGTGCTAGATTTGATAGTCAGCTTGGTAATTACTATCTCATATGTGCCAAATTGCTCAGCACTAGTAGCTATATCTTCTACTAGAAGTGTTCTAAATGTTGTAGTTACCTCATCTACATTTACTTCATAGGGCATTAACCTTATCCATGCTACCCTTGGCTATACTGCCTGTGCATATAAAAAATCAGTGTCTACAATGAAACACACTTCATCATAGTATCTATCCATAATTGATTTTGGAATTCTCATCCTATTCCTCATTTTTAATTTGAATTCTTCAAAGTAGTTTCCATTACTACTTCAAAATTTTCTCCCAATCTATTTATTAGGTCACTCATCTGCTCCATAGCTATTCTATTCCTATCTCATCCAATTGTTCCAATGTTAGGAAAATAATTGTATACATAGAAAAATATGCAAACTAATAATGATCCAAACTTACAAGAGGTGCTCTTTGTTTTTCTCACTAGCCCTAGGTTCTGTATAAGTCGGTGAAGGTGCAGCTTGGAAAGATCATATGAATGATCCTTCTTCACAATTTTATCCTAGATCCACTACTACACAATGTATTTTGTTTAATTCATATTCCATGACCATTCCACTTTGCCTTGGTTAGGTTTTTAATTTCATTTCTTATTCCGCTTCTACTCTTCAGTTGATCCAAGGTAGGGTACCTAGTTACCCTATGAATGATTTACTTTTTGATTTTGATCAGCCCACCTTCTAACAAAATTTTCATATTATGAACATGACTAGGCACAATCCTTATCCATTCAACTTTAAAAACATTTGGAAATCCTAGGGCATGGGTAAGCCCTTTCTTTGCAATGATCTTGTATTCATCCTAGAGGATTCCATCAACACATAGCTTCTCATAAGCTGCCCTAATTTCAATATTTATGATTTCTCCAACCTGACATTGATAAGTCGATCTCAAATCTTGAATTGTCAAGACTCTAGGTAGAATTGATGACAAAGCTCCAATATTGTCAATAATGTTTTCAATGTTAACTAAATTTTTGGAGTTGGGTAGAGGACTTTGATCATTCCTAATGATTTTTTCATTTTTTTCCTTTATCATTTCACTTCTAGATTTCATTTCATACTAGGTTTTTAATCAAAACTTTCACAAATATCTTCACTAAATATTTAGCTCAACACTGAGAGTGGTACTTACTTTCTTTCACAAATTTGTTGATAACATGTTGAGATTCTTTTGTTCTAGTCACTAAAATTGCTTCAATTGCCTTGAATTCTTCTTATGAGCTCTTTGATCACTAGGTGAGTAAAAAGAATATTCAAATTCGATAAATACCTTCAATCTTTCATTTCAGGTTTACAATTAATGTCTTCATACTTAGTTGGTGTATGATAGCTAGCTCAAACTCCATTTTAGCCTAGTCAAGGTTATTCACTCAGCCATAACCAATTCACTTAGTTTGTATGTTATCTTCTTTGATCACTCGGTCTCTACTTCAAAGCTCGGCCAATGTAGACTATACCACTAATGCTCGGTACTTTATAATTTCCTATTATTAATAGTTCTTAATGCATCTTTATTAATGCAAATATGAATTTTCATCACTTCTGTGCTAGGAACTAATGTAAAATATAATGTTGTGTATACAATTCCTACATAACTTATTTCTTTAGTGAGATGTGGTGTAATCACTTGATCCATCAGATTGAGTGATCACAGATTCATCTTCTCTACTACTTCCAACTCTTACTATTTCTATCCATGCTTTCTTTCCTTTAGGTTTATAATTTCCATTGCTTTGTGCTAGTGCTGGTGTTTTGGTTTTGTAGTTTCTACTTATGTGTCTAACTTTGAGATAACTAAAACATATTATCTATCCATTTAACTATTTCTTATAATTTTCTCTTAAATGTGTTTTGATGAAATTCTCTAGAATGTGTCCATATTCTCCACAATAGTGACAAATGTACCATGTGTTGTAATCCTAATTTTAGGAATTACCTTTCCTTACTGAAAAAGTTTGTTTTTTAGGTAACCAACTTGAATATTTCTTAAGTCTGCACTCATGAGCTCTATGTCCATACTTTTGGAAATTGTAGCAATGACCTTGGAATTTAGATACCTTTCGAGTTGAATTATTGTTCTTTGATCTACATTCATATGCTTGATGTGTTGCTTTCTTGCAATTGAAACAATTACCACTTGCTTTAGGTTTAGGAATTTGCTTACCATTTTTGTTTCTGCATATATTAATCGTGTGCCCAATTTTCCCACAGTGATAACATATAGGTTTGTCTTTGGATTTTTCATTCCTTTGTTCTCCACTTTTGGACGATTCTCCTTCTTCAATAGATGAAGATTGCTTATTATATCCAAGTCTAGAGGTGTGTTTTGTTCTAGGTGACTTCAACATTTCTTCAAAGTGCTTGATTGCTTCATTTGGTTTGCTCAACCTCTCCATGAGTTCCTTTTCATGTCTTAACTCATTTTTCAATTGCCCATTCTATAGCCTTAGATTTGTGATCTCAAAATATTTTCTATCTATTTCCTGATTTGCAATTACTAATTGATTAATCATATCCAACTAATTATTTGTAAGCTTGTATACTTCAAATGATCTTTCTTCAAGTTCTCCAACCATCTGACTTTTTTCTTCTTCAACCATGACCTTATCTTCCATTTCTTTCTTCTTTTGTTTGATTGCTTCACATAGTATAACTGATTGAATTTCATATTCTATCTTGAGATCCTTTGCTTCTTTTACTAGGGCAAATTTCTTCTCTAGCAACTATGTCAATGCTTCATCATTGTTACTAGTCCCTCCACTATCCAACAATCCTTTTGTATCAAATTTCATGTATTGACTGTCATTTAGTTGAATATCCATCTCTTTTCTTCTTTTTAGGGTTTTCCTTAACTCCTCTTTTGTTTCCTCTAATTATTGCAACACTATTTGGATTTCAATCATATGATTCTCAGTGATTTTCCCATGTTATACACTTCCATCTCCATGATCTAGTCATCTCAAGCTATTATGCTTCTTGATAAGAGAACTAAGCTCTAATACCAATTGTTTGAATGTGTATATGGCAAATAAGATATTGAGGGGGGGAGATGGGGGTGTGGGGGTGGGGTTTGCGGGGACGGGGTGAATCAAAATCTTAAACTTGTATCATATCTATCATTAAAATTGCAAAGCTGAAACATAAATGAAATACATCACATTCATAAAGAGTTCAACACATAACACAATGATTTTGGTAACCTAGAAACACTTCAAGATGAAGGTAAACCTAGGGTGGGGATGAAACCCACAAATCTTCAATGTTTCAACAATAAAGTTAACCTATTAAGGTTACAATGTTTTATCATAAGATATGATCTACCCTATTAAAATCTTAAGAGACTATTAGTTCTCACCTTGTTAAAGGATTTTACACTCACAATGAAGTAACGACTCTGTTAGGAGGTTTACATGGGTTTTTCAAGATCACTCTATTAAGAGATTGACCCTATCTCAATTAAAAATAACTAGTTTAGTACCTGACCCTTAGTTTTCTCTACAAGCTAATCTTAGGTCCCCTCTTTCCTATATCTCTAATCTGATCTCCTAATATAATAACTCTTTTCAATCCTTCACTGCTCTAATTTCCCTTTGTCTTCTCTTTCTTTGAAACTTCATTTTACTCCTTCATATGCACATTCATTCCTATGCATCTCAACAACCACATATTCTAGGGTTAGAATCCTCCTTAAATAGACGCTCTGTGAAGTTTATAGATCTTGATCAATGACTTACACTTCATGATCTTTTGTCATTTATATACCATTTTCTTATTGGTTGAATTGTACACCTTGGGATCATTACCTTCTATAATGATGCATAATCAATTTCTTATCTGTCTCTACAAATATTAAATATCATATAAAAGTTGGCCAAAATGGTTTGCATATGTGTTTGTGTCATTACAAATGTATATGTCAAACCTGAACTACTTGGCACTTGAATTCTCTAACGCTTGGTCATGTATAAACCTTCATGTTGTTCCTCAACTTCTATATACCTATTTTCTCAACTCTTGATACCCTGTCAATATGCTTTGTCTCAACTATATTTCTCGGCTTGTTCATCTGCTCAATTGTTACTGAATATTCCATAGTCGCTATATTGCTTGGTTTAAGCTCTATAAGCCTAGCCTTAACTAGATAACTCGATCATAGTGATGACCTTGTAACCTTACTAGATAAATGACTAAGTGTTTGGACACTAATAGACAACATAGGCTTAGAGGTCAATAGTTTTTTCAATGCCTTAGACATTTCCAAAGCATTGTTGGCTGCAAAAACAAATATATTTTTAATAAATCTGAAATCTAACTTGGTACGAGGCTCCATGCTATGAATTTTTCTTAGGAAGGGCAATTTTGGAATGATTTATGAATGTATCAATCAGTGATTATAGTGTAGATTTGGTTTGGAGAAAAAATAATTTCATAGAGTCTATTCCTTATTCCCACTAAAAATTATTTTGGAATTTATTAAAAAATTCCATACTCTTGGTTTATGGTACGATTTTGGAGAAGAATTTAAATAGAAATTCCTGATTTCTAATCAAGGCAACCAAACTTGATTTTGATATAAGATTCTTGGTGGTTCATAAGTGGCATATGGTTCAAAAAAACATGTAGAAATTTTGGAGTGTTATAAATGAAGTGAGTGCTATGAAAAGAAAATTACTAGGATTTTATAAGAAATGGACTTGTTGCTATAGAAATGAGATTGAATGATAGTTGGAAGATATTAGAAATTAAAATGTATAAATGATAAGCCTTGGAAGACTTTGGCTACAAGAACAATATGGAGTTGTCTCTTTCTGTCCACATTTTGATAGTAAATTAGTTGAATCTTTTATATTTGGAATAAAGAGTTCATTTTGAATTTTCTTGTGATGTTCGAGTCCTCTAATCTATTCTAATTGAGTATTAATTCCTCCTAGACTTTCTAGAGTTGTCTACGCATTAAGAAGCATTAGAAAAAGGTATGAACATCATTTGAAAGGATAAGGTTATTTTATTATATAGTGTAGTTGCAAGTGTTTTGTAAACACGTATGCAAATTGTTGAAACATAGACAAGGAATACGACATGTTTGATAGAATGCCTCATAAAGATTCCAATGATTACAAGTTACACACAAAATATATTCATTGATAAGGTGGTGGATACTTTGTTGTGGATACTTTCAATTAGATGAAATTGGAAAGTCTAAAACTAAAGTCCGCAAACTTCTCGAGTAGCCTCCCAACCCACACTAAAATAAGAGTTGTAGAATAGGGTATGGGCATCCATCATAGTTTTAATGAAGTAAAATTATTTTTAGATAGTGTAATTGTAACTACGCCAATAGAAATATAAGAAAATGTTTACACCTAGCATAAGAACTATTTGGCCTAAGGTCAAGAATAAATGTGGTTTCATGGAATTCCATCATTGTATAGTGTAAGGTATGTATGAACTAGAATTTTAGTAAATTCTTTAGAAACTTTTATGCAAATGCAATTGACAGTTGAACAACCAAATTCTAGAACCTTAAGTATCCTTCATGTCTATGCTAATATCGAAGTTTTGGAGCATGGTATGAACAACCATAAAATCATAATGGGAGGATGTATTTTGCTCATGTGTTGTAGTTGTAATTTTTCTAGTAGGCATATATGCAAAATGTGGAAGCATATACAAGGCATTTGAAATATTTATCAAAATGGCTTAAAGAAATGTTCTTTCATAGATTGTAATGTTCTCTCATGGATAACAACAATTGCACGATACATACACAATAGATATTTATGAAATAGTAAAAACTAATCAATGAATGTAGTTAATCATCTTGTGTATGTGATTCTTGATATAAAATATTAAATTTTATAGAAAGATAAAATAAAATTTAATTGTGATTTGTTTCATGTAACTAAACTTATATTCAATGAAAAATATTAAATTTAAAAGTAGAAAATGATAAATATAATGAAAAGGAATCATAATTTTAGAAAATTATTACTAAAAATATATAGAAATAAATTCTTTATAAATTTAAAACTTATTTGCTAAAAAAATTTATTTATTTTTTGATAAAAGGTAAGTGATTCATACTTGGATTAATAAGGATAAAAGAATACACTAGACATTGGAGCTGCCCACAAAAATTACAAAAAACAACATAATGGGACTATAAAAGTCCAATTCAATAGAAATGAGTGACACAAAGAAAAACATCTACTCACTATGGAAAACATAAACCAAACATGACTACAACTTTATCAATTACTAAAAATATATAGAAATAAATTCTTTATAAATTTAAAACTTATTTGCTAAAAAAAATTATTTATTTTTTGATAAAAACTAAGTAATTCATACTTGGATTAATAAGGATAAAAGAATACACTAGACATTGGAGCTGCCCACAAAAATTACAAAAAACAACATAATGGACTATAAAAGTCCAATTCAATAGAAATGAATGACACAAAGAAAAACATCTACTCACTATGGAAAACATAAACCAAACATGACTACAACTTTATCAATTTGTGAGCCTTCGATAATATATAACTCAAAGACCTTGCACATCATATAGTCATTAAAAGTTCTCCACCATTCAAACAAGCTCATATTGAGCAAGTATAAAATCTTTAGCTTGACCATTAATTAAAAGTCTTTGGAAAATAAGAAATAGTGTTCCCCCACATCAACAAAAATAATGCTCCAGCATTCACCAAAAAAATGGAAGATTCTTAGCACAACTGATATTTGAAACTCCCTCCAAGCTAATTGATATCTTATGTGTTGGACTTAGGCCCATCAACTCTTTCTTGACTAACCTACTAATGAAGGATTTGAGCAATACAAATCCAAAAAACTCAAAGAACACCTGCATGAAAGAACCTATCATAGAGAAGAAAAACAAACAAGAGGCAAGGGTTTTGCTTTGAAAATATGAGAACTATATTATCATACTACAAAGATGAGAGATAATTACAAAATATCAATCCTTATAGAAGGAGACCGAAAACCTAAAAGGGAAATACTAAGAGGTAAATGACATTTAATAATTACTAATTTTTTATTAAATGGAAATAAAAAGTGCTTAAAGTGAAATCTTGAGAAGGGAGTAAAGGTAATTTAATAAATTAAATTAAATTAATGCTTTACTCTAACACCCCCCCTTAAGATGAGCAACAATACATCTACAAATAATGCATAAAAAGCAAGGAAACTACAATGCAATGTTGAAAGTGAACTTAGGTCCTGACAACAAGGCCTAATGAGGTACCCAATCACAACTAAATCTCTATGAAATGGAGAAATAGAGAAAACCTAGCTAGAAAAAACCTACTCTAGAAAAGAGAAGATCTCAAGACAATAAGTACAATAAAACCCCCTATGATAGAAGCTTGAGACTCCATAGCCCCCTAGAATAAAATAACTTTTTTGTTGATGAACATATCAATGTGGCTCCAATATGACAAAAGCAAAGGCAATGGACAAGGAGGATAAAACCCCTGAATGTAAGGTGAAATTGGATGTCCTAGTTGATGCTCAAATGAGAATGCATGAGAATCCTGAAATGGAATCTCCAATCAAGGTGGGAAAACATGTATGTTGAATCTATCATCTGAGAGGAGACGTGTGTCCTCTAATATATCCTCAATTACTATGATAGGTGGATCAATGAATGGAGCTACGATAGTAGACAATGTTGAAGAGTAATCTTTTTTGATAGATGGAATTTGAATAAGAGGTGGAAGTGTAGATGTCACAATACTGGTCTTAGGAACAATACGTAAGTTCATTTGACCTAACTTCACCTCAATAATCTCTCATGAAGAAGGAGAGTGAGTCTCTAATAGTGGAGAAGGTGGACCAAAATGAGAGAAAGAGTATAGGTAGGAAGAGTGATTAGAATTCCCTATAGTAACAATATTTCTTGTCTCCCTATCTCTGATGTGCACTGAATCTTGTGCAAACTTAATTGTCTTCCTTTTCTCACTATGTGTTATCTGATAAATAGAGAGAAGATTAGAGGATAAAGATGGAACAAAAAGTACATCATGAAATGTACCATCATCAATGCCAATAGAACCTTTTTCACATACACTCATAACAATTTTGTTCCCCATCAAAATGTGTGGAGTAGTAGAAGCCTCAAAAGAAGAGAAAAAATCCTAAGATGTCATATGGTGTGAAGCACTTGAATCCAATTTCCATCTAAAATAATATGGAGTATTAATTGTACATAGTGCATGACCCTTTCCTATATCTTTACCATTTGATTGAAATGATGATGATGAATATGATCTATGAGAAGCAGAAGGAATATAAATGTTTCTCTTTTGAAGGAGAAGAAACAAATCTAAAACATGTTTGGCATAGCCAACTAACTTCTTCTCATAGCAATGTGACTCATCATGATTAGGATTATTACAATAAGCACACTTCGTTCTTTCTAGCTTTGGTTTACCCCCTTTAGGAGGAGGTGTCCCTAATGAACTGTGAGGGCTAGAATCAACCTGGGACTCTATAGAATAAGATTTTTGTGTCCTCGCCTTTCTCCTAAAAGATGGCAAAGCTACCAATGCATACATTTTTGAGCCTATGAGAAAATCCAACTACGAGATCTTGGCTTTATTTTGAGTCAAATGATCACAAAAAATCTCAAAGGATGGCATGGTAAATCTATTATCCAAAGCATCTTTGGTGGAATAACAGGTAGAACAATTTTTTTGAAAGTTTCCATGAAGCTCAGAAAGCATCAGGTAAATGCACTCGATGTCAGTCTTGATTTTCCCACAACCTGTAATAAATTTCTTTTTTGTTTAAACTTCATCAAGAAGTCCTCAATGGAAGCAAAAGAATCTAGTATAAGAGAGGTAAGATCTGCCTCAATCTAAAGTGCCCTGAACTCATTCACTATACCAAACAAGTCTTCAAGCTTGGTCCACATGTCTAGAGGGGTATTGCACCCATGAAGATGAAACCATAGATTGTCAAATACCTATAAAGCAATCAACCCTATTAGAATCATCCACCTGAGTAGGTCATCAAAAGAAAAGATAAAGGTGTGATGACAAGAAGTAGAGTCAATGAAGAACTATGTTTAATATCTCAAGTTGAATCTAAGAATGCAGATGAAGCATGTAAAGATGACTACTGGAAGCAAGCTATGAAAGAGGAATTGGATTAGATAGTAAAGAATGAGACATGGGAATCAGTCCCCAGAACAATAGACAAGAATGTGATAGGAACTAAATGGGTATTTAGGAACAAGATGAATGAACAAGGAAAAGTTGTAAGGAACAAAGCAAGATTGGTATGTAAAGGTTACTCACAGCAAGAAGGAATAGACTATGATGAGACCTATGCTCCTATGGCAAGAATAGAAGCAATAAGATTATTCTTAGTATATGTAGAATATAAGAAATTCAAAGTATATCAGATGGATGTCAAGTTAGCATTTATGAATGGAGAACTTGAAGAAGAGGTATACATTGAACAACCTGAAGGTTTTCCTTTAATAGATGACAAGGACATAGTATGTATATTGAAGAAAGAATTACATGGATTGAAACAAGCACCCAGAACCTGGCATGCAAGGTTAGACAAGCATTTGACAAAGCTTGGTTATAGCAAAGGTGTGGTAGATAGTAATCTGTATTGGAAAGAAATTGATGATGGATTAATGATATTGGTAATATTTGTTGATGATATCATATTCAAAGAAAATGATGATAAAAGTGAAAATTTTGTAGAGGAAATAAAGAATGAATTTGAAATGAGTATGATAGGAGAAATGAAATATTTTCTAGGATTACAAATTGTATAGGATAAATAAGGAATCATTATTTCTCAAACTAAGTACTTGAAGGATTTACTGAAAAGGTTTGGTTTAGAAACATGTAAACCCATTGGAACACCTATGGTAACTAGACATAAGTTATCTACAAAGGATGAGACACATATTGTTGAGTAGAAGAAGTACAAATCTATGATCAAAGGTTTGCAATATCTTACTCACACAAGGTCGGATATAGCAAATGTAGTTGGAATTGTTGCAAGATTCTAAGCTAATCTTAGAGAAGCACATTATGTAGCCATCAAAAGGATATTTAGATACCTAAAAGGAACACTAGAGTTTGGATTGTGGTATGACAAGTCTAATGATTTCACTCTATGTGCTTATACTAAAGTTGATTGGACAAGCAGTATGGATGACAGAAAGAGAACCAATGGTGGAGCCTTCTTTCTTGGAGGAAGATTGGTTTCTTGGCTAAGCAAGAAGTAGTATTGTACCTTAAAAAGTATAATACAAGTAGAATATGTTGCAATAGAAAATAATTCTAATCAAGTTGTTTGGATGAAGAAGATGTTGAAGGATATAAGGATAGAATTTAGTGAACGTATTGTCATACATTGTGACAATACAAGCACAGCAAATATGTGTAAGAATCCAATGTTACATTTTAAGACCAAGCACATTTCTATCAAGTATCACATGTTGAGAGAGAAAGTTTTAGAAAAAGAAATTAGATTGGAGTATGTGAGCACTAAAGAGCAGATTGTAGATATTTTCACTAAGCCTCTTCCCAAAGAGACTTTTGAGTATTTATGAGGTATGCTAGGGGTTATGCCTCTTCCTACATCATAGTATAAGATGCAAGAATGCATCAATATAGTGTAAAAGAGAACCTATTTTTTGTTTGGATTGAATGTGGATGCTACCTGTATGGGGGACTATCTGTGATGGACATAGTCATCTAGGACTCTTGTTGGATGTTGTTTTTGAACAATGTCTTTGGACACTTGAGCTAAGTAAGAATCAATTGTTGTAGAGTTTTGATAGTTACTAAAACCTTTGACATTGATGTCAATGCGGGAGAATTTTACCATGAAAAAAAAATTGAGTACATAGAAGGGAAAAAAAACAATTTGGGAGAATGATTGATGAAGAGGATTTGAAAAAGAAGGTTAATAGTCTTTTGTAGTTGGTATTCTTGGAACTAGATGTTTTTCATCTATGTTGTCATCAATACCAAAGGTGGAGATTGTTGGAAGCATGAATGCTAATGATATTCCTATGGGGGAGTATTGTAGAAACATGATTATATCATTATCATGATGATATGTTATATTCATGATTGTGTTTTTTATTGATGTCAACATAGCAGTTTTATGTAGTATCTTTCAAAAGAACAATGGAAAGATTAAATTGGTATGGACAAATTGTTGGGTAGTTTTACTAGTGAGGTTAAAGGGAGATTATACTATGTGTCTAGTATATGTAGCTAAACTCAAATGCATAAGATATTAAAACTAGAAGAAGTTATGCAAGTTTTGGTGAAGACAATTCTGAGATAGAGTTTACACAGGCATGTTCTATTAAACTTGTTATTATTTTGGTAAGCTGAAGTTACAAATGTGAAGAAGGCATGTTGATGATGATGTGGCTAAGATCAGTCTTCATAATGTTATATTTACAGAAAGTTATTTGAGTTTCAAGGTGAAAGATTAATGTTATCACTAAGTGTAACATGTTCTTAATGTGGTCCTATAATAAAAATTGAGAAGGTGTAACAACCAACTCAGGGAATTGTTTTATGGATTTAGTATAAAGGAAGGACATTTTCCTCTATCTTATATGTGACATATGAGATGATTGTATGTAGCATGAAGAGAGGAAAGTGAAGTTGAGCAGAGTAGAGTGGAAGTGAAGGAAACTTCATTGCTGAGGTTTTATTGTGTGATCCAAAGTTGAATACTTGGGTCCAAGGTTTGTGACCTAGTCTACAAGGTCTAACAGTGATTGGTCTAGTTGACAAGATAGAGGAAAGAAGTTACAGTGTAATACACACAATTATTTTGCAAGGAATAGTTGAGAGATCAGTTGGACAATGAGTTCAGTGGTCTTTCCCTAGGAGCTATTTGAGAGGTGGGTCCTTCTATCTTTTACAACTCCTAACAAGGGTGGCAAAACTCCTAATAGGGTTGGAATCTCCTAACAAGGATTAAAAGTCTCCTAATAGGGACTCATATGTACTAAATGTTGTAATAGACTCCTAACAAGGTCCATCCTCTAACAAGGAATATTTATATTAGTACATCATCTTGTGGGCATCATTCCTACCAGGGTTTTCCCTCTAATCAAGGGTTTCCCTAGTTAACATATCTAGTGTAATTGTCTATGTGCATCTTGTTATGTTGTTGTTTACTTTGGTTAAATGGATAAAAAAATTTAAGGTTAATAATTTTTTTAATTATTGGATAACTGATTCACCCCCTACCCCTCTTAGTTATCTTGGTGGACTATTGTTTCTAACAGATATATCAGATAGGATATTAGATCAAAGAGTGAAAAGAGAAGATTTGTAATCAACATTGTGAGTACAAATTGAAGGATCAAGTACTGATACATTCTAGCAAGTGGATTGGGATAAATCTCTTGACATAGTGGTCCTAATAGGCCTAGTTAAATCTCCTAATAAAGTGCTTACTTCATTGTAAGTTTTAAATTCCTTTAATCAAGATAGACCTAATAGTCTTGTAAGCTTATAATAGAGCAAACCCCTCACACAGTAGATCATCATAAGTGATCACAGTTGTAGCCCTAACATGCAAACTTTTTACTACAGTAGTGAAGATTTGTCAGCATCATCCCCACCTCATTTTTACCTTCACCTTGGAGGGTTTCTAGATAACCAAATCTTTTGTGTTATGTGTTTACATTTATGCTTATCGATGTGATACATAGTTAGATCTATTTCAAGTTTTATGTTATATGGTTCATGATCTAGATATGAGATGGATTAATGGTGAATGTAGTTAAGTTGTTATTTTCTTTAAAAAGTAAAAGTTTTAGTGATCCTGATTTCCCCTCACCCCCACTCAATATCTCACTTTTCCAATAAACTTCCAACACTGGTTAACATGTGTATTGAAAAATTATTGGTGGATTGTGAGCCAGGAAAAAGAGAATTATCAAACTTGAAAAAGATGTACATAAATGTAATTAATTTTTAAACTTTAGTTTGATAAACTTAAAAAGAGAACCATGTAATTAGAAGAAACCATTGCATTTGTATTGTTTTCAAATTATAGTTACAAGTGATAAAGTTACATACCTTTGATTCTAGGTGCATAAACAATGGATGTAAATTGTTGATTGACTAAGATAGTGCAAATGTTGAAGCCAAAAAAATTGCCACTCTATGGTATTCATCTATACAAAAGATCAATTTCATTAAATGATAAAGGAAAAAATGCCTAAAATACATAATAAAGAGATAAAAAATATCAATAATGAGTAGAGAAACACTAGTATATAAACATAGGTAGCATTCAATAATATGTTAAATAAGGTAAAGGGTACCTAGAGAAGAAATGGATCCGAGTGATATGAGGATGGTAAAGTTGATCAAATTCATTAAATTAGAGGATTACAAAGGGAAGTCTGAAGGTAAGTGATATGTGGATAGTATTGGATCCTAAGGTGGAGTTTGACCATTGATAGGGCTCTTGAATGTGAAGAACTCTTGGTACAATCATAGTTTGTGAAGTTGATTGGCTATCGAGCTTTTCTTTGTTTGGAGAATAGTTTACTATTCTCTAGTTAACAGATCCAACCATGCATAAAGGTAGAAGCTCAACTACGCCCCCCCCCCGGCCCCAAATATACATACATACATACATACATACATACATACATACATATATATATATATATATAATTTTATAATTTTAAAAAATTAAAATTAAAAAATAACATAACTCTAAATTCTACATTAACAACTAACATGCATTCCTATATATTCAATGCAAAGCACAAGTAGGGGATAGATCATGTGCATCACTTGAAATACGCTGATCAAGGTGATAAGGCTCATCATTACACAAAAAAAAATGTAAAAATAACACATTCATATTTTTGTTAATAAAATAAACATTTATATCCTTATGTAATCTAAATCAAGAATTTCAATTTATAGAAGAAGAAAAAAAATGAACAAAATATATGTGCAATAGATGATCTTCAAAGATCATCAAGGTTTTATAGTTTAATTCTAAGATAATATAATTTCAATTACATTAGGTTGATTATTGGAATAGTTCATAGCAATATTACAATGTACAAACTAAAGTATGATTTGAATAATTCATAATAAAGTTCAACCCAATTACATTAGGTTGACTATACAATAGTTCATATTAAAGTTCAGCCCAACTACATTAGGTCCATAGAAGTTCATAATTCAAATAGTTAAAGGATGGAAATCATACTTCAGTTCATACATTGCAATCTTTTTATGAGCTATTAGTTCATAAATGAAATAGTTAAAGGCTGGTAGTCATACTTAGAATAGTTCATTTATCATGAATTGTTCTAATTATACAAGTTTAGCCCAATTTTGATATGAACTATTCTAGTTATAAAAGTTCAGCTACAATGTATAATTTAGATCATCATGAACTATTCTCTTGTTCAATATATGAACTAAAGTATGATTCCAATCTTCCACCATTTGATAGGAAACAAATGCAATATAACTTCTTGATGTCCACCCTTATGTTTGAACTTGTAAACAAGTGGAATTGGTGATGGTAGTTCTCAGGAATGATAAGATTTTTTTGGTTGGAGAGGAAGACCTATGCCATTAACTACTATATTTTGTTTGATGTCTATACACTATTTTCAAGCTCCCATTTTAACACAGGTAAGAAACAAGCTAAACAATCTATGAAATGTTTCCTGACAGCTATCATCACCAATTTCATTTATTTACAAGTTTGAACAATAACCTATAGCATTTACTCAATGTTGTAAACTAACATAACATCAAGACCAATTGGGTAATGATGTGTGTTGCTTCAATTTTATGTGATTTGAAAATGAAATTTCTTGAAACTTGATACACATACATATACATCTACATACTCATATGCATATGCATATAAGAAAATATACATGCACATGCATACACATATACGCATACACATACACATACACATACACATAAACACACATACAAACACACATACACATACACATACACATACACATACATATACATATACACATACAATTATGATCTGATTGTGGTCCAGTTATGGTCCAAATAAAGAAATCAATCCTTATACAATTTCTTACTATGCACTTTTCGGCATATGGTTCCAACAAATAAGTGTAATTATAACACAAAGAAAACATCGTAAAAATAACTTTTTTACCTCCCGAGCCTCACAACACTTGTACTATGTTCCTTCACCACCCACTATAGTTGTTGATTGTGCATCACTGACCCAAATAAAGCATCCATACCCATTATTTACCTACAATATTAAATTTTCATTAGTTTTTACTATAATAATTAGTTATGACACTAATTTTTAATAACATTATTAATTGTATTAATGACCCTTTTCCTATGCGGAAAACACAAAAATTGATGTCCAAGATTAGTTTGTGTGGTATACAAGTCTTCAAAGAATGTGGACTAGCACCACATCAACATTTTGGCACATTCATTAAAGCCATCAACCCTACAGCATCAAAACTACATTTGTTACAATCCATTGATCATAGGAAAAGTAGCTCACAAAGTTTATGGTGTTCCATAATTACAAGCCATTGAACTAATGTAAGGTAGATAACCAAATAAAATATTGATGCATGATTGAGAGCCATTTCTTTGTAGACAAATGATTCTAGGGTCACTAGACCATGGATTTTATGGTGCTCCAATGTATTTAGAATAGCCAAAGAAAATGCATGGAAAATTTGTTAATCATGTCCAACACATTTCTATTGTATATTTAGTCTTAGGTGTTTGAAATTGATTTCAAAGGGTTGAAAAGTACAACATAGGTGAAAAAGAACTCAAGGGCCTATGATGGTGTTTTTGCATAGAGCTTTCTTGCATTTTCAAGCAATTCCATTTTCAAATAAAATTGAGTTTCAAGCTAGACAATTTCACTTTTAAATCATAAAAACAAGGTTTCAAACTATTGGATTTTTTTAGAATATCTAAGTGGGGGTGTGAACCAATTATCCAAGGTCTAGATGCACAAATAAAACTTTACGCAACTTAGTGAACCCATATCCATAAAAAAAATTCATGCATGCATCCATTAGATCATACAATACTTAAACTTGTAGGTTATTGCCAAATCAACTTTACAAAAATGTAAGTATGAAACATAATAGATTCAATAACGCATTTGATACAATGATTTTATGTGAAACCTAGTTTGGAAAAATCTACCATTAACATGCTATTGATTCCCACTCTTTTGAAGTGATGCCCTGTGAAATGCCAATGCTGTTAAAGGTTACAATGCACATTGTTAAATGTGCCCTGGTTAGAGGATTTCATTCACCCTATTATGAGTGAACCTTGTTAAAGGACTTTAGATCATTCACTTGGAATGTCACTTGGTTAATGGATTTATAAATGACTATTAGGTTAACCTTGATCGAAAGGATTTACCCTAGACTGATACAATGATTAGAAAGTAATAGTAAGGATTAATTTGACAACAAATTATAACTCACTTGCATATTATAGATCTTTATTTTAGTCCTCCATTATACTTCACTTTCACACATTTCAGCTCTGATAGCTTTCTCATCTTCAAGCATTCATACTCTTAAGACTTCTTTCTTTGCTTGCCAATTGCAATCTCTTTTGTTTGGCCACTAAATGAAGCAATACCTAGACTCCTTGTCTTCCTTAGGTTCTCACACATGACAACCTTTCCTTATACCCAGCTCTCTCTATAAATAGAGATTTAAGATCTCTTTTCATTCAACCTCAATCATCCATTTTAGGGTTAGGTAGGATTAGGTAGGATACAATGAATCTACCCACTTTTCCATTTGTTTACTCTAGGAACTTCTCCCTTAATCCTCTTTTTAATTCACCTCAAAATGGTTTACCTTGAATTTTGTACCACTATCTCATCATAGTTATCTTTGACACACTTCACACAATTCAACAAAATAAATAGTTGGCTCAGAATCATCAAATCTATGATTTAACATGAATGTTGGCACTCAGCATCAATATGTTGTCAATCAACTTCCATACAGTTCTTCCACTTTTCATCCACTAGATAACTTGATAAACACTAAAGTTTACTAGTGCTCGGCATGAACTAAACTTTACTCGTCTTACACTAAGCTCACTTTTCATACACTGAAACTTCACTTTAGTCAGCTCCAACTAATTTTCTACTTGTCTTCCACTAGCTTTTCTTAGTTCCTACTATCCACTCAATCAAACTTGGCAAATTCATTTCTTCTTACTTGTTCTTCTAAACTTAATTAGTATATCCATCATTTTCAAGCTTAAGTAGATAATCAATACACTATTTCATCACTATCTTAACTGGTCTTTATACTCCTTTTACATATCATAACTCAACCTTTCTTCTAGGTGTTCTTGTTATCTTATTTGATCAAAGCCTCCTCATCAATTAAACACACGATAGTACTCAAATCAACTAGGTAGTTGTCTTACTAGCAAGTAGTAGGTTTGACATAAGTGACAAAATAATGATTGAAACATTATAATCTCATACTTATATCAATCTACTTTCAACAATCTCCCTCTTTGGAATTGATGGTAAGCCAATACCAACAACAATACCAAAAAGAAAATAATTCCTTGTATTGAAAACTCTCCCTCTATCAACAGCTTTCATCTTCTGTATAGGCTACAAAATTCTTTTCTAATCAATAAACAATCAACTCGTCCTTATGACTTCCTCTTGATCACTCCCTCTTTTTGATATTTAGGTATCTCTATTCTATTCTTATATCTCCCTTAGCAATATCTCCCTCTTACTAGGTAGATGTATTTATTTTATTCATATATCCCTTTGTAGTAAACATTAGGTACACTAACTCCCTCTAAGTAGATATTATTTATTTCTCCCTTTACTATACTATCTCTTTCACTATTTAGTATCCTTTATTTCTCCCTCTTTGACAAAAATGACAAAGACTTGTCATCTGAACATGCAGATATGAACAATTTCAATTTCTCCCTTTGTCACCTGACTTGTGACTATTAATCTTCTATTCAACTCTTTAATTACTTTAGGTAGCTCCTAAAGTAAGATCCATTGCATCAATGTGTAAGATAGAACTTTCAACTCCAGTTGATGCAATGCAGTACTTGTGCTTCTCAAGTAGCTTTGGATAGGGGTATCATCCCTAGTTTACCTCTTAGATACTCATGAGAATCCTTAGGTAATGATGTGAAAATATCAGCTATCTACTCTTTTGTATTCACATATTCCATCTTCACCTCTTTGTTTTGAACTAACTCTCTCAAGTAGTGATACTTGATTGTAATGTGCTTAGTATTTGTGTGCATCACATGGTTCTTTGATATATTTGTAGAACTTGTATTATCACAATAAAGTATCACAGGTGCAGTGATTTTTTCTTTCATACCATTGAGTAGCTTTTTGATCCATAAAATGTTTGTACAATTTATTGCAGCAACAAAATATTCAACCTCAGGAGTAGATTGAGATATGCAATTTTGTTTCTTACTGATCTATGTAACCAACCTCTTTCCTAAAAAAAATGCTCCTCCACTAGTGCTCTTTCTATCATTAATGTTTCCAGTCCAATCAACATTTGTGTAGGTTTTCAACTCAAACTTGTCATTTTTCTTGTAGTATAGACCATAATCTTTCGTTCCTTTCAAATATCTCTTATTCTCTTTACAACCATCAAATGATTCTCCTTAGGATTAGTATAGAATCTTACAACTATCCCAATAGATAATACAATGTTAGGTCTACTATGTACTACATATTGTAATTTGCCAATCATAGACCTGAATCATCATTCTTTGACAACTTGTGTCATGACACCATAGGTTTGCTAACTAGTTTTGAATCTTCTAGTCCAAAAAAATTCAATATTTCCTTCAAATACTTAGACTGAGTGATGTATATACCATATCACATCTGATATACTTGCAAACTAACAAAGAACTTGATCTCTCCAAATATAGACATCTCAAATTCTTTCTTTATTTCATTTGCAAATGCTTTGCATAATCCATCTTGACCTCCAAATACGATATCATCAACAAAAATTTCAGCTAGTAAAATACCTTTACCTCCTTTTGTCTTCAAGTACAAATTATTGTTATCATCACTCCTCTCAAATCCAACTTTCACAAGATAATTGTGAAGCCTCTCATACCATGCTCTTGGTGCTTTCTTTAAACCATATAAAGCTTTGTGTAGTCTACATACCATATTCTTGTTGTTAGCATTAATAAACCCTTCTAGTTGTTCAATATAGACCTCTTCTTCTAACAAGCCATTCAGAAATGTAGATTTCACATCCATTTGATAAACTTTGAAACCTTTGTATACAAAGTAAGCAACTAGAGTTCTTACTCCTTCCAATCTTGCAATAGGGGCAAATGTTTCTCCATAGTCTATCCCTTCTTCTTGTGCATACCCTTTGAAAATTAATCTTTCCTTATTCCTTGTGACTTCACCATTTTCATCTAATTTGTTTTTGAACACCCACTTGGTTCCAATCACATTCTTATCTTCTAGTTTGGAAACTAGAGTCCATGTTCTGTTCTTCTCAATCTATTCAATCTCTTCTTTCATGGCTTTACTCTAGTCTTCATTTTATAATGCATCCTTCATTGTTTTAGGTTCATGCATGCTCAAAAAACATGCATCATTTCTCAACCTATTTCTTGTCATTAGTCTAGCATTTCTATCTCCAATAATTTGTTCACCAAGGTGATGTCTCTTGACATACTTTGACAATCTTGGTTGTACTATATTTTCCTCATTAGGTCTATCAACTTTCAAATCGTAGAGAGATGCATATTCTAGATTAGATTGTGTCATATTTTTGTATGAATGTTTCAAGTCATAATCAGTGATCCATCATTCGGATGTGAAGAGCTAGAGGAGATAAATGATTAATTCTGCAGCTAATCATTTATCTCCTCTAGTTCTTCACATCCTAATGATGGATCACTGGGGGTGACTCAAAACGTTGATGTAAAAATATGCCCACAATCAAATCTACAATATGCATTTCTCTACTATGAATGATTGTGAAAATTTGTTCATGTTAACTTTTGAATCACTGTGTACTTCTCTATTAGATAATTCAACATCTCTTTCATGTACACTAATTTCAAAATCAGAATGTGCCTTAGTTTCATTCTGCAACTCAACACTTGATTGTAGCTCAGTTCCTAAATGCAACTTGACATTCACTGTATGCAACTTGGCAGTCACTGAAATTTGCGATTGATTTACAACTTAATTTACTGAAGGATTTGAGAAAATATGCAAATCAAATCCACGAAGCCCTCGAATACCTACATGTAGAAAACCTGTCATAGAGAAGAAAAAGACAAGAAGAGGCAAGGGTTTTCTCTAAAAACATGAAAATTATATTCTCAAATGAAGAAAAGATTATTAATTACAAAAGATCAATCCTTATAAAAGGAGATTGAAACTCAAAAATGGTAACCTAGTAAGTTACAAAGGGTAATCTAAAGGTAAAATCTATTTAATAATTATTAATTAATTATTAAATAGAGAAAGCAAAAAATGCATAAATAAAAATCTTAAGAAGGGAGAAAAGATAATTTAATAAATGAAATTAAATTAACCTTTTCCTCTAATACCCCCCCCCCTTAAGATGAGCAACAATGTAGAAAGAGCAAGGAAACTGCAATGCAATGTTGAAAGCAAACTTGGGTCCTAGCAACAAGGCCTACTAAGGTACCTAATCACAACAAAATCTCTATGAAATGGAGAAATAGAGAAAACCCAGTGGGAAAAACTCTACTCCAAAAAGAGATAGTTGAAAACCTAGTAAAGGATTGCAAAAGCCTCCAACTAGATGAATGTTCCAAAAAATAGGAACAAAGAGTGATCATGAAGAAAACCACTAAAGCATGAAGAAGTTGCAAACCTTGTCAAAAGGAAACTATTGATTTGTAAAACCTCCTCTGAAATAGAAGCTGACTAGGTAGAGAAGACTGTAATTTGCATCAAATCAAGAGGCAAACAACTAAACTTGAAAATACAGATGACATGAAACACCAAAGCCTACAGAGGTGATCAATTGAACCAAGGAAGGTTGCGACCAAAGTAGGAATAAAAAGAAGAGTGTATATATGGTAGATGACCTATCTCATTGAAATGCATAGGTATCCAGCCACTGCAATCACCTAGTACATAGGATCAAATACTGAATACATAGCTCACTCCAATGAACCAAAGAAGCATTAGAAAAAACATAAGAACCCCCCCCCCCCCCCCCCCCCCCCCCCCAATGCAAACAAGGGTGAGGTGATAGGCAGCTGAGAAAGTGGGCCAAAAATCTCCTACAAAACAGAAAGAACCAAGAACGTTGAGATTGAGGAAGAGATACAGACACCTATAAAGGAATGTGTAATCTACACATCATGGGGATAATGTCATGGAAGGGACACTCACTTGACAAAGCAAGAGAGCACTAAAAGGAAAACAACTATCCCCCCATGGCACTTTATAATGTAGTGCAAGTACAATAAATCACAATGATGAAAAAGATCCTAAAAAGCAAGGAGTGACACTTTATCTCAGTGCATTTGCATAAAAATTCTTACAAATAATATCAACAATGATTAGAAAGGGAAAAGAGCTAATACAATAGATGGTATAGCCCAAAAGAAAAAATCCCATGCCATGAAAATGATTCTCAGACCTAAAACACCTAAGATATCCACCATAGTGCAATAAAGAAAAAAACATGATAAAAAGAGCATGGAGTAGAATTTGAAAGAAATTATAGCATTTCTAAAAAGAAGACAGAACCAACTTTCCAAAAATATAATGTTTTCAAAAAATAGAGATGGGATGCTCAAGATATCTTGTCAGAGTGAAAAATAGAATATCTAGCTTTGACTACCAAAATAGGAAACTAAATTGCATCAAAACCAAAAAATGGCTACACCATTGTCTTCTTCTTGGAACTAGCTTTTCAGTGCTTCTTTCAAATCAAAAAATGACCTCTATATGCTCAAGTTACGGCCAAAAAACTGACAATAGGTCAAAAAAAGGACCTAAAGGGCATGCAAGAGAGCTAATGTAGTGTTGACATCAGCAAGTCACTGCAAACAATTTGATGGCCTGTGGTCATCATAGCAAAAAAATTCCATGTGGCATCCTCATGGTAGTGTGCCCAAAAATTATGACATGGCACCTGATACGTGGCAAGTGTCGACATGGCACCAGTGCCATGTGGTAGGTGTCGGAAGAGCCACATGGGCAAAGGCAACCGAGCCACAAGGGCAGTGGAATAGTGGCTATAGAGTGGAGTAGGGAAGTGGAGGCTAAGTGTTGTGGCAGTGCTACTGGCTAAGCTATAGCCACGGTGGAGGTAGGGTAGGACACCAGTGGCTAGCGGTGCTAGGACTATGGTGGTTGGCGAGATCACTGGCGATCACTACTAGCGGTTTACTGCAATTGCTAGCAATTTCAGTGAATGCCAGTAGTTTTTGCTAATTGTAGTGGCCAAAAAAGGCCATTTAAAAAAAAATGATTTTTTTTTGGCATCTTGAACTATGTGCAGAGGTCGTACAGCCCTGCTGGGCAAAAACTTTTTGCCTCCCAGATCAAGGTTCTCCAAAATAGAAAAACTTTATATGGAAACAAGGGTTTTGTCACCTTTTGGATCCATCTGTGAGGTCTTTTTGGCCTCAAGTAGCTTTAAAAATTAGTAGCCTCCCTGTTTTCTCAAGAAATACCCAAAAAACTAAATCTAATCCATCAAACCCTTGTTCTGTCTTTTTCTCCAAATACTGAAAAAGCTATAACATATCTAGCTTTGATGCCATGAAGGATTTGAGAATATATACAAATCAAATTCATGAAGCCCTCAAATACCTACATGTAAAAAACTTGTCATAGAGAAGGCAAAGACAAGAAGAGGCAAGGGTTTGCTTTGAAAACATGGAAATTATATTCTCAGATGAAGAAAAGATTATTAATTACAAAGAGATCAATCCTTATAAAAGGATATCAAAACTTGAAAAGGGTAACCTAATAAGTTACAAAGGGTAACCTAAAAGTAAAAGCTATTTAATAATTACTAATTAATTATTAAATAGAGAAAGAAAAAAATCATAAAGTGAAACCTTAAGAAGGGAGAAAATGTAATTTAATAAATAAAATTAAATTAACCTTTTCCTCTAACATCTACAACATCTTCATTAGGAGACATACCTTCATAAAAGTATACAAAAGATTTGTATTCCTTTGGTTTCTTCATAGGTTTAGCCTCGTGTACCTCTATATATTCATCAAACTTCACATTTTCACTTTACACAACTTTGTTAGTGTTAGTATTTAAATACTTATAAGCTTTTACTTATTTCAGAATAGTCGAGGATTATACCTTCTTCACTTTTAGCATCTAATTTACCATTTCTTAAATCTGTAAGAATCTAGCACTTGCTTCCAAATACCTTAAAATATTTTACATTAGGTGAGTATCCATACCATAGTTCAAAAGGTGTTGAATGAGTACCTTTCTTGAATTACACATGGTTGAAGGTATAGACTTTCGTACTCAAAACCTCTCTCAAATATTCTTCTGCATCATGGGTGTCCTAGCACAGTCCATTATTGATCTATTCCTCCTTTTAGCAACTCCATTTTGTGGAGGGGTCCTAGGTGCAAATGTCTATCTTATGATTCCTTTGTCATTATAGAACATCTCAAATTCATTTGATATAAATTTTCCTCCTTTGTCAAATCTAAAACATTTAATACTTTTTCCTATCTCCTTCTCAACTCTTGCTAAGTAACATTTAAACATTTGGAAAGCATTATATTTCTATCTCAGAAACATAACTGTCATCATCCTAGAATAATCATCAACACATAATGTAATGTAATTATCACCCTTGTAGCTTTGCACTTCAATTGGTCCACATGAGTTAGTATGAACAACCTCCAAAATTCCTTAAGAGATGTGAGTCTTACTCTTAAAAGTAGATTTTTTCATCTTTCCTAACTGATATTGTTTGCAAATTATATTGTTAGGTTTCTTCAACTTAGGTAGACCTTTGACTCTTCTCATGTTACTGATACTAACCAAGTTATCAAAATTAACATGGCATAACCTCTTGTGCCATAACCACACATCATCAAATTCTACAACAAGACAAGTAGCATCATCCATAACAACATAAAATAGATTACCTCTACTTTAATCACCTTTCCCAATTAGTTTCCCTTCAGTATCATAGATTTTAGCTATCTTGTTCTCAAACTCAACCTTGCAACCTGAACTATTCAGTTGTGACACTCAACAAATTATAATTAAATCCTTCAACATAATAAATATTGTCACATAAAATCTTTTCTATGAGATTGCTAGAACCTTTTCCTTTTATCAAATAGGGTCCATCATTACCAAATCTTACACTGTTTCCATCATAATAATTTAGTGTAATGAACTTACTTTTATTTCCAATCATGTCATGTGAACACCTATTATCAATGATCCATCTGTCATTCTTGTTCACACAAGACACCAGTTCAATTGCCTCATCCTCATCAAATTCATCCTTTATTGCAACATACACCACTTCATCATCATGATCATCAAATCCATCTTTGGTTTTCTCTTCTACAATGTAGCAAGACTTCTTTCCTTTGTCTTTGTAATCTGTGTTTTCTTGATCTCTCTTACTTTTGTATTTATCTCCACTTCTATAGTTCTACTTCTCTAGACATCTAGCAGAAATATGACCAACCTCATTGCAATTAGAAAACATGATAGGTAACTTACCTTTGAATTTTCCTTTGCCTCTATGAAATCTCCTTGCTAGCAGTGCTTCAAGTTGTTCTACATCCTTGTCATTTGTGTTACTATCACTAGAAACATATTTTACCATTTTCTTCTTCTCCTTAGGTTCCTTCAATGACAACTTAGCTTTGAAAGAAAATTTAACATTGTTAGGTTTGAAATTATCAAACCTTCCAGAGTCAAATTAGAACCTGGTATACATCTCAGCTCTTATATGGTAGAAACTCTAATAGCATAGATGGGTAATACTGTTCTTAGTACTTTTCTTAATAAAATATCATCATCTATAGTACTAGTAACTCCTCTTATAGCATTAACGACATCTTTTATTTCAGAGCAATATTGAGCAACATTCTCACCTTCTTGCATTCTCATATCATCGAACTTACCTCTAAGACTTTCAAATTTGGCTCTTAGAACATTTGTGTCTCCTCCATAAATGGTGTGAAAACCATCCAACATATTCTTTGCACCATCACAACCCTTGATACCATCAAACTTAGAATAACTCAGGGAAAAGGAAATCTCCAACATTACCTGGTTGTATTCTTTCTTCTTTTTAGATCTTCAACAATTAATGCTCGAGTAGGATTGACATGCTTAGTGATAATGGTAGATTGTTCATGATCTCCAAGACCTCCTAGGTTTAGGTTGATTAGAATTTTCCATGTAGGGATGTTTTCCTTGTGAAGCTTGGGTACCTATCTTTTTTACATCTTGATCTTTTTCTTCTAGTACCTTCAAACTAGTCCTCTTAAGCAAATGGGTCTGATACCAATTGTTGAAATTCTTTGGAATAACTTGGGGGGCTAGGGGTGAATTAGTTATCCAAGGTCTAGATGTACAAATAAAACTTCTCATATCTTAGTGAACCCATATCTATTAAAAATTTTCATGCATGCATCCATTAGATCATACAATACTTAAACTTGTAGGTTATTGTCAAATCAACTTTACAGAAATGTAAGTATGAAACATAAAAAATTCAATAACACATTTGACACCATGATTTTACATGGAAACCCAATTTGAGAGAAATCACCAATAACATGCTACTAATACTCACTCTTTTGAGGTGATGCTATGTTAAAGGTTACAATAAACACTATTAAATGTGACCTGGTTAGAGGATTTCATGGTGGAAATATTCAAGACTATGCTAGGTTACTGAGAGGGGAGGGGTGAATCAGTAACCTTAAAAACTTTATCAAATTTAGATCTTAATTGCAATAATCCAGAAATCATTTTATTCATTAAATCAGATCTAACTACATGCAAGAGAAACTAAAAACATAAACATTCATGAACACAATAATTTGGTGACCCAGAAACCTGCCAAATAGAAAGTAAAATTAGGGTGGGCATGATACCCACAAAACTTCAGTGCTGCAGCATAAAGTTGGTCTATTAAGGTATACAATGATCACTTATGATGATCTTCCCTATTAGGAGCAAATAGGACTACTAGGTCCACCTTGTTAGAGGATTTGCAAACATATAATAAAGTATGCACATGGTAAAGAGATTTGACAAAAGATTGTTAAGTCTACCTTGTTAGAGGATTTTGGACCAGTTCACCTGTTAGAATAAAACAGTAGATCTCTCACTTACAAAA